>CM033319.1:84074491-84729491 GCA_019359835.1 Pharus latifolius | reverse complement strand
GCTTGTCAAGCTGGTCTCACTATTGGAAATTCTAGCTTTCTTTTTGGCTCTTCTTCTTTGTCAACGCTACTAAGGACCTGACGGTTCGCCTACTTGATGAATGAAAGAACATGAGAAAGGGTTATAAAGGAAAAGGCGACGAAAGTCTACTACAGTACAGTCAAAGTCAGCGGCTGAGTTAGCCTAGCCTCGCCTACTATTTTTCTTTTTTAGGCGAGCGAGTTAGCGAAGAGGCTTAGGGATAAGAGAGTGTCGGTGCGTACGTAGCCTTCATTCTACTACGCTACACAAAGTCACTTAGCTCGACATTAATTAAGAGAGTAAAGGAGGAATACCCTACATAGATTCCCCGCTGTTCGCTTACAAAGGTATAACCTTTCGCTCCCCGGGGCAAAGCTGCTTCGCACCACTGATAGACTACTTAATTAAGATTCCATTTCAAAGGCGCTACTTTGTTTCGCAAGCCTTTGTCATTGTCAGTCAACTAAGGTTGGCCTTCGGCCCCCTGCGAATCCGTAAATCAGAGAGCATGCCGCAAAAAAAAAGGATGGTCCCCTATGCATTGAATTCTTTCCGGAACGAAAAGAATTCAAGTACCTGACCCCCCATCATGGTGAACCTCTCCTTGTGATCGGGATGAGGTAGATGCCTCCCAGCCGGGGGGCGGATCGAATCGGAGTTTCCTTAGGTAGCCACCGACCTACAGTTCTCCTTAAACTTCTGTGCTTGGTGGAAAAGAAGCGAACAAAGGTACGCTCGCTTGCTGTCTTGTTCTCTGCCGCGGACTGGGATTGCTCGCCAGCTAGGCCCTCTAGAATACAGTTGGAGCAACATTGTATGAGAACATATTACCCATCTTCGGGGACAAGGGGCGGAACGACCTCTCGATCTACTTACTGTAGCCCAGGATGGGCGTCGTCGTCTAGGCGTGACTTCTTGTTTTGATCTCCCCTACGCCTAGGACGTTGTCTGGGCCAAGAGCCATAGTTAGTTGCTGTTTCCATTTGGTTCTTCTTTCTCGTTGTTGATACCGGCAAGACCCAGCCAGATGATGATGTCCTCAAGACCCAGCCATAGTTAGTTGCTGTTTCCATGATGGTTACCAAGGTGATCCTCAAATGGGGGTCTCACATATATCAAAGTATCAGTGCTCAAAATCATCATCTCAAGAAACCAAGTCACATATATATATCAATCAAGATATCAGAACTACACAGAGCTACACAGATAAACATATCACACACAGACATATATGATAAAGAAAAACATCTCCATATATATGAAAAATAAACATCTATTCAATACAGCAAAAAACTCTAATATCCAAAATACCAAAATACTTCTCCCCCTTTGGCATCAAGCACAAAAAGGGAGGCAAAATCAAATACACATCAGAGCCTAATGCTCATCATCTGAAGAGAATCCTAGGACGGCTGTATCTCCAGAGCCATCTGGAGATGCAGTCAGGTCGACGGCTGGAGATGCCGGAGGAGTAGCTGCTGAAGCAGGAGCAGCTGAAGCCGGAGCAGATACCGCAGGAGCTGGATCAGCAGGTCCTGAAGGTGTGCTCGGGGAAGACGAAGCCAGGCGGGCCCTCTTACGAGGAGCAGGAGAACCTGAACCAGGCAGGCGACGCAGAATCTCCTCCTGCTGAGCAAGCAAGCGAAGCAACATCTGATGATGCTCCGCCTGGGTGCTGAGGATCTGCTGCTGCACCTAAAGAATCTCCTGAAGCTGAGAAGAAGAAGACGCAGATCCGGAGCCAGGCCCTGCAGCTGGAGCTGGAGAAGACTCCTGAGCAGGAGCCTCATCCTCTGACTCCCCCGCAGCATCATCATCTGATGCGGGAGAACCAGGGCTAGCAGCTGCAGCGGGGCGAGCACCAAGCCGGCGATCAGCCTGGCCCGGAGGATAGAAGAGAAGAGGATGATGGGGCCGCGGCAGCTCAGTGTCGACGGCCCGGATATGAAGAAGCACCGCCATGATATACGGAGCGTATATCAGCTGACGGCGCGGGGAAAGAAGGACGTGTTGAATCTCACTGATGATGAGATCAGCGACATCGAATGGCTCCTCCTGAAAGATCGAAATCAGGACGTGGAGGGCCAGATAGGTGATCCTAGCCCTATCTCCGCTCATGGGGACCAGAGTGAGACGGAGTATCCATAGGGCTAAGTCTACATCGCGGCGCAGGCTAGCAATGTGACGAAGCTGGAAGGGGCCGGAGTAAAGCATGGCCACCTCCCGACGCTCGAGATCAGGAAGAGTATGGAGCTGGCTGCCAGAAGGAGGGCGCACCAGTCCAAGCGCCGACTCCAGCTGATCCTTCGTGACAGTGTAGACCTGGAGGCCTATCATGAAGGTCATGAAGTCGCGCTGAGGGGAGACGAAGACGGTGGAATAGAACTGGCTTATGGGCCCCTCAGCCCAATGCAGAGAGGAATCGGCGACTAGGTCGCGGATCCCTACAGAGCCGAACAGGTCTGCGAGGGTGGCGATGCCTGTGCGAGAGGCGATCGTCTCCCATGACAGAGAGCGGTGGGCGAAGATGGGAGCGCGGCTATAGACACTGGTAAACAGGTCTAGGTGGAGGTTTGTGTAGCAAGTGAGAACCTCGCATGCGTCGCGACCAGTGGGACGCGGCGACAGATACGGGTTCACAGAGCGGAGCGTGCGAAGGCGGCTTGCGTGCCAACGTGAATAATCCACGGGCACGTGCTCAGGCGGAGGCGAGGGCCGGTTCTCGGACGTCTGACCCGATGAACGCTGGCTGTTTGCCGCGTTCTTCCGTCGGGCCATACGGCGAGAGGGACCGGGCTGATCAGACATTTTGAAGAAATGACAGAAAACGGAGAAGGAACAAGGACCTGAACTGAGGACGAACTGAAGTGGTCGAGGAAGCAGATGCGAAGACGACTGCCAAATCGACCACAGGAACGAAGCTCAGAACGGCCAGGAGGTCCTACGATCACTGCACGCGACGAAGAGGTGTGGTGCAGAGGAGTCAAGCCGTGGAACAGAGGAGCCACAAGCCGACGAGGTCGAGATGGTCGAGGACGGTGGCGCCGGCGGTGAGGAGCTCACCGGCGATGAAAGGTGGCGCAAGGAGGCGGCGGCGAGGCACGGCGAGGCGGTAGAGCAAAGGCGACGGCGAGGGGGCGCAAGAAGAAGCAACGGCGGCGAGAGAAGGTGAGAAGACAAGAAAAGGATCGGGGGTTTTTAGGGTTCGGGATCCCACAACTGACAGTCAGTTTGATAAACTGACAGTCAGTTCCAAACTCAGAAATATGGAACTGACAGTCAGTATACCATACTGACAGTCAGTTCACAGAACTGAGTTTTGAAACTGACAGTCAGTGTATGAGACTGACAGTCAGTTGGGGACTCGAACACGACCAGGAGCTTCGACCAAAATCAAATGCACGTAACTGACTGTCAGTTATGACAATGACTTCGACCAGAGACTAAGACCAGGCTCCTAAGCACTAAACTGACTGTCAGTTAGAGGAACTGACTGTCAGTTTGGTCAATTTCGACCAGAAGCAAACTAAGACCAGAGAGGGAATAAAATAATAATATTTTTATACAAACAACACATTTAGCACATCAATTAGCATTTGATATATCAATAATGTTCAGTTATCTAGGGGTTTAGTGAAGATATCTGCTAGTTGCATATCAGTTCTAACATAATTCACATCAATATCTCCTTTTGCCACATGATCTCTAATAAAATGGTGCCTTATTTCAATATGCTTAGTTCTAGAGTGTTGAACAGGATTATTAGCAATTTTAATAGCACTTTCATTATCACACAATAGTGGCACTTTATCAAATATAATCCCATAATCCAAAAATGTCTGCTTCATCCATAATAATTGAGCACAACAACTGCCTGCAGACACATATTCAGCTTCAGCTGTGGAGAGAGCTACAGAATTTTGTTTCCTAGATGACCATGATACTAATGATCTCCCCAACAGCTGACAGCTACCAGATGTGCTCTTACGATCAATCTTGCACCCAGCATAATCAGAATCAGAGTACCCAATTAATTCAAAATTTGCATCTTTAGGATACCAAAGGCCTAAACTGGGATAACATTTTAAATACCTAAGGATTCTTTTAAGAACAGTTAAATGACATTCCTTAGGATCAGATTGGAATCTAGCACACAGGCATACACTAAACATGATATCAGGCCTAGATGCAGTAAGATATAAGAGACTACCAATCATAGACCTATACAGTTTAGAGTCAACCAATTTTCCACTTTTGTCCATGTCCAGATGTCCATTGGTCGCCATGGGAGTTTTGATTGCCTTAGCGTCTTCCATCCCAAAGCGCTTGAGCAAGTCCTTCACGTACTTTGTTTGACTCACAAACGTACCGTTCTTGAGTTGCTTGATTTGAAGTCCTAGGAAGAAGCTCAGCTCACCAATCATGGACATCTCGAACTCCCTAGACATCATCTCTCCAAACTCATGACAGAAATGTTCATTAGTAGATCCAAAGATAATATCATCATCATATATCTGACAAATGAACAATTCTTTTTCAATTTTTTTTGTAAAGAGAGTTGTGTCAACCTTCCCAATTTTAAAACCTTTTGATAATAGAAAGTCTCTAAGTCGCTCATACCAAGCCCGAGGAGCTTGTTTGAGACCGTAGAGGGCTTTCGACAATTTAAATACATGGTTTGGAAATTTAGAATCTTCAAAACCAGGAGGTTGTTCAACAAACACAAGTTCAGAAATTTCACCATTTAAGAAAGCACTTTTTACATCCATTTGAAAAAGTTTGATATTAAAACATGATGCATAAGCAAGAAGAATGCGAATAGCTTCAAGTCTTGCTACCGGTGCAAAAGTTTCACCAAAGTCTAAACCTTCGACTTGAGTGAAGCCTTGAGCAACAAGACGAGCTTTGTTTCTAATTACAACACCATTTTCATCTTGCTTATTTCTGAAAACCCATTTTGTTCCAATAATATTATGATCTTTTGGTCTTTCTACTAGAGTCTAAACTTCATTTCTAGCAAAGTTATTAAGTTCTTCATGCATGGCATTAACCCAATCAGGATCATTTAAAACTTCATTAACATGTTTGGGTTCTAAAGAAGACACAAATGAATGATGTTCACAAAATGCAGCAATACGAGATCGAGTTTGAACACCCTTACTGACGTCACCCAATATTTGGTCTAGAGGGTGATCCTTGGTGATCGTTTGATGCCGTCTTGGTGCTTCATCTTGTACTGCTTCATTTTGATCTTGTTCCGGTGGATCGACATGAGATGATGATGCGTCTTGATCAACATTTTCAACGTTGACATCATCTTCTTGATCTTCCTCTGTTGGCTTGATGTCTCCAATGGTTATGTTCTTCATCACTTCTTGAAGATCTTCACCTGAAACTTCATGAGAGACTTGCTCCCAAGCCAACCACATTTCCTTGACGGTTGTCGCCAAAGGTAATCTTTTGGTTCTCGCTTGAGTTGTCTTCTATTGAGGTGAACAACTTCTTGTTACCGGTCATGTGTTCGGAGCATCCGCTATCTAGCACCCAATGCCTCCCACCGGTCTTGTAGTTCACCTGCATAAAAAGAATTAAGTTCTTTTAGGTACCCAAACCTTTTTGGGTCCTTCAATGTTAGCAATCAAAGCTTTGGGCACCCAAATAGATTTCTTCTTTTTATTTAACATGGGTGCACCAACATACTTTGCTATAGCATAACATTTTCTCGACTTTTGAAGCATGTAGCAAGTATCAAAATAATTAGGAGTCATTAAGGGACATGCTTCATGTGAATGACCGGTTTCATGACATTTATGACAAAATGTGTTGCATGCTTTAACAAATATAGTTTTAGAGTTTTGTTTCCTTCCTTTCTTTTGAAAATATCCTAATTCTTCTTTTCTAAAAGAACATTTTTGTTTACTAAGGATTAGATCAAGAGATATTTTGCCTTTATAACAATTTTCTAACCCTTTTCCAAGTTTTTTAACTTGTGCCTTAAGTTCATTATTTTCATTTAAGATGTTATTAGAAGCACATGGAATATGATGACTACTAGAGGGAGAATCATCCAAATTACATGAAGTTGAAGCATCTACCTTAGATGAGATATTTGTAACATCTTTTATGAGCATGCATTCATAAGATTCTTTAAGCTCGGAGTATTGAGCGCGTAGGGAAGAATGTTCTTCCTTAAGCGCCTTATACTTCTTTTTAGTTTTTTCAAAAACTTCATTTAATTCGGTATCATTTCAACTAAATCATCATATGAAGGATCGTTGATGTGTACCTTTTCATCGCCTTTAGCCATAAGGCAGATGGATGAGCTAGTTGAAGTATTGATGTTGCCGAGAGCTAGTCCGGCCATCTTCTTGGAGCAACTTCTTTCTTCATCGGAGTCGGAGTCGGAGCTCTCGCCTCCGGACATCCACTCTCCAAAGCAAGCTTCTTTGATTTCTTCATTCTTCTTCTTGAAGAACTTCTTCTTCTTGTTCCACGCCTTGTTCTTGTTTGGACATCTTGATGCTATGTGTCCCTTCTCATGACATCCATAGCAAATGATGTCCTTGAAGTTGTTTTGCTTTTGCCCCTTTGGTCGTGTGTCAATGTTGACACCTTTCTTATGCAACCTGCGAAGGAGTTTTTGAGTGTTCTTTACCATGAGCGCGAGGTCTTCATCGGAGGAGCCATCGCTTGAATCGTTCCTTGCGTTGGCTTTGAAGGCCAATACTTTCTTCTTCGTCTCCGCGGGTTCAGCTGCTTCCTTCTTCTCCTTCTTGTGTATCTCATGGGTGATGAGGTTCCCATAAAGATCGGTTGGTGTTGTGGTCGATAGATCGGAGTTTGTGAGAACCGTGACCAAAGTGTCGAAGCTTTCCGGCAAGACCCTAAGCATCTTTCTCACAAGCTCAAGGTCAGTAAAAACAACACCAAGACCCTTGAGTTCATTCACAATGTTATTTAACCGAGTAAACATGGAATCCACGGACTCGGTTGATGACATGATGAATGTCTCATATTTTTGCCTCACCATTAGTAATTTTGCCTCTTTAACCTTTGTTGTACCCTCGTAAATTTCTTCGAGGGTAGTCCAAACCTTATGAGCAATCGTGAGATTGCTCACACGGTTGAACTCATTTAAGGATAAACTGGCAAAGAGTGCATTTTTTGCACGGGCATTTAAATGCAACTTTCTCCTATCGTCCTCAGACTGACTTGCCGGATCAACCGGAGGAGTAAAGCCGAGTTTAACGATATCCCATACATCAAGCCCCATAGCTTCTAGGAATACCGATATGCGCACTTTCCAATAAGGATAATTTGTCCCATCAAAGATAGGCGCACGACCGGTATGACCAAGAAGAAAATCACCACTTGACGACATCCTCTCTCTAGGCGGTAAAACCTAATGAATCGAGAGACCAAGCTCTGATACCACGTGTTGGATCAAGGATGCCGACTAGAGGGGGGGTGAATAGGAGACTTTTAAAAACTTTAAAACTTAAAGCAAATAAAGAACAAATCAAGAACAAATAATATAAGCAAGGGAAAGAAAACGAACACAACGATTTTCACCGAGGTATCGGAGACTCGCCCAGTCTCCACTAATCCTCGTTGAAGCACTCAAATCACTTGAGTCTTGCTTCAATATCCACAAAGGATATTATCACTAGTGGTTGCTCCTTGTCCACTCCGGAAAGGCGAGCACCGATGCCTTGTACACACTTGCCGAGCCTCTCCGACAATCTCCGAACGGAGAGATCAACGGCCACGCCTCCGAACCGTCTAGGTGAGGGCGCTCACCAAGAGTAACAGGCAGCGAGGTCTTCTCTAGACCTCCAAACACGCACCGAGAAGCTAAGTATATGCAAATGCAAAAGAACTGAAACTCTCGGTGGATCGGAAAGCACTCGACTTGATCAAAAGATCAAGATTTTATATAAGAAACTAATGCTCAAGAGTGTATATGAAAAGATGCTGCTTGTTCTATGAAACACATGCCCAAAGCCCCTATTTATAGCCTCAAGAAGCAAATGAACCGTTGGAGCTAGGGCTGAAAATCAGCAACCCAAACTGACAGTCAGTTTAGTGCACAACGGCCGACAAAATTTACGGACGAAAACTTTGCTAGCCGTTCGTGGTCGAAAAAGGAAAGCTGAAACCCACAACTGACAGTCAGTTACACAAACTGACAGTCAGTTCGACCACTAACTCGACCAAAAACAAATAGAAACTCAGTTAAAAACTCTGTGGTCGAAACCCCAACTAACAGTCAGTATGGACAAACTGACAGTCAGTTTAGTACAAAAATTTTGAGCACAAAAAACACCCTCTCTGGACAATTGTCAGTTTAAACTAACTGACATTCAAACTGACAGTCAGCATGAACAAAAACAGAGATAACTTTAAATCCAGAAATCCAAAAGAGGTGTTTAATAGCTCGTTGGAAAGATAATTTTAAGGGATACAATTTTGTCAACAGAAGAAAAAGCCAGATCTGCCTAGATCTTTCTGGAAAATCGAAAAACTCTTCTACTGTCAAAAACTGAACTGAAAAACCAGATTTTTCAAATAAGTTCAAAACCAAATCTAACCAAAAAGGATGCAATGCAATAACCTAGGTTTCTCGGTTTGTGTTGGAGATAAAGAGAGGACTTTCGCCATCCCTCTTTATAGTACGGTTAAAACTAGAAAATAATTTTTCTAACCGATCTTCTCCAAACGCCGAGATCGGTAAAAAATAAAAACTCGTAATACCTGAGGTCTTTCGCATCTTCATGATTTGCGTCTTATCTTTGCTCTTCTTCATCTTGTGCTTTACTTTAAGTCGGGTTCATCTTGATATTCTTGCATTTCTTCCCAACTGATCCCTGTATCAATTAAACTCAATAGCACAATTAGTCCGGAACACTTTGTTTTCATTAATCATCAAAATTAGGGTTAGGTATGAAGGCCTAGATGCAACAGAGCACATGTCTCCGGTCGCAGGAGCTCCTTCTCCGCTTCAGTCCTACTCCATCTCTCAGAGTCCTGACGTCTCGTCTCCATACATGATGATCATGGAGCGGCTAGATCAGATGTCCATGAGATTCGAGACTCGCTTCGATGAGGTTGACTCCAGATTGAGCTCCATCGACCATCGCCTCAACGTCATCGAGCCTCGCATCAATTCTATGAGTCAGGACATCTCTGAGCTGCGGGGACGCTTTGACGCAAGCCAATATCAGCGTCGTCGTCGCGGCGATTCTTCTTCTGGTCATCCTCCGCCATCCTAGATTTGTGTTATTCCTTTGTATCTATGCTACTTGTATATATGCCTTCTCCCTTTCTGGATGTTTGATGACAAAGGTGGAGAGCTCTGTTATGGAGTGTTTATGGTTGTAGTGTTTATGGTTGTGGATATATGTTATGTCGTTGGTTATGTCTTACTATGTCTTACTATGGATATATATTGCTATGGATTGGTGTATGAATGTATGAACATGGATATGGTTATGGTATGAAAATGTTGTTTGGTTATCTCTTGGTTATCTCTCTTATGAATGTGTATGTATTGATTCGTATGGATATCTTGTTATGGATATGTCTAATTAGGGGAGCACTATTTGATCATGTTCATTTTTTTGATATCCATATGTTTTATGCATAACGGTTGTCATCAATCACCAAAAAGGGGGAGATTGTTGAATCTTGAGCCCTAATTAGGGTTTTGGTGATTAATGACATCCGTAAGACTTGCGACTAATCTTTGTGTGTGAGACTCAAGTTAATCAGAGGAGAAAGCATCAAGAAAGAGCAAAACAAGGTTATCAAGACTCCATGAAGCAAAAACGACGAAAACCTCGACAAGAGTACAAATATCTAAACCTAGCGCTTTCTTGTTTTGAAAATTTCTAGGTTAGATGGTCGTACTATTAAGAGGAGTCTTAGCACAAGTCTCTTGATCAACCTTGAAGTCTTTAGAAGCACATTTGCATTTGCATTTATCCTCAAATCAAAATTGAGTAAAAATTCAGATTTCTGTTTTCGTTTTGTACTGGCCGGACAGTGTCTGAAGTGACCGGACAATGTCCAGCCAATACAAAGAACTTCTGAACATTGCAAAACTTTAAACAAAGACATATACATTTGTCCGGTGCATCTGTCCGATGAAGGCCGGACATTGTCCGAAATGACCGGACAATGTCCGGTCAATACAAATTTTCACGGCACGTTAAATTGAGACAAATGTATTTGTCCGGAGGCTTTTGTCTGAAGTGCCCCGGACATTGTCCGAAGTGACCGGACAATGTCCGGCCAATACACTTTCTGAGCAATTGAAAATGCATGTGTTAATAGAGACATATGTATTTGTCCAGACAAATCCCATATGTCCGGTGTCGCGCCCCACATAGGGTACCACGACTACTCCCGTGGAGACCTAGCTCGCTGCAGCTGGCCTCATACATACATACCACTGACTTCCCAGGATAAGTCAAGCACAGGAGTTCATTGCAGCAGAGTGACTTACAAAATATTATTCATAAACAGTATGGCCTACTGGCCTGATACAACAAGAGTAATACAATGCCTTCACGGCACAATGGTCTAATTAAAACAAAAAGACAACTACTCGACGGAAGCTAGGCGAAACCCCCACAGTCGTAAGAAGTTGACAGCAGAACAACACACATCAAGGCTCTGGCAGAATTGGCTCTCCTTCTGGATCCATGAAATCTTCCAAGCCTTCGTCTTGATCATGAAGCGTTCCATCTATTGTTGATAAGTTGCAAGGGTGAGCACTTATGTACTCAGCAAGTCATAGGTAAGAGTAGAGATACGTATAGTAGAGATGACATGATCCTATGCTATTGAGGGAAAAGAGGTGAGAGGGTTTTTCCATAAATACTTTTCTTCCAAGCTGTTCAAATCTCATGCTCATGGCAGCATTTTATATACTTAGGGCACAATCCACATGCCTCTTAGATATCACATGATCACTAAATTATGGTACTACAGCGACACGTCAACACATGACAGCCCACGGCAGCACCCCTTATCATGACAACACATGTCATTTGGGTAATCTTGACTTAACAAATTTTAATTTATAAAACAATACTTGTGTCACACCCCGTGGATTTAATCCACCGCGGCATACTCCTAAAACTCGGGAGCACGAAGTATTCGAATATATTTTTAACTCTGCAGAGGGGTACCAATTTACTCGCAAGATATATCCACTTTCATGCCCTTCCTATCACAAGGATTGGACCCCTGACTCACTTCATACTGTGAGTGGCAAGGTGGAGATAACAAGAACTTTTGCCATGTTTCACACACAATTCACCCCGGGCCCCTTGGTTTTCTTCACGCAAACCACAGTTGTGGCAGAGTTACACAACCCCCACTAAATTGGCATCTTCCCCTCAGGGTCAGCGTGCATGATCACATCCAGTGATTTGTGTTGGAGCGCACCCCGTGTGAATCATGAGTTTGTCCTATTGGGGTTTCATGTGTGATCCACATACTACTTGTTCAGGCCTGTCCCATACCAGGCTTGCGGTCGGCACGTTAATCATGCCACTAGACGCACAACACAAGGTTCTAGGTCCTTATATGCCAGTGACCAGATCATACCACAATCCATGCACTTCCAGTGCTGGCACATCCTGTGCGACCAAGCACCTCCAGTGCTTTCACCATTCCATACCAAAATACTGGTCACGGCTAGGGGTTTTATTTCATGAATATAAATATATATAATATATTAGTTCATGGCTCATTATTTGATCAATTCACATTTCACAGGCATCAGCCTGATGCTGCCATTTCATAATTCAACTATTCTCAATCTTTCACATGCAATATTATTTTATAATCAAGGTATATTCTAGCAATTCATAACATATAGGTTCAAGATGTTCAAGAATATGACTTGCCTTCCGCGTCGTAAGAAACAGCAGTTGATGTCGGGTCTGCGACGAAGTCTTCGAACTCGGACTCTTGCTCTGAACAAGGATCAAACAAGCAAACAGGCATTACAATCAATCCTACTCTTACTATTCCACTATATGCGATAATGCAAGGTAAAAGCGTCTCGGCGATACAAGATTTGAGAGCGATTAGGGTTAAACTATGGAAACTAGGGTTAGGATTAGTTGTCAAAGGTTTACAAGGTTCCAAATGTTCCAAAATATCAGAATGATATCAAGGCTGCGGCTGGTTCGCTCAAAAACAACGAACGTCTTTAGGTTGACATTCGGTTCAAGGCATCGACATAGGGTCGATGGATGATAGAGGGCTCAACTGAAGTTGTGACAGTAGGATAAAATGTAGATCACAACATCAGGAGTCTAAGGGACAAGGTTATGTCCAGAATGCATGGCTGAAAGTAGGTGAAAAAGCTCAATGCCACTGGCTGACATAGGATGACAGTGTCCAAGAATGGCATTGACATGGTTTGAACAGTCTCCAGTGGCCAAATGGGTTTTGATTCAAGCATATGATGCACAAGGTAGTGAAGCAACTGTTTGACAAGGTAGTTTTTGGTTTGCATGACCAGAGGTGGGTGAACAGGGCTAATGCCACTGACTGGCATAGTTTGACATAGAGTTGACATGGCCAGAAACTAGGGTTTGCCATAACTTTTGATCTAGGGCTCCAAATGATGCACCACTTTGTCTGGTAGTTAGGCATTTGTAACAGGAACAAATGTCTCAACAGGATCCAGGGCAGGGGATGGCCGGAAAGTGATGAAAACCGGCAAAGAAGTTGACTGGCCTGGAGCACATGCAATATGAATAGTATAGCAAACTAGGGCATAGCTATATCTCACAATCTAGGCCGAATTAGAAGTTGTGATAGAAGACAAAGTTGCTCAAAATGGTCCAAAACATCTAAATGGCAAAGTGGTTTGAGCTGGAGTGGCTGGATTTGGAAGATACTGGCTGGAGAAAAGATGAACTCAAATCTGATTTGGGCATTTCTGATTTAAAGTGATTGAGCTTAATTCCTTGCTTGCATATGGTACTCAGGGTGCTATAAATGCACTGGTGAAGTTGGATTGGCTAGAGATGCACCAGGAAAGCTTAAACAGTAAGCTCAGTTCACAAGCAAAGTTCCAATTTGGGGTTTTCCAGATTTTAGCAAAATTGATGATTCTGGTTGCTTAGGGATGATAAGAATGATCTATTGAGCATGTTTGATCACTGTCTCGAGAGCTAATTCGATTTAGTTAGAGTTTAATTGCTCACCGGAGTTCTAGATGAAACACGGCGATTGCCGGTGACAGAAAGCATTTAAACTAAATTCCAAGCTCGAGAAGTATGAAGGAGATGAGAGAAGCTCACTGGGGGTGTTGGATCGAAGTAGGAAGCAGTGGAGAAGCTTGGCACCGTGCTCCCTCTTTGCTGCTCATCGGGGAAGAAGAAGAGACAGTGCTGCTATTGGTTTTCTGGTGCTTTGGAGTGCAAGAAGTAAGGCTAAGTCCCAGGGGGCATAAATAGGCAAGCTGGAGGTGCTTCAACGGTTGGAAAAGCTCGGGGAGTTGTAGCCGGCAAGGAAAAGACGGGATGCGACTTCACGGCGAGCTGGCGTCGAGGTGACCTGCTTCAGTGGCCGTGAGGGCTTTTGCAGGTGATGGGAAGGTGGACTGATGGCTGGCCGCGGCGAGATCTCCACGTGGCATCGTTTTGCTGCTGGAGCCGTTGCCGGTGGCGTGCAAACGGGAGAAACAGCTGGCTGCGATTTGCGCCGGAGAAGATCCACAGTGGCAAGTGGCGAGCACACACGCGGCGTCGAGGCACTGGCGAAGGTGGCGACCACAGAGTACTGTAGCAGTGCAGCAGGTTGAAGCAACAGCAACTTCAGTGGCGAGGTCGAAGTCGAAGCTCCCGTGCTCGTGCGCTTGTTCCAGGTCGTGGTCGAAACAACGAGTGCGGTCGAAATTGTTCCCAAGTGCTATGGTCGAGAACTGAAGCTTGGTCGAAGACAGTAGTTGGTCGGTTGCACTGGTTCTGGTCGTGAAATGAGGTGAGGTCGAATCAAGGACATAATTGTGATGATTTTGGTTGAAGTCTGGACTGATATGTAAATCTGGTTTTAAAGAGGTTTAATTTGGGATTTGGTTTCATGGCTGAGTATAATATTTCTATTAATACTCATTTAGCTCAAATCTGGAGAAAGTTTGATAAGGTTTGAGGGATTTCACCTATTTTTGAAAATAGGGTAAAATTAGGGTAAAATAGATCTGGATTTTGTCGATCTCGAATTCTGGAAATTGGAGTAAGATTTTGAAGTTTAAACAGAAGGGAAATTTGTATCAAATAGCATTTGGGAGGTGTTCTCTGAAGAAATTCTGGATTTGGAGTTGATTCGTGGATTTTAGCCTTTTCAGGCTTCCAGGTAAACAGAGAAAGAACTTATTCGCAGTAAAATTTGGACTAAACTGCGAAAAGTGTTTAGATGAAACAATCTGGGTCCCAACTTTTTGAAGTAAGTTGAGGATGTACTTAGGAACATATTCCAAAAGCTACTTGAGTCTGGATAGGCTTAGACCATGATAACTCAGTTATCTGGAAACTGGGGTACTTAGGGTAAATCTGAATTTCCTGTTTTCGAAAACAGAAAGAGACTTAGATACTGGGAGTTAGGGTTAGAATTCAATTTGGTTCCTGAAGACTTTTATCTTCAGGGTAACTGGTAGGTTAAATTTGGATGGTCAGACTTGATCTGGATCTAGAGAATAGATTTGGAGATTTTTAGGGTTTGAGAGAGAGATTAGGGCACAGCTGATCTGGCTACAACTACAGAGATACATGCATGCAGGATTTTATACAAAAACTTTTCACCCCCCAAAACCAGGGTGTTACATCCGGCCTATACAATTGATGGAATGTTTTAATTCAAGTGTCAACAGAGACAAATGCATTTGTCCGGACAAATCGATTTGTCCGGTGTGTACATGTAAAGTTGAACAGGGGTGTTAACAGAGACAAATGCATCTGTCCGGACGTTTTGTCCGGACAAATCCATTTGTCCGGCCTTCACAAACTTGTTCAAACGGCTACTGACACTCGAATTACACGTGAGTAACGGTCAAGTTTTTTGTACTGACCGGACAATGTCCGAAATGATCGGACAATGTCCGGCCAGTACAACTTTCGTCCAATTTTCTTGAAAACGACCGTTTTGCTAAGAGTATAAATATCCCACTGTTTGTAGATGTCATATACACACGAAATACATCTCTAAACTCTTGTGCAACAGTGTGCAAACTCTCTCACGCTCATTCTCTAGCAATTGAAGTCAAAACTTGAGCAAACCTTGAGTGCTAGTTGAGTGAAGTTGATTTCAAGCCTTTTGCATTGCATAGTTGTTCTTCAAGCTTTGAGGTTGATCAAGCAAGGTGCTAGGCTTGTTACTCTTGGTGATTGCCGTCACCTAGACGACCCGGGAGGTCCGGTGATCTCTCCATCGACGGTGTGTGTCGGAGAGGCTCGGCGATTGATTGTAAAGGCTCGGAGCTCGCCTATCCGGAAAGGAGAAGGGCTACCCATAGTGAAATCGAAACATAAGCTCTAGCGAAGAGCGCTTCAACGAGGATTAGTGGAAATCGGCAAATTTCCGAGACCTCGGGAAAAATTCGATCTCTTCGGTTATTTCTATTACTTGCTTTATATTCTTAGTGATTGAATTGTTGCTCTTAATCTTTTAGAAATTGTAAAACTTGTATTGAATTGTCATTCTTATCTTTAGAGACTTGTTATTGCAATTTAGGTTGTTAATCACTAGTTTATAAGTAAAAATTTAAAAATCGCCTATTTACCCCCCTCTAGTCGGCATCCTTCGATCAACAATCGGGACACCATCCACAGAACTCACCAAGTTGTTGTAGCTTCCGCCATCAATTATGACACGAACACGTCGATCCTTGACGATGAGTAACATCTAAAACAAATTATGACGTTGTAGCTTCTCCACTTACTCCATTTGAGTGCTCAACACTCGCTGCACAATTATGGTCCTGTAACTCTCTGTGGCAGTGATGCCTAAAATCTCCTCACCATTGTTGTTCGTCTCATGATCATCATCATTACCTGCAAGGTTAGCTGCAAGAGCATATTCATCCTCAACATCACTAGTACTAATGTACCCACCATTTTCCGTTGCAATGTACGCTCGCTGATTTGGGCAATCCTTCATGACATGGCCCATTCCCTTGCAACGGTGGCACACGATTCCAATCGTTCGACCCGTGGAAGCGACCGATGAAGAAATCTTCGCTGGTACCTGCACACTAACAGATTTACTCACCTCGGGCGCACGTGACGGCGGTGGCAATGCTGCTGAACGCTCCCTACTCATGGAGGGGGCAGCAGACAAACAGCAAGAGGCGGATCTAATTTGGCTTGTCCCGGCGTTGAGCTCGGTGTATATGTACTACCAAAGTTGCTCCTTGTCCTTTGCAGTCTTCTCTGCAATTCTTTTTCTGCCAACATAGCAAGATGGAACAATCTATTGACAGTATCATATTCTTTGTAATCAATTAGGTCCTGGATTTCACGCCGTCAACCCCAATAAACAAGCCATCTTATCCTCATCCTCCTCAACTACTCCACAGCGCAACAAGCCTATTTGTAGCTCTTGATAGTACTCCTCTACAAACTTGTTACCTTGATTCAAGCGCTGCAATTTCTCACTCCAATCACGTTTATAAGAAGGGGGAACAAATCTACTACGCATAGCCCGCTTTAACCTATCCCACGTATCAGGTTCTAAGCCAAAATTAACTACTTCGTTCCACCAAATGATAGCAAAATCTTTCAACTCATTAGTAGCTTGTCTGACTCTATGTACATCAGGGACTAAATGGGAGTTAATTTTTTGTTCAACTGTCATTTCCTAATCTAAATAAATTTCAGCATCATATACACCAGAAAAAGAAGGTATGGTAAATTTAAATTTAGCAAAAAGATCATCATTTCCACGACCATTGCGGTGATTAAAATTATTACCTCCCAGAACTTGACGGTTGTGATCCAGGCGGTGTTGTTGATGTGCATGTTGGGCAGCGGTGAGTTCAGCGTTGGCATCGCAGTCTCGCCGAACATCATTATCATCTCCCGCGATGGACTCGTTATTATCTTTTGCTGCATCGCGCTCTTCCCCCTGTCTGGCACCGTTGTTAGGTGGCTAATTTCTTCCATTCTTTCAATGCATGTGGTGAGCATGGCAAAGTTATCGGTGAGTGTCGCCATGTCTCGTCGCAAGTTGTTCATGGTAGTTGTAGTATCTTGAAGCTTTCTACTAAGGTGCTCATTAATGGCATTGTGTTGTTCACCCAAGAGTTTCATGAGCTCGCTTTTTGTAATACACTCGTCTTCATCAGATGTATCACCTGTCATTGTTAGTAGAAAACAGAAGACAACACCAGAGTATTATCCCAATCAACTACTAGGTCGTGGAGGGGAAAATCACACACTCTCAAGCGTCTTACCACGCTCTTAACAGGGCAGTAGGGGTGCAATCGGTGGCTAGTTCATGATACCGTGACAAGCATGAGCGAGGCAATTGCAAGATAAACCTGTAACTGAGTTGGAAGAAAGTGGAGCTCGGAAGGCTAATATATGTGTAACAACAATTCAATATCAGTAATGCAAAGTTGAAAATTAGTCCAAAGTAATAGTCAAAGTGCTGAAACTAGTCTAGACTCAAATCTAGCTCAAACAAGCAACTAGAATCACAAAGAACTAGAACCCAAGATGCGCCATTGAAAATTCTCCTCTTTGCTACACACATTTTTCTTCTCTAATTTTTTTGTCTTTTTTTTATGAACAGTGCGGCTTTTGTTTTTGCACTTGCCTCTTTCTTTTGCAATTGTACAACGAAACAGAAACGTTGTTCGGCAACTTCACACTCTAAAAGCTCCGAATATAAAGATCTACCCAACAAAAAAGTTGTAGAGGATCTTTTTATCTTTCCAACAAGTACAAGAACGTCAAAAACAGAGTTGGGAATCAAAAGATATGATAATTTTACCGAATCTATCTTGGATTGAACAATTCAAATCCGAATTGGACTCGAATTTGCCCAAAATTGAGCGTCCAGAAGATGGCCGAATTTGAAGATGTCCACAACTAGGTTTTTGTGGGTTTCTCGCTACGATTCCAGAAAGTACCAAAACATGAGAATCCAAGTTCTTATGAGAAAGATATGATGAAAACAACCAACTAGACAGTAGCAGATTGGAATTTGGACGCGACAACGAGGAACACAAGATGGATTTTGAGTCGACTACTAGATGCAAAACGGAAACCAGACCAAGACTAGAACTAAAACCAGCACTCGACAACGATGAACAAAAATTCAAAGATGCAAACTGACAAGAATGATGCAAGACTAATGGCTAGGATTTGGACAAGGTAAACAATTTTTTTTTGTAGGACAAATTTTCTAAACTTTAGAACGAAGAACATCATTAATCTAAACAAGGAGGGGATACAGTGTTACCTATCGGGCAACCTTCACTCTGATACCACTTGATGTGAACGGTGTCCTGATCTTCCAATATATAGAGGTAAATCAATTGATGGAGAACTCGACGTTGACAATCCGACTTCTAATCAAAACTGATTCGAACCCTTGCAATCACTACACTACGGCTCCTTTGGTTATCAACCACGCCAAGACCCGGTTGACCTTGCCAATAAGGCTTATCCCTGCATGCGAATCGAGAGACAAGCAAGAACACGGTAGACACAATCTGAATATTGCCAATTACCAATGAAGAGTACGAGTTGGGGTTCCACAAACCGATGAACGGTGAAAACTGTCTAAGCAGTATAATCTAAGTAAAACCCAATGAAAATGATAGGGGGTGGCGGCCATATGTAGCAGGAGTATGACAACTAGAGGTAGGAGACCGGCCAGAGAACCTACCCCCACGTAACCCTAGGGATACATGGACCTTGGGCCCAAAGTAGAGGTGGCACAGCACCCGGCAGAATCTGTCTGCGAATTGTTTTGTTGATTGCAGGCGATCTAGACAGAATTTGGTAGTGGAGCCAGATCCGTTGGAAAGGTGGCGTCGTGGGCTTTTCCGTAAAGTGCTCATTCACCCCAAACGGACTCCATACGTGGCCTGGACGTTCGTTTGAAGTTGGCGTGCTCCTGGATCGTCGAATCGGGCTCGCGGATGACTTGGGCTTCATCTTGGGCTTGTCTTGGAGCGTGGACGACTTGGGCTTCTTTTTGGGCTCGTCTTGGAGCGTTGTGGTACGCT
The DNA here is from genome assembly GCA_019359835.1 of Pharus latifolius. Lineage (NCBI taxonomy): Eukaryota > Viridiplantae > Streptophyta > Magnoliopsida > Poales > Poaceae > Pharus > Pharus latifolius. Next base: position 84,710,209 of record CM033319.1, on the reverse strand, counting down.
GGACCTTCAGTGTCGATGGCTTGAAAGGCTTGACATGTGGGTTCATGCCGACTTAATGTTCTCCATGGTCTTCGGGGTCTTCGGGCGACAAAGTGGAAGGAGCGGCGTTCGTATCCGTGTTGGTGATGTCCTCATCAGTGTCGGCCTCCTCTCTCATCAACCATGCCATTCGCAACCGACATTATAGCGTTGCCTCGTTGGACTGTCACCACTTCCATTGTCTCTGTCGTTTCTTGTCTCCCTTGCCAGTTGCCACAACCAACCATTGCCACCATTGCAAGCTGTGGCAAGACTGTCTTGCCGCTCCCACCATTGAGTCTCTGCAATCAATGATGTGTAAAAAGGGGTTAAGTGAATATTAGAGAAACTAGATTCAAAGATGCGATTTTCATTCAGCAGTGAGAAAAGATACATACAAAAATTTTAAAAAACAGATATCTATTTCTTGACAAACCCTAGAAAGAGAACATTTCACAAGTTTTTATTTAGCTTTTCAATTTTGTTATTGGAGGACGAAGAAAGCCCAACAAATCTTGCGCCTAGTGTCCCTGAGATTGCTTAGACAGTTGGCCTAACATATGCCTCATTTACCCCCAGATTATGGAGATTACGCGCCAGGCTAAGCGAAATTGAAATTAATCATCTGCAAGTTGCTGTTTCTTTATCGAAGAGGGGTACCACTCCGGAGTCACGGGCACGGCACGGCAGGGCAGAGCAACAAAAGCCTTCCCGTATCTCCAGTCACTACTTTGCAATATCGAGACAGTTCAAGGCCTAAAGTGAAAAAATACCAGATTTTCGCCTTAATAGTCGTTTCCTTCAATGATAAAAAATCGCATCAAATTCTTGACCCGCCATGTTTCCTTCAGCAAGTCAATTATAATGGTACGCGTACACCTCCATTCTACGTAAACCAAAATTTTGTCGTAAAACTTATTAAAAATGTACTAGAAATGATTAGAGTGAATATTGTTATCTAATAATGATTACACATGCAGTTTCATATTGGGTAATTAGTTGCTTCTATGGTTTTGATATGTGAGATTTAATAAGATGAGATAAGCACAATACAGAATATTTATCATCCATATCAATGATTGGTACTTTTCTTGTTCTTGATATATCTGTAAGTTAAATTTTTTAAATTTTGACTATAACATATAGAATAGTTTTAATATTCAACAAATGAAAATAATGTTATTAGTTTGTTCATCAAATTTACTTTTATATGATGATTATTTCATAATTTTACTAGTGTATATTTATAGAATTAATGATTGAAGTTATATTTTGAAGACTGTGAAGAATCTAAAATGACAATTAAATAAGAATGGAGGAACTAAAAAGAAACATAAATCAGAAAACCCAACATTCTTAAAAACTAATACTATATCTAAATAAGTAAGCATTTAATTTATAGCACCAAGTATTTGTGATGGTGTCATATGAATCCAGACACTATGCTTTTTAAGGACCTAGTTATAATGCCACGTGGAAATTGTCTTTGTTAAACACATAGATAAAGGCCATTGTCAAAATTAGAAAATCTGAAACTATTTGAGTAATATTTTCACACTCGCTTCCAACGGACAAACAATTGAAATGGATAAGTGGACTATAATACAATACAGGAACAATTCAAGTACCAATATGCAAAAATCCCACCCACCAAGAACCCAAATGTTTTTTCCTCCCTTTCACGCCAACCTCCTCTTTTTCTTCTCTACACCGCAACCCAACGCGACAACTCCATTTCTCCTCACCTCGCTGAGATCTATCTCTAGGGTTTCCGCTTCCGTCGCCGGCGGCGAGCCCCACCAAAACACCTCCGGAAAGCTCCACCACCCCAGCTTCCGCGGCGGAGGGACGGGACGACAGCCATGGGACAGCAGTCGCTGATCTACGCGTTCGTGGCGCGCGGCACGGTGGTGCTGGCCGAGTACACCGAGTTCACCGGAAACTTCACCACCATCGCCGCCCAGTGCCTCCAGAAGCTCCCCGCCAGCAACAACAAGTTCACCTACAACTGCGACGGCCACACCTTCAACTACCTCGTCGAGGACGGCTACAGTGAGTTCCTCCTCTCGTCCCCTCCGATCCGCTTCCGCCCGCTTGGTTCGGCGCGGGGTTGCTCCGATCCATGTGGATCTGTCGCGATTTGAGCTCGATTTGGGTTTTTTGTGGTTAGATCTCGTGGTTTTGTGTATGTATCTGCTTGACAGCATCTTAACCGGGGTTCGGATCGGAGTAATTAGCCATGTCTCTCGCTAGTTTTGAGTTGTTGCGGCTTTTTTTGTTTCTCTGGAGATAGTGGTGTGGGTTTTACTCAAAGTTGAATTATGCTTACTTGCTTAGTGATGGAGAGGAATTGTAGGAAGATATTTTAAATCCAGTGGTAAAAACATGCAGGTGTGTATGTCCATCCAAAGGTAATATGCACAATGTGTTGAGCTGTCTAAATTAGAATCCCTTCAACACTACAGATCGCTTTCCATCATTCGATGTGGAAATATTAGCAGATGGTAATTGGTGGAGGAATTTTCTGTGCTCGCACTTTGCATGGTGGGTATATCGTTTTGATGTATGTAGCTGTGGTACTGGCTAAATAAATATGATAGTATGGCAATTTCTTCGAGATTTTCTGATCTGTGCTGATTGGAATAGGCAATCACTAAGTGTTAGTCTATTCAAAGCTTTCGTAGCTGATGTGCTTTACCAATTGGTACTTTCTTTAATACAAGAGGTTGTAATCTGTTATGCAATAATTACTGTAGTAAGTGCTTAGATGTGAGTTAGCAGGATTTGTTGTTTCAGAACAAATAAGGCAGGCTGGGGAAGGGGTGGTGGGAAGTGACAATGGAGGGAGATTTTGGGGGAGGAAATGGGAAGTGTTTTTTTTTCTCTTTTGTGTTGTGGGGTGGTAGGGGGGATTAGATTGGTGGAAGTATAGTGGGCCCTGCAAGGATTCAGCAGTCCCAACGTGACTGTTGGACCAAGTTCTATTTTTGGAACTAATCCTTTGGATAAGCAAGTCGAAGTGTCTGTCATCTTTTCTTATTTCCTCACCAATAGCCTAAATATAGGCTACGGTTTTTTTTCCACTCCATTATTTGAATTTTCTGATCTACTTGTTGAAAATTCTCTTATATTATACTGGCAGTTGTTTTGCTGTGTTATTGGTTTTGCTAACGACCAATGTTCTAAGTATACAATGATAACATGAACTGATTTGGTGGCAAGGTTGTCAGGATTGGGATCCTAGGTAGGATCGATTTTTGTTTGATTGGATTGGATTGTAAGATCACGGTTTTACCAAATTTTGAAAAATACATATATTTTAGTTCATAGTTATAGTGATTTTGAGTTATTTAATTACATTTGTACACATTGAAGTATATGTTTACATGTTGACATTTTTCTTCATATAAATTCCTTCAATTAACTCTCTTAAAATACTAGACTAGGTTCATGATTCTACCAAACATGAGCCTTTGATCAAGATCATGATCCTACACAATCCTATGATCTGGATCATGATCCTAACCGATATTATGAGATTTTGATTCTATGTTTGATCGGATCATATAGGCTCTATGGTATTGTAGGATCATATGATTAGGATCTGGTGGTCTCCATCTTACATCAGAGCTGATGATAGGTTTATTTGCAATCAAAATGCTGGTCATGCTCATTTTGATGTGAATGGAGTGGTTTAGTAGATGATCAGGTTGTTTAATTGGGAATGGTATTGCACTTAAAAGAACTTCTTGATTCGGTGACACTATCCCTTAGTTGCATCTTAAGACATAACATGCCATTTTGACTGGAGTGGCTATTATAATTGAAGGCTTGTAAGAGCAGCTGCGAAAACTACATGTTAATGTTTTGTTTTCATATAATGATCTGTGTTTTGTTTATATCCTATAATATGTTTACATCTCTATTGCCGATTTTGTCAGTCTTTGACTCTACAAAGATGATATGGACAGTATCTATTTTTGTCCTTGTTTGAAATATTTGTCAAGAAACATTTAGTCTGTATTACCTTCCATCTTTTCACACTAAGAGTGCTCTAGCTATGACCTGGAGGGTTAAGTATTATCTTTTTTTCTGCAGCATACTGTGTGGTGGCTGTCGAGTCTGTCGGTCGACAAATTCCCATTGCCTTCTTGGACAGGGTCAAGGAGGATTTCACAAAAAGGTATGGTGGTGGGAAAGCAGCTACTGCTGCAGCAAACAGTCTCAACCGAGAGTTCGGGTATGTCGTGTTTCTGCTGATGTGATTTAATCTAGATGTGTGATACTCCTGTGGACTAACATTTGTATTTATGTTCTGTACAGATCAAAACTTAAAGAGCACATGCAGTATTGTGTTGACCACCCTGAGGAGATCAGCAAGCTTGCCAAAGTGAAAGCTCAAGTTTCAGAAGTCAAAGGAGTTATGATGGAAAACATTGAGAAGGTACAGTGTATACCCTTCCAAAATTAGCTATATACAGTATGCTGTTTGAAAATTGTGATCCTTTTCAAAGATCATTCCTGATTTTTCTTTTTGAAATTCAGGTTCTTGATCGTGGTGAGAAGATCGAATTGCTTGTTGACAAGACAGAAAACCTGCGCTCTCAGGTATAAATGCATTCTCTCAATATGATCTATACTTGCTGATGTGTACCTAGAGGGCACACCTCAAATTTTTGTCCATCTCCAGAATGTCATTTTTAGCTTGGATTCATACCTATAAGTGGAGAGTAAGGTCTGGATTCTGTTGTGCAATGAAATTGGTCAATCACTAACAAGGACCTGAGCAAGTGTTTACTAGTCTAGACATTGTTGGTCTACTCAAAATGCTCAAAGCACCATCATTGAAGAGATGACTTAAATTGGTTGAAAATTCTTGAAATAGTGTTGTCATGTCAGGCATGGCTGCCTTATTTACAAACTATGTAATATATATAACTGTAATTCCAATCTTTAAGTCTAAATGACTGGTAAACTTCCATGTAGATGTTGATGTAAACACTAAATTATGTCATCTCTCTAAGGCAATTCTCAACTGAAACTCAAATGGACCTTTACTTTTCACTACTTGTTTAATGGTTCTGATGCATTCAGAGTTTTTCTCATATCGACTACCATCTGACATATTTGTACAATTATTGACATTGCGATGGTGGTGCATATAGCATTGGACCTAAGTTGATCTCTGGGTGATGTGATATTGATGTGCTGAAGTACTGAACACGTTTAGCTCATGACTTCTGAGCTGGAATATTCTGTTTGACTGGTCTCTGTCTGTTTCTGTACTGCACCTAACATGTGATAGTCTCTGTCCCAGTCCTTGGTTGGTCCCCTGTCATCTAAAGGGAATGGAGTTCTCAGTGACCAAAATCTGAAAAGGACACCCGTATCAGTAGTTATAGGTGTGTGTGGCACCAAGAGCTTACTGTCGACTGAAATTGCTTATTTACCTTCTCTTCTGGAATGACAATTAACTACGTGTAGGGGGTATCTTGCTGCCGAAAAAAAGGTTAAAAATAACGGAGGTCTTAAACGATGGCCTGATATTGTTAAAGAAGTGATGGTGCTGACCAATGCATCATTATATCTTAAACTGCAAATTATGTGTGATCTGACAAGCCAATTCATATGCTTGTAGCTTAAAACATTTTAAAATCTATGGTTTGCAGGCACAAGATTTCAGGCAGCAGGGGACAAAGGTGCGGCGAAAGATGTGGCTACAAAACATGAAGATCAAGCTGATTGTACTGGGCATAATTATTGCACTCATTCTTATCATCATCCTGTCTGTGTGCCATGGCTTCAAATGCAAGTGAGGGTGGTGGATGGTGGACTCCTGATTGTCACATTCAACTTCCCTATTATACTGCTACTTTTGGCGTAAAGACCATATGGTGCTTTTGTTCTGTTAGTCGTGAGTCCTGGCATGGTTCTTGCTGCTCAAATGTCTATGATGTCCTTGTGGTTGATTCCTGTTGGATGGGGACTGGGTTGATTGTCGTGTATTTTTGGATGCTATGCATGTATAGCTTGGATGCTGTTTCTTATTCTGTTATATGAGTAGTAGATGTTACTACGATTGCCCCCGAGTATAGTATATTGGCTGTGTGCATTGCTCGATTCTTGAAAAAGAGTTAAAACTAGTTTCACTTTCATATCACTGTAAAAGTGGTGCTTTAGCAAAATATCACTAATTGTGGCACGGCATGGGCTTGCTTGGGTTTATATGTTGGGTCATTTAAGTGGTATTTTAATAAATGTCTAACTCTTGTGGTGCTATGATCTTATGTAAAGAATGATGTTAACGACTTCACCGATTCCCGACTGGAGAAAGAGGCGCCTTTTAGGCCGTTTTTGGATGGGTGCTGGTCAAACCCTTTGTCATTTCATATCTATATTAAAACTAGATTATGCTAGATCAAAATTAGCCAAATTTGATTTCTGGGTCTAAAATGGCAGGGTCTGTTTAGTCTGGTTGGGGCTATTTTCAAGAGGTTTCTAGGCTTCATGGTACAGAAACTAAAAAAATTGGTTTTGATGACAATTGGTGGTAAGACGCGCACATTTATAGGTTAAAGAAATCGTGTTTCAAGATAAATAATGATGAGGACATCTCTAGTATTAATAGTACTAGTGTTTAACTAAAGGAACATACATGACCAATCACTCGAGCGAGAGCCAGATGAGAATATGCTACTACCTAATAGTTTTTGTTTAATATTGATTAGATATAAAGAGGGAGAGCATAACAAGAAGTACACAGCCACGTATGGGCCAAAGAACTTCATCAAATCTGATCGTACACCTACTGAGTGGAAAGTGAATTTCCTAAGCTTTTTAACAAGCCCAAGATCACTCGATTCCGTCAAGGATTACAACCGCTATAACCAAAAGAATTCTTCTCGGCCTGCAGTCTGCAGACCAGCGTTCGACCAGCCACTTCGACCAAGCCCATTCTCAGCACAGATGTCCAATTGGATTGCATGAGTACTTGTTGGAAAGGTATTGAAAAGAGCTTTCAAACAAATCAAGAATCATTAAATTCCGACATCGTATCCAACCAGGAGACTCAAAAGAGTAACGACTGCACAGAAGAAAAAAGTCCAGTCCGAATCCGAATCCGAGAAGATTAATTCCGGACTTCTTTTATCTTTATAGTATGTTAGGATTTTTATTCCGTTTTGAATTAGATTCAGATTGAAAGTCTAGTTTAAACCTTATATCTTTTGTAAATACCACCCTCTATAAAAGAGAGGCATGATCATAGTTTTGAGACAACCACGAATTGAATACACAAATATTTTCAGAGAAGTTTTTGTTCTTGGTCTAGGGTTTGTGCTCATAAGCCATCGCATAGAATTGGGAGTTATTCTCTTTACTATTGTTCTTGTAATTTCTTCGTTGATTGCAGGAACAATGCGTCTACTTTTGCGTGGTCAAGTAGACAACAATCAAAGCGTGTGGTTGGGCGAATTCTTTTGTCGTAGGTTGCTGTATTAACAGTGGTTGGCGCCATCGGTTCGTCAGGTTACACGAATCAACGAGTTATCAACGATCCTACGCCGTGAAGATCGGGCATCCTGTATCATCTTGGTATCAGAGTTTCGGTTTACACGGTAGGATTATTTATCCCTTAGTTTATATCTGTTTTCAGCCTATACACCAAAAAAGCCAAAAAAAATTGTTTTTCTTTCGCCTTAGATTCAATCTGAAATTTCTGTGAGTTTTGTTAGGTTTTAATCCATTAGAGTCTTTGTTTAGTCGGCTGATCCAAACTTCTTTGTGTATCTTTTGTTTTCGTTGAGTTCAAAAAAAAAATTTCAAATCACGTATATCCTTTAACAGCTAATCTGTCCTTTGCGAAAACTTTGAACCTACATAAGACTAGCTGTTGAGAATTGTATTTGGGCTGTGCACACTTGAATTAATATTTTGAATGTGATTGAACAGTAGGGTATCTTGTGCCCATGCTTGTGTGCTGATCCTAAAAAAATATAAAAAAAAAGTTACCAGTTTTTGTTTTGGTCAGCATCATTTTGAAAACTTAAAAAAAAAGAGTTGTGTTCGATCAAAATTGTGTTTTTGCTTCGTTGTGTGCAAATCCATAGGCCAATTTCGTATTGTGCAATCTAGCTAGTGTCTTTCTATAACTTGTGCAACACGAGCTGTTTGTTCTATCACTTATTTTTTTGTTAGCTCGTTCTTTTGGTTGCATCAAGTTACGTCATCTTTGTGTGTGAGTTGCTTTGTCTTTCACTTATATCTTGAGATCAGCACCTAGGCATTGGATCTAGTTTGGATTGTTACCTAACTTTACAATATCAAGAATTTTGGATTGATTAGGATAACACTTAACCTTCCAAGCTCCACATACAAGCCATTGTTGTTACAGTACTTGGACAGTGAATTCGCTTGATCCATCACCTTTGATCGTCTACTACCACCAGAGTGCGTACAACACCTCAATCTAGTGAAGAAAAGCATAAGAACTTTGGTTGGTAAGGAGAGTGTGAGCTTGAGTGATACCACAAAAAAAAATCCATATTTCTTATTGTTTCTGTTTGTACTCACTATGGCAGGACAAGAAGAAGAGGAACCGACACCCTATATGACCCAGGCTGATCTAGACAAGATGACCCATGTTTTCAATGTACAATTGAATGAGAATATGAGCATCTTGCGAAGGGAGATCGCTTCAGAGATGGTCAATGAATTGAACAAGAAACTGGAGGAGCTATGTCGAGAACGAACACAGGTGATGCTAGTGTTCTTGGAGGAGGATTAGACCGTGATGAGACTGACGAGGAGATCCTTGCTCGTTTGGCACGAGAGGTCCAAGTGGGGAGAGATCGAGCTGCTGCCAACGTGGTTCGACCACCACCTCCAGGGCATGGAGGAGGAGGCCGTGGTGCTGCCTATGGTCTAGGGAGAGGCCGTGGACGAGATGACATCGACAACAACTACATGCTGCACCGCGATGATGACTATCAACTCCGTGGTCGCCGTCATGATGATCATCCTGAAGAGAAGTTTGGCAAACTCAAGTTCAACATCTCAAAATTTGAAGGCAACTCTGATCCTGATGCCTATCTCACTTGGGAGCTCAAGGTAGAGAAGATATTTCGAATGCATAACTATTCGGAAGCAAAGAAGCTACACATGGCCTTACTTAAGTTTGATGGCTACGCGCTGATTTGGTGGGAACAAGTGCTGAACCAAAGATACGAGCACGGGGAGCCTCCAATTGCTTCATGGGCTGAGATGAAGCGAGAGATGAGAGCACGTTTTGTCCCTGTACATTACAAACGTGATCTCTTTGATCGATTGTAGAATTTAAGACAGGGAGGCCGCTCGGTGGAGGAATACTACAAGGAGATGGAGCAAGCTATGATTAGGGCCCGGGTGCATGAAGATGAAGAGCAAACCATTGCGCGTTTTCTGTTTGGCCTAAACCAAAACATTAAACGCGTTGTGGTCTATCAGCACTACAACATCGTTGTGGAATTGGTGCACCAAGCTCAAAAAACGGAAAAGCAATTGCTCGAAGATGCTAAACCAACCGCGAGGATTCCATCCTTCAACTTGAGAGTTCCATCATCCAATGCAACCAAAACACACTTCAATTTGGGATGAGGTACATATTCAACTAGTACTAGTTCCAATACTACTGCTCCTTCTTCCTCGGTTGCAAAATCAGCATCTACTACACGTGAGAAAAAGTCTTCGGCATCCACTACCTCTTCAATTGGCTCCACAGCCAAGAGTAGTGCTATTCAGTGCTTTAAATGTTTGGGGTGTGGTCACATCGTCAAGGAATGCTCAAATAATCGTGCTATGCTTGTCACCGACGAAGGAGAGTATGATTCCGCAAGTGAAAATGACCCAGAACAGCTAGCTTATCCAGAAAACTATGAAGAAGCACTGGAAGAAGAAGATATATAAGAATGAGGGGCTGACCTATTTTGGTTTTGAGCAAGGACCCGCACTTGTGGTCACAAAGGTGTTAAGTGTGCAAGTCAAGGAAGACAATGGACAACGATGCAATCTGTTCCAAACACGGGTTAAAGTTGATGGCAAGGTATGTAAAGTCATTATTGATGGTGGTAGTTGTCATAACTTAGCTAGTCAAGAATTGTGCACTAAACTTGGCCTTAAATTGCTCAAACACCCTCATCCATATCATGTGCAATGGTTAAGTGATTGTGGAGATGTCAAAATTCAGTACATGGTTAAGATGTAATTCCAAATTGGAGATTATGTAGACACAGTGGAATGCGATGTGGTGCCAATAACGGTGTGTCACTTACTGTTGGGAAGGCCGTGGTAATTTGATCGATCAGTGCATCATGATGGTCGTGCCAATACTTATATCCTCAAGTGGAAGGGCAAAGACATTGCATTTCGACCAATGTCTCCAAATCAAATTTTAGCTGACAATATGCAGAGAGTGAATGATGGAAAGGATAGAGCGAAAACAAATCTGAGTGAGATCCAAAAATCGGTGAGTGAGAGCCACAAGCCAAATTTGAGAGGTAAAACAAAAAGTGAGGGAGAGAAGCTAGTAATGTTAGCTACCAAATCTGATCTGAGAGGAGTGAGGAATAACCCGGATTTAATGCATTTTGTACTTTTGTGCATAGATGCATTACTTTCGACTAACGACTAACCTCTCTTCCTAGTGCGGTTTCTAGTGTTTTGCAGGCCTTCGAGGATGTGTTTCCAAGGAATATACCTGCTGGTCTACCTCCCATGCGTGGCATTGAGCATCAAATTGACCTCATCCCTGGAACCTCACTTCCCAACCGTCCTCCATACCTCACCAATCTGGAGGAGACAAAAGAAATTCAGCGTCAAGTGCAAGAGCTACTGAATAAAGGGTATGTACGGGAAAGCCTTAGCCCTTGTGCTGTTCCTGTTATTCTCGTGCCTAAGAAAGATGGTACATGGAGAATGTGTGTTGATTGTAGAGCCATTAACAACATAACTGTTAGATATTGTCATCCTATTCCTAGGCTAGATGACATGCTTGATGAATTGAGTGGTTCTGTTATATTCTCTAAAATTGATTTAAGAAGTGGATACCATCAGATTAGAATGAAACTTGGTGATGAATGGAAAATTGCTTTTAAAACTAAACTTGGATTGTATGAGTGGTTAGTAATGCCTTTTGGTTTAACTAATGCACCTAGTACTTTCATGCGTTTGATGAATCATGTTTTAAGAGCATTCATTGGAAAATTTGTGGTGGTATATTTTGATGACATTCTGATCTATAGCAAAACCATGGAAGAACATATTGATCACCTTAGGCAAGTGCTCGAAGTGCTTAGAAAACAGAAGTTATATGCTAATATAGAAAAGTGCACTTTTTGTACCAATAAGGTTGTGTTTCTTGGCTATGTAGTTTCTGGACAAGGAATTGAGGTCGATGAATCTAAAATTGAGGCAGTAAAAAATTGGCCTACCTCTGTGAATGTTAGTCAAATCTGAAGTTTTCATGGTTTAGCTGGTTTCTACCGTAGATTTGTGAAAGATTTCAGTACTATAGCTGCCCCATTGAATGAATTAACTAAAAAGGGTGTTGTGTTTGCATGGGGTGAATCACAAGAGAATGCGTTTCAAGAATTAAAGAAACGCTTAACTGAAGCACCATTGCTTGCTTTACCTAATTTCACTAAAACTTTTGAGATTGAATGTGATGCTAGTGGAATGGGTATTGGTGGTGTTTTGATGCAAGATGGCAAACCCATAGCGTATTTTAGTCAGAAACTCAGATGTGCTCAATTGAACTATCTTGTTTATGATAAAGAGTTGTATGCTTTGGTACGTGTGCTTGAAACTTGGCAGCATTACCTTTGGCCTAAAGAATTTGTTATTCATTCTGATCATGAAGCTTTGAAGTACTTGAAAGGCGAAGCTAAATTGAACAGTAGACATGCTAAGTGGGTTGAATTCATTGAAACTTTTCCATATGTTTTGAAGTACAAAAAGGGAAAGGAGAATGTGGTTGCTGATGCTTTATTTCGAAAAAGTATTTTGTTGACTAAGTTAGAAGTGACAGTACCTGGTTTAGAGAGTTTGAAAGAATTGTACACTTCTGATCGTGACTTTTCAGCACCATATTCTAAATGCTATGATGGCAAAGGATGGGACAAGTTCCATGTGTATGATGGGTTCTTATTTCGTGCTAACAAACTCTGTGTTCCAGCATCGTCCTTGCGTTTGTTATTGTTGCAAGAATCTCATGTAGGTGGCTTGATGGGACATTTTGGGAGAGAAAAGAATTTCATGATGTTGAACGATCACTTTTATTGGCTTAAGATGAGACGTGACGTCGAAAGATTTGTTTAGCGATGTGTGACATGCCACAAAGCTAAATCTAAATTGAACCCTCATGGATTATACACTCCACTTCCTGTTCCTAATGTACCTTGGGAGGATATTAGCATGGACTTTGTGTTAGGATTACCGACAACTAAGAGAGGAAGGGATTCAGTTTTTGTAGTTGTGGATAGATTCTCTAAAATGGCACAGTTTATACCTTGTCACAAAAGCGACGATGCGTCGCTTGTCGTTGACTTATTTTTCAGGGAGATCATGAGATTGCATGGAATGCCAATAACCATTGTTTTAGATCGTGACGTCAAGTTCATGAGCTACTTTTGGAAGACCTTGTGGGCCAAGTTTTGGACGAAGTTGTTATTCTCGACAACTTGTCACCCACAAACTGATGGACAAACGGAGGTGGTGAATCGTACATTTTCAATGCTGCCGCGAGCAATGATCAAGAAGAATCTGAAGGAGTGGGAAGATTGTTTACCGCATGTGGAGTTTGCTTATAATAGGGCGGTCCACTCTACTACTCAAATGTGCCCGTTCTAGGTGGTGTATGGTTTTAAACCCATCACACCACTTGATTTGCTGCCACTTCCATTACAAGAGCATGCCAATATGGAAGCATCCAAGTGTGCTGAATATGTGAAGAAAATTCATGTCAAAACTAAAGAAGAGATTGAGAAGAAGGCTCGCTATTATGCTGAGAAGGCAAACAAGACAAGAAAGAAGATGCTCTTTGAACCGGGTGACTTGGTTTGGGTGCATCTACGAAAAGATCGCTTTCCGGAGAAAAGAAAGTCTAAGTTGATGCCTCGTGGTAACGGTTCATTCAGAGTGCTTCAAAAGATTAATGATAATGCATACAAGATAGCACTTCCAGGTGATGACTATGCAGTAAGCACTACATTCAATGTTGCTGATTTGTCGCCTTTCTTTGGACCAGAAGAAACAGAGTCGAGGTCGACTCCTTTTCAAGAGGGGGAGGATGATGAGGACATCCCTAGCACTAATAGCATTAGTGCTTGATTAAAGGAACATACAGGACCAATCACTCGAGCGAGAGCCAAACAACTACATCAACATGTGATTTTGTTCTTTAAAGAATTAAATTATGATGAGAATATACTACTACATAATAGCTCTTGTTTAATATTGATTAGATATAAAGAGGGAGAGCATAACAGGAAGGACATAGCCACGTATGGGCCAAAGAACTTCATCAAATCTAGTCGTACACCTACTGAGTGGAAAGGGAATTTCCTAAGCTTTCCAACAAGCCCAAGATCACTCGATTCCGTCAAGAATTGCAACCGCTACAACCAAAAGAATTCTTCTCGGCCTGCAGTCTGCCGAGCAGCGTTCGACCAGCCACTTCGACCAAGCCCCATTCTCAGCATAGATGTCCAATTGAATTGCATAAGTACTTGTTGGAAAGGTATTGAAAATAACTTTCAAACAAATCAAGAATCATTAAATTCCGACATCGTATGCAACCAGGAGACTCAAAAGAGTAACGACTGCACAGAAGAAAAAAGTCCAGTCCGAGTCCGAATCCGAATCCGAGAAGATTAATTCCAGACTTCTTTTATCTTTATAGTATGTTAGGATTTTTATTCCGTTTTGAATTAGATTCAGATTGAAAGTTTATTTTAAACCTTATATCTTTTGTAAATACAACCCTCTATAAAAGAGAGGCATAGTCATAGTTTTGAGACAACCAAGAATTGAATACAGAAATATTTTCAGAGAAGTTTTTGCTCTTGTTCTAGAATTAGTGCTCATAAACCACTACCTAGAATTGTGAGTTATTCTCTTTACTATTGTTCTTGTAATTTCTTCGTTGATTGCAGGAACAGTGTATCTACTTTTGCGTGGTCAAATAGACAACAATCAAAGCATGTGGTTGGGCGAATTCTTTTGTCGTAGGTTACTGTATTGACAGTGGTTGCGCCATCGGTTCGTCAGGTTACACGAATCAACGAGTTATCAACGATCCTACGTCGTGAAGATCGGGCACCCCGTATCAAATAAGAAGATAGAAGCCTGAAAGGCTGAGTTTGCAGCTTCACTGAGCTGCCGCCTGCAGCTTCTCCCATAAAAAAGCCGAAGTGATTTGCAAAGCACACATGAAATGGGAGATGCTCACCGTTTGACACTCCCGGCAAGATTCAGCATCAGACCGATCACGCTTTGTTGTTGGTCATATTGCAACATTCAATTTGCGTACCTGATACGACTAACCCACACCACACCCTGCAACCACTGTTGCAAATTTAAGACGTTTGGCTCCTCACTCATAGATCTTGCTGCTAACGGGCAGGTGCCAACTCATTCATCCCTTCTTTCTTTCTTTCTTTTGGACTGTCCAAGTGCCAAGGGCCTACCGTGTCGTAAAGACACACGCTAGCGTTTGACCGACGCGTGGGCCAGTGGCATGCGCCAGCTGGCCCTCGGGCCCCACATGTCAGCTCACCATCTGCCCACACCAATGCCTCCATAAGTGCCTGTGAATTATTAAGGCTTTGTTTCAAGTTTGAACTAAAAGGCTCGGGTTGCAAGTGTGAATTATTAAGCAACTTCATTTGGATTAGATATAATAGCATGATCAACTCTATATCCGATAGATATCGCAATGCTGTATCACTTTATGCATATGTAAGTTATTAGTTCAGAGATTTGATCTCTTGACTCTTCGACTGATCAACATGATAACATCTTAAGATACTTCTCTCTTAGCCACAACAAGATACACACTGTCACATCACGTACCCATGACACGTAGTAACCTACGAGCTCATGAGCCATTACATTACACCATCATGTTCACAACCCGAAATAGAAATATACTATCCTACACGACCAACACATGCATGCACGTACACTTATGGCAACGTGCCACCGCCACCGCCGCCGCCGCCGAGGCCACCACCACCTCCGAACCCACCGAACGGCCCGCCGCCGGCGGCGAACCCGCCGAGCGGCCCGAACCCCACGATGCCGCCGCCAAGCGGTCCCGTGACGCCGCCGAAGACGTTGCCGCCGTTGCTTCCCGTGAAGACGTCCTTGGAGTCGGACACGCCGGCGTTGTTGCCGGCCACAGGGCCGCGACCATGGCTAGGCATGTCCCTGGCCGCCACGGCTTGTGCCACGGCGAGGCATAGCACTAGGGAGGCAATGCACCACCACTTGCCCATCTCTGTGTGTGTGTGTGTGTGTGTGGATATAAATGGAAGGAAGGAAGAAGAGGGCAGGTAGAGGGAGTAAATGAGTCAAGTGTGAGGACTGAGGAGTGTAATAAGTCCAAAGATGTGGAAGGAGCTAGATTGATGAGTCTGTAAAGTGGAAACCCTAGCACTTATTGCGTGACAAGAGAAACTGCATTCTGATGGGAGTTGCATGAACCTTCTTATTTATATGGATGGGCCGGGTATGTTCGTTTGGCGGTCAAGATTAGTCGAGATAATATTTGGTCATAGTTAATTATGTATCATAGTTAAAAAAAATTGATTATGATGACATATTTAAGTTGTAATCAATTAATATAGTAATTAAAATATGGTGAATAAATCATCAACTACATATTTAATTATGAATGATATAAAAAAATAATTAAATTTTATTGATTTGTCAAATACTGATTGAGAAGCAAATGAGTATCAAATCATATTATTTGAGTCGGTAAAATTTTTCGTACCAACCAAACGTAGTAGCAACGGAGCACGTAGTTCGAGACCAAAGGCTTGCGCATTGCAAAAAGATTATCATCGAGGAGGTTGTCTGTCACAGAGAAGGTGGTTTGTTGATAGTGTTAGATCTGTCCAAACGTGAATGATGCAACTTTGGTGAGTGGTGTCTAATCCTCTTGTCACAAGTCCAAATTGTCAGCATAATTAAGTCCCAAGACTGTGAAAGAGAAGTGAATTATGTACTCTATTGCACTCGGAAGCATCATTTACTTGATGGTTTACACTATATCTGAAATTTTGCCGAGAAACAACAGGCATTGTCCTCTAGGGCGGTGAGTTGTTGCTAGTTGTTTCTTGGTAAGGGATATCGAGAAATTGTTAAATTGATTTTTTGTTATTCAAAAGGTATCTATGGATGTTCGCTTAATATTTGAGTAAAGTATTGAGATATTATTAGGTTATGTTGATTCTGATTTTTTGGAAGATCTTAATAAAAGACAGTCGTTCTCGAATTATGTCTTTAAAGATAGAAATAGCTATGTTGATATGTTGACAAAGTCTCTTCATAATATGAAATTCAACTTTTATGCTGGTTGGTGTCGCTTTTGTAGTTAATTTTGTTTTCTTGATTTTGTTTTTGGGTGACATTTCAAGCCGAGGAAATTGTTAGGAGAATCTCAGTTATGTCACCAATCCTAGTTCTATTCTAAGTTAAAGCTCCCAAATTAGGATTTGGATTAGTTCTTATGTCACCTATTAGAATCAGGGCTCCTAATTTTAGAGCTAGAACTCCCTTATAACTCACATATATAATCTTTGGTTTGTATACATTTTTAGTCAAATTTTTGGGAAATAAAGATCTTTTAGTCATATCAGGTGTTTTTGTTAATCGAGAGTTAAAAGAGGGAAATGATCTAGTTTTTGTATAGTTAATATCATTTGAACAATGCATAAACCCTAATGCACTACTTTTTGTTAAAGCAACAGCATGGAAGAACCCTACTAAATTAATTAAGAAAGAAAATGTAAAAAACATACTGTACTTATCAAAGAGAAGGAAAAGGAAAACAATGGAACATAAGAGACTTTCATGAATTTTGGAGGAAAAGAATATTCGTTGAGAGCTAAGAGAAAATTTCTATGAAATTTCAGCTTTTTCATTAAACAAAAGACAATTTTGGTGTCTTTTTTTTTCTTCTCTTTTTGAGAAATCAATAATAAAATCCACACACCTACAACTAGCATGAGAAACTCATAATCTTTCTTCAGATATTGAGATTTGAACTTTAGTCTCATCAAAATAGCTGAGTGACTTATCAATTGAACTACAATCGAAACATGCATAGATAGGAAACTTTCTTTGGATCAAACAATTACAAAAGATGGGGTTGAGCTGGGTTCCATGGAACTTTAGTCCGCATCTCTTACAGTGAAGAAAGAACTTGGTACATTACATACACATCTCATTTCCAGAACACAAGAAGATTGGTCAGAGTAGTAATTTTTTTCAAAAAGAAAAGTGGTCATGAAAAGAATAGATTAGTCCCAAGATGGTTCATCTTTGAACCACGGAAGCTGCTCATAGCACACTCCCAGTCTCCATCCATCTCCCAGCTTGCTTGCTTTAGGCCTCATCCATCCAAGGCCACTTTAATTGCCTGTTCAAAGCTATACATACTATTGCAACAAAAGAAGTTAGAGAGAGAGAGAGAGAGAGAGAGAGAGAGAGATTTAAAAGATAAGAGTGAAAGAAAGAAAGAAAGAAAAAGCAAACAATGGAGAGCATCCATGCTGCTTTGGCATATTGATGCTTCTTTTTCTCTTTCTTTAGCCTTCCCTTTCTTTTTTTTTCATATTTTTTTCTTTGTATGCGTTTGAGCTCTTGCTTGTTTACTGCAGCAAAAAATTACGTGCTAGTGTTCACTGAAAAACAGTTTCCACAAATATTTATGAAAATTTTATGTATGTCAATATGAAACCTATAAGCTAGTGATAAATGTATATCTTGATAAAAAGTTTTTATTTTACTGATACTCTCTCCGGTTAAGCAAAAAAGTGTCGTTCTGATCAAACTTTTCTAACTATAACCACCAGTATGTTTATAGATATTTAGATTAGCTACTAGAAAAATTATACGAATTGTAAAAAATATTTTCATAATATTATAATATTATAAATTTTTATTAACATATTATAGTTAAAAAAATAATCAAAATTGTATCTAGAGATTATGTATAGTTAAAAAAGAAAACTTATTTTAGACTGGAGGGTGTACATAGTAGGGTTGTTTGTAATTACAAGTGTAGAATTATAATTGGCAAATCAAAAGCATCTTTAGTAAGTGGGTCTACTTTTCTTTACTTTACTTTGGTTATAGGGAACAATCTATAATGGATTTCACATCTCATCAGAAAGATAAGAATCAAAGCCTAACAAAATGTTGGTCCTTTCATCTTTACCTGTTTTCCTCTACAGAAAATTTGCAATGTTCTTCTCGAACTGATACAACAAAAAATTGAAATCACTACAAACATATATCCAAAGTTACTACTGAAAAAGAAACCATCCCTTTGCCAAGAAACCTCTGAATTCTGAAGCTTGGCACCGATTGATCTCTTTACAAACCCCCATCAGTAGAACAGCTTTTGTTGTTTTTGCAAAAGCAAAAGTTCTTATCTCTAAAACTTGTCTTAAATAGCAGTGCTTAGAACAAGATAGGCCACCTTGCATGCCCTAGTTTACACCATCATCCTTTCAGATTTCAGACCCACCAGAAGATTTTCCATTCTTCCTTGCAAGTTGCAATGCAATGATCTCTTTTTGATCCACAAAACACACGCTTCGGAAGCTTCCTGTGCCTCGGGATGTGCGCTGCTACGCACGGCCCGGCGATCTCCCTGACTCCCCAGTTCCCCTGAAGAATGCAGGGAGTGAAACAGATCAGGTTAGAGGGAGAGAAAAGGTGAGGAAAAGAGTTTGAACGGACTGCAAGTGTTGTTTTTCAGGTGAGGTGATCTATTCTATACTGAATGAATCATTGGGCTTCTGTTAAGTGATCATTAATTAATTATGATCAATGGCATTGTGGATTGTACTTTGTTTGACTAATCATTTCAAGTATGATATGTGTGCATGTAGGGTGCTCATTAGGAGAGCTGGAGCGATCAACTTGCTTTTGTTAAAAAAAGGTTAGCATATATTATCGGTTATATTATCATGTCATAATCTTAGCAAATTTACATCACACCTTTGAAACTTAGAATATTACATTTAATGCAAGGTTCATTTAAGCTTTTCTTTTCTTTTCTTTTTTTCTCAATCTTGTCCAAAAAGATAAAAATGTCATAATAAACCATGATTTCAAATTTAGAATATGGATATTGTAATTGCCACTATCTAACATTCGAACAGAACTTAGTGTTTTTTTAAAGGTGGGGAGCAACATAAAATTGTGTCTATAATCCAATAACTTTTTGCTTAGTTTTGGTCTAAACTGAAGAGTAAACAAAACCAATCAGGAGACAATCCATGAAATTAGCACCTAACTGGTTTCAAATTATCAAAGTTGAGCTACAGTAAGAGCTTTCCGGTAAATGCTTATGCACTCCACTAGAAAGAAAGCTACACAAATTCTAAAGCAAATGGAGAGTCGAGGGGGTGATTCAAACCACATGTTCTTTGTGATTTGCTTTGCAATATGGATGGTTAAGGTGTTCTAACAAGGTCACACCTAAATTTATTTGTTTGGATAATTTGAAGAAACCTAGGGAAGACCAACCACCATAAAGGTAGCAACATAGGTATCTAACATGACAAGTGGACATGACATGGTTAACAAATCAAGATGACACTCAAACTGAAGTTGGTGGAAAGAATCACAAAAGAGGAGGGAAAAGAGGCCAAACACAAATCAAGTCATGTTTGAATTTGCAACACAAAGAGGTACCTGTTGTGGATTGGATCAGGTCCATTGGGCACCCTTCTCTTGCTGCCCCTGAAAGGATCTTCCATACTATGACTCAATCCTCCATGGACTTGGGTCGTCTTCGTCATCATCGTCCTCCTCACCATCGGTATTGATTGGATTTCACTCTCCACCAGCAATGATACAACAACAAGAGCTACAAACAGGATTGCCAATGCCGCCACCGCCGCCGATGCCCGCCTTACCAGGCTTCTCATAATATCCTCTCTTCTCTTCTGTTGATTTGCCAATGCCCCACCAACAACTCCCCTATGAACTTCTCATAGGATGGTGGATTGCAAATGCAATGATCTCATTGTTGTGAGATCACATTATATCGTGGATGTGATAAGTAGTATTTTTGTGTCACTTGCTTCTTTGGCTTTCTTTTTGCTTCTTGTTTTCTTCAGGGTTTGTTTCTTTCTTCCTTTAGCTGGTTTCAGTGGTGCTTTTTTGAAGGGCCTAATATAGAGGAGGAGAGGGTAGTAGAAACAAAGCTAGAGAGCTACCCTTGCTTTGCACTTTGCTTTCTGAGTTATGTTGTTTTCTTTCTTTTCTTTTAACTGGCTGGCAATCGATTATCCGGTGCAATTGCGTGTTACAATTTTTTAATAGTTACAACATATATTTAGATTAATATTTTTATATCTAAAAATCTATTTTAGAGTTCTCATATAAATTTGATTAATCTGTAATATTATAGATTTTTTCTATCAATCAATGTGACAATTTCTAGGTTATAGGATCAATGTGATGCTTTGATTAATGTGAAAATTTCTTGTGCTAACAGCAAACACGGTGGCCTAATTTACCTATTATCATTGTATAAGATTTCTTGTTTCTTCTTGAGTAGGAAAAAGAGTGACTATAAGTTTATTTCTTCTATAAGGCTGCCTTTTTTGAACCTTTGAAGTAGTACATTCAGGTAGGAGGATAAGTTAGACTACACACAAGAGTTGAGGAAAATAAAGGAAGAAATGGAAAGCACAAATCCTTGAGTAAATCTAGGAGGCGGCATGACATATGAGAGATTGTTGCCCTGGTAAAAGTGAGGTGCAAAAGCAAACTCCAAAGTGAGTGTAGCGCAACACCCTGAAGATCATACTACTTTCAGGTGACATGTCACAATCCTCCACCCTAAAAAATACATATATGATCCTGATCTATGTTCTATATTTCGAACTGACATTTCCATTTCACTTGCAAAAGTCCCTTCATTTCAAATTGGAAAAAAATTAGTTAGAACTACAGGATATTGGATGTTAGATTGACATGTGGACCTGAGGCCACATATCAATATATCAATGTTCTGCAACTAAATTAAAAAATTTTGCAATACTATCATGCAAATTGGCCTTTTCCAATCTTTTCATATTCTTCTTAAAAATATTAAACAGATTTTGTCATATATAAATTATGTGATATGATAATAAAATTGACTATGAAGATATGTCTAGCCAAGCTAAATAATGGTCAAAGCTGATTTTGATTGTCAAAATTTTCTTTCAAAAGTTTTGCTTAAGAATGATACAAAAAAGTAATCAAATTCTATCAACTTGTCAAATTTTTGTCAGAAAGCCAAGCAAATAAGCATACAGGACTAACTTTTGTTACTGTGGTAAAAAATGATATGTATTTTTGCAGGAGGCAAAGTTTTGTTTGTTTGAGCAAAAGAGAAGAGAAGAGGAGACAAGGTCCAAGTAACTTCGATATTGTGAAAAGGGCCAAAGGAGTTGGTTATTTTGGAGACATCCTGACACTCCCAGTCCTGAAATTCACTGTGATGCGATGCAGGACAGCCAAAAAAGAAAATTAAAGTGCCAACGGGCAGCTGCTTGCCAGTGGGACCCACCAAACCCATCCTCCCAACAAAAAAAAAATTCTTTTGTACTACATAAGTGAATGCTAAAATTTACTGCATGAAAACTTGCTGAAAAAAATATATAGAAAATATTAGCACTATATTACTGTACAAATGTTAAGTTGGTAAAATATCATTTGTTGTAAAATTGACATATATGATTCAGATTCATAGGTTTTTCAGATTTTAAATAGTATTATGCTAAATCTCATCCTTTAGGGTGGTGTTATGGAGTTAAATCATCTGAAAATATAGTATGAAGAGAAAACTATGTACTGTTTTCTTGTCTCTGGTTAAAAAAATTTCATTTTTTAAATATAATAATATGACAAAAGTAAATCTATTACTAAATCATCTAATTTTCTCGTCCCAATCTTCACATGCAAGACCTTCTTAGAAGCTGTTTGGTTGAATATATTCTCTCATCCTTCCATTAGTGGATGCACGATAAGAGATGTACTCTGTGTTTGGTAGTGGACAAGGATGAGCTGATGCACGACCAACCCATCCAAGATTCTCTCCTTATGTAGAATCATGCGATACAAGCAAAAAAGCAAATCTCATCTCATTCCGGATGGAATCTTCCCTTCAAATTAGTGTTGTCAAATGGGCTAGGCCCTTACTGGGTCGACTTGAAGCATGACTGTGCGGCCCACAGGATGACACGATAGTTGATGGGTTGTGCCGGCCCGATCTTGCTTGACGAGTCATGCTGAGCTGCGAAATTGAGCTCGACGGGTGGCACGACACAAGAGCTTGTGAATGAGTGGGCCATGTTTGGGTCAATCCGGGACTGCCCGGCAACACGACACTTGCTCTATCTCACAACACGACTTGGTAATTGTTCCATCTCACCTACAAATCATTCTCATCTAACTAAAAATTTTCTAAGTATTAAATCGTTGCGTTTTTTTAATTTTTATGCTCAACATTTTTTAAAAATTATATATAATTTTTGTCATCACTATTTATTTTCATATTTTTTCAAACATATTTTTAATATTTGTAAAAAATGTATATATAATTTTCCCTATTTATTTTTAGAAATTCAATTTTTTTTAATTTTTTTATTTTTTCCGTACAATGCCCTGACCGATCTGACTTGTTAGCCGGTTCGTGGGTTGGTGAGCTGTGCGATGCTCTGTGCGCTAATGAGCCGACACAACATAACATGCTAGGGCTGGCAAACCGTGCCAACACAGCAAACTTCGCCCCACTGACCCAATGGGCCCGTGTCGGGTCAGGCCAGCACGACCCATTTGATAGCTCTACTTCAAGTGCCCTACATGGCTCCTAAGAGTGGAGCTGCATACCATCACATCACACAATCAATGAAATATGTGATTTAAGTAATAATTAGTTTTAATTAATACTAAGAGGTGATTACTTATGATTATTTGTGTTTAATTATACTTAGAAGTGATTTGTGTGATTATCTATGTCAAATTTGCATTCCCTGTTAAAAAGTTAGATTTTAGATTTCCACACAATCATAATAACCCTCGTATAAGTTTCTTACATTATCCTATACAATTAACCAAACATAATCTTTGCTGATCTTATACAATCAACTAAACAATTATATTTGAACCATCTCATACAAGATGAACTCATTTTTCTCATCTCATCCCTTACAAGATGGGTAGATACAAGCAACCGAACATTTCCTTAATGGTCAATACTCACAAGAAAAGAGGAATAATATTACACAAATTCGTACGTTGGTATTATGAAAAAGTGTAATCAACTATAAAGTATAGAGAAAATATAGAAAGAAATGAGAGAATGAAAAAATTCTTATTCTATTATCATATTATTTTAATTTATACAAAGCCCCTATTTATAAGAAAATATGGGTGGATGAAAAGACTAAAAATGCTAAGGGACTTAAAGAGTTACAAGAATTTGATGCCATTGAGTTACAATATTCATATCATAAGGATTACAAACTTGATGGCATATGTGGGTTACAACTTTGATGGTTTACGAAGGGTTATGACACCCATTAAGGAATAATGTATTTCATAATGCTCCATGGATGTTTATTATCTATGAATATGTATGTCTCATTAAAAATCTTATCAAGGAAAAAACTTAGTGGGAAAAAATCATGGCTAAGGAAAAAAGAGCGCAATACATATTTACTCTCCCTGATGAGATCAATAAAGATTTTTAAATTGATGCAACTCATTATAAGCGAATTCTTGAATGTTGCCGTAGGAAGTATCTTGATAGATAAATTCGTCAAATTCTTGTTTGAGAAAATATCTTGACCTGTTGATATCATCATTTTTGAAGGTCACTAATGGTGAAATAGTTTTGCTTAATTTGCCTTCTTTAATATATTTTCTTTCATTGGGTGAAAAGTGCAACATTGCCCTCGCATAAAATTACACCATAATCTAATATCAAAAAATAACAATATAACAATGCCACCATAAGTAGAAATATATCTAGTATCACATTGATATCCTACATTTGCAAAACTAAATAAAATTTTCATGGATATGTTAGAAAAAGATAAACAAGGTAACGAAATATATATTTCATTCTGTTCTGATGCTTTCCTGTATGGCAAGAACTATATAGATTGCTGATAAATTTAAAAAAAATATCAATTCATATATGAGAAATAAAATAAATTTGCACTCTTATAATAGAAAATTTATCTTGTACTACATCAATGAATACTAAAATTTACTGCATGACAACTTGCTGGAAAAATATATAGGGAAAATTAGCTACATAATATGCTAAGTTAACAAAATATTGTTTGCTGTGAGATTGAAATATATGATTTGGATCCACATGTTTTTGAGATACTAAATAGTATTTTGCTCAATCTCATCTTAGGATGCTATGGAGCTAAATCACCCAAAAATATAATATGTGGTTAAAAAATATCTTGTTTTGTTTTTTAAGATAATATGACAAAAGTAAATCTATTACCAAACTATTATTAGACTGAAGAATCTTTTGATTCTTTCATAAAATTCTATATGAACTATCAATGATTTTTTTGCATCATTATTGACTCAAGATGTTCCAACCAATCATGCCAAGAAAATAAAAAAAATTATTAAATTGGTAAACTTCTGATTTACTATCAAGTTATCACTATCGATAAACTTCTGATTTACAATTAAATTATTATGATCAGTAAACTTCTGGTTTACGATCATATGTGATTCAAATTTATTAATCCATGTCTACTACAAATTAGAGTATAATGTGATTTATTTTTTAAAACATAAGTTTTAGTTGAGGATATATTTGTAATATTTATATACTTCATATTTCTTTTACTTATTTTATAGTCTCAATATGATACCAATTTTAGTGAACACCTTTAAAATTTAATAAGTTTCTTTAAGAATTTAGGAAATATAATGTCTCGTTGATATGAAATTTTGTCCCACTTAGTAATGATATAATAGCTTTTCTAGAGTTCTCTATCAATTTCACACTCCAGATATACTACTAATATTTGCCTCTTATATCCTTAAGAAAGAAAACTATTTTCTATGCTTAAATATGGTATGTGTTGTTGCACTTTTCATGAGACACTTATTCTCATCATTTATTGCTAGTTGAGAAAGAGAGTTATCCATTAACTTTAAAAAACATGTTAACATTAAATTCATGAGATATTCAAATAGCATAATTTTAAAGATTTATTCTAAATTTTATAGAAATAAATAAAAAAATTCTAAGATAAAAAATTAATCAACAACATCTAAATGATTTATTTTTAGATAAAAAATTAGCAACATCTAAATGTGTTGTATCGAGATAGCCATCAGCTTACAATTGATTTATGTCAAGAAGATAATCATTATTGCCACTACCAAAAGTAAATTTTGTCTCTATCTTTTCTCTTTGTTTTTTAGAGATTGTTGATAGAGTCCACAAAATGTTTAAGGCATATGACAAGTACGCAACTAGTAGTTTTCACCTCTATAATTATAGCATTTATTTTTTGCAATAGTTATATAATTTTCACCAATTTTTTTATCTCCTTTTCTTCTCTCTTATGGAGGTTAATTATGTTTATGAAATAAACACCATAATTACCTTGACCATGTCCATATCAAAACCAACAATTGCAGTTGTGGCTGTGCCACGATGTTTGTTTTGTTTATTATGGTTATATGTTGCTATATTCGCTTCAAGAAATAGATCAAAACAGTTGGATGTTCTTCATAATTTTTCATTAAAAGTTCATTATTTTGTTCTGTCACTAGTAAAATAAATAGTAAATCAATTCAGAATATCTCTTAATGATATTACTGCTATAGGAGCACAATCTTGATGAACTAATTTTAAACATGTTTGAATTATACCCACATACAATTTTAAAATCTTACAACCTTAGATGGATATAGCCATAATAATATTAAGAGAGAATCACATTTTTTTTATCATATGTTTCTTTATACTGTTCTGAAGAATAAATAAATCTTTCATAGAAAGATATTCAAATTTTAATCTTTTGTGGAGGATTGGAGGTGATGGCAAATAACAATCATAGCTTTAGTCTTATCTTACTTACATGCTCATTCTTTCTTTCTTTGTATAACCATCCAAATAAATTTTGAGGACAAATAGTTTTTGTTAGTAATATGTAAAACCAAAAAATAAAATCAAATTTTGTGAGATTCTTGATAATAAACAACAATACACAACAAATATAAAGTTATGAATATTGTATAAAAAATTCATAAAAAAACTAGAGAGGACGTCTAGCTAAGCAAAGATAAATTGATGAAAAGAAATTTTTGGCAAGCAAAATGATTACTTGACAATAGTCTTTAGAGACTTACCAAGATAAATGATTACTTGACGATAATCTATAGAGATGGTTGTGTTGATAACGTTTTATAAAAAAATGTGATCAATTACAAAGTATAGTGTAAAGAGAAAATGTAGAAATAAAAGAGAGAATGAAAAAATTCTTATTTTTTTATTATAGCATTTCAATATGTATAAAACCCCTATTTATAGAGAAGTATAGGGTAAATGAAAAGACTAAAAATGCTAAAGAACTTAGGAGTTACAAGAATTTGATGGCATTGAGTTGCAACATTTATATCACAAGAATATTAAACTTGATGGCCATATGAGGGTTACAATTTTGATAGTGTATGAAGGGTTATGGACATCTACTAAGAAATAATAAATTTTATAACATTTGAGAAATTTATCTGTAGAAAATTAGAGAGGTAATTGGGATATTTAATAATGACTCGGTGGACCCCTATTTTTCCATGGTCCGCCTGTCAATGAGATAGTAAGAGCAACTGCATGTGCAAACATATAGGTCTAGAAACTGTAGCATGTACTCACACTTGAGGTGGGCTTGCAAAGTGATCCGGGAGGATCTTCAAGTCCTGATCGCATACGGATTCGCGACCAAGTCCTGATCGCATACGGCTTCGCAACCTTAACCGTGTTCGGAAAGGTTTTGCGACCATGAAAAGAAATTTGTTCTCTGTTCGGAATTGTAATCCGATCCAAATATATATAACTAAACTTATCTGTTTAGGATTAGTTAGTTAGTTATATGAGTCTAATACGTTTAGGTTATTAAGTCTGATACCTACTCATACGATTGGACTATAAATACTTTGTAATATGTCTAGTTTAGATCATCGAAGAGTCATATAACTTATTTGAGTTTTAGACACTTATAATTCCTTCGACGTAGGCAAGTGTGTCTAACTTCGACGTGTAAGCCCTCTTTGAAATAAAGAGTTGTTCAATTACTTTGGGTTTCGGTATTTCCGAATAAGATCCCGTTATTCCGCATATTAGAATCTGGGCGAGTCTAGTGCGAAAACCAAGGCTAGGTCTCAAACGGATCAAGTTGGTATCAGAGCAACTTTCCTATCCTGTGGATGGTGAAGACTCGCCAGGGTTACAAAATTCCGGTGAAACTCCAGGCGATCAGTTGACGGTTTCTACAGTCGCGTCTCCTACAATGTTTGACGATACCTCCGTTGAAGCTAACCTAGCCGAACAAGTGGCTAAACTCTCCACCAACATGGAAACTGTGCTTGCTTGGATTAAGCAGCAGGCCATGATTGTACCTCCTGAAGTAGGGAAGGTTATGGGTGTGAAGACTGGTGAAGACTTGTACAGGGCAGACGACGATGAAAACGAAGGCGACCATAACACCGACGATCTCGCCAACACCTCCTTAGCTGTTGGATCCTTCAAGGTCGACGCTAAAATTGAAATACCCATATATGATGAGGAGATTGATGCCGAGAAGTTAGGTTCATGGCTCGATCAGCTTGAGACCTACTTTGACATGAAAGGGTTCAGTAGCGCTCAAAAGGTCAAATTTGCACCTTTGAAGATGAAGGACCACGCCAAGACTTGGTGGAAGGCCCTTGTCGCTAGTGGTGAAGCTGACGACCTTGCATGGGGTCAATTCAAACGACTTCTGCGACAAGAATTCTATTTGATGAGTTACCTTGAGGAGAGATGGGAGCGTTGGCATAGATTGTACCAACGGCGCAACCAGACCGTCCAAGACTATACGACAGAGTTTTGGTGACAAGCAATGGTCATCGGCATCTCACTGTCCGATCCTCAGGTATTTCGGAAGTACACATCTGGACTTCAGAAATCGATCAGTACTGAGCTAAGTCTGTTCAGAGTTCAAGACATCTCGACCGCGAGCACGACCGCTTTGGCGATTGAGAAGAAGAATAAGACCCGCAACGACAAGAACTTGAGGGAGATTTCAACCACGACGAGCTCCGGAGAGGGTACCCACGATACGGATAATACTTGTGAGCATTGTCATGTTACTGGGCACACAAAAGAGAAGTGTTATAAACTTCATCCTGAACTGCGACCAGAAAGAAAAGGAGAGATGAACCAAGCACACGAACAACTATGGTTACTTCTATTCCGCTCGCAGAGGAAATTATCCAGTTGGATTCGGTTGAAAAGGTGGATACGACCTTGTCTCTAATGGCAATGCTGAAGGAGAAAGGTTCGGGTTCATCAATTGACCACAACCCGACAGAGAAATTGTTCACTGTTAACATACAGGTGAAGCACGAGGTGGTCGCAGCCATCTTCGACCCCGGGTTTGCAGACGACTCATCATCCTCGACCATATCCTCTGGGATGGTTCACTTCCGACGTGAATCAGCAAATCAAGAGTCAGTGTACTCTAAAGTTTGCAATATCTGCTCGTTACATCGACGAGGTTCAATGCGATGTCATCCCCATCGATATTTGCCAAGTGATTTTTGGAAGTCCATTCTTGTACGATCGTGACGCCCATTACAACCGAAGAGCTCAAGAATACGACCTCACAAAGGATGGGACGAAATTTATCATCAGCAAAAATGACCACGTCGACACTAAGAACTTGATGATAGCAAATCAGGCGAAATGGTTGTCAATGCATGCTCAAAGTGTGAGCTGAGCGTGATGCGTCCAATTAGCCAAGATGATTGTGCTGCATCGAGTATGGAAAGTGGTGGTTGTTTAGCAAGTTTGCCGGAAGAAAAAAACGAGCTATTTGCAAAGGTATATAGTCAATCACCACAACGACTAGTCGAAAACGACATGCAACTTGTTTCTACGGCGCCACTATTCAAACTTTGCAATCCTAGCTTTGGGATCGGTGATGGTATCAACCTCGACAAGGGGAAGGCTATCCGCGAGTGGCCAAGGCCACAATCTATGACGGAGGTGCCAAGCTCCATGAGCGCCTATCCATACATTCGATCCGACGATTGTAGCATTGCTCATCGTATGTTCGTTCCAAAACTCCCAGTCGTTCTCTACATCTTCACAGTTGGTCACCAACGGGTGTTGGCTCCTTCTCAACAGGGGAGTCATGATCCAGGAGGATCTCAGGTCGAGTTCGCAATGGATTTGGGAGCGTGATGCGTCCAATTAGCCAAGAGGATTGTGCTGCATCGAGTATGAAAATTGGTGGTTGTTTAGCAAGCTTGCCAGAAGAAAACAACGAGCTATTCGCAGAGGTATATAGTCGATCACCACAACGACTAGTCGAAAACGACATGCAACTTGTCTCTATGCCGCCACTATTCAAACTTCGCAATTCTAGCTTTGGGATCGGTGATGGTATCAACCTCGACAAGGGGAAGGCTATCCGCGAGTGGCTAAGGCCAAATCCATAATGAAGGTGCCAAGCTCCATGAGCGCCTATCCATACATTCGATCTGACGATTGTAGCATTGCTCATCGTATGTTCGTTCCAAAACTCCCAGTCGTTCTCTACATCTTCACAGTTGGTCACCAACGGGTGTTGGCTCCTTCTCAATAGGGGAGTCATGATCCGGGAGGATCTCAGTTCGAGTTCGCAATGGATTTGCGACCTTGGGAATGTTTCAAACTCTTCGAGCTTTCAATGCTAGATGATGAGTCAGATACTATAGTACCATCTGTTGAAGACTTGGTCTATCAACAAGACTAACCTCTACGTGAAGATGTGATTCTGGAGAAGAAGGTGACTACCACCCGCAGTGGCACCAAGGAGACTTTTCGAATCGGTCGGAAAGATCAACGAGCACGTGCGGCAAAGTGGTACACCAGAGAAGATGGACAAGCCCAATTTTCACATCTTCAGTTTGATCGAGAGGTCGCAACAGGGGTTGGCTCCTTTTCAACAAGGGAGTCATGATCCGGGAGGATCTTTAAGTCCTGATCGCATACAGATTCGCGACCAAGTCCTGATCGCATATGGCTTCGCAATCTTAACCGTGTTCGGAAAGGTTTCGCGACCATGAAAAGGAATTTGTTCTCTGTTCGGAATTGTAATCCGATCCGAATATATATAATTAAGCTTATCTGTTTAGGATTAGTTAGTTAGTTATATGAGTCTAATACGTTTAGGTTATTAAGTCTGATACGTACTCATACGATTGGATTATAAATACTTTGTAATAGGTCTAGTTTAGATCATCGAAGAGTCATAGAACTTATTTGAGTTTTAGACATTTATAATTCCTTCGACGTAGGCAAGTGTGTCTAACGTTCGACGTGTAAGCCCTTTTTGAAATAAAGAGTTATGCAATTACTTTGGGTTTCGGTATTTCCGAATAAGATCCCGTTATTCCGCATATTAGAATCTGGATGAGCCTAGTGTGAAAACCAAGATTAGGTCTCAAACGGATCACAAAGTGAGCAAACCTCCGTGCCACATACTCCAACATGACTTGAAATTGACATTTAGAATAGTGCAAGTGTGTGGGGCTCATGCACAGCTCTTTGAGCACTCATGCCCCCACCTTGCACCACTCAAACTCATTTACACTTCTAATCATGTCATATCAAATTTGGTCAATTCTATACGAGGATAAGTAAAAGTATGAATGCCGGCATCACATTTTGCTGAGAAAAGAACCTTTGAATAATTTCTTTTTCAGAAAAAAGAAGAAGAATCGGAATTTCGACAAGCTTGGTCGTGTATCTGTGATGTTCAATGCTACTAGTAGGTCAATGTTAATGCTGTCTGGATGCCCATTAACGATACATTTAGATGGGCATCAGAAGAGTACTGAGTTTTACTGAACTTGTTGCACGAGATCGACACCTAGTAAATATTCAGATCGGCATCCATTAAAGTTTTTTTCTTACTGGATCACTGACACAGCAGTAATACTAAGAAAATAAATCAGGATCCAATATCCATCACTGCAACCACTGATCTCTTCTGCAACTACACTCATTACACACTTTGGGACCAACAGTAAGGTGCTACTATTTACTAGGTATTAGTATTTACACCACCAACAATTAGTTCTTTGTAAGTACATCTCCAACAGCAACTACTGTTCTCTCTATGTAGACCGAGATGAAATTTTATTTGATTTAACTATATAACATATAAGTGATGATGTATGACATAAAAAATATTATTAAAATTATTGATTTTTTTATTGGGTCTAAGAAACCATTGATATACCTTAATAATATTTAATCTATCTTAATTTATCTTAAGAACTATTAAAATATGTCGATCATACTCTTAGTAATATAATTAAGTAGGTCTGACTTAGTTGGAACTTCTATCAAACTTCTCCGAGACCATGACTCAATCTCACCATTTTGCATCTCCTAATACAGTCATACAATTCAACATCTAAACACTCACCTACTCAAAAGATTTTGTATGGATTAGAAAGATTGAGTTTTATGCACGAAACTAATTACCTGCACATGCTCTTGTGATCCGTACAGGAGAATGTGTGTAGATTCTAATCACAGATAATGTAATTGAATGATCAGAAAAATTGACCTCATGCAAGTTCTCATGAAAGTTTTTCTGGGATGGTACTTATTGTCCTAAAGTGATGCCTTGTACACAAAGACCATGCACATACGTACGTACAAACGTACATGCAAATATACTCAACGTACAGTTAACAATGCATGGTTGGCATAGTATCCGTAGATGAGAGCCGTGGTACGTACCAGTATATCAGTCACAAAACATATATAAGCGCTACCCCATTAGGAGAAAAAGCTTTCTGAGTCTCATTACATATCTATCCAATCTATTCAATTTCTGATGTGTATGTTTTGATTTATTTAAATTATTTAATTAAGATTAAATGACTCGCGATCCTTTTTATGGAACCCAAGATAAACAATTACTATTAAATTTTTTCCCAAGCAACATACTAACATCCTAACCCTATGTAGGTACTATTAAGAGTAATACCATTATATAAAAATTTCAAGTGCAAACTCGTTTGGGATAACCAAAAGAGACAATTTTATGAGAAATGAGAAATGAGAAATGAAATAGAAAGATGAAAAAAAAGGCAAAAGCCACACTTTATTAACAATTGAGAGATAAAATGGAAAAAGATAAAGATAAGAGTTGCTATTTATAGCAAACTCTCTTTTTTTTTTGTTTTTCGAAATACCTATTTTATGTGAAGATGGATTTATTAGAGTACCATCTACATAATTTTTTTAGATTTTTTTCAAATGATTTGGCTACTTAATTGACGTGATTAGTATATTATTATGTCACCCAGACTGAGCAGCGTAAGCGTGCAGCCTCCCCACCTTCGCAAGCAGGTCCAAGACCAGCCTCATAACCGTGTTGTTTTCAACGCGTATGTATGTGAGCTTGCCTCCTGGGGTGCCTGCTTAAGAACATTAAAACCTAATTTGGATTGCTACCGAACCCTGCCAGTTTTAACAGAAAAAAACCGGCTGAGAACCCTCTAGTTTCAAGATTTTTCCCGAAAATCATGAATCGGGTAAACTCTGTCTAAATTGATAGTAAATCACACTAACTCAGAGTAACTGATTAGTTCTCACTGGTTTTCTAAAGACGTGGTAATGCAAAAAGAGACATTCCTACCATTTAGGGGTGTAAATGTGACAAACAATATCCACCTGATCCGTTTCGTATTTGTAAAATTCTTAATATGAGTTACAATTTTAAAATCTTGATGATGTCCGTATTCATATTTGTATTCGTATCCGATTTTTATTTTCTTCCAAATACGAGTTAAGATATAAGAAGAGTGATATTTGCTTTTGCATCTATATCCGACGGATATTCAATAGATATTTGCTAAAATGAGAAATTGATATTAGTTTTGATCCTAAGACTACATATCTATTTTGCACTTTTTTTTTATTATAGTTGTTTGGACATATTAATAGTAACTATAAAGAAAAAAAGAAATTTCTAAATTAATATAAGTTCTCCATATTTGACATTCCTTAAATTGTAATATGTATTCTTATTGTTAATAATCTTCAAATTATTTCCAGAACCGTACTTGAATCTGATCTATATTCGTTCCATACCTAAATCCGTAACTATTCAGATTCGTATCCGTATGTGTTTTTGCATCCAACAAAAAATATGAGTTAAGATATGAGATAGTAACATTTGCTTTGAATTTGAATTCTTTGTCTTAAAAGAACAAAGATGCAAGTGCATTTCTCTATATTTGAATTGTTGGATGAAAAATTGATATGAAATTGTACCATTTGTCTTGAATTTGTATCAAAGTTAAACAAAATGCGGAGGCTCTTGCTTGTCGTGAGGGTTGTCGACTTGCCGCCGATTGGGGTTTCCATCAGGTTGAAGTCGAAACAGATTGACAAGCCTTGGTAATCCTTGGAATACTCGCCACTCACATCGAGCGGAGATATGGCCAATTTTAATGGATAGGGAGGGGCTTAGCAGGAGCTTCTTAGGAGTTCAAACTTTGTTTTGTTCGTAGAAAAGCTAATACTGCTGCCCATCTATGTGCGAAACGAGCTTCCGCAAGTATGCAACGGTGCACGTCGCTTAATCCTGACTTCTTGTTTTCTTGTATACTTGGTGATTGTAATCCTGCTTATGAGTAATAAAATTTTAAGCTCTTCTGAGAATTACAAAAAAAAATTCTTTTATATCAATTTAAACCATTCAGAATGATTGAGATTGTAGAAAAGATATCATTATCTTTTATTCCTGAGACCGAGAGAGAAAGCAAATCCATCAGCCTTACATAGATGCTATGCATCCACCACAAGCACAACTTGCTTGATCCTTCTGTGTACCCATCACTGCTCTTTTCTCTGTAATTACACTTGAAAATTACCAACTTTTGCTCTGCCTTAAAACTATCTTGGCAATGTAGGTAAAAAAAAAAAATTATGAAATGTCGCATTCATACCGACAAATCTCTTTTACTCCACTGGACCCCCAACGACGACAACCCAATCAAGAGTTAATAAGGGCAAAAAGGTAAAAGATAACCCACACGCACAACCACCATAGGTGTCGCCAGATTTGCAGAGATTTTGAAAGTAGATAGATTATAGGATCTTGAATGGCAAGTCTTTCAACTCCAAAGATTCATAAAGATATATTTCAGCAAATAATGATGGAAAGTGGAAAGTTTCAGACCATATAGGCTATCAACTCAAAGAAGCGCCATCTGTAATAAATAATGACTTGAAGAAATCTTTTGTACACAAAATACCTCCGGTATAATCACCAACCTCAAAATTCCTAGACCAAAAAAAAAAAAAAAAAAGGGTTGGCGCGAGTATAAATATCCACAAGTAAAAAGAATTCGAAGAACACGGATCACGGGGTCAGGAATCAGCAGCCAAAACGAGCCACCGACCAAAAAGAATGAAGGAATGGCACGATGTTCAGGACATCCTCCTCAGCCTTGCCGATTATTTTCACTCCTTTCATAAGCGAGCTGTGCTTATCAGTGATCAATCATCTCTGCTCTATACAGTGCCGCATTTTTGTCATCGTCGCCTCGCGTTGCAGCATTGGTTGCTCCCAGATTGCAGTTTTCTCCACAGGCAAATCATGTGCTGCGGCGACTGATAGTGTGCCGTGAAGTAACCGTCGTAGCAACCAGACTGGTAGAACCTGGGATCATGCGAGTACTCCACAGGCCTATGGGTGTCGCTGAACTTCTCGATCCACACGCCCATACTCACATCTTCCATCTTAAATAGCTGCAGCATGAAAGATATAAACATTTAGCTACCACTTTTCCGGTATGATAAATATCTACATTGGACAGCTGGGAATTGATATGGCGCTTGTGATGCTTACCCTCAGTGTCTGATTATCAAACTCGGACACAATGTAGCGGGCAATGTCGGATGAAATTACATAGCCAGGTCCATTAGCATAATTTGGATATATTTCCTCTGGCCAGTCCTGAAAGAAGGAAAAACACATCGTTTTAGACTTTTAGGGCAATAGATCACTATCTTCAGAAATTTTGCTGCCCAAATTGCATTAGAAGAACACTAAGATAAGTTATACAGAACACCAGGTTTTGTAAAGTATATATCAACGTCACACCTTATATCTGAAGAATTGCTGCTTAAAAAGGATTAATAATTTGCAGGTCTAGACATGGTTTTCTAGAACGAGTTCTTGCTTTGCATGTATCAAATGCATGGATGGCCAAAGCATTTTCATTCGAAGAAAAGGTGATGCATATCCACTGACATAAAATCTCAAGAAAGGGAAAACATGACAAGAACAAGCATGTGGAACGTCTTAATCAAAAGGAAAATATGTGCCAGCTGGTTGATACACTTGATGATTGATTGGCAGGGAGGCAATGCCTTGTTCTGTTTTTCTTCCATGACTGAGCATTAGCATCAGAAATTAAAATTCTGCAGATGCAGCAATTTGCATGTCTGAAAAGTCGAAACGCAAGTATTCTTTTTAGATATTTTTCCCTTTTAAAAGAAGGGGTATGATAAATGGTGGTTCTAGAATGATACAGAAAATTGCATCTTACCTCAAATGTTACAGCCCACTTTCCAGATCGCAAGGGTCTATGGTAGTAGTTCATGCTTCCCACGTACATGCTCTTATCGCTCCTGACCTTCTTCACTCGAGCCAATACTGAATCAATTCTAACAAATGTATCATCATCACATTTCATTACATACTTTGCAGGGACGACTCGCACCTGCACAAATAGAGAATATTAACATGAGACTTGATGAAAAGAAATTGATCCACAACGAAACACAACACAACAGCTAAGTCGTATGTATCCACTGAAAATTCCAATTCACTTACCCCATACTCAGCAATGGCAATGGTCTTCAAAACAACAAGGTCATAGCTATCCATGAAAGGCACTAAAACAATGTCACCAAAGAAGTCTGCCTCCTTTTTTAGCTCTGCATTGACCTCCTTTCTGCCATTCTATGAATGCACACTAACTGATTAGAGTTTGCAACAGGTAAATGAGCACGTGAGAAATTCAGGTCAAACAAATAGTTACCAGAGCCACAAAGAACCGAGCTACAACATTTGATGATTTTCTTGCAGATATCATCCACGACTTCCACACAGCCATACGCTCAGCAAAATGGTTGGCTGCTGAAAGAATGCCAATAAAAAGTTCAACAGGTTCAGTTGGCAATGGCGGGGCCTTCCACTGTTCAGACATCTCGAGGTATCTCGCCGGGGCAAAACTAGGATGTGAATTAGGCAAGGAACTCGCAAAAATTGACTCAATATCAATGTCTCCATTCAATGACAAGCCAGTTGCATCCTCAAGAGTGTAACCCTATTGACATCAACAATTAAACATCATTAGGTAAGAAAATCTTAGGAGGGCACTCAGAAGGCCACGACCGAGATTTAAGAGTTTTTACAATGAACTTACAGTGCGGTAAGGAAATGATGTGACATGTCGCCCATCAACATTGACGTGGTAACCTTCCAAACCAGCCGTTATAGTTAAAACAAACAGTTTGCCTTCTGCGAATGGGTATGGCCAATTGACATGGACCTCCTTCGACCTACCAATCAAACGGTTCAGCCACCATTTCATCTTTGACTCTTCTGACTTATTGTCATCATCAAGGATCCATTTCTCACACATCAGTTGACCATCAACTTAAAGACCATAACAACATGTCAGATTCATATTGCATGCTAAATTTTCAAAATAAACTTGTCTACAGCCTACATTTATGAAGAGAAAGCAATCAAAGTTTGACTTCAATTTGAAGTTGAAGTCTATTCAGGCTCTTGTTTGTATTCAGCTAATTTGGTGAACAACAAGAAATTATAATTAAATCTGCCCCATACTTCCGTATAGTTACACATCAATGCACTACAAAAAGTTGCTTGTGCTTCATTGAAAATACACTCGATTATTGAACTCCAAAACTTTTAGGACCATTACTGCAATGCTTACAATCTAACTTGTGAAGCACTGCTCACCGAAGAAGTAAATAACTGCAAATTGAAGCCTTCTCCACTTTCAGATCCATCTAAACCAGACTAATCACACAATTGGATTTACAGGGTATAAAACCACACACGCGCAAAAAATAGTCAAATACTTGCATGGGAAAAAAGAAAGTTCCTGACATGTTTACAAGTCAAAGTAATATTCATAGCCCTCAAATACAATTCCAATTCAAAGTCGTTAGTGCCTCCTGGCAACCAGGCGGACGCGTTCCTACCAGATTCCACTAACTTGGAATATCACACACAATCACACTAAAGAAAACGCCGAAATTGAACCCTTCAGCAAAATTTTCTAAACTTTCTTGCCCAAAAATTTGCACTGTTCTTGCCAAATCCCACCAGTCTTGCATCATTCCAGCAATTAGATCCCAAAGTTGACGCCTTTTTTTTTCCCTAACTACAAACTACCGTTTCCTACCAAGCGCAACTCATCTCCACAAATCGCAGTCCAAACAAACCCCACATGAAAAAAAAAATGACATAAAAAAATTAAATAAATATTAAACTAAGTAAATCAATTTAACCAAGACCAAGCTAGAGCTGGAACTCACCGGTCTCCTCGTAGGGCTTAGAGGACCACCCCTCGCACCGGTGCGGCTGCCCCCACTGCATCCTATAGCAGCTATTCTGCTCGATTACCGGCCGGCCGCTGTAATCCCCTCGAATCCTGGGATTAAAATGCAGTATCCTAGGCGGCGCCTCCCCGTCAACCGCCTTGATCCCGACGAGCTCCACCATGAACTGAGACACCATCACGGCCGACTCCCCGTTCCTCCGCTCCGTGATCTTGGGGTTGTACTCCGCCCGCGCCGCCCGCGGCCGCGCTACCACCGTCACGTGGGACCCCACCGCCATCCCGCACGGCAGCTCCACCGTCCTGACGCCGTCCGCCGCGAGCTGCTTCCCGGAGACCGAGATGGAGGCCGGGCATGTCGGGCCGGAGAAGGGGGAGTTGGCCGCAGGCCTGGAGGTCGGGGTGGGGCCGTATAGGTGCGCGAGGTGGGGCCGCGCCGCGGCGAACGCGAACGCGGCGGAGGCGTCGATGGGGGCGGTGGAGTTGCAGCGCCGGGGGAAGCGCACGGACGACACCGTGAGGTGGCGAGTCTGCGGCCGCCGCGGGGACGGCGCGGGGGCAGCCAGCGGGTAGGCCGGCTTGTCCGGGCGGAGTGGGGAGGAGGTCGAGGAGGAGGACGCCTCGAGCTCCCGGAGGCGAGAGTGGCGCATGTGGTGGTTGGATGTGGAAGTAGACGGCGAGGAGGAGGAGGAGGTGGAGATGGAGGGGAGCTCGAAAAGGAGGAGGAAGGCGATGTAGGCGGCGGCGGCCGTCAGGAGGAGCAGCTGGCACAGGCGCTTCCGCGGCGGCGCCATTGCCGCGCGAAACTTCTAGAAGACGGAGGAGGAGGTGG
This sequence comes from Pharus latifolius, assembly GCA_019359835.1. Classification (NCBI taxonomy): domain Eukaryota; kingdom Viridiplantae; phylum Streptophyta; class Magnoliopsida; order Poales; family Poaceae; genus Pharus; species Pharus latifolius. The sequence continues at coordinate 84,671,169 of CM033319.1, read as the reverse complement.
AGATGGGGACAGGGAAGTAGCCGTTTGGAGATGGGAGATGGGAGGCTACTTATAATAAATTATTGGGAGAAGCAGACCTGACCGTTTATGTCATGAAGTGTGGGCCCCACGGAACACCAAACAGCAGTTTGCTTCGATTAAGCTTAATTTAATCCCGTTTCATCTCTTTATCTCTCTTATCTGTAAATTTTTAATTTTGACAGTTCGAATTGAGTTAGAGTTAAAAAAAAAGAAATCCATTAACTCAGTATATCTCTAATGGACAAGGCTCAAAATAAAAAGAATCCTGTATAAATTGATCAAATTCACTCACAAATAAAATCTCACAAGACAATCAGATAGTCAGATGAGTTTTTATTATCACCGAGAAAAGATGATATTCTACATAAAATTTTCATCTATCTCTAATAGTGATGTCATGGAATATTTTTTGTATCCATTGATATATTTATTTGTGCGCATTGCGATTTTGCAAGTTCTAATATTGTTATGAGATATTTGTATGAATTGTTGCTGCCACGGACTTTGTTGTTTGCATGTACTACGCTTTAAACATTTTTGAATCCTTGTCAAATAGATCTATTTTTTTTTACAGGAGATTGTGTTTTGTTCTGCCACGGTGTGTTTAGATATTCTTATAAATTTCTTATAAAAACTGAGTTTACATCCTCGGTGATCGTGCACGACAAATCCTACCTTTGATTTGTATCACCAATCTGTACTATCCAACTATATATTTTTGTAAAAATTAACATGGATGAAAAATAATATTGAACCGTAAAGAATCATGAGAGATAAAAATTTAATAAGAAATTTTGTATAAAAGTGGAATACAAAATATTCGAGAGGTCGAGCAATGGATTGTTTGGATTCACAAGAGATATATTTAACTTATAAAAATCATTCAATCAAAATCACATAACTGTCGAATAATGGAAAGTTTTTTTTAATGAATATTTATCAAAATTATAGATATATAAATTGGTTATTGGAGGAGACCGGTGTATGGTGTGCTGGCGACGCGGTGAAGGGAAGGGAGAGAGAGAGAGAAATAGGAGAGAGAAAGCTAGCTGAGCCAGAGGTTTAATGGTTGGCATGTTAGACAGCTTAGTTGTGGACGCAATCTCAAATCTCCTACTACTATAAACTTAATTAATTATTAATTAATTGATTGATTGATTATAAAAATCTAGGCTCTATCTCTGCATGTTAGGTGGGACCGTGTTTGTTTGCCGTGCAATTTTGCATGCAGTTTATACGGCCGGCGTCGAATGTCTTGTGATCTGTGAATGCAGCTCTGGACGATTTTCTAGTGCGGTGAGGTCGTTAAAAAATTGTTTATAATATTTGATAAAATATTGCCTTATAAGCAATAACTAGATGATCACTGAATGCGTTTGGTGACCAAGTCTCCTCCGGTGTAAGTTCAGGTTTGAAAATTTAAAACTCATACATTGCATTGCATAGTAATTTAGATTATAAGCTTAAGAAAACATTAAGAATAATTAAATTATCTTTATTCACAAATGTGTTAGAATTGATAGAAAAAGTTAGTATGAGAGATCCCCACTAATAGAAAATTGGATAAAGGAGAAAAAAATCAATGATTTTTCATGTCTACTATTTTGCAACAAGGAAAAAAAAACTTTACCCTCGCATTTTGCTACAAAATATCCCAAATGAAAATGCTCCACCGAGTCTATTCAACTTGGAACCAAATATGGTCCGCCTCTACTGCCTTCTTAATCTTGCTACCAAATCCTTCCATTATTATCAAAGAAAGACAAAAATACATCTTACTATAGGAAAATTTTTGAAAAATACTAATATGCCATCACTCGGCTGGCACATTGCTAATTGACATGCCCTCGAAGAATGTGTAGTTTTAATGGGTTATTACCGAATATTTTAGAGTCGAATTTACACGTAACAAACTTAATTAATTTTTAGATTAAAATTATCAAACTAAATCTTACGAGTGTTTGAATTATTTGAGAGCAAAAATTAACCTACCAAACTAGGATTTTTCAAGACTTAGAGAGAAGATCTAGAGTTTCAAGAATCTCGTCACCATTGGACATAATTTCTTTCAAACCATCAACTTAATTCATTTCTTTAAAAATTCTAACAATTAATTCGTTGAAAACAATGATCCCAAAAGATTGCATGTGATCTAACTAAACTAGGCGAAAAATCCTTTCAAACCCTACATTATTTCACTAAAAGGTGCAGTATTCGCATGTTATTTTAGTATATAAATATTGATCGTTTTATGAAGTACGAACGATATCATAGATGAAGCACAAATTTAGGGTTCAGAGTATTCAAATTTAAGCAAATGAATTAGCAAACTTTTGGACCAATCAACAACAAACTCACATCTGTTGGATTAAGTAATCTCTAAATTTAGAGGAAAAATTTCTCACAAGAAATCATTAGAAAAGCAATGAATAATATGAAATTAAACAAACTAAATGACGAAGAAAGAATGCCGGTTCAGATTGACTTACAGCTCGACTAGAAAACTAGGTTAAAAATTAACCTTAAACTTGAGAGAGAGAGAGAGAGGGGAGCTAAACTAAATTTTTTAGATAATTAAATATGCTTAAAGTCTCTCTATTTAGAGGGTAAGACGCTAAGTGTCCCAAACTAAAGCAAAACTCATCCTTCTTTGGGACTCGAAACAATAGTTTAAAATGGACATGAATACGATGGTCAAAAGGAGGCACGGGGCGTGGCGCAACCCATGGCAGCCTCCGTGGCATGCGTGAAGTCTTGAGGCGAGCATGGGGCACCTATTTTTCGGTTGCTTTCATTTGCACACTCCGTTTTTGTTCCCTTGCTTCGCATTGTCTCCTTTCAATCCGTCAACGTATGCAACTCGAATTTGTCGTGTTTTAGTAAACTAACTCTTAATAATAACATTCAAATTACGAATGTAATACGAATATTTTTGAGTTCTATATGATTTCGTGCTCGAAAAAGACTATACTCAGTTTTAATATATATATATATATATCAAACTTATCACTCATCTTACAACAAGAAACATACAAATTGATATCTTCCATAGATTACCAGTAACATTAAAAGAAATTAAGACAACAATTTAGATTGACCCATTCACCACAAAGATTTCCTAGAAAGCATTTCATCCTCAAGAGTATAGGAATGCTAATCGGACGGTTTGAGAAATGAACGATTATATTGAGGATGATATATCAGGAGGTATCTTGTGGATGTGAATCTGGTCGATTCTAATCAATTTATATGATTTTTTATCTATTCTAGAGATATGAAGATTGATTATAACTGTCTATTTCTTATAATCTGATGATTAAGATGACTTTACTATCCATCTATAAAACTGTCTTCAAACTAAATCCTCTAACGTATTGAAACACCAATTTTTAGTAAACAATCAAGTTTACAGTGGTATATATATTTGGTCGATTCTAGTTTGTAACCAGACCAATCTCTATATCCACCTTACAGATAGTGAGCTACTTATCTGATTTCTACACCCGCACAGGTGCCACAACACAGCGCGGCATTTGCCAAACACACCGACAAGAAAGAATAGGATTGAGATAATAAATGGGATGGTTACAAACAGCTTATGATTAGCGCACTGATCATGGATTCATTTGGATTAATTGCTCAATTATTTAATTTTTTTATGTTTGGAATTGGAATGGGAATCAGAATCAGAAGGTTAATAATGATATTATGTTATTGAAATGGGGCCATTTGGAAGGCTGTCGCCAGTTGGATTTGTTTCTTGGTCTGTTTTGGTCGTGGCCGAACATCAGTAATAATCGCTGTCAACTTTGCGTAGTGATGTAATCTTATAATGCTTTGCAAAAGCCTAATCTTTGTTTATAAAATGTCCCCCCTCTAATTTTAGCTTGGTCATCATATATGCAATGAGGTTTGGGTGGTTACCGTCTGATTTTTCAGTGATTCTAGTACATTACTGTTTTGTAAGTTTTTCTTTGTATTTTCTTAAGGTTTTGTATGGTCTCAAATTTTTTTGTAATTTTTAGTTTGTAAGTGCCACCTGTATTGTCTCAATTTTGTGTAATTTTTAGTTTATTCATTCTTATAGAATAACACTTAGCCGCCTCTAATACCAACCTGTTTTAAGTCTTCTAGTCCAATTCGAGATCTCCGGTTACTAACTTGAACTCAATTTCAGGTGTAATAAACTAATAGTTGATTATCACTGGTCTTTGTCGTGCCATTTGTAATGCGATAGTGTGATTTGGAATCGAATGACTGAGATGGAGATGAACTAATAATGAATTCTTTAATTCTTTAATCTCCCATGAGGAAAATTTTGAGTGTCATAGAGTAGGATAGGAGCTAGCTGAAACAATACATCTTTTAAATGCTGTCCCACTAACATCTGTGTTCTGTACCTATGTAACTTATCAAATGATCAGATAAGTTTGGCTACATGGAGACTATGGCATCTGTTATTATGATGAGCTGAACATTAGAATGGGGGTTGCAGAGAATTCGGAATCTTAAATATAGACAAAAATTCCATATGAACCATCCTACTCGAGGTAGAGTAGGAAAATTGATCTGAAGTTTTAATCTGACACATACAATTAGATCAGTAGAGGGTTTTCTTCGGGATGAGTTTGATTAATCTTAATCATTTATTCCATAAGATTAGATAGATAAGAAGACCCTCCTACCTATCTTAAGATAGGAAATTTTTTGTCTAATTTTTGTAAGATACACTTGAGCCATATGAAATTGTTTGGGTCACACCTCGCCAATATGCCTTGACTCCCAGACATGCCTAAGACTTTCCTAGAGCCTTTGAAATGTTTGCTTGATCAAAATTTTATGTGATTGACATGGTTAGTGATGTGTTACTCATGCATGTCTAATTTTTTGAAGCACTCAATTTTGAGTGTATAAAACTTCCACACATGTTTGGACAAGACTCCAAGTGAGACTTGTCTAGATACAATAAACATATGAATCAAACAACTTCTAAACAAATTTTAGGTCAAACATTTTTTTTATGGAGACATGAACAGACAGCCTCTGTATCCACTAATGTACTTCGGGACTACACTGGGAAATTAGCATGACTACAGACAATCAAATACTGCTGGCTGTTTCAAAGATTTTGATTATATGACAAGCAAATTCATGCTTGCAGCTATTGCAATATTTACACAGGCAAATCAGGAACCAGAAAGCATAAATCAACAGTTTCAGCACTAATGAACTCACTAGAACACAACTATTGTAAAACACAAACAGCCAGATCAATCAGGAATCTGAATATGACAATGGTCAAAATATCAATCTTCTTAAGCTAGACATGACACCAACCAGGTGATATACATCTTGGCAACACAGAGAAAAAGGCGACACCATCGAACTAGCAGCAACTGTATCTTGAGCTGGGTAAAATGAGCCATGCAATTGTTTCATGTCAATATTTAGGTATTGCAGCATGACGACCACCTTGACACGGCGCTTGCCTGGTCGAGATCTTGCCTGGTGATTTGGACAACCTGGGGCTACATAAATGTTAAAATGTTAGGATCCACGAATGAAGCTAACAAGCAATTTATGATACGCCAAAATAGTCACCTCACTCATGGAAGCCACAGCTTCGGTCAATCGTTGCTTAATGTCCCTCGCAATGGTGAAGAATACCTGATCCACATTTTGATTTGTTTTTGCACTCTGCATACAATTGAGTTTAAGTTAGTTAAATTGATAATATTGGCAGGCAGGTGCTTTTATGATCAGGTTGATTAGGATTTCGGAGGTATTTCACAGTTTAAAGCACAAAATCTTACCGTCTCAAAAAATTTAATCCCATACTCATCTGCAAGCTTCTGACCTTGAGCTGTTGACACCACCTGTTAGCCAAGCACAATCAAGTCCTGGAGATGCACAAGAAAGTATGCCATGGATATATAATGGTACGAAGAAATTATTTACCCGCTTTGCATCCATATCAACCTTGTTTCCCACCAAGATCTTGTTAACATTATCGGATGCATGCTGTTCTATGTTGCGAATCCAATTTCTAATATCTAGAAAATCACTTAAAGAAAGACAACTCATAAAGAAGTATGCATTTTCAATCTAAAAATATGTATTTTCTTTCTTCAGAATAGCAAAGCGCTTGATGACATGGCAGTTTTGTCTTCTCTGCCAAGAACAAGGGAGAACCAAAAGCGTGTCGGATACTGTTGAATGAAGACTCATCTGTAACATCATAAACTAGCAGAATACCCATAGCTCCTCTATAGTAAGCTGCAAAAGGGAAAAGAAAAGGAATAAAGGATGGAACATAAATGTAACCTATAAATCACTAAGAATGGATAGGTAAGTAACCCTATTGGGACACACTAAAAATACTAGACTCAAGTGGGTTTAAAAATAGAAGTTGATGGGTACATGAAAGATATTTATACATGAAGAATATGAACGATAAGTTATCATTGCCTTTGCAACATAAATGTACAAGAATTCACTGCTGATTCATGATTTTTTTATTAAATATTCTTTTAAAAAATAAAAAATGAACCATGTCCAAACTTCTTTTTTTCTAGAGAATGGACCCAATTTGGATCCAAGAGCTAATGCCATGGGTTATGGCGTTAAAGTTGTTACACAAACGCCATGAATTTTGGCATTAGACCCCTGGATATGGACGCTTTAGGCTAACACCACAATCACTGGCCTTGGGGAGACAACGCCATAAGTTGTAGCGTTAGCCACTCATCTCAGATCATCTTGACAGGCCTTGAGGAAGCGGAGAAAGGGTGCTGACACCATATCATCTGGAATTAGATTTGATACCGTGCCCCGGGTTTTGGCATTAGCCCAGCCAACCCAAACTGAATCCAATCTTGCAAAACGTTTGGATAAGGTCTTTTTGAATTTAAAAAAAAATGATTCATAAGCCTATATTTTGTTATTAATGAAAGTAAACATATAATTGGACACAGTGCACACAGAATGCCCTAGTTGCAATTTTGGAATGTAGGTAAGGTGGGTTTGAATGTAAAATGCAAAAAGGTGGGGAAAACAATTCTTTTGTGCACATTGTCCATGCTTGAACGTCTATGCTATTCCAAGTAGTGCAGGCGTGTCTTTTAATTTTTAAATCATATCTTGTAAAATGAGGGGCTGACATAGCATTAGCTTAAGACCTATTCAACATAACTGCAGCCAGAATTTCAGAGTATGATGGATAATGGATTTAGCTGATACTGTTGCTAAATCTTGAAAAGATTAGCACATTTGTATAGGTTTGCCCCAATAAGATATGGGCCTGTACCAACTTGGGGTGGACAACCTGGAACCTGTAAAATGCTACGCATCTGCTCAATATAGCAGATTTCTTTCACTAATCAGGAGCTATAGTTCCAAACATGGTTCTTTGTTGGGGGGTGTGGGGGATGGGTATTTACATAACTTTTTGGTATCTAGTCCAATATGGGCATCAGTCAACAGGGAAAGAAGTATATACCAGTTGTAATTGTTCGGAAACGTTCTTGACCAGCGGTATCCCAAATCTGCAACTTTACACGCTTTCCATCAAGCTCAACTGTTCTAACCTTGAAATCAATGCTTAACCCAAAGGGAAAAAAATCAAGTTTAGAAAGTTGACTTGCATTGGAAAATGCCTAAGAGAAAAAGAATGACGGCTGCCTATACACATACCCAATGGTGGTGATAAAACTTGTCGTGAAAGTGTCGTCAGAGAACCGCAGAAGTAAGCAACTCTTCCCTACCCCTGCAGACCAGGGGAAAAAAGACCAATTAGACTGAATATAGTAGGCTGAGAGAAGAATGTCACAAAGCATCATGTTACCTAATGATATAGAACACGAAACGGAATTGCAGAGTATAAAAATGAGAAAGGAATTGCTAACACATTTCTAATTACACAATAATATCATGTGACAGCCACCAAAAGGTGCTATTGAAAACTAAAACAGTTAAACATGTTTTTTTGTTACCAAACATGATGATGCTGATATATCCACAGAAGTTTCCCATGATTGAATCTGGTAGGGAGCTATTCTTAAATGGAAGCTGCTGTGCTTACCTTAACAATTCTTGGCCATGTGTGTCCAATGCATCTAATAATAGAACAAGAAGCATGTCCAGTGAATCCCCCCTTGTGGAGGTTAGGGCTTTTGGATGCAAGTCCTACATTTAACTCCTACAAGTCCTACCTTTTTAGACCAGTAAAATGCCACATACCTTCATAAAAACCTAAACATGCCCTAACCAAATCAACTATTAATCCAGTAGAACACCTTTAGGGATCCACAGACTAGTCAACTCTTTTTCATCACCTTCCGTTTTTAGACCACACAAACTGCAAGAATTCTCATCTAAGTCTAACCTAACGCAATAAACTACCTAGATCAACTTTTTCCACCTTTTCGGAATAACCCCTGTTCCCTAGCAATCTCCTAGCACACAAAAGAAGCAAAAAGATCATCATAAGAGTGGCACAACTGTCTATCAAGAAAAAGTTTCTCAAGAAAAACCTTCTTACAACTAATCTGCACTTCGAACAAATTCTGTCCCTTGTCTAGTTTGTACAAAGATTTTATAAAAAAGGAAATTTCGCCTAGGCCTAACATAGCTCCTATACAGCTATACAAAGTAGTCCTATGACAAGATCAGCAACCAATCAACTAAATCAAGAAACATGTACATATCCTTACATAATAATAACCATCATTCATCACTCTTAAATCCAAAATCATTATTAACACATCATCCTAATTAACAAACAACTAACACAGAGTTCTCATGTTCCTTGCATTCCTAACTAAGCAATTAATTCCTACTATTTCCCACTACCAGTTCATCGCAAGAAACACAGCACGGCCAACATAACTTTGGGACCAGCATAAAATCGAGCTAAGTAACCAAACAAACCATTTCCAAAGCATCCAAGAACCCAAGAAAACAGCTACAAAATTGGGAAAAAAAAGAAGGCTCTTTGGGGGTGGAGAAGGTGCGTGCCACTGTCGCCGATGAGGAGGAGCTTGATAAGGTGGTCGAAGTCGCCGCGCCCCCTCGCCGGCGCAGCCGCCATGGTTCCCGGCGACGAGCTCTTCAGTTCGCTCCTTCACTTAGTTTTTTTTTCTCTCTTTCTTACCGAAGAGAGAGAGAGAGAGAGAGAGAGAGAGAGAGAGAGAGAGAGGAGAGGAGTGAGGAGAAAGGCAACGTCCAGCTGTACATAAAAGGAAGACAGCAAAGCAATAGAACCGTATTTTTGTATTTTTCTTAAAAGTATTTTTGTATTTTTGAAGATATTCTGTGTTTTTGATTATGGGTTGGTGAAGATCTATGTGGGACATGCCAGGTTTTCTTTGAGCTGAGAATTTTTGGTTGTATTTTTGTTAAGTTCAGGATGAAATCTCTTGTGGATGTAGCTCATGGTTTATTTGTTTCTTTGGGTGAAAACTTTTGGTTATATTTTTGTTATATTATGAGTGAAAATTTTCTACAAAAGTGATCAGTAGTCAATAGTTGTATTGGACGGAGAGTTTTTAGTTGCATATTTTTATTATGGTATTAATGAAAATTTCTATGGGAGAAGCTATTTGTTTATTTTTAATAGTTAATTGGTTTCTTTTTTTTGTGGAGAGTTTTCAGTTCTATTTTTGTTATAGTATGGTTGATGGGTAAAATTTTTTGTGGCAAAGACTAGTAGTTTTAGTGATTTCTTTGGGCATAGAGTTTTCTGTTTTATTTTTGTTATGGTATGGGGAAATTTTTGTGAGAGAGACAAGTAGTTTTATTGTTTTATTGGCTACATAATTTCTAGTTTTCAAATAATGTGTGCATTACTACTAGTCTTTTTTAGTAAAAGGAAAAACTCTCATTGTTAAATAGTAGAATGCACAGATTGTAAAATACTTTACAACACTATCAATAGTGGAACTTGAAAGATATTTTGAGGAGTCAAATATGGTACTTAAATACCAATTTTTACAAATAGTCTATTAACTTGAAAATAAATAATTTTTTTTTGGGGGGAGGGGCTGCTGGTGGTGGTGGGTGGGCAAAACTAGAGTATAACTCATGCAACAGAGGAGGAGCTAGGCTGGAAAACCCAACAGCACTACCAAATTGAAGAGCTAAGCTGGAGGTTCATGATAAAAAAAAAAAACAACTCTAATTGTACTTAGCAAAGTTGATATCCCCCCTCTTTATGGTAAGACTCATCTGTTGCGATTGTTCATTCAGGAAGGGGTTCATCAGTTGCTAGTGTTTTTCTAAAATTGGCACTAGCAGATGATGCCCAAACCAGAAGTTCTTTTAAGGTTGGGGTTTATTGCTATACTGTGCTCAAAGCCTCTAACATACTAATGTTTATTTTTTTTTTCTCTGGACCGAGTCAATATATTCCTGACTTCTATATTGTCCTATTAGTTGACCATCCATTAGGCGACAATTGGTTGCAATAATTCAACATATTATTCATTTAAACTTTAATATACAACAGTCATATGATGAGAGATATATATTAGATCGTTATATGATTATACTATTCCTCCAGATCCCCTCTCTCCTCAGTTCTTTCTTTTATTTTGGTCATCTATGGATTAATAGGAACAGGTTGTTATCGGGTTAAATATAATATTTCACTTTTTGGAAGAATATATGTATAATTCTATATTCTATAAAATTTTCGCAAAAATAAATCCATTTGCCCCTTTCTCACATTGCGCTTTTTTTTTTTTTTTTTTGAACAAGTATATATGTACATCTATATCTATATTACTATATAATTAATGTATGAATTTTAGATTTTTGAAAATTCTTTGCTTTTATGACAATCTGATCTGAACAATATTATCTATGATTCAAGACATCTAATGACCAATATTTTTAAGTTGATCCAATCTTTATCATATAAAATCATCTATTAAATCATCCACGCAATAAATTACCCTCAATTGTCATATGTAACGAATATTATAAGTATCAAATTAATGGATCACAATATTTGTTTTTATAATTATTTCTATTACATATTTATTTAATGAGCTGTAAAATAATATTTTGGTTGATGTGGATTTCACATGTACTACTGTATATGTATATGTGTATGTGTATGTGTGTGTGTGTATATATATATATACACACACACACAAACATCTATGAAAAAAGTTATATTAATTGATGAGGACCAAGCCCTGCGCTAGAGGAGAGTGAGTATAAATGATTTTAGATTACATTTTTAACAATGTTAAGGAGTGTGTAGTGGCGCCCATAATGTAAATGCTAGTTAATTTTTGTCAGTAGAAACTTGAACAAATATGGCTACAAGAGTGTCTCCAACTGCAAATTGTATGAAAATAAAATGCATGCAACTGCTAATCTATTTATCTTATGACACCTTTTGAGAGAAATAAGATATGAATTTTAAGATCTTGCCAGGTGACAATCATAACTTAACCACCTTGTTGGTGCCTTAACAAAAACTAACATTTGAGACTCAATTAAGAAAATATTTAAAATATGGATCCTATATAAAGATAGAGCGACCCGGCCCATGTTAAAAACAGTAATATGCATGCATTTCGTTTTTTCAGCTACTAGTCACGCTTCTTTTCAGCATTTTTTATTTTTTGATAAACCTTAAATTCTTAATGAATTACTTGACCGAGTGATAAACATTGTTCCAATCTCTTTGATTAAAGCTGCATCAGAGAATTTCACAATATTAAGCGAACGGGTCTCAGTCCAATCTTTGAAAGACTACCAAGTCTTTGCAAATACAGATTAGCATGTTTCCATCTCCCAGATACCAGCAAAATCTTTACAAAATATAGATGGAGAATCCATGTCAAGGGTAGATATGGAGAGGAAAAGGAAAAACATAAGTGCGAAAGTACTTCAGATCTGATAATTGGTGGTGCTGGTGAAGAAGGTTATGATCGAGTTTGGAAACCAAGGCTGGAACAAGGACCCAATTGCCCCCTTCTCAATAAATAAAATATGAAGTAAGAGAAACGGAGAAAAAAAAAAGAAACAACGTATGTGGAAATTACACGTAAGAAAGAGTGATCATAGGACAATGATTAATACACCATTAAAATTGATGAACAAAGTACACAAGGAATGCTGTCACACACCATTCAGAGGAGAAAATAAGGCATTTCTTTCCTTCAGCACAGTTAGTTCATCATCATCTACAACAACTTATCCAAGTATGTCAACTCGATGGGTAGGAAATATTTAGCAACCATGGCATTTAAGAAAACATCAATCATAATCAGAGTTAAAAATAAGTTAGAACCTGGCAGGTCATCTTTGATTGAGGAAGAAAAAAAGAAAAGAAAAGAAAAGAGTACTATCGTTGACCAGGCAGTTTAGGAACATCCTAAGTTACGGCACATACATATTTACAGACAGGCTTTAAAGTTTTTTTTAATCTCATGTCACGTTTCTTCTAGTCAACTATCAACTGGCTCAAGATCATTGCAATAATAATTAACTTAATCTACCCATCAAACACAACGAACGTGCAACCGGAACCCAACTAATAGCATACAATAACATGATGACATCACTAACCGCATAAACCAGAAGAGAGGAACTAAGAAGAAATAAAACATCACGCTCCACTGAGAGAATATTTCGCAGACCCTAAAACGTCTGCGATTAGTTATGGATTGGTGCCCGTAATTAATTGTGGCTTAGTACAGATTTGCCCCTCAGCAACCCCCCCCCCCCCCCCCCCCCCCCCCCCCCAACCCACCCATTCACTCTATGTTGTACTATTTTCATTTTAGAAGTGGATCAGAAATTTTCTAAACCATACATCCTCATGCCAGTGCCAGGTCCATAAAGTGGCGGTCAGAGCATAAAAAGATGTAAACAATGCTTGCCAGCTACTCCATGAATATCCTCTCAAAAAAGCAATGGCAACATCTTTCCACTACCCTTTCCACTTCAGCTTCTTTCCCTTTGCTTCAAGCTTTTCTATACATGTTCTTTAGAGGGCACTTTGGTAGAAAATACACTCAATATCAGCACATGAACAAGCTTTACACTCTAACATGGTCAGGAGTTGGCATACAGATCATGTACAGGGCACACAATTGGAAATGAAAAAGTTCATAATAATTTGCTGCCAAAGTTTCATGCACCACCTTTTACTAATGAGTAATAAGAACGAAAGAAAGAATTGTTCAACAATACGTTAGCAACAAACTTTGCATACAGATCAATCGACCAACCAATCATCAGACAATGTAGATACAATCTATGGTTGCCCACAACTGAAATATAGATATTTTTACTGAACAGACTTATGATGACAGATTCCATACATCAATTATGCAGATAACAAAATCACACTAGACAATCACATTAACACCAACAAACCATTGTGCTAGCACCTCACTTTTTTGTAAGTACAACATTCTAACCTTCAACCGCATTTCATGTAAAGAATGTCATCTAAAACTAAAGAAGCCACCGTGCAAATGCTTTTCAGTTTTAAGATATTGCATACTGAGAATTTGCCATTAGCAAGTGATTAAAACAGAAATGATAGAAAATCAACTTCGTACACAGAAAAAACAAAAGTTCGGTAGCAAATATTTCACCTGTAACCTATGAACAGAATGTAACAATCAAGATGTGTCACTACAAAATTGATGTTAAATTATCAAGATTGCTCTCCCATACCTGATGGTTGTTCATAACAACAACAACCACCATCAGCCATACCAGAAGCAGCAATAACTTAACTGAGCTTTCTATCCTTCACATTTACAAATCAAGTTCACACGTATCTGTAGAATGCCTGCAGACTTCTGTCTGTATGGTTGAAAAAAGAGAAGACTACCGAAATTTCGCTGAAATCCATACCCTGGCTTGTCCGGTGTTGAAACTAAGCAGGCTGGCTCTAATGTAATTCAGTAAATTGCTGCCACATGTTAGTCTCCTGGATGTTTGATTTATCATCACAATGTAATTAATGAATCCTTGGGGCTCAAGATCATCAAATGAAACCTTCTTATTTACTTGTTAATCAAATGAAGATTGCCACTACTGCCAAAGAGTCAGTTGCTACCAGTTCCATTATTGCTATCTCATATTGCAACACTCTGGTTTTCCATCCTGCAACTTCTGCCACATACATAACATCTGCCTTGGTGATTGGTAATGTGCGGTATAGTAATCATCTATGCATCCAAATTGACAAAACTTGATACTGTGAACGTATTCAACGGGTATTGTGCTATTGAACTGCCCGACCCACATGCCCATGCTCACATCTTCCATTTTGAAGAGCTGCAGAGAAAGCAGTTGTAAATTAGATATGTTTCTCCCTTATTATGATTAGACATTTTCTACGAGAAGCGAAAGTTAATGCAGTAGTTCGCATATCAATTATATCTGTGTTCTAAAAGAGCTCGGACAAGGTTGCTAACTTCCTATCAGCTATTGTCCAAATACTATGAAACAAACGTATACAGTTTGACCTAACAAAATAACCTATGGCTATGGTATCATTTATAATGACATGCTTATCTAATCTGGTTATGTCTAGGTTGCTGCATAAAATGCAGATAAAGAAAGCAATTATAAGATCTTACCCTCAATTTTTGGTGAGTGAATTCTGACACAATGGAGTTTGCAATATCAGAAGATATAACATATCCAGGGCCATTTGCATAGGATGGATAGTCCTCTTCTGGCCACTCCTATAAAGTGTAAATTGACATTAGTAACATCTGAATTGAAAATAAACAAGACAATTGTGCACATGATATGTTTCTAATTTTCTATGTATCTGAGTTACTTTTCTGTCATCTGTTACTGATTTGATCAAATAAAGAAGACCAAACACTTTGATGTTGGGAGTACATAAGATCAAATGAATAAAATTTATAATTAGAGCTACATTGAGAAGTTTAGTTTGTGCTTAACTTGGTTTTAAGAAAAAAACCATCTTATTAAAAGCTTATTAGATGTTGGTGACGTACTTACATGGGTAGTTGGTTTTATGTAATATATTGGGTTATGTCAGCCTATGTTCTGTTGAGGATTGGCTCAGAATACCTCATGGGTTACAGTCTCATGATAGCAGCAGATCACCATAGGTCCCTAGCACATGCTTAAGAAAACAAGTCAACAAAGCTAACTTTAATTCCTGCTTGACACCTAACAGTAAGAAAAGAACACATCCTTCAATAGGGTTTATCGTTGATTACTAGCAGCTCTTATGATTTGAATACACATCAATTTTTGAGCTTCATGGTTATCTGCTATATTTAAAAGGGTCCCTCCTTTTCCCACTAGAATTGGAAATCCTGTATTTTACATATCCATACAATCAAGTCCTTAGATTTCTGAAATAGTGTAATGGAAAACAAAATGCTTCGAATCATTGCTATTTGGCTCAAACCTGTTTTGAAAAAGTTGAAGTATTTCGAATTGTTTGCTGACCCAGATAAAGTAAGGGGAAATTCCTAAAATAATTTCCACATTGATCTTGGACATATAAGAGTTTCAAATCGAATCTCTTTCGAAAAAAGATCTTTTGTTTCATGGTAGCCTACTGCAGTCCCCTTATGAAACTTTCGAACTGCTCTGAGATCACCAATGACCATGGTTTAAGGTCTTTATATTCAGTCGACTCAATCCAAACTTTGAAGGTAGAGGTGAAAATTGAAAAAGTCAGGAAACCATTTATCAAAGAGAAGCAGTTCTATGCTCCACTAAAAAGAAAATTTTCACATATTTCTACACTCGTTAATAACCACAGGTGCTTTAGGATTTAAGCAAATTTATTTGGTAATGCATGGAAGAACTCTTCTTTTTTTTAAAAAAAAAAGACTTGGTTTTTAAGGTGCTCAAACAGATGGTATAAGCACTCTATAGTCATGTTCAAAACAAAATAAAGAAAAGATCGTGGGATGAAAAACAGGCACTTGTTGTGGACTACACCGATTAACAATAGGATGCAGATTGAAATGGTGGGCATTGACAGCCTAGCATATACCATAAATTTGACAGCAAAAAACATTCAGAAACTGAAAAAAGCATTACGGTATCCTGATAAATGATGTAGAGAGATTCAGGAGCCCAATGCATTCTAGCTCAATGCATGAAGGCATAGTTGGCCACCTAAATAAAACCAACAAGAGATAAAGCCCAATGCATGAAGACAATCGCAGGAGCCCATTTGACCAAAAAATGCTTTCTAGCTCAGATGGCCAAAGAGTTATGCATAAATGGTAAAAACTCAAAAAAAAAGTTTCTGGTCATCTAGTATTGGCACCCAAAGGCCCTAGCATAAATTACAGAAACTGATTCTTCACATGGGTTTATTTAGACAGTTGATAGAAATAGAATTATTATTTGCAAATATGGAGAACACTTTGGCAAAAAATATAGCACATTAGTAACCAGAAATTTCTACCTGATGTGAACACATCTTATATTCCCAACAGTGTATATTCTGAACAAATGGGAAAAAATTGCTCCTGACTATGTAAACAAGCACGACAAATTCAAGTTTAAGTTGTATTACAGTATAACACTACACTTTAACGACCCAATAAATTGTACAGAGCATTCATTATAATAGAGTAGTATAATCAGTACTTCAATCAATAAAGAAAAGAGTGAAAAAAGGTATATGAAAAATTTTAGCAATAGAGGAATCAAATATAACATATGTTTACCTCATAAGTCACAGCCCATTTTCCATCTCGCAATGGCTTGTGGTGATAATTCATATTGCCTATGTAGAGACTTCTACCATTTGGTACCTTCTTAACTTCATCCATCACTGAATCAAGTCTAACAAAAGTATCATCATCGCACTTCATTACATATTTAGCTGAGACAACACGAACCTGAGCAACCAAGTCCATCAATGTCAGAAAACATCAACGACAGCTACTGAAATTCAAAGAATCAATTCAAAAGAGAAGAACCTCTTCAACATACCCCATACTCGCATATTGCAACAGTCTTCAGAACAACCAAATCATAGCTGTCCATGAATGGCACAATAACAATATCCCCAAAAAATGCTGCCTCCTTTTTCAACTCCACATTGACTTCCATTCTTCCATGCTGGCGGAAAGAAAACTCATCAGCTCAAAGTTTACAATTGCGCATGGCCTTACAGAAGGCAGTGTATTTGGTCTGTGAGATATACCAGTGCAACAAAAAAACGAGCCACCACATTTGATGATTTCTGGAGAGCTGATACCCACGTCTTCCTCACAGCCATACGCTCAGCAAAATGATTACCAGCCGACAGGATACCAATGAAAGTTTCAACTGGTTCATCCGGAAGAGGAGGGGCCTGCCAAACAGTCAACATCTCCAAAAGTCTTTGTGGTGCAAAGCTAGGATGCGTACTGGGCAAAGACCCCACAAACACTGATTGCACATCAAGGTCCCCATTCAGTGACAAGCCAGTGGCGTCCTCAAGCACAAAGCCCTGCAAAGGGCCACCAAAAACAAGAGTTAGCTGCACTGGCAGGCCCAATTATCCAAACCAACCACAACTATCCCCCCAACCACTAATTTCTTGCACTACAGTAATTCTTAATGCACCATCATTGACTATGCATTCCACCTGCCGTCTTTTCTTGCGCATTACATGAAAATGGAGAATCTATGCACTTACAGTGCGGTAAGGAAAAGAAGTTACATGCCGCCCATCAACATTCACATGGTAACCCTCCAACCCAGCGCTGAGGGTAAGAACAAACAGCCGGTCCTCGACGAACGGATAGGGCCAATCGATAGAGACCTTCTTCGTGCGCCCAATCAGCCGGTTCAGCCACCACGTCGTCTTTGACTCCTCGGACCGCTGTTCGTCGTCCCAAATCCATTTCTCGCACTTCGCTAACCCATCCACTACACACCAATTCACTCATGCAAACACATTAGACTAAACCCACTTCAACTATAACATAACTGAAATCAATAAACGGGGTTTCCAACCAGTCTCCTCATCGGCGGGGGACTTCCAGCCCTCGCAGCGCAGCGGGGTGCCCCACTGCATGCGGTAGCAGGTGTTCTGCTCGATGACCGGCTTGCCGCTCCAGTCCCCCTTAAGGCGGGGATTGAAGTGGAGGATGCGAGGCGGGTCCTCGCCGTCCACCGTCTTGAGCCCCTGTAGCTCCATCATGAACTGCGACACCATGATCGCCTGGTCCCCCTCCCTCAGCATCGTGATCTTCGGGTCGCGCTCCGCGTGAGCGGGCCGCGGAGTCGCGGCCACCGTGATGTGAGAGCCCAGCGTCAGCCCGCACGGCAGCTCCACCGCGCCCCACCTCTCCCGGAACTCCTCGCCGCTGAGAAAGATAGAGTGCGGGCACTTGCGCTTCTCCTCCTCTTCCGCCTCGCCGGCGGCGCCGGAGGGGATCGTGAGGGCGAGGTCAAGGCTTTCGAGGTCGAAGAAGACTCGCTCGCCGGCGGCGGCGGCGTGGGCGGCGGCGCGCAGGAGGGTACCGGAGCGGGAGGAGTTGAGAAGGCGGAGGTCGAGGCCGGAGACTGTCGCAGAAAGCCAGCGGCCGCGGGAAGGCGGCTCGGAGTAGACAGACGCCGGGAGAGGGTGCTTGGAGGGGCGCGCGGGGGCCGCGCGCCCTCCGCCTGCTGCGGCGACGTGGAGGTGCTGGGCGGCGCCGCCGCCGCCGCCGCCTCCGCCGGAGAGGGAGGTTGACACGAGCGGCGACTCGAGGAGGAACACTAGGAGAGCGTAGAGTAGGAAGAGCCCGACGAAGGCCTGGATCGCGCGGCGGCGGCCGGCGCCGCCGCCACCCGCCGGAGGCCTCCGCATTGCGGTGGCGGCCGGAAGCAGCAAAACCCTAACCCTAACCCTTCGACGGTGGAGTGGAAGGCGAGGTGTGCGCGCGTGGCGCCGAGGAAGACGAAGCACTAGTGCAAACTGCAAAGGCGAGAGAGGCGAAGGGGACGAACCCAAGGTGTATTAACTAGTAATTAACGCATCCATTTAAGAAGAAAAGGTTAGTTACTTTTTTAAAAATTAATCAAGGGAATTAACCTAACACCCTCCTCTATTTTGGTGATTTTGTTCAATTGCTCCCTATGTTTATTTTTTTTAACCCGAGCCCCCGCATCTTAATCATATTTCTCAATCATCTCTTTTGTCAAATTTATCATTAATTATAACAGAACCAATATGCAAAATGTGCGTAAGGTATTCTCTTTGATCAAATATGTGTCCTGCTAGATTAGCGATACCATGTTAATCTTATTTTATATCTGATAGGTCATATATAACCTGATGAGGCATCTCACGCCTAATTTGTGTGTTGGTTTTGTCACAAGTTAACTGCAAACTCAATAAAAGGGGCATATTAATAATGTGCTTAAGATGCACGCCTATATTCCAAAAATAAAAGAAAAAAATAATTGAAAACCATTAAAAAATGAAATACTGTGAGAAGACACTGATAATAAGGTTGACATGTGGGTCTAGAACACAAATGTTATGAAAATACCAGTATTTTATATTAAATCTAAATTTTTTTATTACTATAAAGTAAATTACTTTAAATAAAATGTAGAAAGCAATAATGGTATCATGTCAATTTTATTTGATCCTCTTGAAAGAGGTTTCAAAGAGACGATATTTTATATTATATTGTGTAGTCAGTTTTAAAAAAATTAATATGACATCACTAGTCTAGATAAGGCACATATATATGCAGATAAGATATCTCACTTTAGAGTCTATTTATGTGTTAGTTCTGCAGTAAGTCAACAATGGATTTGATTGAATTGATAAATGGAGAATGCGGCCCCAAATTTCAAATAATATTGCAGGGGCACCTTGAGAAAATCCCTAGATAGGAGGGGGTGTTTTAGGTTATTCCCCAAATTAATGACTTCTTTAATGCGGAAGGATTAAATGGAACTTTGCTCATGACACTGAGCGTGTGTAACGAGTTAAGCAGTTAGTGGGGAATTGGGACGTGGGTAGGGTGCGTGGACGCGGTGTATGGGGTCTTCCGCTTTCGCGTTGCGGAGGTGTGACAGACTCGGTGTATGGAAAGGGTCCACGTGAGAATTGGGAGGGGTGCAGGGGCACACGTGGATTAAAGCGGCCGTGTGATCCCGGGTGGTGGGGCCCTCTCTGTTGCTGTTAGAAGAGACAAACGTTTTATTACTCTTTCAACTTTCAAATAGATGTAATTTTAAGCGTTTGAAGTATATTTGTATAGTTTACTTTTTTCATATATATATCTTTATTTTAATAATTGAAGTTTACTTTTTAAAAATATTTGTCCATCACTTTTAAGAAAACACGTATGTATTAAGGTGTAGATAAATATTTAATTAAATATATTTAATTAAGGTTATTTTGATTTTTTTTTTCGTGTGTTGTTGCTAGTGCTAAATGTCAAAAGACATTTATTTGGAAACAAAAAGAATAATAAGGATTACTAATAGAAGTCATATATTGTTGTAGGTCTACCTGAAAAAAAAATTGAAACACCAAGGAGTATATGAATAGCTATTTTTTAATGATTTAACCTTTTAACTTTATATGATCCGATGATGTGAGAAAATATATCCACAGTTGAAATAAAGAGATGAAGAATCCCAATGTGGGGACAATTTGAGAGTATATAATAAAGTTAAATAAGATTAAGTGCAGCATAGATCTTTAAATCGCATAGGTATGCCACTTCAGTCCTTTAACTTAAAATTTAGTTTATACTTCTCTTAACTTGTTTAGTTATGCCATTAAGTTTGTCTATAGGTGATGTGATGGAAAAAAAATGCCATGATACTATAATGATGCGGGTGATTCAATTAAGTTCAAAAAATTAATATCCATGATTAAACACATCAAGTGACTTATATGACATGTTATGTTTTTGTTTCGCATGGATGAATGAATGTTAGTGGTATAATCTGACAAATTTAGACTAAAATTTGTTTATTGACTTAAATTACACTATACTTAAATTTGTATAGATTTTAAAAAAATATATAAACAAAAAAGTGGCCAATGGATTAAAATGGAAGGTACAAGTAGTATTTTGGACTATTCTTCTAGTGATCTCATATTATGCATGTGAGCCAGATGTCTAACTTATTACCCCGAATTTATTATTTATTATTTATTATTTGTTTGTCGGCCATTGCCCCACTTATATGCAATGTTATTATTATTTAACTCTCAACAAACAAATTATTCCTACATTTATTGTGAACTATTTATATAATTTAGATTCTATATATTATGTTCGTAGTCAATAATATTTATTAAATTCTTAAATGTAGTGGTGGAATGGAGTTAACTATCCCAATAATATATTATATACTCATACTATAGCATGTAAATGCAATACAATATGGATATATTGGTTGATATTCTAGTTTGCCGAAGTAATTTTTGACAGCAACTAAAATGGAGCATAGCAAAAATAAAATTGACTACAAACTAAACAAACACCATTCCCGTTGTTTCCCAAACTTTGGCAAGCTATATAAATCAGAATTGTTTGTGGTGCATTTTGGTGAATGATTTTCCTACATTAAGATTTGCCTAAGTTTTGACCAAAAAAAAACCACGAGTTTTGGCGTATTTGAGCACCAATCAAGTACCTTCTAAAGTGAGGCATTTATAGCCGTTTTATGGACTAAATCGGTTTATTTTCTTCTAAAAATTAAAGAGATGTCAGTGTTAATTTACTACTTATAACTAAGTACTAGTAGTTTCATCTTCAAAAAAGTTATTAATTGTGACTTCAATACGTGGTTTGGTCAAAACGCCTGTATTATTTGTTACCAGGATGTATACTTAGTTGACGTATTAACAGGATAATTTTTGGGCTCGGCTAGGCATAGAACTATTCGGACTTGAGAAGAACCCGTATTAAAATTGTAATAGGGATTTTCTCTGATTTAAATTTAAAGGTACGATAATGCTTTTTTTTATCTTAACTATTAAATTAGAAGTAATACAATTCATAATAATGTGAATTAGAAATACCATCATCTAGTATTTATTTTTGTCAATTCTCCAAAAACAGCTCAGTATATGTAGTTTTAAGGTGTTCTATGGATAATACAAATCGAAGTGATTTGACGTCTGATTCAGATTATATGACCGATCGATAAAATTACTTCAAAACTCCACCTTCAAAGCCAAGGGAGGCTCTTGACCTGGGTTGGTACACCACCAATTCGTGTTAAGTGAACAAGGGACGGGCTACAGAGGTGGGGACGATCAACCAATACAACTACGAGCCAAGTCTTTTCAAATTCCCAACATAATATAGTGGTCTTTTCACTTATCACATACGCAGGCTGACAAACACATAGCATGACATAGACTTAACTAACAGAAATACAGTATGTTGTGAATTTGTATATCAAAATTATACTTAATTATTCTCTTTCGAATCCACAAATGACATCCCACTATGATTTAAAATTAGTCATACCTACCTAACATTTTTCTTTCTTTCTTTCCTCCTAATCCTATGAAAACACTTAAACTAGTTTTTATAATTTTAAATATAAATTCAGGAGATACGACAACACTTCTTTTATTAGTGGTATTAGCATGGAACACTGATTTGTAAGTTATTGGGTGGGTGACATTCCATTCTCCCTCCAATTTGTGCCACTAGATAGATAGATAAAGATGGTGATACACAAGAATATTTGGTTAGGAGAAAAGCATCAGATCACACTACAAAAGCAGGTACTTTGTTTTAGCGCAAGTTGGGAAAAGAAAAATGTGTTGCTTCTTGTTTCTTGCACACTGATGGTGGCAAAGTGTGGTGGCAGGACAACCGGTATTGCCACCCAAGCCACTGTTGGGGATTGCAGTGCCGTCTATACGTTTATTACTGTATTAAGTTAATAAAGCTCTATTGTACTCATACTTGTACTTGATTGGTTAGAGTGTACATCCATACAAAAAGAAGTCGTAGATTCTAATTCTCTTTTTTTAACACACACACACACACACACACATATATATATATATATATATAGTTGTAGTACTATATTAGTGTGTGTGGTATTGGTAGGGATGTTGTTAATATAACAGATAGTACCACTTTGTAAAGACAATTTTCTTAAAAAAAAGAAAATAAAAATTCATTTGTTGTCCAATAGATTGTATGAATAAGTAGTTGAATGTAGTTATAACTTATATCAGATAATTGTGTGACTCACATCAAGTAGTTGTGTACAAATTCTAACCATAAATTATATTATTCAATGGTGAAGAAATAAGTCGTAGATTCTAAATATCTGCTATACCGTAGGGGTGTAGAGTGATAATTATAGAAGATGTTTATTATATCTGCTAAAATATCATTATTACACAATCAACTCTTAAATAATCATATATGAAAATGAGATACTAACATAATTTTCTAGAATATGCTATAATACCAGACTGAGCATAAGTTTGGAGCTATTCCATTGGAAGACAATTGAGTGGGGGTCATATGTTTAGCACCAAGAAAAGTAGCTCTGTTTTAGCCGCGGAGGAGGACAAAAGAAGAAAAGGCAGAACTATATTTTGCACTTTGTAGTCATTGATCGGTCTAGTATGCATATGTTTGAACACTTTTGGAGTCTATCTCAGACCAAATTATCTTTGAGTTTATTTCGTATCAATAAAAGACTTAGTTATATTGGATTGGCTAGAGCTCAGTGCAGCCTAACTCATCCTAATCTAGCTCAATAAACGTTTTATATTAGATTGGGTGAATTTGTTCGGGTCATATTCAAATATTTGAGTTAATTAAGTTGGGTTCGAATCGGACTTTTTAGTTTTTTTGAAGAGGATCTCAGACCAGACATGGAGAGCTATTTTTTTTTCTTCAAATCTGGAGTCTCTAGGTGACTAAAATGCAAATTATGTTGTTATAAAATATATATTGTTTCTACAAAAATTATATATATATATATATAGCATAACTAGTTTATACCTATCTCTACCACAGTCCGTCTGTCTTTGGATTTGTGCCCATCTCACCCCTGCTTTAAGAAACTAACTTCGTTTTCTCTCTGTTAGTAACCAACTAATCACCCATTACTTCTCTCTTATTCACACCTTTCTCCAACATACTAGTGGTTCCTCCATCCTCTCTCCTCTTTCTTCTCTTCCTATTCCTCCTCCTCCAACACTACATAAGTCACTGCCTCCACTCCATCTGGTGTTATTTTTTGCCCTTCTGAGTGGTATTGATATGGTTTGTTATCATTGAGCAAATTAATGATAGTGTTTTTCAAATTAGATCCATAGATTTTTATGGAAGATTTGTTTGTTTGTTCTATATTTTTTGTTAGGATTTTTGACTTTGGGTATATCAAACACTTCTGTGCTACATAGTAAGTATGCATTTTATTTATAGCGAAATGCGAAATTGTTGTTATTACAAGATCTTTTTTTTATTAGTCATTGTGTATTTTTGTTTGTAGGAGATGATAAAAGTGTTTTGCCAATAGAAGTATTTCTGATATTAGACTTTTTAGGAAAATTTTGATTTGTCGATTCCAAATTCTCATCGGAGTTCTAACTTTATATATGGAAAATTCATGTATAAATCTCAATAATGGATGTCAAATTTGCAGCAATAGAGGATATGGTGTATTGGCCTCCTCTACTTCTAACATTAATGTTGTATTGGTCTCTTCTACTTCCAACATGAATGTCACCCAAGAATAATGTGTGTTTTGTGTTATATTTAGAATTTTTTTGTAATAAATTTTGTTTATGATTAAGTGTTCTCATCTCATGATTACTGAGGAACAAGAGATTGGTTTATGTAATAATTGTATTTTCATAGTGTAACAAATGTATATTCATATACCAGATAATCTTCTGTGGGAAATAATAAAATGGTTTTGCAGTAATTTTGTTTCCATGATGTAGCAATTATATTGTTTATATTGGGTAAAATTTTTATAACAAATTGGTGATTGAGGTACCTACTACACTATGAAAGAACTGCAACAATAATATAAGAAGTTGTAGTAATATCTTAAAAAAAATTGCGACAATTGTACACTAGGGAAATGAATTATTTAACTATCATGAAATAGAACTATAGCAAACAAATAAAAGATTATGAAATTTTTTATAAAAAAAAGACAAATGTGATATTTTATTCTGACAATGTGGAATAATATAGAAACACAAAAAGGAGAATATAGTAAAAATTGAAATCATCATATCAATCAATTATTTTATCTTTTTTAGCAACTGTAGCTTACTTGGTAGCAAATATACATTCAAAATATAGCAACTCTTTTAGAGACAAAGCGCTAAAAGAGAGGTGGGCTAGTGCTAGGCTGCAAACAGTTAGTGGTTGTGGGATGATGTTAGCAACGTGTGGGATTTGATTTGATGGAGCTTTTTAATGTTGTTTCAGTGGTGGATGATTGTGGTTGGATGCGATTAGGGATAGATACATCCAATGGTGGATGAGATGGTTATAAATTAATAATTTTATACTTAGATATAGACTAATATATATATATATATATATATATATATATATATATATATTCATAGTAGTACTATAAAATTAAGTGTGTATCATATTATTATTAAATAAATATGTTAGCTAAAATAACTACTCATGGTGGTACTAAGTATTTTTTTTCTATTTTTTACAACTTTATAATGTATGGTTTGATCCTTAATATATAATTTTTTGGATCTACCGCTGTTTTGGACCCCTATTTGATGAAGTGGCTGACAGAGAAATGCTTGTAATTTTCTCTTAAAAAAATAAGAATGTTAGACATGTTCTTCATGCATAACTTTAAATTTTTTTAAATTAGAAATTTTTAATAAGTTGGAAGTCAGTGAAATGAGATTTATTAGATTTATAAATTGAAAACTTAATAAGCTAAATCTTAAGCTTAGTCAAACTCCTCCCCAATAAGCTTTAAATTGAAACGATCTTTTGACTTATCAGCTATAATCACAGAGAGTGATTTATTAAATAAGTCAAGTTTGGGCAAACACTTTCCTTAACAGGCAAATTGGTGGTTGGGTCGGTTTGTAGCACGTAGATGGCCAGAGAGCTTAATGTTGAGGAGGCGACGGTGGTGGGATGATAGCTCAGAATCACACAAGATTACTTGTCAATTTATATGGTCTAATTTTGATTTCTCTGTGAAACAAATTTTTGAGGGTTTATAGTAGAGAAGTCTAAAAAAATGATTTATTAGATAATCCCAATAAATTATTTGATAAATATTTTAGTTTACGAGTTTATGAAGCGGTATTTAGGAGTAGAAGAGTCACACGTTTAACCCTATGAGAAATACTATGACTACGAGAAGTCATCCGTTTAACACCAATTTCATCTTGAAAAAGTTAAAGTTGAAACTAGACAAAATGAGTTTAAAATCTTTGCAATCAGTCAATTAGATAGTGTTTTGTTGGTTGAATGAACTCATTCATATATCATCTCATCCAGAATGAAGAGGTGTGATGATGTTTTGATAGGATGTGAGAAGCTATGTAGCACAGACTCATCTTGATTCTTGGAATATTCCCAACTCATCCTGGATGGTGAAATACAAGATTTTTTCACTTTCCATCACATTCTACATGAGATAAGTGATTTTAAATGGTGATTAATGACAATTAGCGATAGTTGTTGGTAATTAGTGATAATTAGTGGTAATTAGTGATGATTTTAAGAAGTGGTTATTATAAATAGTTTTTGATTAGGTTAAGGTATTTAGTGTCAATTAGTGCTAATTAGTCATGATTAGTTATGATTATAAGTGATTAGTAGTGATCACCTACATTCATTTTGTATTTTTATTAAAGAAATTAGATTTTTAATACAATCATAGGGACCCCATTTTACATCATTCCATAAAAACAACCAAACTTACATGAATCATCTCATATAGGATGAATTCATCTTTTTCATCCAATTGTGTACAGGATCGCATATAAATGGGTTGATACCACGGATCCAACACACCCTAATGTTTTATAAGTAAACAATGAGTCTAAGACGAAGGCCAAGCTCCAACAAAATCGCCAGATCACCAGAGAAGAAACGACACAAGCCCCATCCTAGATTTGTTTTACAAACTTAAGTGATCACAAAACAACATCAGAGAAAACTAACAAGTAAAGTAACTAAGACTAATGCGGTCAGATAGCCTTTCCCAGCATCAGCTTCTTCCTGTCCAGCACCCAAAATCATCAGAGGGTCATCTTTGTGCTCTCCAATTGTCTGCAGCTTCTGGTGCCTGGAGGAGAAAGAACCATCCAATCTGTGATGAGATGATCCACCACCATACACCACAAGCGGCAGAAGAGGCGAGGCGAGGGTGGGTTTTATATGACTTGATCCTATAGAGTCAAAGTTTTTGGATCCACAACTCTTTTGGACCATGTTTGACGAAGTGATCCATACTTTTTTGACATCTAATAAGCTAAAAAGCCGGTGGAATAGAACTTATCAGGCTTATAATCTGAACCCCAATAAGCTGAACCTTTAAGCTCAACCAAACACCTCCCCAATAAGCTAAATTGAACCAACTTTTGGCTTACAAGCTAATAAGCACAAAGGCTGGTATTAAAAAGCCAAGCTCGGGCAAACACGTTCCTTCATGGGTGAGTTGGCGGTTCATAGCCGGTGACTATACAGCTTTTTTTGACGAAAGAACGTGATGACGCAAAATCACACAAGATAAGCTGTCAAGATATATGTCACTTCAGCTACCCTGTGTAGGGGCTTGAACTTCTGGGAGAAGCCCTTGAAGCCACCTGTTTAGTTCTGACTTCAGCTTTTATTGGCCACAAGCTGAAACTCAAACTGAAACTAAGCTAAACATGCCCAAAGTCTCTGCTACCGGCCAGTTAATGTTTCTGTATGTAAAATGTGAGTCCAGGAGGGCAGGCCTGGCTCCAATCAGCAGAGAACAAGCCCCGGCACAGATTTGGTTTCAGGACTTAACACTTCTGCTACAAACTTAAGTGATCACAAAACAACTTCAGTCTAGAGACTTGAGAGAAAACTAAGTACTAAAAATACTAATGCAGTCAGACAGCCTTTTCCAGCATCAGCTCCTCCCTGTCCAGCACCCAAAATCATCAGAGGATCATCTTTGCGCATCCCATTGTCTGCAGCTTACTTCTGGTACCTGGAGGAGAAAAAACCATTCAATCTGCTATGAGATAATCCATAAAAGTAAATCACTTGGTTCAAATGGTTAACACCCTTCTTGTTAAAAACTGGCTATTTCTAAGCTTCCATGAGGGGTGCCACAGATTTCCCCCATAATCTATGTATATTTATACTACTATATAATGTATGAGTATTTAATTTTCCAAATTTCTTTCTTTTTATGGTTGTCTAATCCAAACAGTGTTAACCTATTTATTTGAGTGATCAATATTCTAAGTTGTTCCTACCTCAACCACATTAAAACTCAGTTATTAAATCATGTATGGAATTACCTTCAATTAAACCTCATGTGCAATGGGCATTGGATGCCTCAAATCAGTGGACAATTCATGTAACCGTTTCTGCTGTTTTGGTCTTTCGCAGTCATCCCAGTCTGGTTTTTATACTATTATCTGGAAGCCAGATATCATTGGTAACTGGACACCCGGTTCCCATTTTGTGGCCACTCTCAAATAACAAACTAATTCAAGTTTCTTACCGGTTTTCACCAGTAACTGATAGAAACCCTTTCCAGCTTCCGCTCACTAGCAAGAACCGGTCCTATTCTAATAAAATGTAAACCTTGCTTACCACAAAGTTAACAGTGCAACAATGGAGAAACAACTAACATGGTTGGACTGAGGTTCAATCCAAATCTTATAGATGCTTCAGCTATCTTTAACCTGAAGCTACGTGCAATATGTAAAGTTGCCATATGTATTCGGCAAGAAACAAGCCAACCCAACTATCAGTATCAGCCTGTCATCATCCTGCAATCAGTGGAATCATAAGCACGGTTTGAAATATCAAATGGTAACCAGCCGGATTACTGGTTTCTGGAGAAATAAAACACTCAAAAAATGAATTCCAGTGCATTTTTGGGTAAAAATCCTGAATACCGGCTGGTTACCTGGAAACTGCAGGCAACACAAAACCAGAGGCTGATTTGAGTTCTAAAACTCTGATCATAAGCTGCGGTTAGCCACAATAGAAACAACTTGACAACTGGTTGGATTAAAAGATATATTCTAATAGAACAAGATATATTCTCGTCTTAATATCTTACCAACAGCACAGCAGCCTATAGCAAAACTCACGAACTTAAAGAAAAACACAGAGAGAGAGAACTATGAATGGGTTCAGGTGCAGTACGCGTGCTCACCACCATTTTTGTCACATTTTTAGCATTCTTCTAGTCCCAGACTCAAAGATCAATGAAACAACAATGCAACATAAGGCAGTCAAAATGCTGACAAACTTGGCTGCATTTCTTTTCTTTTCAAGCAATCATCAAATGGTTCGAAACATCTGCGTCATACTGTCACTAGCAGTGAATATGAAAAACAATCAAGCATCCCAACTTAGTGAGCTCATAAGCATGCATCATTACATTATCTTGTTACCAACACTAAAACATGAACACCTACTTTGTGAGCTAAATCAACAAACACAAAGATGAACTGAATTATCATTGGATACCAAATAGACTAAATAACAAAAAACAAAACTGTACCTTGTCACGCACTCGCCAAACACAATGGGCTTCCTGTAAACAGGCCCATTTGAGAGCAGTGTCTCATCGCCAGCACGTCAGTGGAAGTGTTAGTTCTTGGGTCATATATCTGCAGGATGCCTCTTCCCCTTTCTGCTAGCCATACCCAAAAGACAATCCTCCCCTCATCCAATACCAACAGTGGCTGTGCACACCGTCCAACACCATCCCTGAAAATGATTTCGCCTTGTATGCTGTACTTTTTCGACCAGAGGCCCTTCTCAAGGTCCACCAGAAACCATAGGTCTACTACACAGCAGCCTTTATGGTTGCAATGAGTTGCGACCAACTGGCCATTCAGCTCAGATAACGAGTGCTGGGGGTAAAGAAGAATGTATTCGAGCATCCTAATGACATTGCCATCACCAAGAATGCTATTCAGCGGCCCTCGGAGGGTCACGCTCCACTCCTCTGTCCCGAGGTCGAAGGAAGCAATGCGGCCTGGCTCGATGTTGTCCTGATTCCTTTCAGGCATCAACGACAAATGATCCAGCAAGAAGTAGGCGACTCCATTGTTGACCACCCCATTTCTGCAACTCATGTCAAGTGGCACAAGAGGGCTCTTCTTCTCTTTCCAATGCCCTTGGCAGCCACCGCCGAGGGTGAAGACCTCGCATAGCTGCTGCAGGCGTATGCCCACGAAGTAACGTAAGACACGGACCACCTTGTACTCTCCTGTGGAGGCCACCTGCCCGAATGCGAAGCATGCCGAGTGCCGGAGCGCGGCGGCGCGCTTCTCATCCAAGGCATTGTCGTCGGGCAAGACAGAGATGGAGCCGGTAGTCGAGTCGAGCACGCGGACGCTGTTGTTCTTGGCGACGACGCAGACGAGGCTGAGGCGGGAAGGCACCACCGTTACGGCCTCCTCGACGCGGGTGCGCTTGACGACGTTTCCGGACAGATCCATGATGTCGATGCGGCCGCCGCACGAGCGGCGCTCTTCGTCGTGGACGCTGGCGACGAGGAGCGGCGGGGCGCGGTGGCGGGCCGCGTGGGCTTCGGCGAAGAGCGGGTCGGAGAGGAGGGAGCGCCACTTCCGGCAGACGGCGCGGAGGCGGCAGAGGTTCTTGGCCGGGAGGCAAAGCAGCACGTCGTAGAGCACTTCGGCGGGCAGGGCGCCGGCGGAGGCGCCGTGGCGGCGATTTGACGATGTCATTGGAATTGGGGATTTTGGAGGCAGTGAGGGTGTGAGACTAGCCTTAACCCTCATATATTAATTAATGCGTCAACTCAGGTATTCGTATCCCCTACTCTCTCCCGTTTCTATGTGCAGGTCCAATTTTTTCTTTTAGAACTTGCCATTTCAAAATTCAAGTTGATAGATAAAAACATGCTGTTTCATTATTTTTGTTATTTTTAGATGAGAAGTGGGGAGACACGTGGAAGGGTCATGTGGGTGTTCACCAATAATGTGTTGGAGAAGAGGGAGTAGCACTGTTGACAGACGACTGAGAGGTGGCAAAGGCTCTTGGGCGGGAGGTAAGTCGGACATTGTAGAGTATGTTCGCATGTAGAGCTTTGGCAGTATCGAATGCCATGACAAGGTTGTGTGAGGTTGACTTTCGTGATGCCATTCAAACGGCGAAGAACTATAGATTAGGAGGTAATAAACATTGTTAATGTATTTAGTTGTATTAGGATTAGGCATCATATTGTATTTTCTCTTTCCTATTCTACATCTTGTATATGCCTTTATATGTAGACCTTAGTGCTTCATGATAATTACATCAATGTTTTTCCTGTTCTTATCATGGTCTTAGAGCTAAGTCTACTATAACCCTAAACATACCATCGATCTCGTCGGCGGTTATTTCTTGTCGTTGCTTGCTATCAACTGCCACCATCTGTCCAAATCGAATCCAATCCGTTTTCCAAAGCCAAATAGTGTTGCTTCTATTGGATCTCTGTCTTTGGCTGTCACCTATTGTTGATTCCAAGCACCATACCTCAATGTCTTTAGAAACCCATGAGCCTTTGTCACTGTTGACCCAGATTTGACACTATTAGATTTGTAGTCATAAACCATTGTCTCTATCGATTTAGATCTAACATTGTCCATCAACGCCATTTGATTTGAAGTCGTTTGTTTCTGCTTTTGTGTGTTGCTGCCGCCTCTACTTTTGTGTGCCCCTTGTTTGCCTTTTGGTTGTGCACCACCTCCTCTGAATCGTGCACAACCGCCGCCTCTTGTTTGGCATCACTTGAGAGACCTTGAGTGCTAGTGTTTTGGTTTAGAACCACTCTTGACCAACCTCTTTGCACCAATTTTTTTTTTTAAATAGCCCTTGGATAGTTTTTTTACCAAACACTTGATCTCTTTGTTCTGGTTTATTGTTTGGTCTTTGGTTTGATGCTCTCTGGTTTCGTGTTTCATATGACTTCTAGCATGTCTCTCAGTTTTCTATCCATATTGGATGTTAAGTTGAACGAGCATAACTATAAGGAGTGATTTTTTACCATTTGGATGATTCTTGGGATGCGGCTTTGGGGTCAAATTACTGATACCACTCTTTGGCCAAATGACAAGTCTATTTTTGAGATTTTGGAAAAATGGTTTGCTAATGATGCCCATACTAAGCTTTATTAGAGTGCCAAAGTTTTTATCCGGATGAACTTATGTGGTTTACCGTTGATCGGAGGCAAGTTCATGGCTTGCTGCTTAATCCAAGCAAGCATGGTATCCATTTTGGCGGAGAGTTTGACTACTTGTTCGGCCAAATCAGCTTGTGCGGAGGTTTCTTCGGACATGGTCAGAGACATGACTATCGGTGCCATCGAACGTTTGCCCTCGGTAATAGAAAGTTCTTGTGGAATCTCACCAGACTTTTCGTAGTCAAGGCGAGTCTTCACCATCCATAGGACACGACAGTGCTCTGATACCAACTTGATCTAATTAGATAGCTTGATCTGTTTGGATAAGTTACATGAGCCTTTCACGATGCTTTTGTTAGCCGAGCTAAAAGGCCGCTTGGTCACAGCTCGTAGCAATGAACCATGTTCCTCGCTAGACCTCTGGTTTCTCACGGACATTGAGAAGGGCATATGGTCAAGAGTGTACAGGATACCAACCAAATTCGTTGATGGACAGGGTGGACAGCCGTTGCTGGTATTGGATGAGGAGAAGATTGTCCTTTGGGTACAGGGAGAAAGTGGTAGAGGGCGCCTGCGGATGTATGATCCAAGAACTAACACTTCCGCCGACATTCTGGAGGAGAGATACTACTCTGCAATGGGCATGTTTACAGGAAGCCTATTGTGTTTGGCGAGTCCATGACAAGGTACCGTTTTATTTTATGTCATTTAGTCTTTTATTGAATGATAATTCACTAAACCGAGATGCAAGGGTGCATGCTTATGATATCACTAAACTGAGATGCCTGCTAGTGACAATATGATGCGAATGCTTCCACGCATTTGATGATTGTTTGAAAAAAAGAAATGCAACCTAGTTTGTCAGTCTTAATTTGATTGCCTTATATTGCGTTCGTTGTTTCATTGATCTTCCGGAACGGGGAAAGCCCCTCCTGGTGCGGGGAAGGTCCCCCGAAACGGGGATGGCCGCCGAGTGTCCCATCAGGCTTGGAGGCTGCGTTCCCATGGATGGGAATGGAGACGAGTACGTGGGAGTCGGAGGCCGTGCCAGGACGCGTAGCAGCTCCTCGAGGGTGCACTGAGCGCGAAGCTGGCCTTCCACTAGCACCCCGAGTAAAGGATCCCCAACGACTGGGAGCGTCGTTTGGGGGACGCTTGGCCCTGCGAGCGTGGTCACGGCAGGTTGGTTTCCGATGGGAGTGCCACTTCCCCCTGGGAGTCTCCGGGAGAGGGCGCTGCGACGACGGTCCCTTGCGCAGGCGGTGCGGGGTTGTTATGACCGGCGTCGTTGGAAAAGGAGGATAGGTTTCTCGTTCTTCCTGGGGGAGCCATGCCAAATTGTCACGAAGGAGGAGGGTCCCCTACCCGGGGAACCGTCCGGGGAGCTGCCCAGGGACGGGAGGGTCCCGTATCCGGAGAACCGTCCGGGCAAGGGAGGGCCCCTACCTGGAGAATCGTCCGGTGAGGGTCCCTTATCTGGAAAACCGTTCGGGGAAAGGAGTGTCCCTTATTCGGAGAATCTTTCGGGGAAGGGAGGGTCTCTCACCCGGAGAACCGTCTGGGGAAGGGAGGGTCCCGTATCGGGAGAACCGTCCGGAGAGGGGAGGGTCCCCCACCGGGGGACCGTCCGGGGACGGGAGGGTCCTGTCTGCAGAGAACTTTCCAGGGAAGTGAGGGTCCTCTACCCGGAGAACCGTCCGGGGAGGAGAGGGTCCTCTAATCGGGGAGCCGTCCGGGGATGGGAGGGTCCCGTATCCGGAGAACCGTCCGGGGAAAGGAGGGCCCCTACCCGGAGAATCGTCCGAGTAGGGGAGGGTCACCTACACGAGGAGAATTCCGGGGAAGGGAGGATCCCCTACCCAGAGAACCGCTCGAAGAGGGGAGGGTCCCTCACCCGGAGAGAGCGCCCCGCTCCCAGAGGCGCCGTTCGGGGAAGCGCGTCTCAACCGGGGAGACCCCGTCTACGACTACTATCTCTCCCCAACAAAATATATGCAATTAACCTACCTGTTAGGGTTTGCACCGTTAACCGCAGCGTGGTAGGTTTAATTTGATTCTATTCATATTGGATGAACTTGGCAAATCATAATTATATAACTGCCGAGAATTGTTGTATCCACAAGTTATATTCTCTAGTCTATCATCTGAATTGTCTAACTAAAAATCAAAATTCAATTTTCAGCGATTACATATTGCATCCTTAAGTACACATGGATACACTGTTTCTCCGTCGAGATTAATTTTACACTTTAGACTTCTTTTTCAATGTTTGTTCGGGCGGGAGATTAGGAGGTGTTCTGATATAATCTAAACCGTTAAACCGTATAATCCCACCCGTTGATTCCTGACGTAGCGATATAAAACAGTAGTACCGCCATTCCCATGTCTCCATTCCGTCACTTCTCAGTTTCCCTAAACCCTAATCGATGGCTCTCCGCGCGGGCTTCGCCTTCCGCCCCAGCGACGACGAGCTCATCCGCATCTGTCTACGCCCCAAGATCGCGGGAGACCCTCTCGACGACGTCTGCCGCACCTTCGTCCACGACGTCGACGTCTGCAGCGCCGCGCCGGCCACGCTCACCGCGGAGCACGCGCACGCCAGCGGCGAAGCCGAGGGTCGTGTGTGGTTCTTCTTCAGCCCCGTGCGGTACCGCAAGAATGGCCGCGGCCGGAGATTGCGGGCGGTCGGCAACGACGAAGGGTGCTGGCACTCGGAGGCGTCCGCCAAGGACGTGGCCGACGCGACCGGACGCCGCGTGGGGTATCGGCAGAGCTTCTCGTACAGATGCAAGAACGGCGTCAAGCCGGGCTGGTTGATGGTGGAGATCGGCGCCGACCAAGAAGTCGGCGTCGCCGAGGCCGCGCTTGTCGTCTGCAAGGTATACAGGTCGCCGCGAGCGCCACGCGGCGCGGACGAGACATGCGAACCAGCGGCGTCCGTGTCTGCACCATCCAGAGGGAAGAGGAAGGCGGAGGACAAGCATCCAGATGCTCCACCCAGCGCGCGGCCACGCGAGGGAGGAGACGACGAGTTGGAGCGGCTCAAGCGCGACCTCCTGTTCGACGAGCCGTCGTCGTGCGCGTGGCAGGCTGAGGCCAACGGCGATCGCGCCATGCTGGAGTTCTTCGGGAGCGACCTGTTGATGGGCGGCCAGACCAGCGTGCCGCCGCAATGCACGCCGCAGGCAGAGCCGTGCGACGCTGGCGCCGGGTCAGAGCAGATGGTGCCGACGAGCTCTTGGACAGAATGGCAGGTGCTAGGAGAGGCGTCATCCGATGGCGTGTTGCCGCAATACACGCCACAAGACATGCCGGAGTCAGAGCAGATGGCACCGAAGAGTTCTTGGACGGAAGGCCAGATGCTGGAGTTCATAGCCGCCGGGGGAAGCCTTGACGAGCTGCTCGGAGAGGCGTCATCCGATGGCGTGCCGCCGCCATGCTCGCCACAGCGCATGCCAGTTGACACGGGTGCCGGTTCCGAGCAGACAGCAGCGCCACAGGACATGCCGGATGACGCGGGTGCCGAGTCGGAGCAGACGGCGCCGCCACAGGACATTCCATGGCTTTCACCTGTGTCGACAATTGTATGCGGCGGCGAGGAGGGCTTCTCAGCCTTGATGCGTCTGGACAGCTTCGGCTTATTTCCTGTGTTCTGATTTGTACGTATGTTAGACCCAAAGTTTTGTTGTATTCTGTAAACAGTTGTGCCAAGGCACACAACCATGGAATATACGAGCTGTTCTTTTGGAAACTTTCTCATTGAAGGATCAGTTATTGAAGGATTGATGTTTAGAGAGTAGCTTTTGTTGCACGCATAATATTCATGTGCTATGCCTGACAAATAGCATTTGCCAGTTTTCTCAACTTCTATCAACAAAATATCAAGCTAATTCTGGTCAGTGCAAATAAAGATATTATCCAACAGATAACCTGTCACATAAATAAGCACAAGAAAAGTAGGAGAGTGCAGGCGCTAGGAGAGGCGGTCGTTTTCTTGAAAAAAATTATTTGTTTTTTCTCGATTTCTGTGTCAACAACTTGTATACAATTTTTGTTTCATGAGTTATGCATTAATCTAGTTCAAATTAGATCTTGATTATATTTACAAGTTATACCTTTTTAAATTATCTTTATATAGAGTCTAAAAATCATCTAAATTTGATTTAGAATTAAAAATTATTTATGTTTTACTAAAATCACCGAAATTCTAATAAATATCTAATTTACTTGTGGACTTAGCCTAATATTGCCATGTCTTTAGTCACCTGCAAGGAACCCACCAGCCTAATTAAGCAGCGGATACTTGGATGGTGGGTGGTGAGATTTTTCTTAAAATATTCTATTAAAATATTAATTCCAAAAGTGTACTACAGCTTACCAAATTTGTAAAACTATCCCACTATGACCACTTTGGCAGTAGGGAACAGGTTATTTGCCAAGTTGACTATGGTTTAGCGTAAGTTGCCACCTAATCTAGCACACCGATATATCGGATCGAAGTGGAGGTTGCATCCAAGAAAATAAAGGCTAGCGAAGTAAGGTTTTTCAATGACTTGACCTTGTATCGAGTAATATTTTTTTTAAACTTTATTTGTGTTCTTTTGCAGACACTTGAGAAAAACAGTAAAATTAGAAAAGTTATAGAAATGCAATGAAAAATATTGGAAACTGTGGACAAATAAGACAAGGAAATTTTCGGTCACTGCAAAACTATTTCCAGAAAAGGCCTCCCAAAGTAACATTCAGTTCACATACCGCAGCAAAACAAGCATTCTTGTGGAAATGCCAATCTAGTGTTTGACTGAGTTACTACCAAGTACCAAATGTAAAGAAAATCAAAGTCTTCTTCCGTGTCGTAGTTTCTAACTTGACTCCTGGATCAATCACACCTCGAGGCTTATCGAAGGCCCCAGATGTGATGTAACATCAACTATATCAGCCTGAGTTAGTCCCAAGAATCTGCAAAACAAGGGAAGGCGCTCGTGAAGAGAATGTCAATTAAGCTACCCCTCAATAAGGATGCATACTATCTTACAATTGTGAATGGTGGGAGCACAACCGGTGGACTCTTGTCTGGACACACTAGCCACGGATGGCAACCATTCTAATTGAAGGAGACTAGAATGTCTACTCGATAAAGAGTGGCCTTTCACTACCGTTGTGAAGTGTACACTGAAATGTCACTGATGATGGTGTTTGATCGTACTGTACACCTCCTCGGAGGGGAACTAGGCATCCAGTCTTTCGTGTTGTGCTTATGGTAGTTGTGGAATCTATAGCAAAGATGCCCCAGTGGAGCACTCGATGTTTCAGCAGTTGCTGTTGGGTCACGCTAGCACGATGGTCACCACCAAACAGTCCTGCCTTCCCAAGTGCCACATTCTACACGCTGATGGAGCAGTTAGAACTCAAAATTATACTTGTTATGATGCTCTCGTTGCTCCTTTTTTGGGGGGTTCTAAGGCCCATCAGCGTCGACATCATCCAAATGTTCTTCCAGTTGGCAGCCTCGTTCCCGGCCGCATGAGCTTCCATGATTTGGAAAAGCTCATGAACTGAAGCTAGTTGCCACATGGCATACTATCTTGTAAGTAGCTCATCGAACATGGCGGAAATTGCAAAATCAATGATGCTAGTTTGCTCGATGTTCTGAATATTGATCCGATTAGATAGCTTGATCCGTTTGGATAACTTGATCCAATCTGGATATGAACATGTTTGCTCGAAAACAAACACCCAGGCGGTTGAAAACAAGAGAGATAAGAGGAAAAATTAACTCTTTAATTAAGAGGAAACTCATACACTCTTATTCAACCTCTATTTGATCAGTTACAATCTGCTCAATTGATCTCTTTCGATCTAATTGAACAGCTTCGAACTAGCCGATCAGTTATGAGCTAGTCGATCTAGACAATTGATCTCTGGTTGAGTTACATGAATTATCTAACCTATTACATGGTATTTATAGCAAACTGCTAATACATGATCATTCGTTACCGTACCGGACTCGACAACCAACAACCGACTGAGTCGTATTGTACTCATATACAGACAACTTACCAAGTCTAAACCATTTACTATTATTAATCCGAGATCGTCCTGGATCATGGCATAGTCTGGTCGATCGAGCAAACTTGGCCCGACCAGTGACCTTGTTTTTGTTAACTTGAGACCGTCCTGGATCAAATATAGACCTTTGAGAGGTGATGTAGAAATTGGCAAAGAGTAATCCAAAGCAAGAGAGAGAGAGAGAGAAATATTAAAGGGGAAAACACTTGGATACCTCATTTCCAGCCGCATGAGTTTAGATGATTTGGAATAGCTCTTGAAATGAAGCTAGTTGCCACATGACACCACCTTGTAAGTAGCTCATCGCAGATTGTGGAAATTGCAAAATCAATTATGCTAATTTCCTTGATGTTTTGAATGAGAGAATAGATCTTTGAGAAGCAATGTGAAAATTGAATGGGGTAAATCGGTGTATGCCATTAAGAAAAGTGGAAATTCAGGAAATGCCACTCAAAACAAAAAATCTTCTGAAACTCTAACAAGATTAAAAGAGTTGACTTTGTTCAAAATGACATTTACTCTTTAAAAAATATAGAATTTTCACTCAAATGCCATCATGTGTGTTTATTGTCATAAGTATTTTCTCAAACACCTTTTGGCAAACAATGACAAAGCTGTGGGATCTTGACCTTAGTGCCTGTGTGAGTTGGGCTTGGCAGGATGCGGGCGGCGCAGTTTTTTGAGGCACACGTGGCCAAGCGACACATGAGCACAGCGCATGCGGATGCCAAGGCCGAGCGACGTGCAGGCCACAAGCGACATGCGGACGCAATGCCACCATGAGGACCCGTCCCATTCTCCCACAAAACATTGTCTCCCAGCACTTATCAATGTGGCATCGGTGAACAGCACTGGGACGACTACATGAAGAAGAGCCCATCCAACCAAGAACCCGTTGTGTATGTTGGTAAACTGCATGTGGCACAATGTCAGTGAACAGCCTCAATGAGGCATCGGTGAGCTGCGCCTAATCGTGCATGTTAGCAATGAACCAGAGACATAGCAGTTGCATGATGCTATCCAATGTCGTCCACCACAAGAACGAACGTGAACCCCGTGGGAGCCGCTTGCCTAGTGCCGTGCCAGTGGGGAACTAACATGCTTGTACATTATTTTAAATAAATGTCATAGTAGGGGGATTCTAGCATTATTTTCTCTAATTGAAACTACATTGAGACATTGGTGTTAAATTTAGAGAAAAACATTAATATATAATATCAAACTAATAAACCTATATATAGACCAATACAGAAGAGTTCTAACCAAATATAATATGAAAAATTGATTCTATGCCACCAAACTTTGATAGTTAATACGATATGCCACTGAAACTTCACGTCTTGACTATATGCCATTATTTTTTTGAAACTTGATGTTATATGTTATTTTTGACTGGTTAAACTCAAAAAATTACTAAAGTACTCATATTAGTTGAGACCTAATCATTATTTTAAATATGTGAGAAATGCAAGTTAACCATTTTAAATCCACGATCTCTCTGTAGATAAGGGTTACCATCACTATCTCCGAATTCAGTGCCTAAATCATAACTGGTTTGGAAGCACCTTGCGATGATCCTGCCATGTCTCGATTTCTCAAGAGAACCGATCGGCCGTTACTGGCTGTAAGTTCGGAGAACGGTGCAGAGAAGAAAGAGGAGGGGAAATCATAGAGAAAAAGAAGAAAACACTAGATTAAAACTCTAAGTTAGAATGCTAGATTTACTGTGCTCGAGAATAGGATTTTGTCTTTTCCAGTGCCCTTATAATCCTTTGATTAGCACTCGGTAAAGGACCTGCTTCCTTTCCTCATGCTCGACTATTGCTGTAACATCTTTATGGTATAGTTACGGTACTCCTAGATCATTTTTGCTCCTCAATAGAGCACCAGGACAATATTTCAGCTACTTCGACTAAACCTGTAAAAATTCTTGCGTATTACTCTGGATCGTCTTAATCAACACGTGCGTGTTCCACCACTGAACAAATAAATTCATGTGCTGAGGCAATCCCTCGACAAAATAAATAGAAAGATTGGAAAGCAAAAATTTCTAATTTTTGAAATTTTTTTAGAGTTTTTCAAAATTAGAAATTTTGCATTAGGATTAATTTTCCCTATTAATACTACTATGAACAAGACAAAGACTATCAATAACATGGTACTAGAGCAAATTCAACAACCAAATCCCAATAACGTTCATGGACCTATGCCCTAGTACAATTGTATGGTTTAGTAGGTCATGCCTGTTCCGTATCAGGCTTGTGGTGGTACGTTTTCATGCCACTAGATGTATAGCACAACTATTTAATCCTTATTTGTCAAGGTGAGGTTTCTAACCACTATCTCACTTATGCAGTTTTCACCCACCAGTCTTACCATCCTCACCACGAACATTCATTTGTCTTTCAAATAGACATCAACTATTAAAATAAGATCCTTGTTGAAATACTGTTTAGGGTTTTGCTCGCCTAGTATAGATTTCCACTCAAGGTGGCTCAGATCCCTTTTGCTGTGGTGAGCTCAGCTAATTGCTTGGAGAGGATTTCCACGCAAGGTGGCTTAGATCCTTATTATTTCAACCGATTTTCTTCATTTGGTAAATATCCTATTATCAGTTACTTGTGATTATTCACTCATATGCATATACTCGTACTTTATCAAAAACAACATATGGAAGTTCTTGTAACATATGGGTTCAATATGGTCAAGAAGTAGTGACTTGCCTACTTGGTTGTAGTGTCATTGGTCCTTAGTGTTTCCTCGCTTCTTGATGATTCGGAAGGATCTCAGTAGGTTGAACGCGTCAGTAGGATTTGAACTCGGATTTGGATTCAAACTCTGTCTGGTCGTTAGTAGTCCGATACTGGTCGGATTGTAGTCCGATATAGATATAATACATATAACTGAGTCCTATGCAATTAGGTTTAGTTAGTTGTCGAGTCTGATACGATCTCAATTGATCGGACTATAAATACCTTGTAATAGGATAGATAGATTATCTACCTGGTTATCTACCTCATAGATCAGATCAAACTTATTCAAGTCTTAGACACCTAGTTCATCGACGTAACTGTAGG
The DNA here is from genome assembly GCA_019359835.1 of Pharus latifolius. NCBI lineage: Eukaryota > Viridiplantae > Streptophyta > Magnoliopsida > Poales > Poaceae > Pharus > Pharus latifolius. Next base: position 84,629,665 of record CM033319.1, on the reverse strand, counting down.
AGAACGGGCTCGCTACTCTAGTGCAATTCCCGAAATCCAAAGAAGCTTGTAAGCAATAGATCATAGATCAAGAGATTTACCACTAGACGCGCGGATGCGATAATGCAACAACGGAAGAAGAGTCAATGTCACAACCAGATCGGGACCAGCAGTGCAGCAATAACAGCCGCACCTCTACGGAAGTCCACACATTCGGGGAAGGAGCACCGTGTGTTCGTGTGCTAACACCAGCGAAAGCGGCTAGGGTTTTACGAGATCTATCTCATGGATGGTGGTGGCAGCCATAATAGATCAAATGATCAATGCATACCAACCGCATCTCCTTTTATAGGGCCTTGCAGATAAGTCCTACTTAAATGCGAACTCTAATCCTAATGGTAATCCCATTACCAATAGGGCACCCGTTTCAGATCCATCCGAATTAATACTCCAACCCGTTAAGTGTGTAGCCCTGTAGGTTCGTGTATATTTGGACGCGACTGGAAACAACTTCCCGAATCACAAGTCATAAACAGTCCCTAGCAAGACATTATGACTACTCGCATGTACACAAAGATCATATCCGACGAACCTATACAACTTATCATGGATTACATAGTTATCAATCAAGAAAATAGTTATACATAATTATATATGTATGCGTGAAAGGTAATCCAGGGCTGAGATTGAATAGATAAGATGAGTTCAAGATATGAAACTAATTGGATGAGATAATTTAAGTTTGGTTGATCGATAAGATTGAATAGGAAAGGTGGAATAGATCAATTGAGTGATGATATTAAATGAACAAGATCGATCTGATATCGAACCAGAATTTTAGAAGAATAGAAAATATAGATTGGGGTTTGAATGTAATTTTTGAGAGATTTGGTTGATCCAAACTCAATTATGTTGTATTGTAAATTGATTAAGATAAACTAATAATTAATTAAATTAGGGTTCGGATAAGTGTTGAGATAATCGACTTAAGAAAAACTTTGATAGAAAAGAGATTTTGATCTGGGGCTCGAATGCAAAATTAGATCATATATCTGAATGGTCGGCAGACATAGTGACACAGGCAGATTTTCGATCTGAGATTCCTAAAGCTACGAACGACATATGCATGTCGATGGGAGCAACATTGGACACAGACTGACAAGGCTTAAGTTGGCCTTCTAGTGTTTTCTACAAGTCTTGGGTCGACAAGCAATCAAAATATTGTTAGGGCTTTGGTAGAATAGTTGGGAGGTTAGGGCGAAGTCGATTCAAGATCGGATGCTGACACAGGCTTTGGGTTCTTATGACTTCTATCTTGATAATTTTGCATATTTTGCCAAAAGAGCTCTGTATCCAAATAGCTCAAAAACACAATTAGTCTGAAACGTTTGTTTTCATTAATCATCAAAATCAGGCATAAAGGCCTCGATGCAACAATCTCCCCCTTTTTGATGATTGATGACTCCCCCTGAGTGTATGCATGAGATCACAAATAATATAATTTTTTAATCAACCAATATATGATATGTATCACAAGAAGAAGTACATATTGATAATCAAGAAACAGTAAAGATCAGTCCAATCAACATCATATAGCAATAACCAATCCAGTCAACATCATATAGCAATAACATCCATATCCATAACATAAACATATCCATAATATAAAAAAAATGTCATACAAAATTCTCCCCCTTTGTCATCTAGCACAAAAAGGCGGGAGTCAACTCAAAAACAACTGCAGCCTAAGACTAACCGCCAGAGGAAAGGCCTAAGACAACTGTATCTACCGAGTCTGCAGGAGAGCCAGTCGGATCGACCGTTGGGGAAGCTGGAGCAACGGAGGCTGGTGCAGCACCTGTAGCTGAGCCAGGCGAGGAGGCAGCTGGGCGGGCCCTCTTGCGAGGGATTGGAGTGGTTGATGAAGGCAAGCGACCCAAAATCTGCTCCTGCTAAGCTAGAAGGCGAACCAGGATCTGGTGATGCTCCTCCTGGGTGCGAAGAATCTGTTGCTGAGTCCGAAGCACCTGATCCAAGGAATGCTGGAGCTGAGCAAAAGAAGAGGATCCGGTGCTCATGTCTCCGGTAGGTGCATGACCAGCCGCCTGACCTGGAGCCTCATCTCCCAACTCACCAGCAACATCATCATCAGATGTGGGAGAGGCAGGCTCAGGTGTAGCGGTAGGGCGAGCACCAAGACGGCGATCAGCCTGACCCAGTGGATAGAAGACCAGTGGGTGGTGAGGCCTAGGAAGATCAGCGTCAACTGCCCTAATGTGAAGAAGCAGCACCATAATGTACGGAGCATAAAGCAGATGGTGACGTGGGGCAAAAGGAATGTGTTGAATCTCGCTAATAAGCAGATTAGCGACGTCAAAGGGCTCCTCCCGAAAGATAGAGATCAAAACATGAAAAGCGAGATAGGTGACCCGCGCCCTGTCTCCAGTCATCGGGAGCAAGGTGAGACGGAGGATCCTGAGGGCAAGATCAACATCGTGGCGCAGGCCAGCAATGTGACGGAGGTGAAAGGGGCCAGAGTAGAGTATGGCTACCTCGCGATGCTCAAGATCAGGGAGAGTGTGCAGCTGGCGGCCAGAAGCGGGGCGAACGAGACCAAGAGCTGCCTCAAACTGCTCCTTTGTGACAGTGTGGACCTGGAGGCCTGTCATAAAGGTCAGTGAGTCACGCTGAGGAGAGATGAAGATGGTGGCGTAGAACTGGCGAATGGGCTGATCAGCCCAGTGGAGAGAAGAGTCAGAGACGAGATCTCTGAGCCCTACGGAAGCGAAAGAGTCAACCAAGGAGACTATGCCGATGCGAGAAGCGATCGTGGGCTAGGATAGGGAGTGATGAACAAAGATAGGGACACTGCAGTAGATGCTGGTCCATAGATCAAGGTGCAGGTTGTTGTAGAAGGTGAGAACCTGGTAGGAGTCTCAGCCAGTGGGAAGAGGGGACAGATAGGGGTTTGTGGAGCGAAGGGTGTGAAGGCGACTAGCGTGCCACCTGGAATAATCAATAGGGACACGCTCTGGTGGAGAAGGAGAACAGGACCCAGACACTGACCCATTGAACGCCTGCTGTTTGTGGCATTCTTTTGACGGGCAACGCGACGGGATGAGGAAGGCTGAGCAGACATGACGAAAAAAACAGAGGGGTGAAGCAAAAACCTCTGTGGAGAACCAACCGAGAGGAGCCGACGAACATCGAAGCGATGACGGCGGCGAGCAGGACCGGTGAGAATGGCCGGTGAGAGAAGGACGAGACATAACAAGGCAGCAACACGGCAACGGCACGGCAGCGGCGAGGTGTGGCATGGCGAGGCACCGCGCGGAGGGACAACGAGGTGCGGCGAAACAGCGGTGAGGTGAGAGGAGGCAATGGCGGCGAGAGGAGGCAGCGGCGGCGAGAGGAGGAGGCCAAGAGACATGGGAAAAAGAAAACTGAGCTAGGGTTTTGGGGACACACACTGACAGTTAGTGTAATATACTGACAGTTAGTGTAATATACTGACAGTCAGCACAAACACCAGAGATTTGATACTGACAATCAGTGTGAACCACTGACAATCAGCACAAAGAATTGGGTTTTGAAATTGACAGTCAGTGTGAGACGCTGACAGTCAGTGTGGGTCACCACTTCTACCAGAGGCTACAACTAGGCTTCTAAGCAAAGAGCTGACAGTCAGTGTGGGAAGCTGACTGTCAGCAAGGGCAACGACTTCAACCAGACAACAGACTTCGACCAGAGAGGGAATAAATAGATATTTAAATATTTTTAACAGGTCAACTAGCATTTGAAATATCAATTATATTTAATTCACTTCTGAGAAAGCAAAATCTACTCTCATCGAAAGGTTTGGTGAAAATATCTACTAGTTGCATGTCAGTTCTGATATAACTTACATCTATATCCTCTTTTGCCACATGATCTCTTATAAACTGGTGTCGTATTTCAATATGCTTTGTTTTAGAGTGCTGAACACGATTATTTGCAATTTTAATGGCACTTTCATTATCACACAAGAGTGGCACTTTTTTAAATGTAATTCCATAATCCAAAAATGTTTGCTTCATCCATAAAATTTAGCACAGCAACTTCCTGCCGAAACATATTCCGCTTCGGCGGTGGAGAGAGCAACAGAATTTTGTTTCTTAGAAGACCAAGACACTAGAGATCTCCCCAAAAGTTGACAACTACCAAATGTGCTTGTTCTATCAATTTTGCAACCAGCATAATCTGAATCCGAATAACCAATTAATTCAAAGTTTGCATTTTTTGGATACCAAAGGCCTAAGTTAGGATAGCATTTCAAGTACCTAAGGATTCTTTTAATAGCAATCAAATGACATTCCTTAGGGGCTGACTGAAATGTAGCACATAAGCAAATGCTAAACATGATGTCAGGCCTAGATGCAGTAAGATATAGCAAGCTACCAATCATAGACCTATAAAGTTCAGAATCAACCGCTTTTCCGTTGTTGTCCATACTGAGATGTCCATTAGTGAACATGGGAGTTTTGACTGCTTTAACATCTTTCATCCCAAAGCACTTGAGCAAGTCTTTCACATACTTCGTTTGACTCACGAACGTTCCGTTCTTGAGTTGCTTGATTTGAAGTCCAAGAAAGAAGCTTAGCTCACTGATCATTGACATCTCAAATTCCCTAGACATCATTTCTCCAATTCATGACAAAAATATTCATTAGTAGATCCAAATATAATATCATCAACATATATTTGACATACGAACAAATCTTTTTCAATCATTTTTTGTAAAAAGCGTTGTGTCTACCTTCCCAATTTTAAAACTTTTTGATAAAGAAAGTCTCTAAGTCGTTCATACCAAACTCGAGGAGTTTGCTTGAGACCATAGAGAGCTTTAGAAAGTTTGTACACATGGTTTGGAAATTTGGAATCTTCGAAACCTGGAGGTTGTTCCACAAAAACTAATTTAGATATTTCTACATTTAAAAATATATTTTTTGTAGGACCAAGGATGCCGACTAGAGGGGGGTGAATAAGAGGCTTTTAAAATTCTTTACAATTAAACAATTTTTGCAAGATAATTATGAAACTTAGAATTAGCAAAGAGGTTTAAAACAATCTAATCAACTAGTTGCATTCAACCACATGCAACAATAGTAAATTAAGCAATTGTGTCAAGATGAATATGAATTATACAAAAGAGAGACAATTGACACAATGATTTTTATCGAGGTCTCGGAGACTCGTCCGGTCTCCCCTACTCCTCGTTGAAGCGCTCACGCGTGAGCCTCACTTCTATATCCACGAAGGATATCTCACTAGGGTTGCTCCTTCTCCACACCGAATAGGCGAGCACCACACCTTTCACAAGTTCTTGCCGGCCTATCCGACAAACTTTAATGGAGAGGTCGCGACTCTCCTCCGACACCATCTAGGCGAAGGCGATCGCCAAGAGCAACAAGTCAAATGCACTTTCGCTTGAACAAATCACGTGCTAGAAGCTCAAAGATGCAAATGAGATGCTCAACACTCTACCACTAGCTTGCAAATGGAGATGAAGTGCACTAAACACTCACAACCTCTCCCAAATTCTCTCTCTCAAATCCACTAAAGATTTTGGCTCAAATTCTAGTCTCTAGATGCAATACCTCATCTGCAGTGAACTTGTCTAGTTTTTCAACAGAGAAATCAACTTCTTGAGCAACCACAAATGAAGGCAAACACAAGATATATATAGCCCTCAAAGTAAACTAGCCGTTTGCCACGAACAGGCGAAATCTTATACAGGCCGAACAATGTCCGGCCATGCCGGACACTATCCAGCCAATACAACAAATTTCAACCATTGCAAAACGTGAGTTATCGTTGGGGGACTTTTTGTAAAGGCATGTCCGGCCATGTTAGACAAAAGCCCCCGGACATATATATCCGTTTCTATTAACTCTCAGCTCAAACAATTTGTATAGGCCGGACAATGTCCGGTCATACCGGACAAAGTCCGGCCCGTCCCGGACAAAAGCCCCCGGACGGATGCAAACATCTCTGGTTCACATTTTGCAACATGCTCAAAAAATTTGTACAGGCCAGACATTGTCCGGCCATTTCGGACACTGTCCGGCCAATGCATGTCGACAATAAAACAAGCATAATTTTTGATCGAGAGATCCGATTGAGGTGATTTTTGGCTTGTTGGAAAGATAACTCAAAGAGATACAATTTTGTCAACAAGAGTAAGACCTAGAAAGGCTTAGATATTTCTAAGAAATTCAAAAACCTTCCTACTGCCAAAATGTCTGACACAAATGTCATTTCTAAATGCAATTTGTCTGTTTTCTCGCGGATATGTTTGCTGACACTCAGCAACGACTACGACCACACAGGTCAAACATCCGGTCGAAAACAGGTGGTCGAGTGGATTTGGTCAAGAGTATACAAGTGAGCCGAAGACTGGTACGACAATATCGAACTCCTACAACCACAACCAAACCCTAAACAGAAAACCGCCAAACGGGTGACACGACCACGACCACGCTCCAAACAAGGATACAATCAGAATATGCAAATACGATCACGACCAGCTCTAGAAAATAAATCAATTTAAATAGCTGGCGATCAAGACTAGGTGCAGTTTTCAAAACATTTTCTCTAATGCACCACAAACTACACTTAGACTCTCTAGCAATGTAAGAGGCGATAAAACACTAGTGCAAGATGATATGAATGCATTTGAGCTTCCACACTAGATAGATTCAAACTACTAGTTTCCGACCCCTCTTAATAGTGCGGTCAAACTAGCAAAAAGAATCTATTAACCCGTTCTATCTCCAAACACCAAGATCGATAAAATCCTAAGAAAAAAATCCTTAATCTTGGATTTTACCTTCGATGAAACTCGACCTCATGAAGCTCAACCACTCGAAGCTAGTACTTGCGGAGCTCGACCTCGCTAGGCTTGACCTCGCTCGAGATGACTCATATCGGCATCATCCTCTTCACGCCCTTGCTTGCTTTCATCTCACGACCATTCTGAGACTATAACACATACACTCAACGCACAACGTTAGTCTCATATATTTGATCCGGGAGGATCTCCAAGTCCTGATCGCATACGGATTCGCGACCAAGTCCTGATCGCATACGGCTTTGCGACCTTAACCGTGTTCGGAAAGGTTTCGCGACCATGGATTGGTTCGCGACCAGGAAAAGGAATTCGTTCCCTGTTCGGAATTGTAATCCTATATATATAACTAAGCTTATCTGTTTAGGATTAGTTAAGTTAGTTATATGAGTCTAATACGTTTAGGATTACTAAGTCTGATACGTACTCATACGATTGGACTATAAATACCTTGTAATAGGTCTAGTTTAGATCATCGAAGAGTCATACACTTATTTGAGTTTTAGACACTTATAGTTCCTTCGACGTAGGCAAGTGTGCCTAACGTTCGACGTGTAAAGCCCTCTTTGAAATAAAGAGTTGTGCAATTACTTTGGGTTTCGGTATTTCCGAGTAAGATCCCGTTATTCCGCATATTAGAATCTGGGCAAGCCTAGTGCGAAAACCAAGACTAGATCTCAAACGGATCAATATTGGTCATAATTAATCACCACCAGAGAAATTACTCCACACAAGAGTTAACTCAACAATTTCTCTTTCTGTGAAATAACAAAACCATATTCAACAGATAACAAATGAGTATGAGATGAAATACACAACCATGTAGAATCGTATATGATAAAGACATACGCACATGATCTATACTACACATGTCATGATGGCAATTAGATCAGATGACCAATATGATGAACTCCCCCTCAACATATGCATCGATGTCAAAACCTCAATAAGGAGCCATCAAATTTCAGGATTTATCTCATGACATTCCAATTTACACTTAGCACAAGATTGATGCAACCACTGTGCTCCCCCTCTACATATGCATCAATATTAAACCCACAACTAAGGAAACATCCATTTCAGGGTTTATCAATAATCAATTTAATTTACTTGTGCTAAATCAAGATTTATCTAAATTGTCATTTAATCATCAAATATGACATATACCTAGATTGACCTAGATCCAACACTTTTTACATCCATTTGAAATAACTTAATATTAAAATTTGATGCATAAGCAAGGAGTATATGAATAGCTTCAAGTCTTGCTACCGAGTAAAGGTTTCACCAAAGTCTAAACCTTCAACTTGAGAAAAACCTTGTGCAACAAGATGAGTTTTGTTTCTAATGACTACACCATTTTCATCTTGCTTATTTCTAAAAACCTATTTTGTTCCAATCACATTATGATCCTTGGGTCTTTCTACTAAAGTCCATACTTTATTCCTAGAGAAATTATTAAGTTCGTCATGCATAACATTTACCTAATCAGGATCACTAAGAGCTTCATCTACAAGTTTAGGTTCTAGGGATGATACAAAAGAATGATGTTCACAAAAAGAAACAATATGAGAGCGAGTTTGAACACCCTTACTGACATTACCCAGTATTTGATCTAAAGGGTGATCCTTGATGATGGTTTGATGTTTCCTTGGTGCTTCCTCTTGTGCTGCTTCTTCTTCTTGATTTAGCTCTGGTGGATCAACATGAGGTGATGATGTATGTTGATCATCATTCTCTATATTCTCATCATCTTCTTGATCATCTTCTCTTGGTTTGATGTCTCCTACGGTAATGTTCTTCACAGCTTCTTGAAGATCTTCACCTGAAACTTCATAAGAGACTTACTCCTTTTGCGAGCCATTAATTTCATCAAATTCTATGTCGCACGATTCTTCAATACAACTAGAATTTTTATTAAAGACTCGATAAGCCTTGCTAGTGGTGGAGTATCCGACTAGAAAGCTTTCATCTACTCTTCTTTGAAATTTACCACCAAAGTTTCTTTTTCTAAGGATATAGCATTTACAACCAAAAACTCAAAAATAAGAAACATTTGGCTTACGCCCCATAAGAAGCTCATATGGAGTTAAATTTAGAAAATGATGCAAATAAAGCCGATTAATAGAATAGCAAGCAGTATGCACGGCTTCGGCCCAAAAGTGAGTAGGAGTGTCATACTCACTTAGCATTGTTCTTGTCATTTCTATTAGTGTTTGATTTTTCCTTTCCACAACTCCATTTTACTGTGGAGTGTAAGAAGTAGAAAATTCGTATTTAATGCCTAGCGAGTCACAAAAATCAACTAAAGTTGAATAACGAATTCTCCACCATGATCACTACGGATTTTCATGATGGAAAGTTCGAATTCAGTGGAAACACGTTTTGCAAAACTTTTGAAAACATCGAGAGTTTTAGATTTTTGAGAAATAAAGAAGACCCAAGTGTAGCGAGTAAAATCATTAACAATAACAAAACCATAATTGTTACCCCCGATACTTTGGAACTCGGAAGGTCCAAATAAATCCATATGCAGCAGTTCCAAAGATTTACAAGTTGAAAGAACACGCTTAATCGGATGTGAAGTAGTTACTAGTTCATCATATGAAGGGTCATGAGAATATACCTTTTCATCACCTTTAGCCATAAGACAAAGGGATGATCTTGTTGATATGTGTTGTTGCCAAGAGCTAATCCGGCTAGCTTCTTGGAACAACCTCCTTCATCATCGGAGTCGGAATCGAAGCTTTCTCCTCCGGACATCCATTCTCCGAAGCAGGCTTCTTTGGTTGCACCATTATTCTTCTTGAAGAATTTCTTCTTCTTTTCCCAAGTCTTGTTCTTGTTTGGACATCTTGAGGCTATATGTCCCTTTCGTGACATCCATAGCATATGATGTCCTTGAAGTTTTCTTGTTTTTCCCCCTTTGGTCTTGTATCAATGTTGACTCCCTTCTTGTGTAGTTTGAAAGAAGCTTTTGAGTATTCTTTACCATAAGGGCTAGATCCTCATCTGAGGAGACATTGCTTGAGTCATCTTCGGAGCCGGCGTTGAAAGCCAAAGTTTTCTTCTTTGTCTCCAAAGATTCGACAACTTCCTTTTTTTCCTTTCGGTGCATCTCATGGGTGATGAGATTTCCATAGAGGTCGATCGGTGTGGTGGTCGACAGGTCGGAGTTGGTGAGAACCATCACTAGAGTGTCGAAACTCTCCGGAAGAGCCCTAAGCATTTTTCTCACAATTTCGATGTTAGTAAAAACAACTCCTAGCCCTTTGAGTTCATTCACAATGTTGTTCAACCGAGTGAACATGGAATCCACGGACTCAGTTGATGACATGGTGAATGTCTCATATCGTTACCTTATTATAAGCAGCTTTGCCTCTTTGACTTTTGTGGTACCCTCGTATATTTCCTCGAGGGTGGTCCAAACCTTGTGAGCGGTGATGAGGTTGCTCACGCGGTTGAACTCATTCAATGACAAACCAGCAAAGAGAGCATTTTTGGCGCGGGCATTAAGGTGAAGTTTTTTCCTATCGTCATCGGAATGACTTGCCAGATCAACCGGAGGAGAACAATCTTGTTTGACTATATCCCAAACATCAAGCCCCATAGCCTCTAGAAATACTGACATGAACACTTTCCAATAGGGATAGTTAGTCCCATTAAAGATAGGTGCACACCTAGTATGTCCGAGATGAAAACTCTCATTTGATGTCATCCTCTCTTTAGGCGGTGAAGCCTACTCAAAGAGAGACCACGCTCTGATACCAAGTGTAGGATCGAGGATGTTGACTAGAGGGGGTAAATAGGAGGCTTTAAAACTTTTCGAATAAGAACAACTTTCGTAAAAAGAAAGAATTAAAACAATTAAATAATATGTTGCACAATTAAAAGAGAAGATAAAGAGAGGACAAACATGAAGATTTATCCCCAGGTCTCGGAAACTCGCTCTGTCTCCCCTACTCCTCGTTGAAGCACTCAAGTAAATGAGTCTTGCTTCAATATTCATGAAAGATATTTCTCACTAATAGTTACTCCTTGTCCACTCTGGAAAGGCGAGCACCGATGCCTTTACAATCACGCCGAGCCTCTCCGACAATCTCCGAAATAGAGAGGTCAATGGCCACGCCACCAAAACCGTCTAGGTGAGGGCGTTCACCAAGAGTAATAGGCTGCAAGGTCTTCTCTTGACCTCCAACATACCAAGGAACTCTAAGTATGCAAATGATGCGAATAAAACATTCGGTGGATCACAAAACTCAAGACTTGATTAAAAGATCAAGATTTTAGCTCTAAGAACAAATGCTCAAGTCTATATGAGATAATGAGGTTGTTGGTTATATAAAACATCTGCTCAAAGCCTCTATTTATAGCCCAAAGAAAAAAAATAGTCGTTGCGCTCAAGTAGAAAAGAAACAGCACATGCTAACAGTTAGCATAGACCACGAGCAGTGAAAAGCAAATATCAGAGAAAACTCAGCTAGCCGTTTGGGTTGAAAATGGAAACAAAACAGCATATACTAACAGTCAGCAACACATGCTGACAGTCAGCATCTATCTCAATAGCTCGACAAAAATCACGGATAAAACTTAGATAGCCGTTTGTAGTTGTATATGGAAAGAAAACAACTCAAGCTAATAGTCAGCATAACATGCTGACAGTCAGTGTCGACCACAAAATGTCCAGTTAAACAAAAACTCAGAAAGCAAACAACTTGTGGTCGAAACTCATGCTAATAGTCAGCAACTCATGCTGACAGTGAGCGTAAGTCAAAAAGTTTCAGCTTAAAAAGACATGCTCTCTGGACAAATGGCAGTAACAAAAACTGACATTCAGGCTGCTGACTGTCAGCGTGGATAAAAACAGTCATAACTTTTGATCTAGAGATCCGATTGAATAGTTTTATAGCTTGTTTAAAAGATAATTTAAAGGACTATAATTTAAAGGCCTAGATAAATCTGTAAACTTCAAAAAGAGTTACTGTTGCCAAAATATCTGAAAAACCAAACCATTTTAAAACACAAAACCAACCGAGATGAATGAATGCAATGACCTAAGAGTTTCTCGGTTTATGATGGTAATGTAGAGGGAACTTTCAACCCCTCTTAATAGTACGGTTTAAACTAAAAACAAATTTCTATAAACCGATCAAACTCCAAACACTGGAATCGGTAAAAATAAAAAGAATTTTTACCTGAGATCCTTTGTAACTTCAATCTTGCGACTTGCGTCTCATCTCTTTTGGGTTCTCATGACTTCTATCTTCATCATCTTGCATATTTTGCCAAAAGAGCTATGTATCCAAATAGCTCAAAAACACAATTAGTCTAAAACGCTTGTTTTCATTAATCATCAAAATCAAGCATAAAGGCCTAGATGCAACATACATGGCACTGTACAGTCTAACACCCCCCGTAGTGTCTCCATATGCACTGTAATCCGTTTGATCAGGTTGAGGTGCGGCTCCCGCGGATCGTGCATATGGAGACACACTTGTTGGATGCCATAAGCAACATCTGGGCAGGTGAACATCATGTACTGGAGTGTGCCAGCTAGACGACGGTACTCTGTGGGGTTGTCGATAGGCACGCCACTGGATGCTGGGAGCTTGGAGCGTGTCGATGCGCGTGCAGCATGGATTACAGTTGTGCATGCCGACGGGGTCGAGGATGTCGAGGATGTACTGCCGCTGGGAGGATCATCCCATAAGGGGTGCGTGTGACAGAGACATTGAGGAAATGATGGAGATCGCCAAGATCCTTGAGTGAAAGCTCACGATGCAAGGCAGCGATGATCCAACGGAGAAGATCTGAGGAGGAGCTGGTAAGAACGATGCCATCGACATAAAGCAAGAGGTATGCGATGTCAGTGTTTCAGGAGAGAGTAAACAGGGAGGGGTCAGCTTTGGAGCCAACGAAGCCAAACGAGAGAAGATGCGAAGTAAACTGGCTGAACCACACGCGTGGTGCTTGCGTGTGGCCATACAACGATTTGTTGCGTCAACAGAACTGCTCAGGCTTAGAGAGATCAATGAAGCTAGAGGGTTGTTGGTAGTACACTGTCTCGGAGAGAGTGCCATGGAGGAAGGCGTTGTTGACGTCCAATTGGTGTACCGGCCAGTCGTGAGAGAGAGCGACAAAAAGAACGGTGCGTATTGTGGCGGGCTTGATAATTGGGCTAAACGTCTCCCTGTAATTGACGCCCGGCTATTGAGAAAAACCACGAAGCACCCAGTGTGCTTTATACCAATCAAGGGATCCGTTGGGTTTGAGCTTGTGGTGGAAGACCCACTTGCCGTAGTCATCTCAGCAAAAGCGCTCCCCGGGGGGTTACCGGCGCCCTGGACTCCTCGGAAGCAAAAACTTCCCCAACGTTTGCCAGAACAATATCATCGGCTGTCTCTTCAGAGGCGAGACTCAACAATGTAAGAGCTGCCTTAGCACGATCCGGGCTACGCTCCCCAGACCCACCAGGTCCCAGGAACGCCTCCCCTTTGGAGGTATGTTCTCCGGACACCTGTTTCGCAACCAGACATTTTAGAAGAAAATATCCTTTTCATTTCATTAATGGTAATTACAATTCTCCGGGGCCTCTTCTAAGAGGCTACCGGGAGCAAAATCCTAACAAAAGAAAAAGGGACTTATCTAAGGCCTGGGGGAGACTCATACTTGCCCGTTATTGTTTCCCCCCGGGAGGCCCCCCTCACTGTCGGTGCGTCTGTCCTCTGGTGTGCTGATAGCAGGGGCTGGGCCCGGATAATCCGGTCGTAGAAGGCCCCACCAGCTCCTCTATCTCTCGCCGCTGTGGCTCGAAGAAGCCAGGGAAGCCGTCCCCCGACCACCCGGGCGCCAGTCCCCCAGTGCTCCACGAGAGCCCTAGCCGTGGTTATCACTGGGACCGCTAGGCCCCGGGCCCGGACATCCACAGCCTCCGGGATCACGGAGACTTGCGCATTGAGAAAGCACGTGGCCTCCACGACCGAGGCTAGCGCCAAGCCGGAGCCTCCTTCCGGCTCGAGGTCGATCCCTAGCCCCTCGAGGGCCAAGCAGACGGAACGCCCTGCGTTAGCAACGGCCCAGGAGCTGGGGCCCTTAAGCTCCCGGTAGGCACCCTCCTTCACCTTCAACTCTCTCCGGAGGCATGCGTTGGCATCCTTTGAGCCGAGGAGCTGGACCTGGACCTTGGCCAGCTCGCCGAGGGCCTCATCTCTCCCGGAGCGGAAGGCAGCGGCCTTGTTCTCGGCAACCTGCAACACCTCCTCAAACCGCTCCTCGATAGCCCGGGCGATGGTCTCCCCCTACAAGGACCCGAGAGTTAGTCCAATATGAAGTAAAGCACCGGTTAAGATTCTCAGGTGTTTCGGGGATGAGCTCACCTGGAGGTTGAGGGAGATCAACTCCGAATAACACTCGCTAAGGTTCCCCAGCCGGACATAGGTTCGAACCTTCGGGGTCTAGAGGCCCGCGACAAACCTCTGGGACTCGCCCGAGGACAGCAGAGGGGTCTACCTCCCGAGGGCGCCCGAGCTGTCCCCACCCACAGGTCTCCTCCACCCGTCTCCGGGGTTGATGTGGACTGGCCCGGCTCCGGTTGCGGTCCCTGCCCATGGGAGGTCGTCATCCAAGGAGCTGGACGTCAACTCCTCCAGGGGGACGAAAAGTCCTTTGCCCCTCCTGGGTTGTGAGACCGACGAGGACACCGGGAGGTGCCCCGCCGGAGGGCTCACCTCGCCACCGGAAGTGCTGACACCGAGAAGGGTGATGGAGCGTAGTCCGCTAAGTCGGACTCCTCCCCACCCCCGGTCGCCTCCTCCTTCTCGCCCGACTCGACGGAGTCGTCGAGAAGGGCCATGAACTCCGCCGTCATCCCTTGGCCAGTGGAGAGCTCTCCCTCCGGGGGAGGCGGGGTCATCGTCTTGGCCACAGGAGCCATCTCCCGGACCAAAGAGGGGGTGTTTACCACCATGGGGGGGGGGGCGCTGACGCCTTCACGGGCATGGCGTTCGAGGTCATAGCCGGCCCTGGGGCCTTCCGCGCCCTAGCGCGCTTTGGCTCTAAGCCCACGGTAGCCTCCTTCTCCCGCTTATGTGAGTCGGGGGTGGGGAGGGGCTTCCTCTCTGATAGCTTCAGTCCGAAGACTTCCACCACCAAGTTGCGGGGGGAACCCTCCCCGATGACTCACATGACGCGCTTGTGCTCATCGCCGTAATACCTCCCGAGGAGGTTCTCCGCCTTCTCCCGGGAGGCTGGTAGGACCGGACTACAGGACAAAGACAAAGGGTTAGCCGAGGAAAAAAGAAGAAAGGTAAGTCGTCGGATACTTACGTCGGGCCACCGGCATTTGTGAGGCCTGTGCTCCGTGCACATCCCGATCCCCCTTCGCCCGTGTGTGAAGGGGGCGATTCGGAGGAGGGCCAACTCCTCCGCGAGGTCCCTCATTGACCTCCGGGTCCGGACCCTCGTCATCTTGGAGAGGAGCCCCAGCTCCTCGTCAGTCCAAACCAGCACCTTGGGGGCGGATGACCGGCAGTACGAAGGGGGCTCCGGAGAGTAGGTCACCCCTAGGTCCCAAACCCGAAGGTAGAACCATCTCCGGAGCCAGTCCCCCCAGTGGTCCCAAGAGGCCACCACCGGGTATTCGTCTACCTGAACCGGTAGCAATTGCATCATGATGGAGCCGAAGACAGACTTCGGCCCCTTCATCACCAGCGAGGCCCTCGCCAAGGGCTCGTAGAAGTACCGGAGCTGCCGAAGCGTCGGCTCCCACCCAGTGGCTGTCTTGCACAACCAGATGAAGAGTCCCATCTGGACGAGGGTGTTCGGCGTCAAGTGGTTCAGCGCCACTCCGTACTCCCAGAGAAACTCCCAGAGCATCGGTGCACCGGGAGCCAGAGGCCGGCGTCTACGAAGGCCTCGAAGATGACAACTTGCTCGGCTTGGGGGCGGGGGGTCATCTCGTCTTCCCCGGTGATCCAGATGTCCCCGTCCGCAAAGACCCTCCGGGCCACGAGGGACTCAAGGTCCCCCGGGGTGAACTCGGTGGCACTACCATAGAATCAGACATCCAGGACGGCACATCACAGATTGTTATGAACTTTTCAATGGAACACCGTCTGTGAAGGCCTGTCGGGAGAATATGTTAAGTTATCACAGTCGGTTCTGATGTCAAAACCAATTGTGATAGTCAACCAAACGGTTTTGAACACAAAATCGTATGTAATAGTCTACTTATCACAGACGGTTTTAAACTAAAACCCGACTGTGATAGATACAATCGGTTCTCAACTGAGAACCGTCTGTGATAACTAGAATATCACAGATGGTTCCGTTATCAAAACCGACTGTGATAAATACAATCGGTTCTAACTCAGAACCGACTGTGATAGTGTAGTATTAGAGACGGTGCTAATATCAGAACCGACTGTTCTAAACAGTGCCGGCGCTTCGAATTCTCAACTGTGTTCATTTCGGTTTCCGATCTTCGTGCGGCGCCTAGGCGAACACGAAGCGTCGCCTTGGAAATTCTATAAATAGCTTGACAGTGGAATAATTGCCATTTACTTTACAAGTTTTTATAATTCTCAAACTATTTGACTCCTTAGCTTCTTTGTGCCAATGGCATCCTCAATGGCATTGTCAGCCTCGCCCTCCCCGGTAAGAACTCTCAATCTTTTGGACTTACCCCTGTATTGTTAATCCCTGTTCAGTACATTCTTGACTTGTTGATTTGCACAGGGAAAGGGATCCATGGAAGACTCGGGCAAGGTGAAAGCCAAGCTGAGGGCCCTCCCGGAGGAGCACAA
The DNA here is from genome assembly GCA_019359835.1 of Pharus latifolius. NCBI lineage: Eukaryota > Viridiplantae > Streptophyta > Magnoliopsida > Poales > Poaceae > Pharus > Pharus latifolius. The sequence continues at coordinate 84,612,997 of CM033319.1, read as the reverse complement.
GCTCCTTACAGAGATGCACACTCAGCTATGGCTTGACCTGGACGATCTCTTCCAGCGCATTTAGCGCATGAAGACGGATGGTGACAATGCTAGGGCGAGGATGAGGCGTCTTCGCAAGGAGAAGCAAGCCACAGATATGACCATCGCTGGCTGCGGTTTGACTATGAAGGATACCATCGCGAAGCTGAGGGAGGTCGCAGGCCTTCTCGACGCGGTAGTAGTTGATCCTAAGAAGGACAGCTTGTCGCTGGAGGAGTCCTACGTCCTAGCTGCAAGTCAAATTGACTTTATTCTAGATGCAGCCAGTGCTAAGACCACTCTGTCGACGATTCGGACTCGGGGTCCTTAGCCGAACTTATGCAGAATTTATAAATAGTGAGACATTTCAGGGTGAACCTCCGAGAAGGTATGTAGAATTATGGAGAACTGGAGCACAGAGAAGTTTATATAGGTTCGGGCCCTCGATGGTGGGAGTAATAGCCCTACGTTCTGTTGGGATTGCACTATGTGCAGTAACGAGTTACAAAGTGACGGGAAAAGATCTTCACAGGCGAAGGTTTTCCCTGTATGAGTGTACAAAATGAAGCCTAGAAGGCTTATGGAAGCTATCTAATCTAAGCCGTAGCCTTGGCTGTTTGATTCTTCAAGTGAGATATGTTGTGTCTTGATCTCTCGATCCCCTTCCCTGTTTGATACACCATGCCGCCCTTTTATACTGGTCGAAAGGGCGTCAAGTCGTAACGGCATCAAACGGTTGCTTGGATGCGGTTTGGAAAACCGCTCTTAACTCCTACGCAGGTTTAACACGTGTTATTCGTGGATAACCGCACGCATTAACCTCCTGACGGTTGATCCTCTACGTGGAAGAATCTTCGGGATACTTGGGATATTCCTGTAGCAGAAATAGATTAATCCCACGTTCCCTGGTCGAAAGAATTCTGACCGCGAGATGTTGGCTGACCGCGCAACACCTTCAGCCTTCTGTCCGCGCACAGCATACGAACTTCTGACCGCGCACTAGCTACGGTCTGATCGCGTAAAGACTGCGATCTGATCGCGCACAGCCTGCGACCTTGGGCTGATACTTCTCGAAATGTCTTGAGTTCGCACCGCCAGGCACATGTCTAGCTTGAATCTATCTTGAACCAATCGTGCACTTATTTTGAACTGACTCGGGTGTCAATCCTCGTCACACTTCTTGACCTAGCATTTTGTATTTTTACTTTTTTTTGTAAGTGATGAAAAAAATTAATGAAAAATTTGTTCTTATGTCAATTTTTCAATTTTTCAGCACGTTCTTGGACTGCATGCTATCTTCCCTCTTTCTTTATCTTTCTTTAGCTTTTGGCAAACATTCGACCATACAAAGGTATGTGCATTGTATGCGATCAAGGAACGACTATTGCTATCATATACATAGAAGCGGCAATCTTTGGCGCGTGATGAGGGTAGTCCTTCGGAGCCCTGCAAATAATATAGAAACAATATAGAAGTCGCAGGTCCCATGCAAATAATATAGAAAGAATATAGAAGTTGGGCTTATTTGGCTGGATGGCATTGTGGCATGCCAAACGCGAGTGTGGTGTAACATATTTTTTATGGCGAACAAAAAAAAAGAAACAATATAGAAGTTGGGCCTATTTGGTTGGATAGTCCCAAAAGTGTTCGACGCTTCAAGTTCTCAACGTGCTTTGAATATCACAGACGGTTCTGAGGTAAAAAAACGTCTGTGATAGTCACATTACAGACGGTTTTTATGTAAGGACCGACTGTGATAGTCCCAACAGTGACCGACGCTTCGAATTCTCAACGTTCTTTCAATATCACAGACAGTTTTTAACTCAAAACCGTCTGTGATAGTCACATTATAGGCGGTTTTTATGCAAGGACCGACTGTGATAGTCCCAACAGTGTTCGACGCTTCGAATTCTCAACGGTGTGTTGTGTCATTTCGGGTTATGATGTTTGCGCGGCGCCCTAGCCTGGGAACATGAAGCGTCACATTTGAAATTCTGTAAATAGCTTGTTTTTCATTAATGATGAAAAAAATTAATTAAAAATTCCAGCACGTTCTTGGAATATCACAGGCGGTTGTCTGTGATAGTTATATCACAGACGATTTTGAGGTAAAAACCATCTATTATATCACCATTTGAAGTCAGACGGTTCTGATTTAAAAACCGTCTGTGATAGTTATATCACAGACGGTTTTCACCATAAAACCGTCTATAATAGTGTTGTATTACACACGGTTCTGATATGATAACTGTCTGTGATATTTTTGCGATAGTTCTACACAAATATGCCAGTTCACACATTGAAGTATATGTTTGAAATAGCAATACAAATATACAAATACACTCACACATTCAAGTACATGTTCCAAATAGCAATACAAATATACAAATATACACCAATACAAATACACCAATTCACATATTCCATGTATATTACAAGAGTCACATCTGAAAGAGAACCTTTGCAATCAAACAAAAAATGTAACTACCGACTACAAGTTAGACCTGATACATCACAAATCCATTCATCTGAAACAGCAAATGTATGAACCACGTTTGACTTAACCATAGGAGTTCAGTTCAGATATGCCCGAGGAGCTGGAACTGGTGTTGAGTTACATTTGTCTTGGTGATCTCTTCTGGCTCAAACTCAACTCATCAATGCAAATCAACTAAACTCAACTCAGTTGAGTTGAGTTGAGTTGGAGCCTGAGGAAATCACTAATACAAATGTAAGATGCTTTCTATAGGTCTTGATTTGAGAAACACGCCGGGCTTGAGGATCTTCTCAACCGAGCCAACTAAGATCTCGCCCTTCACTAACTTCCAGCTCTCGACGGTGATCTTCACCCTTTCTTTCGCCAACAAGCCAACGTAGGCAGCGTATTGTGACGAAGAACCGTGAACTACGTTGCCCCTCATGAACATCGTCCAAGGACCTGCATAGAATCATGTTGAAAAGAAGACATATAAAAATGGAAGATACAGGAATCACAGGATAATTGCCATCACAGGATTAGGATAATCTAACAATGCTGAAATTTTACTTGCCTTACTTGCAATGCCGAAATCTAGCCGAGGGAGTTGAAGCTACGATCAATTTTGGACTTGATTCACCAGAGAAACTAGTGGCCGTCGATGGAGGTGCGGCGGCCATCAATGGAGGTTACGGGTTAGGGCTTGTCGTGCCCAAGGAGAAAAAGAAGTGGAACGATTCGAGTGGAAGCAAAACTCCAATGAGGGAACAAGTATTTGTAGAAGTCGAACAGTTCAACTTCAAGCAAAATTCCAGGCATATTACAGACGGTTCGGACCTTAGAACCGTCTGTAATAGTAAAGCAGACGGTTTTGATCTCCTAACCTTCTGTGATAGTCCCAACAGTGTCCGACGCTTCGAATTCTCAACATGCAATCGTGGATAACCGCACATGATAACTGCACAGATGAAGAGATTTAATTATTTACTTCAAATTTAATTTGCATCGAATTATGTAATCTGACGCTTCAACTTCTTAAGTGGGCACTGTTCCGCCGTGTGGCAATTTATCTCCAGAGAAATAATCATGAATTTATTGACCTTGAAAATCAGTAGTGTGCTTTTTAAACCTCGAGGCACCCGCGCATATGAACCGTCACCTTCTGGTTCTATAAATAGCAAGGCTCTTCAATCCTTAAGACTTACAAATTCTTGGCTAAGTCTTTTAGGAATTCTGCTCCTAAATCCCTGTCTTTATTCCCTCCTCAACTCCCACCTTGATGGCGAGCCGAGATTCCAATGAGGTTATTGAAATTGAGACTGATGAGGAAGAGATAAGTAATGAACTCGATCAAGATCTTCAGAAACTAAGTCCTCTCTGAAACTCTAATGCAGATCTTTCTTTTATGAATTGATTACCTCCAAACAAATGCATTTCAAAATCCACATGTGCCTGAGGAAATGCTCCCCCCAAAGAAGAGACTCAGAAATGATGAAAGATCCTCCAGTGGAGCTGCAATGAAGACTCTAGAGGGTGCTGAGGCCTGTGTTGCCACATTGCCCCTTGCAACCCCTCCAGTTGCATCAACTCCACCTTTGGAGATCCACAACAATCCTTCCAATATTCCCTCTTCAACACCTTTGGATCATCAGCTTTTCTTGGATGATCAACTTTCTGGGGTAAGTCGCACACTTCCACGTCCAAATCCACTCTGAAGCTTGGCAATCATCTTCACCCTCTCTGCTGGTCGTTATGTCTTTCAAAACTAACCCATGCATGTGTAGGAGGAGAAAGCTGCCTTGTGCAGAACTCTCCAAGAAGAAAAAGAGGCGCTAGAGAAGCGTTCTGATCAGGAGATGTCTTCTGCCATTCTGCACTTGGCAGAGTGCCATGAGGGTTCTCGCAAAGAAGCACGCAGGTTTCGGTGGGAGAGAGATTACGCTCGGCAGCAGCAAGAACTCTCTGATACAATAAGGAACAGCTGCACTCCTTTGCTGAGAGATGATGTAGATAGGCTTAGAGCTATTGCTAGTTCTCTTGGGGCGGCCAGTGTAGATCCTACTGATGCCAATACGTCCCTAGGAGAACTTTATAAATTACTTTCGGATCAGGTCGATGCTTTGGTCGCTTGTATCCTTATGTATGCAAAGATTGTAAGAAATAAGAAATTTCTTTTCCTTATATATCTGGCTTTTCAAATGATTATGTATAACTGATAATCTCCAAATGATGTTCTATGTGTGAAAATGTTAACAAGAAAATACTTCTGCGATCAAGACGGTTTTGATGTCAGGACCGACTGTAATAGTCTCAACGTTCTTTGAACATCCATAGACATATATATACACCATAACACCATAATATATCTTTTTTTAATACTAACATTGAAAATAAGATAAAACAAAATATGAAAAACATTTTATTCAATCATTTGGTCACGTTTCTAATATTATTGCTACCCGTCCGATTGGTATTGGTGGCTCTTACATGCAGATTCATCATCATATAATTGGACTTGATTCACTAGAGAAACTAGTGGCCGTCGATGGAGTTGCGGCGGCCATCAATGGAGGTTACGGGTTAGGGCTTGTCGTACCCAAGGAGAAAAATAAGTGGAACTGATCCGGGAGGATCTCCAAGTCCTGATCGCATGCGGCTTCGCGACCAAGTCCTGAACGCATGTGGCTTCGCGACCAAGTCCTGATCGCATAAGGATTCGCGACCTGGATGAGTCCGCGACCATGGATTGGTCCGCGACCAGGAAAAGGAATTCGTTCCCTGTTCGGAATTGTAATCCGATCCGAATGTGTATAACTAAGCTTATCTGTTTAGGATTAGTTATATGAGTCTAATACGTTTAGGTCTCTAAGTCTGATACGTACTCATACGATTGGACTATAAATACCTTGTAATATGTCTAGTTTAGATCATCTAATTCAATCGAAGAGTCATAGAACTTATTTGAGTTTTAAACACTTATAGTTCCTTCGACGTAGACAAGTGTGTCTAACGTTCGACGTGTAAAGCCCTCTTTGAAATAAAGAGTTGTGCAATTACTTTGGGTTTCGGTATTTCCTAGTAAGATCCCGTTATTCCGCATATTAGAATCTGGGCGAGGCTAGTGCGAAAACCAAGACTAGGTCTCAAACGGATCAGGAATAATTCAACTAGTCGAACGGTTCGACTGCAAGCAAAATTCCAGGATATTATAGAGGTTAGGACCTTATCACCGTCTGTGATAATAGAGCAGACTGTTGATTTTATAATTATCACAGACGGTTATGAAGTAAACACCGACTGTGATAGTAAAGTGAACGGTTTTGAGCTCGGAACCGTCTGTGATATTCTAATTATCACTGACGGTTCAGATGTCAAAACTGTCTGTGATATTTCTGTCATAGTTCTACACAAATGCACTGATATTACCGACGGTTTAAAGTGAAACCCATCAGTGATAGTTTCTGTGATATTCTGTTCTACAAAAATGCACCGATATTACCAACGGTATTATATAGAACTGTCTGTATTGAACCTGGTATAAAAGGTATTTTGGCGGATGTTTTGAGCTAGTCGTACACTCTTGCTCGACATACTGTCCAGTTGGAATAGATCTGTGGCAAGGAAGAGCAATATCTCAAAAGGGGGAGCATTTGGGTGCAACAAATTTGAAGATCCAAGGTTGGTACTTGCTTCTAAGGCATACACATTACTTGATTTCATCATCAATATCGATCTCCATTGATTGATCAAATTAGAGGGAGAGGGAGGGGAAGCTACAGTAGCAAATCCTGGTTGTAACTCATTTTCAACATGTAGCTATTTAATTGCTTTATGATGTGTGTTATCCACGCCCTCAACTAATTGCTTGCAGTTCAAGTAGTAGTTAACTAGTTATACCACAAACTCCACATCAAACACTAGCTAGCTAGATTTAAAATTTCTTGTGTGTCGACCGTACGTAGAGTATTACTAATTAGCATGTGTATGAATTTAATTAATTGCAGATAGTCCATCGAGACTGGATGTATAATGACAACCGAGTAAGTGAGGAATACATAAAAGGTGTTTTAGATTTTCAAAAAGTTGCTGAGCAAGACATGGCAAAGAAGGGTTTACCATATATGTACTGTCCTTGCGTAGACTGCCAGAATCTTAAGATGTTCACCAAGTCATCTCAAATTGTCGCCCACTTGATCCGACGTGGTTTCAAAAAGGGGTACACGTGTTGGGTCCACCATGGAGAAGAGCCAACTACAGAAACAAGTGCCACTCAGGTTGAGGAACAGGACATGTCAGATCCCAACAACGACTTCGATGAAGATATGCCAGAGGATGACAATTTAGATGACATGTTGCGTGATGTGGAAAGAAATTACAGTGAAAGAGAGTTTGGCAAATTCAAGCGCTTGATTAAGGACTCAGAAAAGCCATTGTTCCCTGGTTGCAAATCGAAGTACACAAAGTTGGCCTCCGTGCTTCAACTGTTAAAATTGAAGGCAAGTAACAACTGGACCGACAAGAGTTTCACGGCACTGTTAGATCTTTTGGCGGACATGCTTTCGGAAGGAAACGAGTTGCCAAAAAACACCTACCAAGAGAAAAAGTTGTTGTGCCCTTTGGGAATGGAAGTAGAAAGGATACAAGCATGCCCTAATGATTGCATCCTTTACCGTAACGACTACAAGGATATGCATGTTTGTCCGGTGTGCGGCGCATCCTTCTATAAACATAAGGACCGAACCGACGACAGTGACTGCGCTGAGATAAAGCAAGGACCTCCTGCTAAGGTGTTGTGGTATTTGCCCGTCATTCCCCGCTTGCAGCGTTTGTTTGCAAACCGTAAAGAGGCAAAATTATTGTGTTGGCACTCGGAAGACCGGAAGAAGGATGGAAAGCTGAGACACCCGGCTGATTCTTCGCAGTGGAGAAACATCGACAGGGAATTTGTTAACTTCGGAGCGGAATTGAGGAATATAAGGTTCGGGTTGAGTACCGATGGAATTAATCCTTTTGGTAACATGAGCAGTTGGCATAGCACTTGGCCGGTTCTTTTGTGTACCTACAACCTTCCTCCTTGGTTGTGTAGGAATCGTAAGTACATCATGATATCTCTACTTATCTCAGGACTAAAACAACCCGGAAACAATATTGATATGTACCAAGCACCATTGATAGAGGATCTCCTAACAATGTGGAACGAAGGGGTGCAGGTATGGGACGCATACAAACGAGAGACCTTCATCCTACGTGCTATGATATTCTGCACCATTAACGATTTCCCTGTCCTTGGAAATTTGTCGGGCCATAGTACGAAAGGAGCCAAAGCTTGTCCCCACTGCAAAGATGAGACTGAGAGAGTGTGGCTAAAGAATTGTAGGAAAACAGTGTACATGCGTCACCGTAGGTTTCTTCCGAAGAATGACGCATATCGTAAGAGGAAGAAGGAATTTGACGGCCACAAGGAAGATGGTTCAGCCCCGAAGCCTTCGCGCGGGAAAGAAGTTTACTCACGGGTGAAGGACATAGATGTTGTGTTTGGAAAGGGTCGTAAATTGAAACCCCGCACGAAGAACACTTGGAAGAAGAGATCGATATTTTGGGATTTACCGTATTGGGAGCATTTAGAGGTTCGTCATTGCATTGATGTCATGCATGTAGAGAAGAATGTTTGCGATAGTTTAATTGGCCTATTGCTGAACATTCCGGGGAAGACAAAGGATGGCGTCAATGTGCGGCGTGACATGATCGAAATGAAAATCAGGCCCGAGCTAGCACCGAGAGAGGACGATAAAGGCCGTATATACCTCCCCCTGCATGCTACACTTTGTGCAAGGCTGAGAGGACAGAACTCTGTAAGTGTCTCTATGGTGTTAAAGTTCCATCGGGTTACTCCGCAAATATGAAAAAGCTTGTGTCCATAGGCGATTTGAAATTGCTGGGTATGAAGTCTCATGATTGTCACATGTTGATGACACAAATGTTTCCTGTTGCCATCCGGAGTATTCTGCCGTATAAGATCAGAGAGACGATCACGAGGCTATGTTATTTCTTCAATGCAATTTCTTGCAAGGTCATTGATCCCAAGGGACTAGATTCTCTGCAGAGCGAGGTGGTTCAAACTCTCTGTCAGCTTGAGATGTATTTTTCTCCGTCATTTTTTGATATCATGGTCCATCTCACCGTCCACCTTGTTAGAGAAATCAAGATATGTGGACCCGTGTTCCTACGTTATAGTATCCATTCGAGAGGTACATGGGTATACCTAAGGCCTATGTGAGGAATCGATCTCGGCCCGAGGGTAGCATTGTCGAAGGTTATGCAACGGAAGAGGTTGTTGAGTTCTGCATCGATTACATGGTTGAGGTAGAAGGAATAGGAGTTCCTGTGTCTTGTCACGAGGAGAGGCTTGATGGTGTTGGCACTATTGGACGGAGAGCCATCACTCCTGATTTTGATATGTACTCGAAAGCTCATTTTTGGGTCTTGCAACACATGACGGAGGTGTCTCCGTACATCGACGAGCACAAGGAGATGCTACGACAAGACAATCCTCGCCAATCCGAGGTTTGGATCACGGGAGAACATAACAGCCAATTCAACTCGTGGATGAAAGTGTGAATCACCAGAGAGTCCGCAAGTGAGAACCTTAAATGGTTGGCAAAATGGCCCACGTTTACTGTACAGACATGGCAGGGATACGACATCAATGGGTACACATTTTACACGAGAGCTCAAGATCGAAAGAGCACTGCGCAAAATAGTGGAGTGAGCGTAGAAGCTTTTCATGAGGAATTCAGCGAGACAGGCCCAACAAGGGTAGTACGTGGATTGAACTCGTACTACGGATTCATTGAAGAAATTTGGGAGCTCGATTACGTACTGTTCAAGATTCCCCTGTTTTGATGCCGATGGGTCCAAATTCCACAGGGTGTGAAGGTTGACAGTTACGATTTCACTTCTGTGGATCTCGATCGAGTTGCTTATAAAGATGAGCCATTCATACTTGCAAAGCAAGCCATTCAGGTCATTTATGTCATTGACCCGCTGTAACATCCTGAATTTTGGGGTGAAAAGTTTCTTTCTTAAAAATCATGCATGCATATGTCTCTTCTAGATCAACCAAATCAACATCAGCTTTATTCTGTTTTAGCCCTAAAATCTCCAAAATCTATCATGTGACCCCAAGTCAAGATCTGACCTTCCAGATTTGATCTATCAGTTATCCTAAATCTAAAAGCCTTCAGAACCCAGATTCAATTCTATCTCTAACTTCCAGATTTTTCAACTCCTTTCTGTTTTCGAAAACAGAAATATCTTTTACCCTAAGTTTCAGAAATTCAGATTTAATCAAAATCTTAGCCAAGTTCAGACCAAATTATTCTTGGATTATGATCAAGGGTATGCCAATACCTTAATCCAAAAGTTGGCAGCCAGATTTCACCATCTGAACCTTTTTCGCAAATCAGTCCAAGAGTATCGCAGATCAGTCCTTTTTCCAGATTTTCCAAAAGCCTAAAAAGGCGAAATGTTGCAAATCTTCTCCAAATTCAAATCTGATTCAGGGAACACCTCCCAAATGCTTTTCAACACAAATTCTTCTTTTATGAGTATCTCAAAATCAAACCCTAAATCCCAGAATTCGAAATCAATTGAAATTCAGATTTCAATTACCCTAAAATACCCTATTTTCAGTTCATATCAAAAATCATCCGAACATCTCAAATTTTATCTTCTATCTGTGCCAAATCATCTGTTGAATCAAGTTTACCAGATCAGTGCAATCAAAATCAGATCAAACCTTCCAAATCATCAGATTTACAGATCAGTCCAAATCAAGAATTGGAAATTGCAATCAGGCCCTAATTCGACCAGGGCATCAGCCAGTTCACGACCAGAGCCTCGCCGTGCTTTTGCGCCGTGCTCGCTCGCCACCGGCCAAGCCTCGCCTGAAATTGTGACCATGCATGCTTGTGCGCACGTGTCCGTGTCCTAGCCTTCGCCGTGGCAACACCGATGACAGCATTTGCTCCTGTGCGCGACCAGCAACAAGCTTTTGTCAGAAACACCGCGCCACGTTGCTTTGCATTGCCAGCTCCTGTTGCCACTGCTTGCACCGCCCGACAATGTGGAGTTCCAACGAGCCGACAAGCTGAGCAGTAGTCACCTCGCCTGAGCGCCGTCGCTTCACCGCTCGCCGTTGTTGCATCTGCGCCCGGCAAATCTTGTCATCTGACGCCAAATTCATTGTTGTTTACACCTTGCAAGCATCGCCCACTGTCTATATAAACAGCCATACCTTGTGTCACTTCCTCATCACCAGAACTTAGCCAATTTACAAATCTCCTCGCCGTCGTCTTCTTCTCCGGCGAGTCCAGCAGGAGGCTTCACGGTGCCAGCTTCACCCGCTGCATCTCTCACCAAATTAACAGCACCAGAAGGTATAACTCATCTCCCTCATCGTGCTGTACCAACTAATTTAACTCTCTTACACCTTATCGCCGGTGATCGCCGGAAATGGCTGAAATTCGAAGAATGCCCTGTTCGGGCAATGCAGGCCAAATTACTTCGAATTAGCTTTCGATTCTGTGGAAGAAAATGATCAGTGAGCCATTTCCAGCAAGCCTGTTCATCAAGATCTCCAGATTGAGCTTCAATCGAAGCTTTCCCCAATTTTGAGCTTCTCCAGAAACCGGCGATCGTCGCCAGGCTTCTCCAGCCATTCTCTAACAAAATTGACCATCCTAGTAGCTCCCTTATACTCCACAAATACTCCTTGAGCTTGGAATTAAGTTCAAACCCCCTACAGCAAAAACCCCCAAATCTTATGTCTTCTTCTCTGGCACAGTTCACCGGAAAAGTTTTCCCGGCCGTTTCAGCTCAAATCACTTTGTCCAACGTGTGTGCCTTAACCCCCTGAGTATTTTTGTCTTCTAGCCCGACACCTAAATCAGCCTAGATCAAAAGATATAGCCATGCCAAGATCTTGTCCAGACCAGTGCAGCCAGTTCACCTCAGTTCATCACTGAATTTCATCACTTTCCAGCCATTTCTTGCCCTAGATTCTGTCGACTTAATTGTTCCTGTTACCAATTCCTACCTCCCAGACAAAGTGGTGCATCATTTGGAGCTCCTGACCAAAAGTTATGCTAAGCCCTAGCTTCTGGCCATGTCAAGATCAATGCCAGGCTATGTCAGTCAGTGGCATTAGCTCTTTTCACTCCCTTCCAGATGTGCATTTTGGGCATAACTTTGTCTCTTAGATTCCTGAGGTTGTGATTTACATTTTCTTCTTCTATCACAACTTGATTTGAGCTCTTGAAATGCATGTTATGCTAAACCCTAGCTTTTGACACTATCTCAGTGCATGCCAGCCAATGGCATTGGCCTTGTTTACCCACTTCTGATTGTGCAATTTGAAAACCACTTTGTCCACTGAATTTGTAGAGTTATGATCTACATTTTCTTCTACTGTCATAACTTGAGATAAGCTCTCTAGCTTTCCTTGAAGTTATGTCAGAATCTTGATCCGAATGTCAATCTGCTGACATTCGCTGTTTTTAATCAAACCAGCCACAAAACTGATGTTCTTATTGTAACCTTGAGATCCTAAAAGCATCTAACATCCATTCTTAACCAATTCCTTGAAACCCTAGAATCTTGACTCAATTCAGCTTGCAATCTCAATTATCTCCAGTATTGTTCAGTCACTCTTGTAAAGCATATCTGCATATAGATCATAAATCATTTTAATATATTAAGTAATATTTGTGTGTATTGTTTGGTTTGTCGTCGAGCAGATTCAGAAGCTGAATTTGAGGACTTCACTGTTGATCCGTTATCAACTGCTGTATCTTACGACGCGGAAGGCAAGTCATATCCTTGGTCATCTTGAACCTATATTTTAAATGTTGCTAAAACATAACCTTGAATATAGATAATATTGCATGAGAAAGATTGAGAATGGTTGATTTATGAATTGGCAGTACTAGACTAGTTATCTGTGAAATGTGAAATAAACAAGTTTTGAGCCATGAACTATTATATATGTATTTATATACTTATATTCATGAAATAAAACCCCTAGTCGTGACCAGAAAAATGGTATGGATGGCGGTAGCACTGGAGGTGCTAAACTGCGAAGGAATGCAGGCACTGAAGGTGCAGGGTTGTGGATGGTCTGGTCACTGGCATATAAGGACTAGAACCTTGTGTTGTGCGTCTAGTGGCATGAACAACGTGCTAACCGCAAGCCTGGTATGGGACAGGCCTGAACAAGTACTTATGTGGATCGCACATGACACCCCTGCTGGAATTGTGTAGTGATGCACGTTTGGGCACGGAGGACGGCTCCCACACATATCACTGAAGGTGATCTCGCACGTTGATCCAGTAATGGAAATATATGTAGGGGTGGAGGTTAGGATACAGCCTACCACAACTGTGTCTCGCGGAGAGCCACAGGGTCAGGGGTGAATTGTGAGTGAGACATAACAAAAGTTCTTGTTATCTCCACCTTGCCACTCACACATGGTTGTGAGGAGGGGTCTAATCATTTTGATAGGATGGGCTTGAAAGTGGAATATCTTGCGGGTAAATTGGTACCTCTCTGCAGAGTTAAAAACGTATTCGAATACTCCGAGCTCCCGGGTTTTATAAGAGTCTGCTGCGGTGGATTAAATCCACGGGGTGTGACACAAGTACTATTTTCTAAATAAAATATGTTTAATCAAGATTACCCAAATGACATGTGTTGTCATGATAAGGAGTGCTACCGTGGGCTGTCGTGTGTCGACGTGTCGCGGTAGTGCTATAATCTAGTGAACATGAATGATGATGTTATATTATGAAAGGTGCTGCCATGAGATGAGGTATGAAAGTAAAAGATTATTTTATAAACATCCATAATTCTTGACTAGTCTAGGTTCATATCATCACTACTATATGTATCTACTCTTACATATGACTTGCTGAGTACGTAAGTGCTCACCCTTGCAACCTACAAATCAGTAGATGGAGCGTTCAATGATCAAGATGAAGGCATGGAGAACTTCTTGGATCCAGAAGGAGGAGAGTCAGTCCCGTCATTGCCCTGATGTGTGTTGTTCTGCCGTCCACTTCTCTTTGTGGGTGGGTCACCTATCTTCTACTGTGTAGTTGTTACTTTGCTAAACCATGTATGACGTGAAGGCATTGTAATCTCTTTATGTAATATTAAGGCCAGCAGGCCACACTGCTTAACTATTTTGTAAGTTACTCTGTTGCAATGTGAATATACTCCTGTGCTTGACTTATCCTGGGAAGTCAAGGGTATGTGTATGCTATGCATATATGAGTCTAGCTACAGTGAGCTAGGTCTCTACAGGAGTAGTCGTAGTCCCAGTTTCGGGGCGCGACACCCGCCCAATAAGAAGTGGCACGTCGTCCTTCATGGCAAGAGAAGGATTGTTGGAGTTGCAAATGTCATAGACGAGGAAGAATACAACCAATTTGATGAGATGCCTCCATTTGGAGATGGCGTACAGGTCGATACTGAAGACACTGACGAAACCAGTTACGTGCGTATAGATCACCAGGAAGGGTTATACTTTAAAGATAATCAACCGTCCTTATCTCTTTGTTTCCATTGGTATAGCTTATATATCTCCTTTAATTCTCGTCTTTGCAGGGCTGCGGTAAGTGGAAAGTTGAGGATAACATGGCTGTGTATGTGGAAATTGTCGGTCAAAGTACCCATTTGTATGTAACATTTATTTGAGCATGCTCCACATTGTATGTTAAATTTATTTGAGCATGCTCCACATTGTAACCAATTTTTGGAGCATTTTGACTTCATTTGAAATATCTCAGTGTTCATTTAAAACAAGTTTTTGAGCATTCAGAATTGCAGAGCTACAGAGTTTCTAGTTGTAAAACTCTACATATTGCGTAGAAGACATTCAGAGTTAAGTTTCTGAAGTTACGAGCATTCGTGCAGTCACAATCAGTTCTGAAATCAAAACCGTCTGTGATAATCTCTCCAGAGATTATCACTAGAGAGATTATCACAGATGGTTATGAAATTAGGACCGACTGTGATAATCTTATCACAGACGTTCAATTGATTCTGAAGTCAAAACCGTCTGTGATAATCTCTCTAGAGATTATCACTAAAGAGATTATCACATACGGTTATAAAGTTAGGACCGACTGTGATAATCTTATCACAAACGTTCAATCGGTCCTCACTTCAAAACCGTCTGTGATAATCTCTTTAGAGATTATCACTAGAGAGATTATCACAGACGGTTATGAAATGAGGACCGACTGTGATAATCTTATCACAGACAGTTAGGAGTTAGGACCGACTGTGATACTTTCTCTACATGCTACATAGTTCAAGGCGGGCTTTGTCCTGCTCATTTCCAGACCTCGCGACTGTTCACTTGCCCTAGCTGTCTCCGCCCTCGCACCGTCCGTTGCGATCACCTCCATCACCTCCATCGCCTCCCCACAGTCCGGCGCGATCACCTCCATCGCCTCTCCACCGTCCGTCGCGATCACCTCCATCGCCTTTCCACCGTCAGGCGCGATCACCGCCATCGCCCTCCCACCTTCCGGCGCGATCACCTCCGTCGCCTCCCCACCGTTTCTGCCATTCTTGGTTAATTATAAGTATATGAGTTTTGTTATAGAATTATTAGTTTCAGATTTACTTAAACTGTTCTCTCTTTCACTTATGTTAGGAATTGATATGTCTGGTGAAAATGAACCAGTCAGGGAGTCAGAGTGACCTCGCTGGCGATGAGACGCCTGGGTCGGAGGTCGCCGTGTCCACCGTGACCTAGTCATAGAAGAGAAAGGGGCGAGGCCGGACGACATGCGGGCGTCTCGACAAGCGGGAAAAGCAGCACGTACAGTTCGACGACAATGGTGTGTCGGAAGCTCTGAACAAACTTGTCCGTCAGTACCGCTCACTATGCGGCAAAGTGGCAAGAGAGTGGGTGCCCACCACCACCTCCGACTGGGGTCAAGTGCCCCCAGAGTGCAAGGATGCGCTGTGGGAAGAAGTGCAGGCGGCGTTTCACATTCCCGAGAATCGCCAATTCACAGTCTGCCGGACGACACTGATGTCAATAAACAAGGTGTGGAGGAACTTCAAGAGCCATCTTGTCAGGCACTTTGTGAAGGAGTTGAAGACCCTCTTCAATGACTACCCTTTCGTGACTCTCGAGGCATGGCAGCAGTTCGTGGAGATGAAGGGCAAGCCTGAGTTCCAGGAGCTTAGTGCGAAGGGCCAGGCTAACCAGGCCAAGAATACTCACCTACACAGACTAGGCACCGGTGGGTATGTGGGGAAGAAGGGGTTGTGGAGGAAGCAGGACAAGGAAGCTTCCCAGTCTTCGGCCGACGCTCCTTATGCGGGCATAACGGACGTGCGCACCGGCAATTGGTGCCGAGCAAGATCGACGATGACCTCCTCCGGAAGCGTCTCTGTGAATAACCTTGTGGACAGGGAAGTGATCGACTGGCTGGTAAGATTGTACAATCACATACTATCCTCGTAACACGCATGCAATGGGTTGTATTGCTAAGTTCTCCTGTTGCAGGTGACGCTGAATGTGCAGGCGGCATCCGGAGAGTTCAACCCTAGGAGGGACAAGGATATCCTCATGACGACGCTAGGAAACAAGGAGCATCCAGGCCACGTGCGCGGCCTCGGTTCCACTGTGCCTTGGAGGGATGGTTTCCTTGATGATGAGGAGGTAGCTAAGAGGAGAAAGAGATCCCACAAAGCCCGTGACGAACGGCTCAAGGAGGAGATGCGATCGGAGTTCCCTATTCAGGACAAAGCACTCCTGCAGCAGTTGTCGGAGATGCGGGCCATGTATGAAGAGCTAAAACAGGCGACCCAGGGCACCCCCCTTGTAGCAACGGAATTACCAAGCCCCAATCTTGGCCACCGTAGTAGCTGCGCGTCCACGCTGGGGTCTTCGAAGTCGGAGCCCTCTCCAAAGTATCAGGTGGACTTTCTGTAGGTAATGACCATTTTTCTATGTTAATTCATTCGAAAGTGAAAAGCGGTGAAATTCAATATGTTAATGCGCACTGTTTGTAGGAACCCGCCTCCTGCAAGCTTATGGTGCTGGCCGGTCTCTTCCCGATTGAGGCTGGCCGTGGGATGGCGCAACCATGCACGGCAGGGGCCACAATCCACGGTGTCCCTCTATCTGAGGGTTTTGCACGGGTCCAGGTGGACAGTGTCTCTGACCATTGCAAGGGTTTTCCGTTGGACAAGCCACCGAACAACGAGATTACCACTCTCGGAGATGCGGTGCACACGTTCGTGCAATGGCCCAAGAAAGACATCGTTCTGAATGAGGTAATTCCCCCACTAGTTTCATAATTCATAATGTAATAATAGCTTTCGGAGTTAGTGGCCACTACTATACGTAGGTTCTTACATCACAAACGGACACCGACACTCGGCCTACTAGCCAGCCAACCCCTCCGAGAAGCCAACCAACGGGTTCGATGACGAAGCTGACTCCGACTGGGAGGCAACCATTCAAGAAGCTGGCTAGTAGAGGAAAAGCAAAGAAGAGCCCGGCGAAGGAGAGTGAGAAGAGTGCGCCAGCTCTCATGCCGTTCGCTCTAGGGATGCCCATGGCCTCCGATGCCGCAATTTGTAGCATGGGGTTAGCATGCCAGAGCCTCCATGGATGGTACATGAAGAGGACAAATAAGACCAGGACGCAGCGTCTGACGCACACATGGTCAAGTACACCGTGGCAGAGTTCCATAAAAATGTCGGGACCTATTCGGTGACCTTCGAAGACCTGCACAATTTACTCAACAAAGATGCGCTCGACTTGTCAATCCTACGGTCTTGGGTGCTGTAAGTATCCTACTATCCTACGCCTGTTCGTGCATATACGGATATATGTCATTTATTAATTGGTTACTTCCGTGCAGCTGCATGACCAGATATGCCAAAGCTAGGGGTGAACCTGTCAATTTCTTGGACCCCCAGATGGTCGCCGAGGTGATGTTTAGGACCAACGCGGACTTCGTTGTCGACTACATCAAAAAATGGTTGCTTGCTCAGGTCAACAAGGAGTACATACTTGTACCCTACAACCAGAGGTGCGTGCTTTCATCAATACTTCACCCGTAGATTAGTGTATCCATATGCACACCCCCAAACTTAGATTAAATTATTAATTCTTTACATGTAACATGTAGCTACCACTGGATCCTGCTAGTACTTATTCCGAAAAGGAACAAGGTATTCTACCTTGATTCATTGCAGAGGAAAGGGTACGAGTATTGCGGCGCACGAGATGTATTCGAAAGGTTATGATATTCTTGTGGACTTGTCTTGCATCTAGATTTACTGTCCTCAAATTGTCAATTTTGACTATCCTCAAACTGTCAATTTTGACTATCTGCAGGGTTTTCACAAACTAATTTGCCGAGGGAGGGCGACAACACGAGCGGCGAGCCGATAAGTTTCAGTGGTTACAATTTTTGGTACAAATTTCAACTGGCATCTGTTTTACTCTATAACGTGTCCCCAGCTAACTCTCGGTTTGTAAATTGGCAATGCCATCAGCAGCCAGACGACAATACATGTGGGTTCTACGTGATGCGCCACATGTATGACCTCATCACCCCTCACCACCAGATTTCCCCGAGGTATACAACTGCTCCCCTTTGTATCGATTTGGCAGAATTTACAACTGCATTGAGCTAATTTTTTTGTACCAACTCTTGCTGCAGGGGGTCGACTTCCCTTCGGAAAGCTTTGACCCTCGGCAAATTGGTATGATCCGAGGGATGCTTGCTGAGTTTTTCCTTACGGAGGTCATATCAACCAAGGGGAAGTTTAGGGACCCGCAAGGTTCGTATTAGTGCGGCCTTACTAACTGAGATTATCTGAAGGGCATCTAACTGAGAAATAGGTATAGATAGTATAGTGCATCTAACATACTGACTTTAATTGTCGATTACATTTATTTGTTCAATCTCAATTGTACATATTTCTGAGTTCTGTGTTGTATATATGAAATGCATGCTATTGTACATGTTTCTAAGTTCTGTGCATGTATGAGATGAACTGTATATATTTGAGTACTGTGCATGTATGAAATGAACTGTATATATGAAATGCTATTGTACAGAGGGCATGGCTAGCATGATTCCTGAGGCTAGCCACAAAAAAATAAATTTATTAAAAAAATATTAATATGCACAGACGGTTTTGATCTTATAAACCGTCTGTGATAGATCGAACTATGTACGTATCACAGAGTATCACAGACGGTTCTGAGCTTATAACAGACCGTTCTGAGCTTATAACCGTCTCCAATAATGAAACTATTCCAGATGGTTTTGACCTGAAAACAGTCTGTTATACTATGAGTATCAACGACTATTATAAGATCAAAACCATCTGTGATACTCATACTATCACAGGCGGTTCTAAAATTATAATCGTCGCTGATAATGATACTATCCCTGATGGTTTTGACCTCAAAACCGTCTGCGATACTCATACTATCACTGACGGTTCTGACATTATAACCGCCTGTGATAATATGAGTATCACAGACTGTTATAAGATCAAAACCATCTGCGATACTTATACTATCACAGAAGGTTCTGATATTATAACCATCGCTGATAATGACACTATCCCAGATGATTTTGACCTCAAAATCGTCTGCGATACTCATACTATCACTGATGGTTTTGACATTATAACCGTCTGTGATAGTATGTATCACAGACTGTATAAGATAAAAATCGTCTGTGATACTCATACTATCATAGACGGTTCTAATTTTATAACCCATCGCCGATAATGACACTATCCCAGATGGTTTTGACCTCAAAACCGTCTGCGATACTCATACTATTACTGACGATTCTGAGCTTATAACCGTCTGTGGTAATATGAGTATCACAGACGGCTTTGATCTTATAACAGTCTGTGTAGTAAGAGTATCACAGACGGTTTTGATGTTATAACAGTCTGTGTAGTATGAGTATCACAGACGGTTTTGATCTTATAACAGTCTGTGAAAGGAAAAATCACAGACGATTCAAAACCGTTAGTGATAGTACTCGATTATCACTGACTCGAATATCCCTAACGGGTCAGAACCGTCTGTGATGACTGTTTTGACCCGACTGTGATAATGAATTCTGTAGTAGTGCGGCCCTGAGGAAGTCCGCGGTGACTTCCTCTGGGGGCAACTCTGCGGCTTTTCCGTGGCCTTTTGGTGCCATCTCCCTGTCCAGACGAAAATCACCAGGCAAAGTCGCTCACTGGGGGCTGGGTCTCCAGGTGAGCACCCGCGGGCCGGTGAAGGAAGTGGGGAGCTAGGGTTCGAATGTGAACCTCCCGAGTCCCCCATAGCGCTATATATAAGCGTCGGCCGCGTCCCCCATGGGTGACACATGGCACCGGGAGGAGATCCAGATCATTGAATTCAAACAGCCTTGCGAGAATCTAAGGGAAGCACGGGAAACGAAAGAGCACAAGAATCGAAGCCTTCGAGGGCATAATTATCGGTGGCACCAGCATTAAGGTGACGCACGAGAATCGAGGTGTCTTGTCTCCCAGAGGTTTCCATAGTAAACAAGGAGCAACCACTAATGAGAAATATCCTTCGTGGATATTGAAGCAAGACTCATTCATTTGAGTGCTTCAACGAGGAGTAGGAGAGACCGGGCGAGTCTCCGAGACCTCGGGAAAAATCTTTGTGTTTGTTCCCTCTTTCTCTTCTTTTTAATTGCGCAATATTTTGTTAAATTGTTTTTGGTTCTTCTCTTTGCAAAAGTTGTTTTATTTGTAAAGTTTTAAAGCCTCCTATTCACCCCCCTAGTCGACATCCTCGATCCTACAGGGTCGACGAGTGGGAGGGCCACACAGCGACAGATGTTGTTGTGGAGGAGCGGCCGTACGACCATGCGACGTACCATGCCTATCTTCAGTGGTACGTGCCGCGCACCCGTACTCGACTTGCTCGTGCGGCCCCACCTTCATCGATAGAACTATCACATCAAGACAGTCTTCGATCAGGCCTTGATGTTCAGTTCCCAAGCTGGATCCGTCACTCGGTACGTTCGTCTTGGCTGGAAACTTATGTTGGTCTCTTATCTTATCTATTTTTCCAGATTTCCCATATGAGTTTCGCATGTGCAGGCTGACATAGCAGTGGCCATCGAGAGGCAGGCGCACTCCCTGCTGTCTGGCCTTTCTAGGGGAGGATGACGGTTCAAGATGGAGTTGCGTGGTGCCCGACGTTCCATCCGCATAGGAACACGGCGACTCGTCTCCGGCCTAACTTGTGGCCGAAAGACAGATGAATCGGTTCCACACCAGTGAGGGGTCCGGCCACCTAGCCCGATGTCAGCTCGGCCTAGCCTGAGTGATGCTCGACAAAGCACTTCGTCGGCACAGCGCAGTCATCATGGCACATCGTCGACTTGGGGCGGTGACGTACCGGGTACATCCACTGGCCCGTCTCGGCTTCATCGTTCCTCATCAATGCACACTGCTCGATGCAGAGATCTGCATATTGGGGGCTCATCTACACATCGCACTCCCAATTCGGATGACTCTGACGATGAGGACGACACCTGTCAAGACGAGGAGGATGCGAGTAGGGCATTGGCAGAGCGACTTGCGGCTAACGAAGAGTGGGACCAGGCTCGTATTGAGCAGGCGGCCCAAGGATCGGGACACTCAGTTCCTTGGGTGTCTACACAGCTGAGCTGGAGGGAGCCCGCCCACGACCAGATGTATCACCACGGCGATCCTGAGTACTACGCTCCGCAGGGGGCTGAGGCCGATTGGGTAGCACAACAGCGAGACAATGAGGACTGGGTCTCGAGCATGCTAGGGATGCAAGACCCTCATACGCATCAGTACTACCAATCGGATGAGTTAGCGCCAAGCGAGCTCGAAGATCCCCCTCCACCGACACAACCATCTCAGGGTCATACAAGTACTAAGCGGCATGGTCCTTCTACTGCGGCTGGGCGGCAATCACATGTGCCACCTGATCTGTACTCACCATCGCCTTTTCAGAGAGATAGGCATGGGCAAAAGAGGGGTCGTCTGAACCCATAGCGAACATGTGCTTACACTTTTACTTTTCAACATGTTACATTATTTATTTTAGTAAATACATTATTTTCTGGATTAAATTGTGCTCGGTCATTTTGCGATGTGTAACTCCAATTAATTAGGTTTTCAACGATCTTATTGTTTAGACTTCATAGTTTGAATGGTCAAAACGAATCATCCATCTAACTTACAATTTAAAAGATATGAATGTAGGAATATTCCCATAATCCGGTATGAATTATAAAACAGTCGACCTTGCAACTTTTTGTTACAACAGCCTGCTCGAGTTTTCATGTCAACTTTTCCATCTTTTAAGCGTTCCGTCAAAAAAAGATGCAGAAAGCGTTCAAGTCAACTTTTCTATTTTCATGACTTTATAACTTCTCGAGACAGAAAGCGGCCTGAGTTGTCACCTCAACTTTTCCATACTTTCACCTTTCCATGATACAACATCGTGCCCATAGAAAAACGCCTCCCCACCGTTCCATAAGTCCCCGCCTCTGGCCTATAAATACAAAGTGCATCCCCCATCATTTTCGCACTGAACCTATCTACTTCCTCACAATACTCACAGGTAATTACTCCTTGTTTGATCTTATGGCTGCTTCAAATTCGTCCTCCGGAGTGACCAAGGATGAGGGTATGGAGCTATGTAAGCTTCCACCACGGTGCCACTGCAACAAGATGTGTACGGTGCACATGTCCGCCGATGAACGGTCGCTCCGGATGAGGTTCTACGGTTGCGCGATGTCCAAGTACCGTTGCCGAACTGATGTGAGTGTTGTACTATTCTTATTGTTCTCTTGCACACTATTTGACCTATTGTCGGCCTCACATGTGTTCCTCAGATTTACGAGCGCAAGTGTGACTTTGTTCAGTAGATTGATATCGAGATGTCGAAAGAAGCCAAGGAACGCGTAAAGTTTCTACAAGAGGCAAAGGTTCGCCGCAGGAGCTTCGGTCTCGCAGAGGACTGGGGTCCGGATGAGGTTGACCCGTACTGTGAGGCCGAATGGCGTTTCGCACCGGACCGACTTACAGAGGAACAAAGATTGGAGTGTTGGCGCGAAGCTAATTGTACTTTCAGGGCGGAACCAAAGCCTTCTTGCAGCTTTCCACGTCGTTGGCCCTTCTAGATGATTTCATGCTTAATTTCCTTCAATGTTTCTCGCTTACTCATGTACTTTATCTATTTTCAATAATATATCTCTCACTAAATATATCTCGGCCTCACTCCAAACCCTAACCCTAACCCTAAACCCTTCAACCCTAAACCCTAACTCCTAATCCCCAAATTATCATGAAAAAATCTCAAAAAGTTTGTTTAGTACTCTTATAAATCATGAGCGAAAAATATTTACAACAAGAAATAAAATTTGAAAAAATACATACAAAGACCAATAATGTGATATGTGTTGTTTGCATTTGGATAGAATGATGTTATTTTATAAAATTAGTTGGATGATTTTATTTCATATTTTATATTCAACTCCATCTTTTATGTAATGAGTTGATACTAGAACAAGATAATTTCATTCTAGTAACTAAATAAATATATTTAAGATTGGATAATTTTAGAATAGAGATCCAAACACCTTAAGTCATTTATATCCATGTCTCCAAACTATATTGTTCAATTGTACGATGACACTCGGTGCTCATATGGGTTAGAGTTTAAAGCTCAACATTTGCAGATTATGAGTTTGAGTCTATGTGCCTGCCACACACGTCTTACTATGGTGATTTTTTAAGATTTAATAAGTAATACAATAATTGTTGAGATATGTATGTTATTCAAACAACAAACATTAGTGATTCATCATAGTCTTCGTCATCAACCCACACTGTTCCATCATAGTCTTCGTCACTAACCATCTATATTAATTTGGCCAGTGTCTTACTGTTTTTTGCAGCACTCGATAAGTGACAATATATTAGATATCGAGTGCCAATATATTAGATTGCCCAAGACTTTTAAGCAGCAAAAAGTTCTAGTCCAACTGGTTACCACTCCCTTACTCCCATCTCATTGGCCTGAGTTTGAATCCCCACTCCCACAATTAAAGGCTGTTACGTGGTAGGCTATTTTTGTAATTTTGTTGTTCAAGTTTTCTGAAAGACAATTTTATGAAAAATAGGTCCAATAATTTTTGATAAAATTACAAGATACCCTCATTTTTGTTCTACTAGTTTTATTTGTGAAAACAAATAAAATTTAAAATAGTCAATGAAAATCTTAATATATGGAAAGCAGATTTTCTACAAATTAAAATTCCAGACAACCCCTTTCAGTTCGCAAGAAAAATAAGAACATGTACTACAGCCTAATGTTTAGCAGTACTTTTCTACACCAAACTGCTTCCTCTGCAATTTCTTCTTTCGTGCCCTTCTCGTCATCGAGAAGGTTTTCCCATTCTTTTTGACCGATACCGGTTAGGTCTGAGTATTAAAGTCAGCATCGTGGCCTCGATTAGTATCATAGGTTTTGAACAGTATTGTGATCAATTAGTTAAGTCGTGAAAACTCGGTTTTTCACATAACATATTCTCACCTAAAGAGATATGGATATATGATTTATGCGCTTCATATATTCTTGGAAAATATAGCTTTCATGTTCATCTTGCCAATAATTAGGTACTAATTTGGGATGGTTGTGAGTGATCAATGATGGTCCTCGGTGACCTATCACCACCTATAAATTGATGATCGCCGAATCAATAAATGTCATTCTATCCAAAAAAAAAATTGTAAACTTAGCGATCTACAACAGATTAATTTCTTATAAAATTTAGAATAAATTATACGAGAGATCCTCAAATTTGTCCGAATATACTATTTTGGTCTTTAAATTTAAATTTTAGTTCGATAGATCCGTTAAATTGCTTAATTGAATTCAATTAATTTATTTAGGCAATTTAGCCTTCATATTATGCCAAATGATATACATAGTCGCAATACTTATTTTATTAATACATGCATTAGAACCACTATATAAAAGATTGGTAAAGCTCTCTCACAACGTTCCCTCTCAAAAAATTCAAACAGTCAAGAACATAGCCCACTAAGATTATCTCTAATAATATAGACTCTTCTTTTACTCTTAAAAAGAATATTCTATATCACATATGTGAAGATTCCCTCAAAAAAACAAATTCTAAATGATGTGACAGCTAAATATTAAAATCCACCAGAAATTATTGTCACTGACAAATAAGACCCACCAAAAATTAAAATCCAACAGTCATTACATACTTGCACCAAAAACAGAAATTGATAGGTGGGTTAAGGAAGCACCGGATCCACCTGTCAGCCTTTGTATGTACAGTACTGGCGCAAATAAAAATTAAATCGAATTTTATATTACTCCAACTATCATTTTGGGTTATTGTCGCTGACGTATGGGGTCAATCGAGAGCGGGCCAGGGCCTGCCTATCAGAGAATGCAGGTTAGTAGTGTAGGTGTGAGTGAACGGACTGAGACTAGTGCACTCACGCGGTAAACACGTCAGACGGACCCCACGTATCTTGCTCGCTCGTGACGCAACTAGATTTAACCTTAGGACTATCAAGTGGGGACGTGGGACATGGGAATTAATTGTCATCAAGTGTGGCTATATTACAGTGAGTGTGCGTAGTATTGACATAGGCACACTCAGTGGTGGCCCCACACATCCCTTTTTCACGCACACATTTAACATTCTTGTCACTGACATGTGGATTTATTTTTCTCCTGACTCCACATGTCAATATATGTTTCACGTGAATACATCACAAAATAAAAGGCAAACATGAGACCCGCAAAACTAAAATGTCTTTATTTTCTTCAATGGTGGTATCTTTGTCGTTATACACTCGTCGTTTGCTCGCCTTCCTCCCACATGTCAGTGCTGTCATATCACGATTAGCACGCGACGAGTACACATCCGCCGGAGTTAACACGGGCAGCCACTAGCACTGCTGTTCCTAAGAATGACTTGAAAAAATTTATGAGGCGGAAACATGCGGCACCTCGCATCCTAGCGGCGCACGTGCTTCCCGCCGCCCACACATGCCTTTACACAGCCCCGGCGCACACGCATCCAATATAACCAAAGAATATTTTCATAAAAAGAAACTTGAGAAATTGATTTGCATATCTCAAGAGCATTAAATGGTATCTAATCTGATATTTATATTATTTTACATAAATATGCAACAAAAAAAAACAATATGCACGTGTTGTATTATTACTAGTGATTGTGATTTGTATCCGCCGTTTGACCCAGGCTACCCAACACACAAATGCCCTGAAATTCGTGCCAAAAAACAGTGCTAAGTGTTAACCATAGTCCACTCTAACTAACCCAGTTCTACCACCTTCCACTTGCAACACCCACAAATATGCCACAGAAGCACGCTTATACGAACCCCCTAGTTAACTTGAGTACGAAATGACTTGCTAGTCCAATCCAAGATTTTCTAAAATTTGAAAAAGTAATATAAATTTAGCTTAATCCAAATATTTGAATGTGATCCAATCAAATTTGAGCTCAAATCAATCCGATGCAATCGAATTTTTTTGCCAATCCAACTTGGACTTGTCTAAGCCTGAAAATGTTCATGTCAAATACCTATTTAATTTTAGATTAACTTTCATGTTTTTTTTTATATCTTTCTATTTTATTTTTTTTATAACTTGTGATTTTCACTAAGTGCTCTAATCCATGTCTTATATAGGGAAAACCAGAGACAAATACAAAAAAAAAAACAAATTGCACTTTCTAACTTCACAAATCCTATATGGGTTCATATCATTTTCTTTTAAGAATAAGAGGCACCTTTAGATCGTTGAACTTTACTGTTCTTCATCAATATATGGGTCATCCCCAGCAGTCGAGAAACAAAAAAAGCTGGACTGCTGTTAAAGCAGGAACTCTTATCTCTCATTTTTTTTTTTTCACAATGGTTCGGACAGTAGGAAACCACCCGCTGCTATCTTTCTCTTAGTTTAAGACTTTATAGTACAAATTAATGTTGTATATCAAGGAGAAATTTAAAATTTTCACTTATGTATTTAACCTATATCATTAATCTTTCACATCATTTAAATCATTCAAATTAAAATGAGAAAGAAAGGTCTGTTTTCCGTTTTAAAGAAAAATAGAGAGATATCTTTCCTTGAATCTCAATCATTTAATCAAAATTTTAATAATTTATATTAATATTAAAGAAGAATTGAAATGATTAATCATCTCATGACAAATTTAAAATTTTCAACTACTTTCTAATCTAACTGTTCAATAGAAAAAGATTCAAATGTTTTTTTCTCCGAGATACGGCTACAAATGCCGAAAAGAAACACCTCGATTTTTAGACTTAAAACCAGCGATCCAATTCCCTCCTGCCACAAACATTATAACCACACAAACACCACTCTATATCTATAAACGAGTCTTGTGAGATTTGTGAAGAAGTGATAAATATTTATTTAGATCATTAAAATTATAATCAAACAGTTGAGAAGAGAGAAAAAGTCAAACTCTTATTTTTAAGACTTAAAACTGGAACACTCAATTTTACTGCAACCAGACACTCATTAAAACTCTACTCAAACATCACTCTATATATGTTGGAGGAAACATCCGGCCTCTAAGAGGTCCGGACTGGTGACACCGGGAGAGATTCACGGAGAGCCGCCCTGGTGTTTGGTCAGGAGGCTCCGATAGCTCCACGGGTGGTCCCCCATCTCCTCATGTCAGTCTTCGGGTCGATACCGAGGCTGCCCTTGGAGGCCCGGGAAAAGTTTCCCATTGGGAGCCACGAGCCCCTGTGCCCTGGGTTGCTAAGTTCTGAGGCTAGGCACAAAGACCTCGGCGGGAGCCACGGGCCCTTTGGCCCTCGAGTCATCGAGACCGTGGCTGTCCACGGGGACCCCGACGACCCCTATTGGGAACCACGGGCCCCTTGACCTCAGGTCACTGGGGATGCCGAAACGTCTGGACCACACCCCCGTGACATTACATAGTGGCCCTAACGGCCTCGTGGAGAGCCACGGGCCTTTTGGTCCTCGGGTCGTTAAAATCGTGGCCGTCTACGGTAACCCCGATGGCTCTCCGTTGGGAGCTCCGGCCCCTTGGCTCCGGGTCACCGGAGACGCCGGAACGTCCGGGCCGCAGCCCTGTGATATTACACTGTGGCCACAAGGACCCTTTGGCCCTCGGGTCGTTGAGATCGTGGCCATCCACGATGACTCAGACGATTCCCCGTTGATAACCACAGGCCCCTTAGCCCCGAGTCGCTGGGGACGCTGGAACGTCTGGGCCACAGTCCCGTGATATTATACAGTGGCTCTAGTGGCCCCCCATAGAGGGCCACGGGCCCTTTGGTCTCGAGTCGCCAGGGATTCCGAAACATCCGGGTCGTTTAGCCTCGTAACACAGAACGGTCACCCTCGAGCTTCCCGGTCGCGAGACTAAGAAACTACCAGACGGGCCCCAAACGCAACTTGGACGTCCGAGTCCGACCATCTGGATCCAACCGTCCAGGTCCGAATGTCCGAGAACCGGTGACGTCAAGGTGCCTCAGGAACTAGTAATGACACATGTCAAGCATCCGAGCCACTCGCCCTGTGAAAGGACGACGGTACCCTTCGATCCAACGGTCGCAGCTAGATCATTTTAGTCTTTTGTGTTCTTGGGGCCTATATATACTCCCTTGTATCCCTCTTGTAAGAACAACTCGACCCATTTTACACACACTCAAAGCAACAGGCACTCTCTAGGAGACCTCTCCTCGCAAGAGAACCTCCCAGCGGACTTACGTCTGGGGTGTGCCGACAGGACTAGGGTTCCCACCAGGACCCGAATCTATATAAATTCCCCGTGTCAATCTCTATGATTGCCCAACGGGAGGTGACCTGTCGCAACGTCAGCTCGCGTCGCTGTACGCGTGTTACATACATCTGAAAACCTGTCGTGGGGATTCGTAATACCACAACAATATATAAACGAATGACCATTAAAATTTTGATGAGACTATTGAGACTAGAGGAAAATACATGACCACGGTTTGTAAGACTTAAAATCAGATGACCCAATTTCACCACATCCACACACATTAAAGCCCTCGACAAACACCACTCTATACATAAATG
The DNA here is from genome assembly GCA_019359835.1 of Pharus latifolius. Lineage (NCBI taxonomy): Eukaryota > Viridiplantae > Streptophyta > Magnoliopsida > Poales > Poaceae > Pharus > Pharus latifolius. The sequence continues at coordinate 84,584,254 of CM033319.1, read as the reverse complement.
AGTCTTATGAGATTTATGAACTGGGACACACATCATGTCTTGATTATCAAAATTTTGATTGGACGGTTTTAGTGAGAGGGAAAGACATATCCTTTGTATTTAAACTTAAAACCAGATGATTTGATTAAAGTCCTCCACAAGCACCACTCTCAGTATAAAATGAGTCTTGCAAGACTCATGAGCTATGACACACATCATATCTAGATCATTAAAATTATAATTGGACGGTTTTGACGAGAGGAAAAGACACATCCCTTATTTTCAAACTTAAAACTAGAAGACTCAATTCCACTGCAACCACACACACTAAAACCCTCCACAAAGACCGCTCTCCATAAAATACACCATATTAGACCACCACAATTATTATTAGATGGTTTCATCAAAAGAGAAAGACTACCCCTGTTTTCAAATTTAAAACCAGATACTCAAATTCCACTGCAACTACACATATTAAAACTATCCACAAACACCACTCTTTCTATATGTAAACGAGTCTTGTGAGACTTGTGAGTTGTGTCATTCATCATATCTAGACCACTAAAATTATGATCGGACGCTTGAGTTGAGAGGGAAAGACACGCCTCTTGTTTCTAAGACTTAAAATAAGAAAATCTATTGTTGGGGGGAAATAGGAGCCGCAGTAAAACGTTTCTAGGACGTTCCCCCGGGAAAGGGCCGCCGCATCCTCCCGGGCTATGATTTAGAGGAGGGACCCTCCCCTTCCCCAAATGAGGTTCCAAGAAAGGGATCCTCCCCTCACCGAATGGCGCTTCGGGAAAGGGGCTCTCCCCTCCCTGGATTGTGTTCCGAGAAAGGGATCCTCCCCTCCTCGGATGGTGTTCCTGGAAAGGGGCTCCCCCCTGGATTATGTTCCGGGAAAAGAATCCCTCCCTCCCTAGATTGTGTTCCGGGAAAGGGGCTCTCCCCTCTCCAGATTGTGTTCCGAGAAAGGGATCCTCCCCTCCCCGGATGATGTTCCGGGAAAGGGGCTCTTTCCTCCCTGGATTATGTTCTGGGAAAAGGATCCTCCTCTCCCCGTGATGAGGACATCATTAGCTCGGTTATGAACAAGGATCCATCCACTCCTTCCACTACTTCCACGCCGCCACGAGAAGATCAAGGAGAACATAGCTCGGTTATAAACAAGACTCCATCCACTCTTTCCACTACTTCCACTACTTCCACGCCGCCACGAGAAGATCAAGGAGAACGGCGAGTCGGCATGAATCCATGTGCTGAGCCATTCACTACGCCCGAAATCGACGAAACAATTCGCGAATAGATTCTGCCGGGTGCTGTGCCACCTCTAATTTGGGCCCAAGGCTCGTGTACCGCTAGGTTTCACGTCCACCTCCTTGGCCACCACCCCTGTTATATATAGCCTTCACCCTTCCCATTGCAAATTTGAAACCATATTTGGGAGAGGAACATGAGTTTGAGTCGAGGACGACTCAAATGCAAGTAGGGGAGGATGATGAGGACATCACTTCTTCGGATACACGCACCAACCAAAATCATCCGCTTGTTACACAAGGACCCATAACGCGCAGCAAAGCCCGATTGTTGCATTGCCAGGTGAACTCGTTCCTAAGTTTATATATATATGGTTTTGAGAATGGTTTACTATATAATAGTGATAATATTGTGCTTAGAAATCATGGAGAGGACCAGCAAGGACACAAGGACCAGCAAGGAGCCCAAGTCGAGTTGAAGTCCGGGATGGATTCGAGTTGGAGTCCGGTTCGGCCATCCAGGAGCAGCTTTCCTTCAAACGACCATAACTCCCTCATACAAAGTCCGATTGGGACATTTTTATAGTCCACGGAGAAGCCCACAACGAGATCTTTCCGATGGATCTACCCCCACGTCAAAATTTCTTCTGGATCGCTGGCAATTGACAAAAAAACTTTCGACCAGATTCTGATTGGACCGAGTCGGTGCTGCGTCACCTTTTTGATTGGGTCAAGTCCCGTGTATTGAGTTCGAGTCCGAGTAGGGAAAGAGTCCATGTCGGTTTCAGGCTTCCTTACCTGGCCACCGATCTCTTTTACCTCCTCTATATAATCATACTGAACCATTAGGGTTCCACGGGTTTTGTTTAGTTATAGTCTTTCCTTCGTGAAGCTATTGAGATATTCTTCTTGGTCGGATAGATCAACATCAATATCTGTATTCGGAACCCCAACTCTTTTTCGTGATTCAATCTATATTTGCAATTTCAGATTGCTTGTTTATCTCGTTCTTGCTCGTTCTTCGATTGCTTGCAGGAATAGATCTTCGTGATCAGGTCGATCGTGCTTCTAGTTCGGTCGATAACAATCCGAAGTTGGTTCAACGATTGCCAGGGCGTATCAGTCGTGTACGGTTGGTAGCCGGATCGTGAGAGTCGTCTTCACAAATCGATAGTTCTTGTTCTCATCGAAAGATCGGACCTCCCGCGTCGCATCATTTGGTATCAGAGCAGGGTTGATCGGTGAGAATTTATCTATCTTAGTTTAGTAGATTGATTTCATACCTAGAGTCCAAAAAATTGCCCTACAAAAAGATTTATTTTATGCTGTCCAAACCATCGTCATTAGCCTTGCATTGTTCTTGTCAATTTGCATCTTTGAATTTTCGTCCATCGTTGTCGAGTGCTGGTTTCTAGTTTATTCTTGGTCTAGTTTTAGTCTTGCATCTCGTCGTGGAGTTGAATTGCACGTCGATCTCCTCGTAGTCGCGTTCAACTCTAATCTGCTGCTGTCCAGTTCGTTGTTTTCATCATATCTTCTTCATACGAACTCAGATTTTTATGTTCTTGTACTTTTTGGAAACATCAGATCGTGCTCTAAAACTTTTATGTTGAGGTGGAAGCCAGATTCGGCTCCCATCTATGAGATATTGGGCTGTTATTGACGACGGTGTAGAGTTCGGATCTAATACGTCTATTTTGGTATTTTCATCATAACTCTTCCATCCGGACTCGGATTGGGATAAACTTATACTTTTTGGAATCATTGTGAGAAATACCACAAAAAGTTAGTTGGAGTAATCTTCAAATTCGGCTGTTTTTATCACGCTAAAATTTGAGCAAAGTTAGTTGTGTAATTTTCAAACTCTAATCCATCTCGGATTCAAATTGCTCAATCTGAGACAGCTTCGGTAAAACGGTCATATCTTTTGATTCCCAACTCCGTTTTTGACGTTCTTATACTTTTTGGAAAGATAAAAAGATCCTTTACAACTTTTCAGTTGGATAGAACTTCAGATTCTGAGTTTTTGGAGCCCGAAATTGCTAAACAACGTTTCTGTCTTAGTTGTGCAGTTGAAAAGAAAAAGACAAAGTGCAACAAAAGCCGCATTATTCATAAAAAAAAAAGAAAAGAAGTAAGAAAAAGGCACGTGAAAAAAAAGAGAGCCGCACAAAAAAAAGGAAGAGAGAGAACAAAATGAGTGTAGCAAAAGAGAAGAATTTTCTGTGGTGCATCTTTTGGTTCTAGTCTTTTGTGTTGCTAGTTGCTTGCTTGAGCTAGGTCTGAGTCTAGGCTAGTTCCAGCACATTGACTATTACTTTGGACTAATTTTCAATCTTGCATTATTGATCTTGAATTGTTGCTACACATATAATAGCTTGTCCAAGCTCCACCTTCTACCGACATACAGGTACTGATCACTTGCAATTGCTTTATCTAATCTTTAGAGCGTTTGAAAACCGGAACTAGCGGCCGATCACCACCTGCTGCTTGGTAAGAATCGGTAAGAGCTTGATAAGAAGCTTGAGTGTGAGAGAGTTTGAGCCACCTACACCTAGTAGTTCATAGAAAATATATACTACTCGTGTATTTTTCTTGTTTTCTACTAACAATGATAGGTCATAGCTCCCATCGTCATATGAAGAAGTATGACATATTTGCTCCACCTCCTCCGAGAGATATGTTTGATGACTATGATGCAGAAGATGCTTATCTCGACTTGAAATATTTGAGCCAAGGTAAAATGAAGGTAAAAGAGTACTATAAGAAATTTAAAACCTTGTTACGGCTAAGTGGATTAAATGAATGTGAAGAGGCAATTGAAAATAAATTTTTGAAAAGACTTAATGAGGAGATTCGTGATATTCTTGTCAATGAAACATATAGTTCTTTCTCCCAATTGTTTAAATGTGCTTGTAGAGCTGAACTTAAATTTATTGAATCCTTAAATGAATTTCTAGCCTCTTTAGATGTGCCTGTTGTTGCATTTACTCTTGGAGCTAACAATATGAAGGAAGACAATCAATGCCGAGAGAAGGAAGATAAAGAGGAGCACATGAAGAAAGAAGGGATCATTGCTATGAGCAGAGAGCATACCATCAAAGTTACACCTACATCAATTGATGAGGCCTTGGAAGGTAATGAAAAAGGTGATGCACTTGCTCAATGTGAGAATACTTGTGATGATATAAAATTGTCCACTACTCATGCTATTGTAGAACAACCATTAGTGCAACCCATTGTAAAATTTCCTTTTTCACAAAATGATTTGCTTGCTATTACTTGTGATAAAGAATAGTTGTGCGATAATGCTTCACTTATATCGATACCACAACTATTGAAAGAACATGTAACTTCTGTTTTAGAAACCAATTCTTATGTTAATAAACGACATGTTCTTCACAATGTGAGAGAAACAGATGAGTTCAAATTGATGTCTTCATTAAATACTTTAGGTTACATTGAATTCGATATTCTATGTGATCTAGACACTTTAAAGGAGAAATTTTCTCAACATTCTGATTTGCCATGTTTATATAAACATAATTTTCATGTTATTGGCAAATATCATAAAGGAGAGTATATGGTGCATCGAGTATATGTTCGTTCAAATCTAGAGCCTCTTTTTGCTGTGGAAAAATTTAACAAACCAGAGGATGATAATAGTGCTAGTTATGTCATGTTCACCTCATCTAATTTTGAGTCGAAAGATGTGCATGTTTCTTTGCCCCCTATTTCGACTAACATTTTGCAGGAGATTATGCTTGAGTCGAGGACGACTCAAATTCAAGAAGGGAAGAATGATGAGGACATCATTAGCTCGGTTATGAACAAGGCTCCATCCACTCCTTCCACTACTTCTACGCCGCCACGAGAAGATCAAGGAGAACATAGCTCGGTTATAAACAAGACTCCATCCACTCTTTCCACTACTTCCACTACTTCCACGCCGCCACGAGAAGATCAAGGAGAACGGCGAGTCGGCATGAATCCATGTGCTGAGCCATTCACTACGCCCGAAATCGACGAAACAATTCGCAAATAGATTCTGCCGGGTGCTGTGCCACCTCTAATTTGGGCCCAAGGCCCGTGTACCGCTAGGTTTCACGTCCACCTCCTTGGCCACCACCCCTGTTATATATAGCCTTCACCCTTCCCATTGCAGATTTGAAACCATATTTGGGAGAGGAACATGAGTTTGAGTCGAGGACGACTCAAATGCAAGTAGGGGAGGATGATGAGGACATCACTTCTTCGGATACACGCACCAACCAAAATCATCCGCTTGTTACACAAGGACCCATAACGCGCAGCAAAGCCCGATTGTTGCATTGCCAGGTGAACTCGTTCCTTAGTTTATATATATATGGTTTTAAGAATGGTTTACTATATAATAGTGATAATATTGTGCTTAGGAATCATGGAAAGGACCAGCAAGGACACAAGGACCAGCAAGGAGCCCAAGTCGAGTTGGAGTCCGGGATGGATTCGAGTTGGAGTCCGGTTCGACCATCCAGGAGCAGCTTGCCTTCAAACGACCATAAAGTCCGATTGGGACATTTTTATAGTCCACGGAGAAGCCCACGACGAGATCTTTCCGATGGATCTAGCCCCACATCCAAATTCCTTCTGGATCGCTGGCAATTGACAAAAAAAGCTTTCGACCAGATTCTGATTGGACCGAGTCGGTGCTGCGTCACCTTTTTGGTTGGGTCAAGTCCCTTGTATTGAGTTCGAGTCCGAGTAGGGACAGAGTCCATGTCGGTTTCAGGTTTCCTTACCTGGCCACCGATCTCTTTTACCTCCTCTATATAATCATGCTGAACCATTAGGGTTCCACGGGTTTTATTTAGTCATAGTCTTTCCTTCGTGAAGCTATTGAGATATTCTTCTTGGTCGGCTAGATCAACATCAATATCTGTATTCGGAACTCCAACTCTTTTTCGTGATTCAATCTATATTTGCAATTTCAGATTGCTTGTTTATCTTGTTCTTGCTCGTTCTTCGATTGCTTGCAGGAATAGATCTTCGTGATCAGGTCGATCGTGCTTCTAGTTCGGTCGATAACAATCCGAAGTTGATTCAATGATTGCCAGGGCGTATCAGTCGTGTACGGTTGGTAGCCGGATCGTGAGAGTTGTCTTCACAAATCGATAGTTCTTGTTCTCATCGAAAGATCGGACTGCCCGCGTCGCATCACCCTGGATTATGCTCCGGGAAAGGGGGCTCTCCTCCCCGGATTGTGTTCCGGGAAAGGGATCCCTCCTCCCTGGGTGGTGCTCCGGGTAAGGGGGCCTCTCCTCCCTGGGTTACGTTCCGAGTACGAGGCACTCATATTGATGCAGCCACATGTCCAAAGATCCATGCTTCATGCCTAACAAGAAACCCCAACGCCCTCAATCCGACGGTCACTGGTCGGGTAGTTTAGTAATTTGTGTCTTTTGAGGTCTATATATACCCTTGTACCCCTCTCTTGTAAGCAAAGACACTCATTTGTACTCAATATACCAAAACTAAAAGGCGTGCTTTGGAGCCCTCTCCCTGGGAGAAAGCCCCTCTAGCCGGCTCGTGTTGGGAGCTTGTCGACAGGACTAAGATCTCCACTAAGACCCGAACCTGTATAAACTCTCGTGTCAATCTCTGTGATTGTCCAACACGGGGTGACTCATCACATGATTAACTCGTGTTGTTGAACACGTGTTGCACACGTCAACAAACATGTCGGGGTATTTTTTAATACCACGACATCCATGATTCCATCACAATTACACACATTAAAACTCTCCGCATATACCACTCTCGCTATATAAAATAAGTCTTGAGGGACTTGTGAACTTCATGACAAACATCGTATCTAGATCATTAAAATTATGATTGGACGGTTGAGACAACAGGAAAAGACATGCCCCTTGTTTTAAAACTTAAAACCAGGAGTTTTTTTACTGTTAACCCGTATTTAAATATTAATTGCAGAACTGACCCACAGTTGTAAAAAATTACAGAAATGGCCTGCCACGTCAGCTTGTCGAGCTCTGGGAGCTCGACAAGCTGCAAGTCGCACGGGGAGCTACTAGTCGTGGTCGTGGAGCACGACTAGGGCTTGTCGTGCTTGTGAGGCACGACAAGCTCTTGTCGTGCTCCACGGCCACGACAAGGCCAGGACAACTTATCGTATCTGCAGAGTTCGACAAGGGTTTTCATAATATTTCACAAATAATAAATGTAAACTTATACATTGTTGATTTATTTGTAATCTGATTTCATAAATAAATGTAAACTTATATATTATACTCATCTAACAAGAGATTTGATAAAATACGACTTGATTTGATGATTTTCGATATAAACTGAAAATAGGGTACTTTAGGGTAAAATAAGTCTGAGTTTTGTCGATTTTGAATTATGGCCTTTAAAATGTGATTTTGTAATCTGCACAGAAGAGAAAATTGTATCAAATAGCATTTGAAAAAGATTTGCTGAAGAAATTTTGAATTTGGAATTAATCTGAAGATTTTAGCCTTTTTGGGTTTGTAGATATCAAATAAAGGACTAAATTACGATATAATTTGGACTGATATGTGAAAACGGCTTAGATGATACGATTTGGCTGCCAGCTTTCTGGATTAAGGTATTGACATACCCATAATCATAATCCAAGAATAATCTGATCTGGATTAGGGCAAAATTTAGCTAAATCTGAGTTATGAGTATTTAGGGTAATTAGAATCCTGTTTTCGAAAACAGAATAGGATTGATAGATCTGAGATTTAGAGATGGAATTGAATCTGGCTTGTAAAGACTTTTATGTTTGGCAGTAACAAGATCAGTTCAACCCTAATCTATCTCAAACCCTAAAATATCAAAATCTATTCTGTGAACCCAAATCAAGATCAGTGGGGATTCGAACCCAGGTGGACAACGAGGTAGAAGAGAGTTCCCACCAGCTGGACTAGGAGTTTTTCCCATCATACTGTACATACATAAATACATACATACTGTATAGATATATATATATATACACATGCACATATATATATGTATATGTATATGTATATATATCTATAGAAATATACGTAAGTATGTATCATATAATAAAAATATATAAGAAATCTAGTGAACTGCATGATTCATTTTGAATGTAACACACTGGAAAATAAAAGTGTTAGTACATGTCCGCTATGGGTTCGGACGACCCCTCTTATGCCCATGCCCATGTCTATCTCTCTGAAAAGGCGATGGTGAGTACGGATCAGGTGGTACATGTGATCGCTGTCCAGCCGCGGTAGAAGGACCATGCCGCTCAGTACCTGCATGACCCTGAGATGGCTGTGTCGGTGGAGGGTGATCTTGGAGTTCGGTAGGCGTCAACTGATCCGGTTGGTAGTACTGATGTGCATGAGGGTCGTGCAACCCGAACATGTGCGAGATCCACTCCTGGTTGTCCTGCTGTGGTGCCACCCCACTGGGGTCGGCCCCCTGCGGAGCGTAGTACCCACGATCGTCATCCACATGCATGTGGTCGTGGGCGGGATCCCCCCAACTGTCCCAAGTAGACCTCCAAGGGATTGAGTATCTCTGTCCCTGGAGAGCCTGCTCAATATGAGCCTAGCCGCAATCCTCGTCAGCCGCAAACCGCTCTGCCAACGCTCTACTCGCATCGTCCCTGTCTTGACGACGAATGTCGTCCTCGTGTTGACGACGGATGCCGTCGTCTTCATCAAAGTCATCTGAATCGGGAGTGCGATGTGTCGACGGGCCCCCAATATGCAGATCTCTGCGTCGAGCACTGTGCATTGACGAGGAACGATGAAGCCGAGACGGGCCGGCGGACGTCCCTGGTATGTCACCTCCCCAGGTCGGCGATGTGTCACGATGACTGCGCCGTGCTGACGAAGTGCTCTGTCGAGCACCACCCAGGCTAGGCCGGGCTGACATCGGGCTGAGTGGCCGGGCCCCTCTCCGGTGTGCAACCGATGCATCTGTCTTTCGGCCACAAGTAGCGTCGAAGAAAATTAGTTGTGCTGCTACACGGATGGAATGTAGGACAGCATGCGCCATCGCCTTGAAGCGTGGAGGACCTTCCAAGCGAGACGACAGGTTTGCCGCTTGGCTGTCGATGCCCAACGCTAAGTCACCCTGCACATGCGAAACTCATATGGGAATTATGGAAAAATAGATAAGATAAGAGACCAACATAAGTATCCAGCGAAGACGAACGTACCGAGCGATGTATCCGACCTGGGAAATGAACATCAAGGCCGAGTCGAAGACTGTCTTGATGTGATAGTTCTGTCGGCGATCGGGGGGCCGCACGAGCGAGTCGCGTGCGGGTGCGCGGCACGTACCACTGAAGATAGGCCTGGGACGTCCCAGGGTCATACGGCCGCTCCTCCACAACAACATCCGTCGCCGCGTGGTCCTCCCACTCGTCGACCCATTTGGAATTCTTGATCTGCCAGTTGTCATAGTGCTTTCCTCTACGTGTTTGTCTGCAAAAGGTGACGCGATGCACATAAAGCAAAGAAATAAACAAATATGAGTGTGTACATGAGATATAGAAAATGTTCGAGGCATACACGTGAATCTGCCGCGGGAGATGGCGTTGTCGATTTCTTTCCGGGGGCGGTATCTGCTGATGTAGGCCGAATTGGCGCATCACCCTCTCCGGAAAATACGGCTCCACCACATGTGAGAACACCATGTGCCGACGTGTAAGCCAGCAGTCCTGGCCCGTGGTGCAATGCGAGGAAATGCCATGCGGTGCAACCTGCGAGATGTGCTCCGGTGTCCATGGCCGCCATATGACGCGCGCGTCCGATAGGAGATCAAACTCTCCCAGGTACGCCAAGTAACAGCGGTGAATCTGTGATGATGACCACCTGGGCCGACCTCCCAGCTAACGGGCTCCCATGGTCGGCCGGTGTAACACCCCTGTTTTTGCCAAACCCTAAAATAGCCAAAATCCACATCTTGACCCCAAACCTTAATCTGCTTCAGCCATTCCCTTCTAAATGTTGTTCAGAACATTTTTCCCTTCGGGACCATCTCTAAAATCCCATCCTAAAGCTGAGTTTCAGCCCTTGCCATTTTTAAAACCCTAAATACCCTATTTTACCCTAAACTGTTTTCCCTAATTTTGTCGAAACCCTTCAGATCTTGCCTGATCTTACCAAACTTTGGCCAGATAAGTTCTAATAATCTTTTGCAACTTACCTGCGAAATCAGAATTCAGATCGGACCCTCAGATCTCCAGATTTGCAATCAAGTACATTTCCTATTCAAACTTTCCTCACAGATCAGTCCCTGGAGCAAGTTTCGAAAATTGCAGAACGGCCCAAACTTCTTTTCAGGTCCATTCGACCAGCGACTGGTCGTTGCTTTCGACCAGTGCACATCGACGTTGCCGCGCCGTGGTTTTCGCCGCGTTTGCTCGCCGCCGGCCACCGCTTCTTGTCGCCTGTGTTGTGAACAACTGAGCCACCCCGCGCGCACGTGCCAGCACCATTGCTTCGCCTTGACCAGCGGGTAAACGGCCGCGCTCCAGCAGCGTTTTCGCGCGCGCGCTCCCGTTGCCGTGGCATTTGCATGCGTGTACGTGTCGTTGCCGGAGCTGTGCTGTTGCCTCCGCATCTGCGCCGTCCCGGACGAAGTTCCAAGGCACCCTGGCGTCGCTGGCAAAGCTGCAGCACCGCCTGAAGCGTATCACATCGCCGTCGCCGTCGTTGCGCCTGCGCCCGACAAATTTCTCCCCGGCGCAAGCAACCGCTGTCGTGTTTTCCCTCGCAAGCTCCGCCCTTGGACCTATTTAAACCCTCCAGTACTGTGCTTAAGCCTCATCTCAGGACTTAGCCATTTTTCCAGAGCTCTCGCCGTTTTCGCTTTCTTCTCCGGCGAGCCACTGAGTGAGCTCACGGTGCTAGCCCATTCCACAGCCCCTTTCTCCAATCCAAGTTCACCAGTGAGTTCCCCTCGTTCCCCTCTCTGTGTCATAGCAGCCAATTGCACCAGATCGATCCCCATCGCCGGTGATCGCCGGAAAGGCCCATTTGCCCTGTTTCCCCAATGCTAACCATTTCATCCCGAATTAGCTCTCGTCCCAGTAGTAGAAATTGATCCTTAGCCATTACTTAGCAAGCCTGTTGAATCAGGATCCCCAATTGTGCTCAAATCGAAGAAATCCCAAATTGGAACCTCAACCAGTTCGCCGGACCTCGTCGCCGAGCCCCTCCGGCCAATCTCCAATGAAATTAACCCCTCCAGTAGTCTTGTTGTGCCCTAGAGATCATTCCCAAGCTTGGAATTGAGCTCATTCGCCCTGTATCAAAAATCCCCGAGCTCCAGTGTCGTCTTCTCCAGCGCCGGTCGCCGGAATTATTTCCCGGCCGATCTAGCACCTGAAACCTTGTCCCTTAGATAGATTCCAGTACCCTGAGCAATATTGTCCACTAGCTCGATCCCTGAATCGACCTGAATCAAAAGTTATTCCAATGCCAAGAGCACTGTCCAGTAGCCCAGTTCATGTCCAGGCCACCGTATTTTCTCACCGGATTTGGCCACCCTCCGGCCACTTTCAGCTCTTGTCCCTGTCGAGTGTTTTATTCCTGTTAGTAATGCCTACCTCCCAGACAAAGTGTTGCATCAATTGGAGCCCTGGATCAAAAGTTAAGCCATGCCCTAGTTTCTGGCCATGTCCAGCACTATGTCAGTGCATGTCAGCCACTGGCATTAGCCTTGTTTGACCCCTTCTGGTTGAGCAATGGAAATGTCACTTTGTCCCCTAGGTTCCTGGAGTTGTGTTCTACATCTTTCCCTTCTATCACTTCTCCAGAAAACCATCCTAAGATCAGTTTAAAGTTATGCCAAAGCCATGAACCGAATGTCGACCCTTCGACGTTCAATCCGTTTTAGCCGTTTCTTTGACCAGAGCCCTTGTGACCTTGCCCTAACCTTTTCCCCTGCATGCATGACTTATTTACTTAACAATTTCTATAGAAACTATTTTCTGTATGCTTATGGTATGTGTTTGTGTGTTGGTTGATTGCCACAGAGTCAGAAGCGGAAGGAGCGGAAGAAGCCTTTAAAGATCCATCTGAGTATTTAGACCCAACATCGCAAGGCAAGCCTCATTCCTTTGATCATGTCTCACCCAATATTTTCATATGAAGTATATTCACTGTTTCTTACCATGCATGCTTAATTGAAATACAAGTTATGTTTGAATGACATGAGTAGATATTACCTAATGGATCATGAAACCCTTCTTGTTATTGAACCTTCGTGTATATATATGCTTTTGTCACCCTAGGACTCATATACTGAATATTCACATTAAACTTGAAATGGTCAAATACATGAGAAGTTATAATGAAAACCGTTTTGAAAACTGATAAAAGGGATCAGTAGTGAGGATTGGTTTGTATGGAGAGGGTGCGGTGCGCACCAGGGAATGTGAATGCTCCTCACTATTGGTTCATAAGGACAAGAACCTTGTGCTGTGTCTCTATACGAATTGTAAACGTACCAACCACTTGCCTGGTATGGGACAGGCACAACTCAGTAGCTTTTTGGTATTAGCAGTTCCCTGCATGGTTTGACGATCTGGTTTCTCGCGTGGAAACTGGAAGGCCAAGGTTCGGCCATGAGTGATGTGAGTCAGAAAAATGATGAGAGGAAAAGACGTAAAAGAAGGAAGGCGCCCTAGACCTGATTAAGCCGTGAGCGGTTGTAATCTTAAATGGTCGTATGTCTCGCGTGGACATAGACCAAGGCTATGTGTCCTGCGGGAACATAGACCAGAGAGGCTAGGAAGTAAGGCAGTGGGGAAGACCCACAACGGTACTTGAGACTTAATTGTCTATTTACCGGGCAGGGATATTGTTAATACTGAACTGTAAAAACGTTGTGTGATCTCGGCCTTGTCACATGTGTATAAGTCACATGGAGTTGGCCCGACTTGAAAGCCGAGTGAACTGGTGGATTTAAAAAGAGGTACACCTTTGCAAAGTGTAAAAGAAGTATCGGATACTCTGTACTCCCAGGTTCAGGAGTCTTTTCGTAGTGGATGTTATCCATGGGTTATAGCACAAGTAATGTTTTGGAATATTTTCATAATGCGGTTAACAAAGTAGTGACTCATGGGAGACCACTACATCAAATGTTTTATTGAAAACCTGTTTAATGTTTAAAGTACCATTTTCATGACAAAAGCACTGTTTTACTGAACAAATGACTTAGAAATCTACATATCTTTATCCTTATGAAAACAAAACCCCGGAATCATATGTTTCACCCTCATGTAAGTACAATTGCATTAATCCCCGGAATGAGTGTTGCTGAGCACCAAGTGCTCACCCTTGCATTTATATCCAACTGTAGAAGAGGGATTCGAGGATCCCGATTCCTTCAGTTATGAGTACTCACCTGAAGATGGAAGCACCAGGGGCGAGCCCACGTTCTAGAAGGATTGCGCACCAAGTCAAGTCAGATGTGGGAGAAGCCCCTCCAACCCCGCTGCGGATGGAAATCAAGCTATTTGTTGTTGCTTTGTGCTTTATGTTGTGTGTTCGGTACTTGGATACCGATTCTGGTTCTGATAAACTAGTTATTTTCTTAGCAACTCTTCTTAGCGCCATTTTCGGTGCTTTGGCTATGTAATATTGGCCATGTTGGCCTGATACTTGTTTAATGATATTACTATGCTTTTGTGGTTTGGAGCTCATGTGACATCCTGCTGTGTGTAACCTACCTGGGCGGTTACCAAGGTGATCCTCAAATGGGGGTCTCACAGCTGGTCCACCCAATCATCATAGTCGGCTGGCGCAACGTACGGATGGATGGGCCGCTGTAAACGCGGCCGACCAACGGGGAAGTGCTCCCATGACCACAGTTGCAGCAGTACAGGGCATGCGGAAAGCAACGATCCAGCTGCCGTCCTGCAGCATGCCACGCAAAGGCCCCTGTACGTCGCGCACAACACTGCCATCGCCCAGTTGTAACGCGGCATGGCCCCTGCGTCGGCATCGACGATACTCTCGACCAGAGGAATGAACCACGTGTACACAGTGTCACCGTGCGTGGAAGGGAACAAAATATACTGCAGCGTCACCAGCAAGTACGCGAAGAGATGCTGGCGAACTACATCGACGGGGGCATCATCGGGGCACTCACGGTAGCGCGCCAGAAATCAGTGGGGGACACCACGCCTGGATGCCGGGATCTCGTCGTCGTGGTTGGCGATGTTGAATCGGAGGTGCATCTGTGCGCGCCAATCCAGGCGTGCTGCCCGGGGGACGATGGGATGTCCACTGCCAGGTAAACCAAGCAGCATGCTCACATCCTCCAGCGTGACTGTCATCTCCCCACAGCGGAAGTGGAAAGTGTGGGTCTCCGGACTCCATCGATCTACCAATGCGGTGATCAACGACCTGTCCAGTGTGAGATGCTGACCTATCTGCAGCATACGGGCGAACGGCAATAAACCTGCAGCCCGCAGGATGGGGATATAGCCCTGATGCAGAGGCCAGTACTCCAAGGGAGCACGGACTACCAGCGGCTCCAAGTCCCCGCCCTCGGACAAGATGCGGCCGCGATGGCCACGATCACATGTACTGCTCAGTAGCTCTGGAAGATCTCTATCTCCGCCAGCCATGCCTGTCAAAACATAAAACATGAACCATTATTGAAAGTAACATAACATACATCGAGAACCATTATTGAAAGTATCATACCCATGGATAGCACACGACATGAAAGTAACATAACATGAATCATATTACAAGGTTTCAAACAGATTACAACAATCCAATGCAAATGATAAGCGTATTACAAAGTTTATTACAAGGCTATGTCGATGGTCCGGGTGCATTCAAACAATCCTTCCTGCTATGTCCGGGCTGCCTACAGATCGAGCATTTCCTAGCTCGTGAGCTACCCCCCCGTGACTCATCCATGTCATTGTGTATTCGGCGTGTCTTCCGTCGCCCTGGACCCGTTCGCTTTAGATTTACATCTGGGATCCAGGTAGTCTCGCCAGCAGGGATAACTCTGTAGTCACCGAGCGTCATAAAAACTCTCCACACGCCACTCCACGTGTTTGAAAGGTTGTCAAGGCTGAAGTACTCCGAAAGGTAAGGCGCAGGGCTCACACCGAGCGCCGCACATGAAGCAAGGACATGAGAGCAGGGCTTGTGCAGTAGCTTCGGTTTGTTATATGAGCACTCAGCGACATCCCCAAGAATGACCTCGTGCACCCGTCCAGGTCTCAGTTGGCTGCTCACGTTCTTCTGCCGAAGGCGGACTTGAATGATTCGGTGCAGCCTGTTTATAACTGTCACCTCGTGCCGCTGGGCCTTGTCTATGCGGGCAGTCAAGTACGACTGCACAACATCTGGCAAGGTTCTCATGGGATCGTCGACTAGCGTTTTGGCGGCTACACTTCTGTTGTTGAAGTACTCGGCTGTGCGGTACCATATCATCTCCACTACAGCAGTCACCGGCAAACACCGGACTCCCTTCAACACATAATTGCACACCTCTGAAAGGTTCGTCGTCATTATCCCAAACCTTGCGCCATCTTCGTCGTGCAGCAAAGACCATTTCTCGATGTCCTTGTCCTGAATCCATTGCGAAAATTTGCTGACGTTCACATCATCGGCAGCATTACTGGCCCTCCTCGTGGAGTACTTCACTGTCAGCGCCTCCAATTTGTCGAACACAGCCTGGAACTTCCTCGGTTGATTTTGCATGCACAGCCGCTTGAACAGATCCATGATCTGTTTACTGCGGAAGTGTGTGAAAAGGTTTGCTGCAATGTGCTGCATGCACCAACGGCTGCGCACGTCCTCCCATTTGTACGGAGCATCTGGGGCCCCGCGCATTACCTCAATGGCATGGAGCAGCCCTCGGTGGCGGTCCGATATGATGCACACCTTCTCTCGATCACCAACAACCGCCCGCTTCACGTTGACCAGAAACCACAACCAACTTTCCGAGTTTTCAGACTCGACGATGGCGTACGCCAATGGAAGCAGTTGGTCGTTAGCATCCGCAGCAACAGCAATGAGGAGACAGCCCTTGTACTTTCCAGTCAGGAACGTACCATCCACGCATATGACTGGACGACAATAAGCAAATGCCTCGATGCACTGGCGGTATGACCAGAATAATCGACGGAGTACCCGAGTGTTCTGTATGGGGCTACCATCTCGACGTGTAGCTGACTGATCGAAGAAATCTAAAAATGTGCCTGGGTTGGTCTGAGCGATGTTGCGCAGCAACCGCATCACATTGTTGTAGCCGTGGTCGAATGTGCTGAACATGCCCTCAATTGCCTTCTGTTTTTCTCTCCAGGCCTTTCCATACCTTATAGTGTACCCACACCTATCAGCAACTTGCTTCATTATTTCTCTCGGCATTATCGAAATGTTCTCTCGCACAGCCGGCTGGATGATATTACCGACGTACGCCGACGTCAGGTTCCTGTGTCTGTCCAGCGCCTCCATGAGCAGGCATGTGTGTGCGGTAACCCTTGTCACCACAAAACCGATGTCGTCTTTCGGCCGCATCGCACGAATCTTCCATGGGCAGCCTGCTGTTACACAGGCTGCGACAAAAAGGTTGGGGTTTGACTTGACGACCTTATATTGCCGGTTAATTGCGAGGGACCAGCTCGCCACGGCATTCTTCAGATCTTCCTTGCTTTGAAACTCCTGCTCTACTTGTAAGCCACCGTGCTCGAAAGACCACCTCGAACCCTGATCCGTTGGCAACACAGCTTGACTGTATGCTGAGTGATCTAGCCACTCCTGCGGAGGACCAGGAGTATCGTCATCAGAGCCATCGGATGCCTCTGAGTCCGTCGAATCATCTTCGTCGGACACTGATGGAAGGCAATCCAGTACCTCGCACACATCTACGCGAGTATGGCAGAATACATCCGACCACTCGCTAGCCCTGAATCTCGCAGGACCGGGCATGACGCTTGGCTCACCCTCCACCGCACTCTCGGCTGCTCGTACGTTGCAGAACTGCACATACATCGCGAACTGGCCGAGCAGTCCGCCATGGGGGTCTTCCACTCTTCGAATAAAAGAACTCCAAGATTTGTCCCCTTTAATTTCGCGCAGCACCTAGTATGGCTCATTATCTACCTCACGAACGATGAACCCTTCGATTAGAGCCATTTCATTGCGGGGCCGCTTCCCGAACATATTCAGGATCCACAAATTCAGGTCTAGAAATGAGGTGTTATGTACACTCAGCTCGCCCGTCACATACTGGCAACGGCTCATATCAACCCCGCTTTGCCCCTCGCGAATTATGCCGTCACCATAAAATATGGAAATTTTGTTCGGACTATCCATTCCCTACACACATTCATCTCACGCGTAAATAACATGACACCATTACACACATGCACATAGATCCTAAAACCATACATACACATATACATTTGAAAAACATAATTTATAAACATAGAGCATGCATACATGCATGTAATTGAAAATAGCCTAGTTTCATAATTTCTAAATACATACACATATATGTCCAAAACCTAATTTTTAGACATACAGTATGCATGTGCACAATTAAAAATAACCTAATTTTATATTTTCTATTGTGTGCACATAGTTTCTAAAACGAAATACACATACATTTAAAAACCCTATTTTTCCAAACATACACACATATATTTCTAAACATACAAACATATATTTAAAAACCCTATTTTTCCAAACATACAAACATATATTTAAAAACCGTATTTTTTCAAACATACACACATATATTTAAAAACCCTATTTTTCCAAACATACACACATATATTTCTAAACATACAAACATATATTTAAAAACCCCTATTTTTCCAAACATACACACATATATTTAAAAGCCCTATTTTTCCAAACATACAAACATATATTTAAAAACCCTATTTTTCCAAACATACACACATATATTTCTAAACATACAAACATATATTTAAAAACCCCTATTTTTCCAAACATACACACATATATTTAAAAACCCTATTTTTCCAAACATACAAACATATATTTAAAAACCCTATTTTTTCAAACATACACACATATATTTAAAAACCCTATTTTTCCAAACATACACACATATATTTCTAAACATACAAACATATATTTAAAAACCCCTATTTTTCCAAACATACACACATATATTTAAAAACCCTATTTTTCCAAACATACACACATATATTTCTAAACATACAAACATATATTTAAAAACCCCTATTTTTCCAAACATACACACATATATTTAAAAACCCTATTTTTCCAAACATACACACATATATTTCTAAACAAACAAACATATATTTAAAAACCCCTATTTTTCCAAACATACACACATATATTTCTAAACATACAAACATATATTTAAAAACCCTATTTTTTCAAACATACACACATATATTTAAAAAACCTATTTTTCCAAACATACACACATATATTTCTAAACATACAAACATATATTTAAAAACCCTATTTTTCCAAACATACACACATATATTTAAAAACCCTATTTTTCCAAACATACACACATATATTTCTAAACATACAAACATATATTTAAAAACCCTATTTTTCCAAACATACAAACATATATTTAAAAACCCTATTTTTCCAAACATACACACATATATTTAAAAACCCTATTTTTCCAAACATACACACATATATTTAAAAACCCTATTTTTCCAAACATACACACACATATTTCTAAACATACAAACATATATTTAAAAACCCTATTTTTCCAAACATACACACATATATTTCTAAACATACAAACATATATTTAAAAACCCCTATTTTTCCAAACATACACACATATATTTAAAAACCCTATTTTTCCAAACATACACACATATATTTAAAAACCCTATTTTTCCAAACATACACACATATATTTCTAAACATACAAACATATATTTAAAAACCCTATTTTTCCAAACATACAAACATATATTTAAAAACTCTATTTTTCCAAACATACACACACATATATTTCTAAACATACACACATACATTTCAAAAACCAATTTTCCAAACATACAAACATATATTTAAAAACCCTATTTTTCCAAACATACACACATATATTTGTAAACATACACACATACATTTCAAAAACATATTTTCCAAACATACAAACATATATTTAATAACCCTATTTTTCCAAACATACACACACATATATTTCTAAATATACACACATACATTTCAAAAACCAATTTTCCAAACATACAAACATATATTTAAAAACCCTATTTTTCCAAACATACACACATATATTTCTAAACATACACACATACATTTCAAAAACCTATTTTCCAAACATACAAACATACATTTAAAAACCCTATTTTTCCAAACATACACACATATATTTCTAAAATCTATTTTTCAAACACACACATACATTTATAAACCCCTATTTTCAAACATATACACATTCATTTCCAAACATACATACACACATACATTTAAAAAAATCTATTTTACAAACATACATACAAATGCACATATTTCCTAAATATATTCCTAAAAACAACATAATATACATATAAACATAAATATAAACCCTAATCACGTCATTAGCAACATAATTAACAGAATCTTAAATGCATTTCGAAAAAAATTACCTCTTTTCGAAGAACTCGCAATTCTCTACAACTTTCTCTTCTGCACCAAACAAATTTATCGGACGGATTTTGCTAGATCTAGGGTTCAAAAATAAAATGTGTATGTGTGTGTTCTTGCTGCTGCTGCTGTGTGTGTGAGTGAGGTACATGGCAGGGGAGGGGACCAAATAAATGGAGGGGGACCAGCAGCAACTTGTCGAGTTCTGGAAACTCGACAAGTTGCACAATATTACAATGTATACTTCTCTTATATCAGATAAGCTTCGTAGCTCAGCTGGTGGGAGTTTTCAGCAGCAAACAACCGGCTCGGGTTCGAATCCCCAGTGCAGCACAAATATTTTTTCACTTGTCGCGGGTTGAAGGTTCGACAAGAACCAAGGAACATGTCGCATCTTCAAAGTTCGACAAGCGGGTGCAAGATTCCACACGCACAGTAGCACTTGTCGCGGATTGGAGATTCGACAGCAGCTTGTCGTGGTCGTGGGGCACGACAAGCTCTAGTCGTGCTCCACGACCACGACTAGTGCTCCCCGTGCGACTACTCGCTTGTCGAGCTCTGGGAGCTCGACAAGCTGAGGTGGCAGCCCATTTTTGCAAATTTTCGCAACTATAGGTTAATTTCGAAAAAAAATTTTAATTCTGGGTTAACAGTAAAAAAAAGTCTAAAACCAGAGGATCCAGTCCTGCCGCAACCAAACAAATTAAAACCACTCTCTACAAAATTCGTCATATCCTGATCATCAAAATTCTTAGCAAACAGATGAAAATGAGAGGGAAATACATGCCCCTTTTTTTTTCAAACCAAAAACCAGAAGATCCTAATCAACTGCAACCACACACATTCAAACCCTCCACAAACAGGACTCTCTATAAAAATACATTATATCTAGATTATCAAAATTCTTATTAAATAGTTACAATAAGAACGGAAGACACGCGAATGTAAACTGAAAATATAATATTATAACCTGATAAACCAATTCCGCCGCAACCACACACACTAAAACCCTCCCGCAACACCACTCTCTTTATATATATAAACAAGTCTTTTGAGACTCGAGAACTTGTGACACACCTCTCCTTTTGCTTCTTTCCATGGCGGCTTCCATGGCCGCCTCCTCCTCCTTCTCCTCCCCTGCCGCTCTCGCGGTCGTGGTGGTGGCGACCTTGGCGGTGATCGGCGGCGCGGGGGGGGACCTGGCGAGCGACCGGGCGGAGTGCTCGGACAAGCTGGTGGGGCTGGCGACGTGCCTGACGTACGTACAGGACCAGGCGGCGGCGCCGACGCCGGACTGCTGCGCCGGGCTCCGGCAGGTGCTGCAGACGAGCCGGAAGTGCCTGTGCGTGCTCATCAAGGACCGCGACGACCCCAACCTCGGCTTCAAGATCAACGTCACCAAGGCTATTGGCTTGCCGGCGGTCTGCAACGCCCCCGCCAACATCTCCGATTGCCCAAGTATGTATATACACGCACATACATACTATACATTTGTACACAAATACATACATGCATGCATATATACATACATAGAGCATATGCTATATATTCTGAAGGATGATTATAAATTGGACGGTGCAGATTAATATACGATTCTATAACAAATCCTTGTCCTATTAACTCAGCACCATGTCAGGGTAATAACGCTTTTGCTTCGATGGATGGATGCTAAAAAAAAAAAAACATGTTTCACAAATCCTAAAGCGAATTTGGTTGTTCATTCGTGGACGCGATATCGACGATCCCACTAACATTATATTTCTATTTGTGCATTTTTTTTTTTGTGTTTCTATTTATAATCATCAGCATAACGATTTTATAGAGATGGCACAAAAAATTCAGTAGATTAGTATCATCTTCGTCAGTATGATGGTTAGAAAACAATTAGATCCTCAAATTGAAGTCATTCTCTGTAAAACACATTCCTACGTGTCTTTTGTGATCTATTTTTATGATTTATGGGCCTTACTAATTTACACCAGTATTCTGTGCTCTACGTTGTAGAGATAAAAATATAAAAAGACATTCAAACAAGTCCCCATCGACAGTGACACGTAGCCAAACGTTTCATGTGGAGAAAGATGATGTGTCCTTCAAATTGGGAGTCTCCAAATTTGCGGAGGTTGTCCATGATGTCATGCGCCATCAAAGGCTATCATTTGACTTGGGTGCTGCCACTAAAGGAAAGGGAGTGTGAGCACACTGACAATTAAATTTGATCAATTGGAATGTTACCATATGCCCATGTACATGCACACTGCACAAAATTGATGAATTGGTGTGACATAAGTCTGTTGGATCGTCTAGATGCGCTGCTCAGAGCACTGACATATATCAACGGGAACAAAAATACGAAAAATTAATGAATTTTTTGTTTTTAACTAGTAGATCAAATAATCAGTGTCCATAGGTCAGTTGAAATTAGAGAAAAAATGCCCCTTATTTTTTCACTTTGATAGTAGATCTTTTTTTTGGTGGATTTGTAATAAAGAAATCAACAATTTGGAGATTTGGATGGTCTAAGATCTTGAGTATCAATTGCAACAGGGTAAATCTATGGATTTTTTTAATTATTTTTTGACCCGTGGATTGCATAATCAGTGGTTCAGATTATAGGTTATTTGGAATTAGAAAAAAATAATGCCTCCTATTTTTTCACCCAATCGATTTCAAATTTTTTTTCCTTTGATTCATGTGGAAAAATTAATAATTTGGAGATTTAGTGGACGAGGAGGAAATCGTTTTAGTTAAGGTTTTGAATATTGTGTATCCTTCTTCAATTTATATATCAAAATCACTACATTAATTTTGAAGATTGAGTATCCTTATTTAATTTATACAGCAAAATTAGTATATCAATTTAGTGTGCAAGCCCAACCAATCAAGGAAAATAATTAATTCCTACAGCATTTAATTGATTTGGTAATTCCATATGCTTTATAATACTACTATCTCTTGATTGATTGTCTAAAAAATATTTGTGCATTATAAACAGGGCTGCTGAATCTGCCACCAAACTCCAAAGAAGCACAAATTTTTGAGCAATATGGAAAGCAGCAAGCAGCTCAGAGCACTCCAAGTGGTGAGATTTTTCTTTCTAAATTTTTTGTTGATTAATTTAGATTTTTTACTTTTATATATTTTGTTATGAACACGTCAATGTTCACGAATAACTTTTCACTGACAATTACTGTCAACTAGGTCTTAACATTTAGAGCGAAATCTAGGAAATCTGTAGATAAGTAGGCTTTGATAAGTATTTCATGAAATTTTTCCTGTTTATAAAGTTTATCCATTTTATATTGTCTAATATTGTATATGGGGCATCACTTCTCTAAAATGATTTGGTGCAATTAGTAATTATACTCTTTTTTTTATCAGAGTAACTATTCAGAATTAGAGGATGAGAATGATGGTGACATGGGGTCAATGGACTCCCCATGTTTTCGGCGTTCTTTGAAAAAGATAGAACCTTTTTTTATTTAAAAAATTCTCCTAAGCTTCACCTACAACTTAGTTTGTTCTACTCTATTTGACAAAATTCAATAAAAATTAAGATGCACGTTTTTATTTGATTCAACAAACCAGGGAACTCTAAAAAAAATTGAAGAGGTTGAGGAAACATGAAAAATAATTAAAGGCATTAATTTCAAATATACTCTTCAGATTAAGATGGCAGAATTGATTGTTGAAAGCTAAAAGGAACCACTGCACTAGTACTAGTAATAACAGTGGGATTAATTATGTGCATTTAAGATTGAGGTGACATGAAAAATCAATGCTACAACTAGTCTCACCCGTATGGATTAGGAAATTAGGATGGAGAAAGCTGTCCACCACTTCTCCATTTTGATAATTGAATAATTGATAGCTAAATTAAGGAGTAAAATACATGTTTGATTTATGTCTATAATCGACAAGCAAAAAAACTGATCATACCACTATATTTTGACTATCATTTAATTTATGTTTAAATATGCATACAAACAAAAATATCACACCTTTGGTGTTTTTTTCCTCCAAAAAATTTGGATATGGGATATGACCGCCCGGGATTTGGTAGCTCAATTTTTCTATTATCTCTGTATGATAAGTTGGCCATGGATTAGTTAGTAGATTTTTGGGACCACGAGAATTGGCAAATGTTTGTTTGTGACAAATTTTTTTTGTCGTGCAACCTTTAGCTACTATTTGGTTTGTTCCAACATTTTAGAAAAATGAATGTATACTGCCGCAGTTCTTGAATATTTATCATTTTTTGTAAAGAAAAATATCACAATTTTGCTACTTTTTGGTTGGTCCAGACCAATTCTTGTGTATGGGATTTGGCCCCAAGGTTTGATAGCCAAAACTTTTCCTTATATTTCTCTGAAAAGTGAGCTATGGATTAGTTAGTCAGATTTTAATGATCATGAGATTAGCAATTATCTGATTTGCAACCAATTTTTGTAACATTTTTTTTTGAGCTTTATGCCAATACAAAATTTATATATTTTATATTTGCCCCTCAAAGCCTCGTTGATATGTTACAATTCCAAAACTTCTACAGTAGGAGATTTTGATTTTTTTTTTTTTTTCTCATGGGTACACGGTGTTGTTTTCAGGTGGGTCAAACAGTGGAAGTGCGGGGAGCACGGGCGCACAAAAAAATGGTGCGGACGGTCCCACCAAAAGGTGGATGGGAGTGGGCAAAGTTGGTGAAGCCGCATGCACCGTCTTCTTCTTCTACACCGTCTCTCTCCTTGTCTCCTTCTTTCTTGTTATCGGATAAATTAATTATAATAATTAATTAAGTAAAGAGATTAATATTACGGAAAAAATGAGGGTCATGTGCTTCACCCTTTTGCGGTAATGTTGATCTTTGTGATGTATTTGCACAAGGTGGTTGTGTATTGTGTATCTAAGTTCGGATAGATTTCTCTATCTCAATCTTTTTTTAATTAAGGTATTTATGAGTGAGAGTGATGTCTTAGTTTTCATTTGAAAAAGAAAGAGCGAAAGAAATGAAGACAAGATGGAGATGTGCTTCAGTGTTTTGTAATATTGGTCTTTACTGTATATTTGTATATGCATCAAGTTAGTTGTGTATCTGAATTTTAACAGTCTTTATCTGTCTCAGCATGCGTCCAATTCAGATATTCATGGGTGAGAGTATTGTCACAGTTTTCATTTGAAAAAGAAAGAGAGAGAAATGAAAATAAGATGGTGATGTGCTTTGGTGTTTTGTAATGTTTATCTTTGTTATGTATTTGTATATTACACTGAGTTAGATGCCTATATGAGCTTTGGCAGGCTTTGCTTGTCCTGCTCTTCATCCAATTCAGGCATTGATAAGTGACAGTGCAGTCCTAGTGTTCATTTGAAAAAGAAAGAGGGAAAGAAATGAAAATAAGATCGCAATGTGCTTCTCTATGTTGTAAGATTGATCAATATTTTCATCCACAAAAATATATCACTTGTGTAAACAAAGTTATTCAACTTTGATCACCAATATATTTATAAATATTTAGATTGGTTATGTAAAAATGACATGATTAGATTTGTTGTTAAAAATATTTTCATAATATTATAATTTTTACTAACATATTCTATAGAAATTAATGATCAAAATTGCTTATTTGAAATTATGGAAAGCCAAATGCAGTAAATTTTTATGGACAGAAGAAATATTATGTATTTGTATATGCACTGAGTTAGCTACGTATCTGAGCTTGAACAAGCTTCTCTTTCTTGGTTTAGTGGCTTTCAACTTGGGAATTGATGAGTGAGAGTGTTGTTCTAATTTCCATTTGAGAAAGAGAAAGGAAAAAAGAAATAAAAAAAGCTGGTTTGGTTGGTCTGTTTGATCAATTGATTGATCTTGCAAGCTATCAAATTTTTGTTTGGTTGCTTTTTATGTTTTTGTTGATTGTTTGGTGTCCTTATTTAATCATTTTTTATTTCTCCAATCATTGATTGGAATCCCAATTAATTTTTAAATAGAATTCCAAAAATCATTTTGGCCAATTGCCTGTACATAAATAATCGGGTTAAGTCTTATTTTAGTCCTTTAAGTTTAGCTTGGCCCGTTTTATTACCTAAAATTTTTAAAAGCCCAAAAAATCTTCAACTTTGAACTTTAGTTCAAAACAGCGTTTTTTTTATAAATAACTCATATAAAAAAATCAATTACAAAAATAATCCACAGTTCTAAAATTTTACACAGATGACCAGCTGGCAAAAATTGATTTTAATTGTGATAAACGTGGGATTCAAACCCAGACTGCAGGGGTGAGAGAGGTGTGGTAACTAGCTGGGCTAGGAGTTTTGGCTGTTCTAAAGCCACTGGAATATTGAGTAATTGTGGCAAGCATGGGATTTAAACTCAGGCTGCGGGGGTGAGAGGGGATGCGGTAACCAGCTGGATTAGGAGTCTTTGGCTGCTCTAAAGCCACTGGACAGGTTGATATTGAGTCACTTGTCGAGTGCTCAAGACTTGACAAACTGGTGGTCGTGGTCCCTGGTCGATAGAGACTCCTGGTTGCGGTCGAGGCGAGACTTGTCGAGTGAGCACTCGATAAGAGACTTGTCGAGCCCTGGACACTCAACAAGTTTCTCTCACACGACAGGTCGTTTGTCGAGTTTCTAGAGCTCGACAGACTGACGTGACAAGTCATTTATGCAAAATTTTGAAACTATAAGTTATTTTTGTAATTGATTTTTTTATATAAGTTATTTATAAAAAAAACTCGTTCAAAATAAGTTCTTTGTGTTATTGTTATATTGATCAACGCCACCCTTTAAAATATTAAAATTCTAAAATTGAATTGAAAAAATAGAAACTAGGACGATGAGGAACACTTTCGTCAAATTTGCAAAAGAGTTTAAACTCAATCGAATTATTCTTGAAATTGACTAATTGACGCTTTCACTAAGGTCCAAGCATTTTCCATCGTGCCGTCGTCATCTTCTTCTTAAATTCATACGAGAAAATTACACATTTCAATTTCTTTCTTGTATTTGTCTAGATTGTCTATATCAGTAGAGTCTATTTAATCGGGTTTTTTTTTTGCATTTTGACAGGCATGTATATCTCATCTATCTTATCGAACGTAAACTCAAATTTTGTTAAATACATATGAAAAATTAATATAAATGTACACATTGGCTATATACAACATTATTGTATTACTGCACAACGCAAAATCTCTAAATAGTGCTCGCAAAATTTAACACAATATGTTACAAACAAAGTTTAGACATGTTTGAATTTGTTATAAACATGTGTAGGTCATAAACAGGTTAATGTAATTAATCTATTTAATAAATGAATTAGGTCTGGGCTTGCATATCGAACCCGTTGGTTGTTGTTGGTAGTGGTCATCTGTTTATCGACGATTGGGGAAAAAATTTCTCGAACAAATATGGTCATTAAAATTTTGTGTTAAAGATTCAAATTTCACACGTGTGGGACTGGGCAATAACGGGATGATTCCGGGATGGGAAATGGGCAGCGATCAAACAATTCCGGATATGAACTCAAAAATTCAGGTTTGAATTTTAATTATTCTGAATGATTTTTATTTTTGTGGTTCAAATCGAAAATGTAGCCATAGATGGTGGCTAGCCAGTTACCACCAGAAAACCGAATTCCGATCGGTAGAGACAAATGCGTGCAACCTGAGCGAACCCATGTAGGTTTGCCTGGGGTCTCAATTTTCTTCTTCTCTACTTCAAGTCAAGATGATTATCATATCATCAAGGCATTGTGCTGGCAAATGCCCTCATCTATCCTTTTTCCACGCCGCACTTTTTCCCATCATATTTTCATCACTACTACTCACTCTGTTTTTGAAAGACACGTCATTTTAACATCTAATATAAAATACAAGATATGATAAAAAAAACTGTCGTAGTCTCACTTAATATATTTTATTAGTACTCATAAATCTCTTAATCATATATTTATCTTTTCAAAATATTCAATAAAGATATATTAAAAAAATAATGTATAAATATGTTTTAAAATCGTAAAGTGGTATACATTAAAAAATAAATATAGAAGTTTAAAATAATATGTATTTGAACATAGAGCGTAGGCCGTTGCTAATAGTTAAAGTACACTTGGAATTTAGGGCACTAATTATTAATGACATTAATGTATCACTTTTGGAATTGGCAGATGTGCCGACTTTTTAGGGCAACAGTGCTGTAGCAGAAAGGTTTTCCTTCTCATAGCAGAAGATTATGTATTCCTTGTTTTTTAAATCAAAATATCAACGTGTTTTTAAAATATACAGGCCGTGTGGCGCTAGGGCCAAATTGCCGTCATATTTAGAGGTGTAAAATAGATATAAATTATTCGAATTATCTGATTATCGAATTAACAGTATATAGATATGTTAAAAAATTTTGTATCTGAATAATATTTTTTTCTATCCGAATCCAATAAAATCTAATAAAATAATATACTTGTATATTTGAATTCAAATTTTTTAGTTATTTATATATTAAATAATTTTTTAAATTTATAGTATGTTAATTTTCTAATCAAATCATTTAATGTATAGTATAATTATAGTACAAATTCATTCAAAGTGTGCTATTTATGGATTTAAAATGAGTAATTTTTAAATTTTGTATTAAGATAATGACCGAATACAAAAATATATCAATAATATCTGATAGAATCCAAAATCTGATCCAAACTAAAATTTGAACCAAATTTGTATCTAATATTTATCATATCTGAATTCAATCTAAAAATGTAGATACATATGCAATTTGACCAATACACTTTTAGCCCCGCCACTTGGCTTTTGGGTAACTAAGGAGAAAAATGGTAAGCACTAATCTGTGAATCCTGAGGGGTTAGAACTAAAGATACTAAGGATATGTTTGATTTATATTTTAAATTTGTCTTGTCCTGTCTTATCAAATTTCGATTAGCCCCAAATTACTCATCAATTTGTTAGACCCAACTTTGACCAACTTTTAGCAAGAAGGGCAACTTCAGCGACAGGCTAAATTTTGACAACAAATCAAGCAAAAACTAAATTTAATCAACACAATCAAT
The DNA here is from genome assembly GCA_019359835.1 of Pharus latifolius. Lineage (NCBI taxonomy): Eukaryota > Viridiplantae > Streptophyta > Magnoliopsida > Poales > Poaceae > Pharus > Pharus latifolius. The sequence continues at coordinate 84,555,293 of CM033319.1, read as the reverse complement.
TTAGTAAGGCAGGTAGGGCAAGTTGGACCCTCAAATGTGTAGCTCCAAGGACTGGTGGGCTCTAAATGGGATCACTAAATGGGCCTCATATGGAGGGAAGTGAGGAACATTGGATTACATCCTATGGGCCTACAGCCCGTGGGTCGTATGTTATGCAAAAGCGGTTTTTGGTTTTGCGTTTTGAGGGAGTCAATGCGATTAACCAAGTTTACAAATAAATTTTTAAACAGATGTTACATTTTCTCAAAACAATTATATTAAATTGGCTTGGCTAAGGTGCTTATACTCTTATGTACAAAAAATTAAAAAATACAACAATCTAAAATAATAAAATGCAACAACTTCAACTAAAAGAATACTACAACTTAAAATATGGAGTTTTTTTTACTGTTAACCCAGAGTTAAAAAATAATTTCGAAATTAACCCACAGTTACGAGAATTTGCAAAAATGGCCTGCCACGTCACCTTGTCGAGCTCTGGGAGCTCGACAAGCTGCTAGTCGCACGGGACAACCACTTGTCGCGCTCCCCAACCACGACAACAGCTTGTCGCGGGTCCCGAGCACGACAAGTTCGCAGCAGTTGTCGCACCTGGAGCACTCGACAAGTTAAAAGATTTATTTGCCGAAACGGGGATTCGAACCCGGGCCAGAGGACTCAGGAGCGAGCGCGCAAGCCGGTTGGTCTAAGGCACTTATCTGTTATATGAGCACTGGACATTTTAATATTGTGTATCTTCTTGTCGAGTTTAATAATTAATTCTTTTCTCTCTGGTGTGAAATGCTGAGAGCTTGTCGTGCTCCAGGAACACGACAAGGACTTGTCGAGCTCTGGGAGCACGACAAGCTCCTAGTCGTGTTCCTGGAGCATGACAAGAGGCTGCCCGTGCGACTAGCAGCTTGTCGAGCTCCCAGAGCTCGACAAGCTGACGTGGCAGCCATTTTTACAAATTATCGCAATTGTGGGTTAATTTCGAAATTATTTTTTAACTCTGGGTTAACAGTAAAAAAAACTCTAAAATATGACAATGTTAGATGACCTTTACTAAAAAAAATACAGTAACCTAGACATGATAAAATACGACCACCAAAAATAAAAAAAGGGATAACCTTAACTAAAGAAATATGACAACATAAAATAAGAAAATATAATAATAAAAATAAAAACATAAATAATAAAAAATAAAAAATAAAAAATATTAATATCATAATTATTCTGATATCGAATTTCCATGTTCGATACATGAGAGAAACATAAACATGAAAATATTGTTACATAAAAAATACTGACCTATAATCTTTGTTGTGGACAAATTCTGATGTAATCTGTCATCAATCAAATTTAGCCAAATCATGTGTACATTAACCTAGCAGTCTTGTAGTTGTTGCAAAATATTTGGATCTCGTCCCAGTTGAAAATTTGATGAACTCGAAATAATCGAAATCATTTATGTCCTACATGTACCAACTTAGATAAATGAATTGGGAGGTCTCCGTCTTGCCGTAGTTACCGATAATAACTACGGCCATTAGCCTTTAAAAAAGATTAATTATTTTTAATTATAATTAAGGTGGCTGTGTTGGTTGGACAAAACTTAAATAAAAAATTTTGGACCGGAGATTCTCTAAAATAGAGTAGTTACAGTGGGGAGAATATTGTATAATTTTTTAATGGTTCGATCCTATAATGCAAAATCCAGATTCGATGAGAAAAAATTTAAAAGATAAAATATTTTTTTATAAAAAATCAAGCATGACTATTGTTAGTTAATCTAATAATTAAAAATAGATATAATAATTGTGTAATAATTCTTTATTTTAGAGAATCTGATTTCAAAACTTTGGGTACAAAGGTCGATCATGAACAATGTAATATCTACCCAAAAATAAAATTTCTTGATTTATCGTATCAATGTGATAGCCTTTACTTTTTTTTTTATCTAATGATTCAACTCTTTTTTTATCTTATTTATTATAGAAAACTTTCTATCATGTGTCCATTTCTTATGCACATGATGTAATGTACCTCCCGATGTAAGATCATAACTAGATAATAATTAGGCATCTTTATAGGTCCTTACACCAAACTTTGTACTGTTAGCGTAGTAAAATATTGGAAAATTTTCGTCACTCAAAAGGTACATATTTAATATCCATCATTAAAAAATTATTTTTTCTTGTTTACTATTGTTTCAATATTAAATTTTATATTTATCATTGTCATTTGATTATTCATTAATCAACAAAATAAATGACATATTTACTCTTATCAAGTTATATTTTTACCCGATAAATAGAGTAAATATACCTATGTGAAAGACTCTAAAAACTCTTGTATTTTAGATAAGTATACTCTTGCAATAAAAAATATTTGTTTTGTATATATATCTCTACATCAGTAAAAAATATAACTCTACAAGAGTAAAAATATATCTACAGAAAAAATATCATTTGTTTTGTTGACTTGCAATTAATGAAACAATGATGGCAAATATAGAACACAAGTGCATGTTTGAGTAATAAATAAGAAAAACTGATTTTTCAATAGTATATACAGAAATACACACTTTTTCAATGGTACAAACAAATTTTCCCAGAAATATACTACCTACGGCCTCCAATATTTTTTTTAAAATTGTGGTTACCAAGATAATGAGTTTTTCAATGAATTCAACATATTATAATTAATGAGTTTTTAACTACACTTACACATGCACACAAGACTCAACCACCTAATTCAATAAGGATAATATAGGAAAAGTCTACCTATAATTCATAAAATAACATATATTTTAGAACGGAGATAGTAATTAGTAGCAATGTTTTACACTCAAAAAAGTAAAATATAACAATTATTCAAAGCTTACAGATAGGAAAATTTATTACGTTCTCTATTGAGAAATTCATATAATATAATTTTATAAATTGTTACAAAATATAAGATTATATGTAAATTTAATAATTTTGAGATGCTTGGATCTCTTATTTCAATCTCCTCAAAATCCTAGCTGGCCAATTGTCCACATGCTCCAGATAGCACGCACTTATTGTTTCCTGACTTGAAAGATACGGATCCAACTTTACAAATGCCTTCAACTTATAACCTCTTTTGTTCGGTGTGCTTTCTCAAAATACTCTTGATGTTTTCTTTTGCAATCGAGAGTAGTAATCATTGTTCGAAAAGCGGCCGCTATGACTAATATATCGACCGTCTTATTGATATTGTTATAAAAATGATATGATATTTGTCTTATATGAATTTGTCATTTTGAAACATACGAGTTCACATAGTAGAAAAGCTACTAATATATTAGGCAATATATCAGAAATGATAGTCGACCTGTCGATCTATAATTCAGTTTTGTTTTCTCTAATTTTTAACTTGCAATATTTCATGATATGAATGTTAAATGCATTATTGGTAGATATATAATACAATTTATATATAAATTTCATATTTTTAACATTATTTATTTATTGTATTTATTAATTTGAATATTTTATCTATATCATATGTTAGTAATTTAAGGTTTTAAGTTGTAATGTGTGACTTATCATGTTTTCTATTATGTAAATATGAAATAATGTTATTCAATTAAAAAGTATATATTTTATCATTGAAATATGTCACCGTTACCCATCATGAGATACCTTCACCTCTATATACCCGCTACACATTTTTTGAACGTTGGTTGTAATAACAAAGAAACTAAAAAAATTGCTCTTGTTAAAACATTGGAGCATCTTAAAATAATAATCTATGCAATTAAGGTGGCTTTTGGTTTGGAATTATAAATATAATAGTAACTACAATGTGTTCCATAATTCATTAGAGGTGAAGACGAAATAGACTTAAGAATGCATCCAACTTTGATATGCTTAATATTCTATCACAATATATTTTAAATATGGATATGATAATTGTGAAATGATTCAATCAGATCAAATAATATATTTTTTCACTAATAATAAAATTGGGTTTGTCTAAAGAGCATGTACTTATTTTTTCTTTAAAAAAACATATACTTACACTATACATTTAAAATCTAACTTTAATCTTCGCTCTCTATCTCCTCGTCTTCCTCCATCCTCTCTCCTCATCTTTGTTGCCACCATCCCGTCCTCCCTCATCTCCTCTTTCTATCCTTTTTTCATGTGTCTACAGTGTGGCACGACCAATGACATCATCACTGCCTCACTGTATCACCTCCTTCTCTCCTTCGTCACTGCCTCATTCTCTACCAAACAGTTGCCATCTCTTACCACTTCCACCCACAGTAGCACTACCCCCACCTCCGCCATTACTATGCCGCTGTTGTTCAAGAAGTTAAGAAGGGGGTTGGATGAATTCTAAAGAGTTAGATTTAAAAAGATAGATTTAATCTAATACTCTGTTTGAATTCTAGGAATTGAGCATGGAATTCAGGAATCAAAATTTTGACATTTTAGCTGCACACTAGAAATCGAATTAGCAATTCCACATTCAATTCCATAAAATTCAATTCTAACTAAAAATGTGCTAGATCAATTCTTACTCCTATCCTCAAGAATTCAATAGAATGCGTTTGTTTCATCTCTTATTAAGTTATTTAAAATTTAAATGGTAAATTTTAATTTGGATTTAATTTCTAAATACAAATTTTTAAAAAATCTTATATTCAAATTTGAAGTTTAAATTTTTGAAATTTGAAATTTAAATCTTAAAGTTGAATTCTGAATTGGGAATTTTGAATCTAAAAGTTGAATTTGACATTTCAAATTTGAAATTCAAAATTTCAACATGTTAAACACAATTCAAAAGTTGAAACTTTGAAAATTTGAAATTCAAAATTTCAAAAAAGAAAATTTCAAATTAGAAAATTTAAAAACTCAAAGTTTCAAATTCAAATTCAAAATCCGTAATCCATAATTCAAAATTGAATTTCATATTAGATTTAAAATTTAAAATTTGAAAAGAAAATTCATGCTTCAGATTGGAAACTTTAAATTTTAAATTTCAAAAGGCATATTTAAAATTTGAGGTTGAAATTTCTGTAATTAATATATGAAATTGGGTCGATTCCATTAAATTCTAACTAGTAGTCATCCAAATAACATTTGAAATTTGACCAATTCTATTCTATCCTAATTCCATTGAAAATGAAAATATAATTAAATGTTCAAACCAAACGCCTCCTAACTTATAAATTAAAACTACACTTAAAAAGAAAAGGTCCAAGTCACATACGAACCTCACATGGCCCATTTCCAAAGCTTGTACATGTACAACCACCAAAGCCATATCAAAACTTAAAACTTTAGAAGCACTCCTAATCCAAAACCAAATCGTTATTATTTCAAAAAAAATTTCTAATTCCAAATCATTTCACGAGACCAACTAATCTACCCAAAAAAAAAGCACAACAAATTTCTCCAAGAATTTACCGAATCCTCGAGCCACTGCCGCCGAATCCGCTTCTCGAAGCTTCCGGATCTCGTGCGGCGATGGCGTCGGCGAAGTCGTCGAGGTCGCGGCCGTCCGGCCACTCCGGCGTGCTCCCGGTGAGCGCGGGTTCTGGCAGCGGCGGCGGCGGTGGCGGCGGTGGCGGCGGCGGCGGCGACGGCGGGGTGCAGCTTGCCGACAAGCTCAAGATCTTCAAGACCGACAACTTCGATCCCGACGCCTACGTGCAGTCCAAGTGCCAGACCATGAACGAGAAGGTGTGTTGGGGCTTGTGATTCGATCGGAATCGAGCTCGTTTCGATTGTGAGGTTTGGATCAGTGGGTGTGATTGGTGTTTGGTTGATGAAATGATTGTAAGGGTTGTTTTGAAGTGTTTGATTGGTGTAAAGGTGTTTGCTTTTAATTAAGGGTGGTGTTTGAATTGTTTAGAAATTTTGATCACTAGATGCTTAGTGTTAGGATAATTAGGACAAAAATTTTAGATTTTGGGGATGAAATTTGGTGCATTTTGAACAAAAATTTTTGTGTGCACTGCATTATAGAGATGAAATGAATTGGGGTAGGTTTGGAGGATGTGTTTGAATGCGGCATTTTCTCTGGAGAAAGAATTTTGATCCATTTGTGTTGGAAAGATGGCATTTTTGTGTTATCTGTGGTACCATGTGTGGTCTGTCATCTGTGAAGAAGAGAAAATTAATTTTGGAATTTTTTGTGTATTTTTGAAACAGACTTAATTACTTATGGCATTGTCAGCGAGGCGGATTTGGATATATTTGGAGTACCAAGTTTGAATTTGCGGCTAGGCTGGATAATTCATTTTTGTTTGATGTATTTTGTAGTTTTTAACTTGTAAGGGAATTCAAGTTTGGAGGAACTAAGATGCTGTTAGAGAAAAAAATGGATTAGGATTGCATTTACAGAAGATTTTCTTCAATCTTTCGGCCTCTCTGGAAATGAAAGTTCTATGTACTTTGCTCTAAAAATAGCACATTTGTGTTTGTATATGCCTGCATGAAAACAAATTGTGATTTCAGACAACATTGCACTGGCCCACTGATGAAATGGAGCAGTGATCAGTTTAAGTGAAAATCGCCAATCCCCTGCAGCTGGATGGCATGTTGTTATTCGAAGCTAAATCAAGATCTAGACGTGGATGGTGTTTTCTTTCCTGCGAGAGAGATTTAGAAACCGTGTAACTTTCATTTTGGATTATGGGTTGTTTGCTAAAGTTGGTTGTCAAAATGCTATTATGCTAATGATCATTTTGGTGGTAGAAAGATGACATTTTGTATTCCTTTTGACATGTGGAGTTGAATGGACATTTTTATTATTGTATGGGTTAAGCATTGAAAAAGCAGCAGATTTCTATTCTCTTTTCATCTATAAATATGGTGCTTGACTGAGTGGTTTGCTTTTTAGTAGCAATTGAAATGGATCTCCGCCAGTTTAACAAGAAGGCTAGAGTTTTGATAAATATCAGTTATTATTTGATCTTTGGACCACTCCATTGTAGGAATATTTAAGTCCCTGCTATGCCGTTAATTCTGGTAGGCTGTGTAGTCACACGTATTCCATTTGGATTGCTCATGCATATTAATTTTTGTGGAAGTTCTATTTCTTATCCCTGTTAAAGTACTCGGTACTAAGTATGTCTAAACTATTCACATATACCGACTGAAAACTTTCTGTATTTTTAATGCAAGTCTGCACTGAATCAAGCCATTCTTTTTGTAGTGGCCCCAGTTCAAGAAAATTTCATTGATATTAAGTCCTATATTGATCGATTTGCTGTTTCTTGTAAATTTATGATTTTCAAATAGGGATATTGGTTTATATTGGATTAGTGGTGCATCCTCATGCATAAATCAAAGGGTATTTTTTTATTGAAATTTCTGATTCTTGACTAGATATAATAATGGAGTGCATTTGGGGTTTGCCTTTCTATTTACTTTGCAATGCTACTCTTGAATGCTGTGGGTGTTTGCACACATCAGTTATGCACTCAGTAATATGTTCTTTACAGTGGATATTATTGAAGTATTGTATTTGATCTAGCTTACATTGTACCTGAATTGTGATTACCATGTTAAAGTGCATAAAATGCTTGGAAAAATCAAACATAACTGACACAAATTCAAATTCATTACAGGAAATAAGACATTTGTGTTCTTATCTGCAAGATCTAAAGAAGGCTTCTGCTGAAGAAATGCGTAGAAGTGTTTATGCAAACTATGCTGCATTTATCAGGTCAGAAAGCAATTTGCTTAATTTCTTTTCATTAATGAAAGTGCTGTTTATTTTGGAATTATTACTTAGTAAGAGCTGTACTTCAACAAATACTTGAGAACACACAAAGAATGGGCACCAAACTTGCTTGTCTGCTTTGACAAACAAGAATCCACACATTATCATTTTTTCTTTGTGGTGACTTTTGTGGCTTGTGAACATTTCATTTTATGTGAAGTGACTTGTTGTTTAGCTAATTTCTTTCTATTTCCTTTATGTGCTCTTTCTTTCATCTATACTATTTCTACCTTTCCATTTGTGAGTATAATGTCTTTGAAAACTGATCTGGTCATCAGAACTTCAAAGGAGATATCAGACCTTGAAGGGGAGTTGCTATCCATTAGAAATCTGCTGAATACACAGGCAGCTTTAATTCATGGTCTATCTGAAGGAGTTCAGATTGATTCCTTGACTTCGGGGCCCGAAGGTTCTGCAGAAGAGGACATATCCAATGTTGAAGACCAGGAGCCTTCAGAAATACAGAAATGGTCTGCAGATTTCCCTGACGTGCTTGATGTTTTGCTAGCTGAGAGAAGAGTGGACGAAGCACTGGATGCACTAGATGTAGCGGAAAGAATTGTTGCTGATGCGAAACAAAAACAGACTCTAACCATAGCTGAAATCTCGACTTTGAAAAGTGCTATCTCTGATAATCGTCAAAAGCTGGCTGATCAGCTTGCCGAAGCAGCTTGCCAGTCTTCTACTCGTGGCATTGAACTTCGTGCAGCGGCTTCGGCTCTCAAAAGGCTTGGAGATGGCCCTCGCGCTCACAGTTTGTTACTCAGTGCACATAACCAGAGGCTTCAATGTAATATGCAAACAATACATCCATCTAGCACTTCATATGGCGGGGCATACACTGCAGCGCTTGCTCAGCAAGTTTTTTCAGTTATAGCTCAGGCACTCAGTGACTCCGTAGAAGTCTTTGGTGATGAGTCATGTTATGCGTCTGAACTGGTTACATGGGCGACTAAACAAGCCCTGTCATTTGCACTCCTTGTAAAGAGGCATGTATTATCCTCTTGTGCAGCTGCTGGAGGCTTGAGAGCAGCTGCAGAATGTGTTCAGATAGCACTTGGTCATTGTTCCTTACTGGAAGCACGTGGTCTATCGCTTTCAGCTGTTCTCCTCAAACAATTCAGGCCCAGTGTTGAGCAAGCATTAGATGCTAATTTGAGGAGAATTGAAGAAAGTACTGCTGCATTAGCTGCAGCTGATGACTGGATACTCACCTACCCTCCATCTGGTATCCGTCCATTTGCTGTTAGATCATCTGCTACTAATTTGGCACTCCAGCCGAAGCTTTCAAGCAGTGCTCATCGTTTCAATTCAATGGTTCAGGTCATGCCCTATTCCTTGTGGTTGAGTTACACATTGCTGTCTGTTGCTTTCAGCTAAATGATTGTGGCCTTTCTTATCAAGTTTGTGACTGCAGCATTATGATATACTAGTGCTATATACTGTACATTTGTTTATTGGACGAGGAACGGTTATAAACTTAAAAATTCCTTTGCCACTTGTCTCTGGCCTTCTCCATAAACCAAGCTTCAATACCTGATCAGACTTGCATGATATGCTGAATTTTCCTTTTTATCATAGGTGCCATTTTCAACAAGAATTGGAGTAATCTTCAATAAATTCTCATCTTGACTAATCTAAAAAAATGAAATAGTTAACTTATGTGCAGAACCAGAGAAGATTGGCCAATTTTATTTGTTCTTCTATAGGTGAATTGTTGCAGTTCCATAGTACTGGAGTAGATGGTTTTTCCATCTAGGAAAGATTGCCTCTAATGGTGCTACTGTAGTATAGTGATAAGTTAAGACATAAAAGTTTTGCTTAAACAGACTCATGCTGACATACGCTACAACAGATTATGTATTTGAAATATCCTAATATGAACTAACTTGACTATACTATGCTTCTTTGGGGAGTGGTGATTAACTAGTATTGGCAACTTCTCATCTACTAATATGTACAGTGTGTATTGATGTTATCTATAACTTGCAGGATTTTTTTGAGGATGTTGGGCCACTGCTTAGCTTTCAATTAGGTGGTTCTACAATGGATGGACTTCTAAAAGTTTTCAATTCATATGTCAATTTACTTGTAAGTGCTCTACCAGGGTCAATGGAAGATGAAGCAAACTTTGATGATTTAGGAAACAAGATTGTTAGAATGGCAGAGACTGAAGCACAGCAGCTAGCTTTACTAGCTAATGCATCTTTGCTAGCTGAGGAGTTGCTTCCTAGAGCAGCTATGAAGCTGTCATCGGCAAACCAGGCTAGCATGGATGATTTGCGTAAGAGGGGGGCAGAAAAACAAAACCGTGTGCCTGAGCAACGAGAATGGAAAAGGAAACTACAGCGTATGGTGGACAGATTGAGAGATAGTTTCTGCAGACAGCATGCTCTTGAACTTATATTCACAGAGGAAGGTGATACCTATCTCAGTGCAGAAATGTACATTAGTATGGATAATACTGTTGAAGAGCCAGAGTGGGCCCCATCCCCAATTTTCCAGGTACTTGCAACTACTTATTGTATTTGGCTAAATCAAATAAACCCAGATCCATGTACTTCTTGGGATAACACATTTAGGTCCATGTACTTTATTGCATCACTTAAATCCTTGTAATTTTAGAACTAATCAAATTATATATTTGCATCCATGTGTAACTTCCAATTGTTTTAGTCAAAAGTAATCTCTCAGTAGTGAAGTGCTAACTTTGTGGTGATTTGACATCTCCGTTTTTGTGCAATTGCTAGGGCCATATTTAGAGAGCATCTTCCATAGAAAGAAATCTAGAGAACACTCATGCTTTTGCAGAAATGCTAATCTTGTAAACTACCACATGATCTATAGTTTAGATTGAGGAGATATAGCTTTTAGCCAGGTAAGTGTCTCAATAACCTGTAGTTTTGATATTAGTAAGTTAAATGTCATGTGCTGTTCATTGCAGGAATTGTACTCAAAGCTAAACAGGATGGCAAGCATTGCTGCAGATATGTTTGTTGGCAGAGAAAGGTTTGCTACTTTGCTAATGATGAGGCTTACTGAAACAGTCATACTGTGGCTCTCAGAGGATCAAGCCTTCTGGGAAGAGATTGAACAGGGACCAAAGCCTCTGGGTCCCCTTGGCCTTCGGCAGGTAAGCTCCTGTCCTCTTTTTGTTTGTTTCTTCTTCTTCTCTCATGTTATCAATTGTCATTTCATTTTTACCTTTCTCTCTGCAGTTCTATCTGGATATGCAATTTGTCATCCTTTTCGGACAAGGCCGATTCTTGTCTAGACATGTACATCAAGTCATATTGGATATCATTGATAGAGCAATGGCTGCTTTTTCTGCTACTGGAATGAACCCTGATAGGTACCACACCTGACACATGTTCATCCTTCTATCAGTTCAGAAGTATCTGACTGCTTTTGGTTCCGAAATATGAAGCGCAAATTTCTGACATTATTGCTGTACTGCAATTATCTAGGCCAGCAGATTCTCTAATGTGTTTTGTCTTATGACGTCTTGCATTATACCTGAATTCTTTTCCCTAGTGAATTAGAAAACATGGAGCTGTAGCGTTTCCTTAGGCTTCTATCTTACTTGTAATCCAAACTTTTGTTCATTCTTTTCTATGCGTGGGCTCCAGGGAACTGTTGCAGTTGTGACTGGGGTTCCCAATAATGTCAATAACTGATTAGTTGGTCACCGCTAGTAACGAGAAATTTGCTACTGGGACGGTTTTCTAAAAAGACTGCCAATTAGTGGACTCTAGGTTATGATTACTTGATTTTAATATTATTATTGCATTTAAATACATTGCTTCAGAATATTTTTTTCTGAAAAAGGTAAGAGCTAGAGTATAGGCCGTATTGAGTGTTGCGAGATGTCGAATAAAATTGATCTGGCCCAGGCTGTTCGAGCTACCAAGATTTCTCACAACAGTTTCACAGCTGGTATCAAATGGTTGCATTAAATAATGCAGTAGTGTGCTGGTGCTGCCTGTGTAGCATGACGTTATGCTAGTTCTTTGGTTGGTTGAAGCCAATGATGCAAATAAGTTAGCATCTCCTAGAAAGTAATGTTCAGGTAGCTTATGTATCTGACTAAGTTATGTCGCCAACTATATTCTAGTCTCTAGATTACATTATGCCCAGTTAACAAACGCTGTTATGGCATTATTTGAAAGAGGCATTTTTCGTTGTTTGGAAGAATCATTTTTCAAATGTAGCTGTTTGATGTTTTTGACGTTGCTGCAAGATGATAATGTCATCTACCTGTCTAATATGCTCTTAGTTAATAGTTCTTGAGTGGTAACTATTGTACTCCCTAGTTTCTTCCAGTCCTGCTGACTTGTTAAACTTGCTTTTGTACAGTGTGCTTCCAAGTGATGATTGGTTCATTGACGTTGCTCATGAAGCTGTCAGCATGATCAGTGGAAAGGGTAGAGTCGCCAATGGCGACAGGGAGGTAAACAGCCCGACCGCCTCAGTTTCAGCACAATCAATGTCGTCATTCAGATCCCATGGCAGTTCCTAGTATGCACGCTAGTCTTTTTGTAGACAGGTTCGTGTATAATAAGAAATAGTGCATTCTTTCTTTTATATTCTCTCACTTTTTCCCTTGTTTTTTTTTTCGCTTCTTTATTCTATATTTGTTGGGCTAGTATAGGTGGATAAATGTTTGACCTAGGAAAAAAATTCTTGAAACATTGTTTCCTGGAGCTGGGGTCTGTTAGTGTTGCATGAACGGTATACGGTACGAGCTCCACTCTGTATCATTCTTTCATCAGGTTTGATTTTTTCGGCATATCTTGTTTCCTGATTACAGGAATTGGTGCTTTGAATAAAGTTCTGGCATGTCACCAAATCATAAGAATTTAGTTGTATGCAAGTAAATCTCTAAAATATTAACATCAGTCATGGGTTGTGAAAATCTGAATCATTTAGTTGTGTATAAGTAAAGCTCTGAAATATTAACATCAGTGCTGAGTTGTGACTTGTGACAATCTTGGAAGTTGGAAATAAGCTGTGATATTGTTGTGCAGCTGATTCTAACATTCAGAAGGGGAAAAAAAAAATTACGGACGACCGCTTATCCTAGACTCTCAATGGTTGTGGTGACTGACTTGTGGGGTCTGAGGCACAGGATACATGTGTCAATAAGACACTTAATGGTGTTATGTTGAATTCTAATTTTTGTGGTGTTATGGAGTTAAATTTCTATAGAATAAATGACAAGTGTTTTGTGGTATGTGGATGGTTCGATCAAAAATTTAGAATTTTTTTTCCAAATAATCCTTAAAAAAAAATAAATTCGAAAAGTAACCCCTAACTTTTAAATTTTGCAAAAACGATTCTCTGTCGCGAAGCCCCCCGCGCGACTGATCTTCAGTCGCTAGCCGGGCGACGTGGTATGGCACAATGCCCCGCTGCCCACGTGCCGTGCCACGCCAGTTTTCAGTCGCTAGCCGGGCTAGCGACTGAAAGCTGCCTCCCTGGGGACATTTTCAATTGAGTTTCTTTTGGCCTGTGGTCGCGGTCGAAGGACTTTGTGATGATTTCGCTTGGGAATTAGGACTTGTTTGTAAATTTTGAGATTGGGAAGGTTGATTTGAGATCTAATTTCACACACAAGTATAACTTTATTTCAGGAGCGTATTCAGCAAAAGTTTCGATGAAATTCGGCAAGATTTGATGATTTTGGGATAATTCGAAAACAGGGTACTTTAGGGTAATTAGGGTAATTAGAATTTCAAAAAATGGCGAGACTTGAAACTAAGGCGTCGGATGAGATTTTGAAAATCTTACAGAAGAGAAACTTAGTCAGAATAGTGAATGGGAGATACTCCTTGAATTAGATCGAAGTTTGGAGATGAGATGTGGGTTTTAGCCTTTTTAAGTTCCGCGGAAAATCTGAAAAAGGTATAAGCCGCGATAATTCTAGGCTGATTTGCGAAAAGGAGTAAGACGACAAAGTTTTGGCATCGGGACCGTACAAGTACATACTAATTTCGCATTTATGCCGTGCTTTTGATACCTAGTTTTGTCTCGTTGGTTCGACGCATTTGTACGAAACCAGACGTCTCGGCGCAAAAGATGGTAGGTGCAAAAGTCGAAAAGACTAATCATACGAAAACGAGCACCAGATGAATAAGTAAAGGCTGAAAAGCAGAAACACAGAGTCATACAAAAGTAGAACAGCAGAAAACAGAAAACCCCAAAAAGTTGGAAACCTAACAAAAATGTACGAAAACTGAACAGTCCGAGAAAAGCCTACATCGGACTACTGCCCCTCTGTGGGGGGGGGGTTGATACTTTGATGGTGTGTACCGAGAGGGGGGCTGACGAACCCTGACGCGCCACCTCTTCGCTGGTGGTGTCTGCGCAGCTAGCGGAGACTGGGAAGGCTGTGTCGGCTGCGTAGGCGGCGGAGCATCGGGAAGGAAGCTAGGAAGCAGATGTGTCGGCTGTGTAGGATGCTGCTGTGCCTGGCCGAGAGGCTGGTGCCATGGAGGAGTATCGAGCTCTTCATCCGAAGAGCTATTGGCAGGCACGAAACCCGTGTGCAGTGGTGGAGGGTGCGACGACGACGGACGGTCCGCTGGTGGCACATGCGACGAAGGACCCGGCGCCGACGGTGATGGTGGGGGAATCACGGTCAAGTGAGGTGGCAGCAGCACTCTGAAACCGACCAGAATCTGATCGACCTGCCGCTCGACCTTTGAACAATATGCGTACACATCGTCGCTGGGCATGGTGGGTCCGAGGCGGGACCTGACCATCATGTCCCGTGCACCAGTAGAGATGCCGCCGAGGATGTCTAGCTGTGCACACGAATTAATGCAATTATAGAATGACAATCCATGTAAAAGTAAGGTTGCAAAGAGCTAAGGAACTCACAGAAGAGTGGATTCGCCCAGTTAGGCGTCGGTCGTAGAGGTCATTGATGGTGGCGGGAGGGATGGGCTCATCAGGCGCGGCGGGTGGACCGCCCGCCAATCGGTAGATCGTGCGAGGTCGGTACCAGGAAGATAGGAAAAATGGATGTCGTGGCTGTACGACCTGTGCTCCTCGACCGTGCGTGTGTGGGCCCAATCCATCCACTCCTGCACATAAGGCTGCTGTCGACGAACGAAATCGTCCCTCACTCGACCCTTCCTGGATTTCCTGCGGACAAAGCAATTAGTTCGTGACGGAAATTATGTATAAAATAACATGTGAATGTAATGCATATTTGACGTACTCGTGGATATGATGCGGAATCTGTCGAGGAGGCGGCACGGGGACAAGCTGGCGCAGGCCGAATTGGCGCATAACTCGCTCAGGCGAGTAACCCTCAATCATGTGCGAGAAGATGAGCAGAACCTAGGTGCGCTAGTACACATCATCCTGCGTAGAAAGAGAAGAAAGGCCGACTGGAGCGACGGATTGGAGGTTCACGGTGGTCCACGGATCCCAGATGACGTTGTCGTCGAGAAGCAGATCGAAGCCCGTGGCGTATGAAGGATAACAGAGGTGCGCCTGATCTGTGGCCCACCTCAAACTCAGCCTAGCCCACCTCCATCCCATCACGCGGCCGTCTCTTGCATCCTCGGCTAACGCGAACTGATCCCGCGGAACCAGCGGTCGACCGATGGGGAAATGCTCGTACGACCACATCTGCAAGAGGATGGCGCACCTAGTGAAAAGAGAGCTGACCTAGTCTCTGCTCGTGGCGTCGCACAACCCCCTGTAGGTGTGGCAGAGCACGGCGGATCCGAAACTGAACCTCGGCACGTGGCCCAAGGCCGAGTCGTCAATACTCCTGGCGAGCTGAACGTACTGCCGCTCGCAGATGTCTCCGTGGGTGCCAGGGAAGAGCAACCACCCAAACAGGTACAGCAAGTACGCCTCAAGGTGGCGCCTGAAGACCTCCTCTGGAGCGGCCAAGGGGAGCGCACCATCGTGCACTGCGCGAAGGTAACTCTGGGGAACTCCCGCGTCTTGCGCAAACCCCCCCGCTGGCCCTACTCCCTCGAAGTGCTGTAGGAAATCTAGGCGCCATGCAGCTCTCTCGGTGGCCGCTGGGACATATATCTCCCCGCAGATAGGCAGGCCAAGCAGCATGCTGACGTCCTGCAGCGTGATAGTGAGCTCGCCAAAATTGAAGTGGAACATGTGCGTCTCGGGCCTCCACCGATCCACAAGCGCAGTAATGAGTGCTCAGTCGAAAGGGAATCGCCTCGCCCAATCTACCATGCGAGCGAACGGCAACAGTTCGGCCTCGAGCAAATAAGGCGCGAACCGCTCATCTAGAGGCCACATCTCACGCGGTGTCCTCATGCGCAGAGCTGGGAGAACGATGCCCTGTAGAAGGCGTCGAGCATGGTGACGCTCCTGATGGTGCTGTGCAATCAGCTCGGGAAGCTGATGGTCGTGCGAGCAAGGAATGTGCAGCAGTTGAGGCTTGTTGCATGTGCATTGGGCATCTGCATTTGAAATTCGACATTCGTGGACCCGACCAACCCGCAGTGTGCCACGGACATGTCTGTGCCTTAGCCGAACCTTGTACTTCTCGTGCAAGTGACTCAGTACTGTGACATCATGTGTCAACGATTTTCTTGTCCGAAATTCGAGGTAATCATTGATCTTTTTGGACCAGTGTGCTAAGGGGTCATGCAAAAGGCTTGATGCCGCCAAACCCTTGCTGTCGTAGTACGCTATTGTGCCGCACACCTTTGAGGACGAAGTTGTACACCTCGGCCAGATTTGTCGTCATGATTCCGTACCGAGCCCCACTTGTGTCGTGAAGTAACGCCCACTTCTCCATTAGTTTAAGCTGAATCCACTGACTGAAACTGAGATGACCCTGGCGGCTTCCCGCGCCGGTATCGCCGCGATCTTCTGCAACCCCTGCTTATCGCAATTCCGCCAACGTACTTTCCTCCAGTGACTTCCAGATTTGTGAGAACTTTGACTGTTGGTTCTGTTTGGCAAGCCGTTTGAACACGAGCATCAGGCGCTTGCTCTTGAAACGACTGTGAAAATTCTCGCCAAGATGCCGTGAGCACCAACGACTCTACAAATCATCCCAACTCAGCGATGGATCCTCTCCCGATCGCATGTACTCCATCGCACTCAGCATTCCTCCATTTCGATCATGAATCAAGCACACGCGCTCTCGGTCTTTCACAACCTCATTCTTCAAAGTGCCCAAGAACCACAGCCAACTGCTATAGTTCTCCCCCTCGACCACGGCATATGCTATGGGGAGAAGCTGGTCATTGGCATCAACAACCACAGCAGTCAGCAGAGTTCCCTGGTATTTTCCAGTCAAAAATGCTCCGTCAATGCAAAGCACGGGTCTCATGTACCTGAACGATGCAACGCACTGTTGGAATGCCCAGAAAAATCTCCGCAGTACCATGTGTTGCATCTAGGCCTTCATGCCTAACCTTAATTTTGATGATTAATGAAAACAGAGTGTTTAGGACTAACTGTGCTTTTTGAGATTGATTTATATAGGACTCTGTTGGAAATATTGTCGAGATGAACAAAACGAACCCAACGCAAAAGACGTAAAAGCACAAGTCGCAAAAATGAAGACAAGACGCAAATGTGAAAAAGCAAAGACCTAAGGTAATCCGTATTTTATTTTTACCGATCTCGGCGTTTGGAGATGATCGGTTAAGGACTTTGTTGCTTAGATTTTTAACCGTACTATAAAGAGGGGTGGCGAAAGTCCTCTTTTTATCTCCATCATAAACCGAGAAATCTAGGTCATTGCATTGCATCTTTTTGGTTGGATTTGGTTTGAACTTAATTTGAAAAATCTGATTTTTCAGTTCAGTTTTTGACAGCGGAAGAGTATTTGCAATTTTCAGAAAGATCTAGGCAGATCTGATTTTTTCTTCTGTTGACAAAAATGTAGCCCTTGAAATTATCTTTCAAACGAGCTATTAAACACCTCTTTTGGATTTCTGGATTTAAAGTTATCTCTGTTTTTGTTCAGGCTGACTGTCAGTTTGCTGAACTGACTGTCAGTTTGAATGTCAGTTTGTGTTAACTGACAATTGTCCAGAGATGGTGTATTTTGTGCTCAAAATTTTTGTAATAAACTGATTGTCAGTTTGTCCATACTGACTGTCAGTTGAGGTTTCGACCACAGTGTTTTTAACTGAGTTTCTATTTGTGGTCGAACTGACTGTCAGTTTGCATAACTAACTGTTAGTTATGGGTTTCAGCTTTCCTTAAACGACCACGAACGGCTAGCAAAGTTTCTTCCGTAAATTTTGTCGGCCGTTGTGCACTGAACTGACTGTCAGTTTGAGTTGCTGATTTTCAGTTCTAGCTCCAACGGTTCATTTGATTCTTGAGACTATAAAAAGGGGTTTTGGGCATGAGTTTTATATAACAAGCAGTAGCATTTTTTATACACTCTTGAGCTTTAGTTTTCCACTTAAAATCTTGATCTTTTGATCAAGTCGAGTGTTTTCCGATCCACCGAGCACTTCAGTTCATTTGCATTTGCATTCACTTAGTTTCTCGGTGCGTGTTTGGAGGTCAAGAGAAGACCTCGCTGCCTGTTACTCTTGGTGAGCGCCCTCACCTAGACGGTTCGGAGGCGTGGCCGTTGACCTCTCCAGAACGGAGATTGTTGGAGAGGCTCGGTAAGCTTGTACAAGGCATCGGTGCTCGCCTTTCCGGAGTGGACAAGGAGCAACCAATAGTTGATAATACTCTTCGTGAGTATTGAGGCAAAACTCAAGTGACTTGAGTGCTTCAACGAGAACTAGTGAAGACTGGGCGAGTCTCCGATACTTCGGTAAAAACAGCTGTGTTCGTTCCCTATCTTCTCTCTTTAATATAGTAAATTGCATTTGGTTCTTCTTGGAATAAAAACTTGTTTTTTTATTTGGAGTTTTTAAAAGCCTCCTATTCACCCCCCCTCTAGTCGGCATCCTTGATCCAACACCATGCACCCAGGAATCACAGCACCCTCGGAGCCGATTGCCGGCGTATCAACAATTGCGGTGACTGTGCCTGGATTTGCTTCGCATATGCGCCGCAATAGCTTCGGTACTAAGTTATATGCCTCAACATATGTACCAAAAAGCTCCTCCAACGTCTTCTGTTTAGCCCTCCATGCCTTCGCGTACTTGATATTATAACCGTACTTCTTTGCGACATGTGCAATTATCACTTTCGGTGTTATTGCCGTATTTTCCTTCACTACTGACAGTATCAGACTGGCAACAAAACTGGAAGTGATATTTCTATGATGCTGCACCATGCCCTCAGCCAGACATCCGTGGTCTTCAACTCTGGTCACCCGAAAGAACGGGCC
This sequence comes from Pharus latifolius, assembly GCA_019359835.1. NCBI lineage: Eukaryota > Viridiplantae > Streptophyta > Magnoliopsida > Poales > Poaceae > Pharus > Pharus latifolius. Next base: position 84,536,239 of record CM033319.1, on the reverse strand, counting down.
ATCTTGTGGCCGCCAGACACGTACGTACCATGGACAATTCTGGACTAAACACCTCACAGTTCACAGGCTCGGATTTGATTTGACCACCTGGAATGGCCTATTTAGTGAGACAGCCCAGGCAGTCATGACTTTCTTTGCATCCTTTTTATTCTGAAACAACTGTCCAAGCTGGACGGTTGATTCATTATAAGACCATCGCGAACTCAGCTCATCACGAACCACAACGTTATTCAAGGATGATGGATCAGTCCACTCACTTATAGGATTCTGCTGTTCCGTGGGTTCAACAGGAGATTCATACATTTCTGACGGATCAGTATACTTCTCCTCATTAAAATTCTCCTCCAATTCTGACAATTCTTCAGCTGCATCTACTTGATGGCCACCAAATTGAGTTGTATCTCCTACAGTTTGCAAAGGTACACTGCCAGTTGCACTGGCATTGGTACTGCCACTTGCACCGATATCGGCATTGCCACCGCCATCGTGACCTCCGGTACAGATATTAGTGCTTTCTCTTTCAACTGAATGGCTGCCCTCCGAACCATGTGCTAACATTTCAACGTACAGTATGATGGTTCCGACAGCATAGCCTGGATTTGTCACAAATCGTCCAAACGAACCCCATGATTTGTCACCTTTCAGTCTCTTCAGCACCCATTTGTTTCCATCCGGAACCATGCCTTCGACCCTGAGATTATCCGTCGCAACATTGAGTTCTAACAGTTGGACTAACCACATCTTCAAATCATTGAAAGACATTGACTGTGGTTGTCTCATTTGACTGTAAACATACATACAACTACCAAGATCATCACCGTTTGGTCCATTACGGATTACACCAGCTCCGTAATAAACGCAAACTGTATTGGGTTGCTCCATAGCTGTATCAGAGTGTATAATTAGAGAACCAACATTGCTCATAGTACTAGAAAAAACATGATTTTTCAAACAACAGAAATTTTCCCCTCTCCCTCTAAACCCATGCGGGAAACGCCAACACGATGAGGGCGACAGCGGTGATGACTACGACAATGAGGCCGCGATTCCTAACCCTAACCCTAACTGATTGACAACCCTACCCCTAAACCTAACAAAAAAACCAACCCTTCTCTTCTCTTCTCTTCTCCTCTCCTCCTCTTCCTTCTCTTCTCTTTTTTCTCTCTGCTAATTTCTGAATTTTCGGAAAAATGAAATGGCCGTACTGTGTAAAAGCGACGCACGGTGTTTAAATACCGTTTCAATCGCTATTGGGCTACACGATTTTTGCCTACAACCCTAAAAAAAAATAAACCCTCTCCCTCTAAACCCATGCGGGAAAGGCTAAGACGGTGAGGGCGACAGCGGTAATGACTAACCCTAACCCCAACTAAAAGAAGCGACAGCGGTGATGACTAACCCTAACCCTAATAATAACAATCATTTTAATATACATAATCACAAATATTTACATCTACATATTAACAAATATTTTAATCTACGTGCTTACTAATAAAATTCAAATTTGAAAACATCACATTTTTTAGTGGTTCTAAAATTTTTTAATCTGCGAACATACACTAACCCTAACCCTAATCTGCGAACATACACTAACCCTAACCCTAAATTTTTTTGTTCATCACATTCATGCATTTACCATCCGTATAAACATATATTCTAAATCATATCTAAATACTACGAGTTAACGATCTAATTAATTTAAATATACGAATTAAAAAAATATACCTCAGCGAACAGATTTGAAGAATCTCCGAAAAAAGTTTTTCTGCTCCTCTTTCTTCTCTTCTTCTCTCTCTCTAAACAGATTTCAGTAATTTCTGGAAAAATTCGAAAAAATGAAGTCGGCTGTACTGTGAGAGGGACGGCTGGGGGTTAAAAGGCAGCTTTCAGTCGCTAGCCGAGCTAGCGACTGAAACGCTGCGGGTTTTAGTCACTAGCTTAGCTAGCGACTAAAAGCTGGTGTGGCACGGCACGGGGCCAGCGGGGCATTGTGCCATGCCACGTCTTCAGCCGCTAGCCGGGCTAGCGACTGAAGATCAGTCGCGCGGGGGGCTTCGCGACAGAGAGTCGTTTTTGTAAAATTTAAAAGTAGGGGTTAGTTTTTGAATTTATTTTTTTAAGGGTTATTTGAAAAAAAAATTCAAAAATTTAACAGTTGACATGGTTGAAGGTGACAAGGTTTTTTTTGCTCACCTCCGTCTCAAGTGTGGACGCCTGATCAGACGGTCCATGAGCATGTATAATTTCTACCAAATGGTAGAGGGTTAAAATCCAATCAGGCACTAGCAATAATTTCTACCCAAAAGAATCCAACATGTCCTATGTATTATTGTATGTTACATTTGGTGCCCAAAGATTGAAAAATGAGCGTTTTGGGTAAATGTTGATTTCTCATTAGACGACTTTGGAATGTGATTTTGAGCATCTTTTTTCCATTAGAAGACTCTTAAGCTTGATCTTGAGCATCTGTTTACTAAAAAGTAACAATCCATAGCATTGACAGGGTTGTAGTGGGGATTTGGCTGCCAGAGTTTGGGCAAGTAAAATGCACACACAAATTTGGCGAGAAAATATGAAGGATGGGTTGCAAACTATGGTCAAATTTTTTTGGCTAGACAATTTTGGTTATCATCCAAACAATAGCAAAAGATCTGCTTGATAAATTATGGTTATAAACTAAAATACCCAAGTATTTTTGACAGTAACGTTGGGAATTGCCAGCACAAAATCTCTCGTAATGTCCGCATCAGGTGGAGTATCAGTGACAGCCGACAAGTACATAGTGAACAGATGTCAGCATGTCATCCCCATCATGTTCCCATGCAGTACCCAATAAAGAAAGATCCTTCCTTATCTTGCAAGTGCCAGGGTCTCCGAGGCATCTATCTTCGACTCAATTCAATTCGATTTGCACAGCTGGTTCCATTCAATGTGCATCGCCCAACTAATCCTTGTGACTGCAATTATTTATAGGATTTTGCTAATTGTTAGGTATCTATTTTTTTTATATTGTATACATCTCTTTCTACTGTTGCATTATACTTCTATTTTTAGATCTAATTCTCTAGTGTTCATCTAGTCCCCTGAACTTCTCCGATGGTGGTGGCTAGAGGTGTGCGTTCCTTTTTTTGGTTTATTTGGTTCGGTTATTTCGGTTTTTTGAAATTTTCTGCTATATAAAATGAATACCAAATTAATCAAACTATAAATCGATTTGGTATTAGTAAATATCAAATAAAATTCGATTTGGTTTGATAAGTACCAAATTTATCAAACTTGCATTTTTACATTATATGATGAAACAATTTTGAAAACAAAATTTAAATTACATATTGTAATAGTAAAATGCAAGTATTACACTATGTATACCCTTTATACTCTCACAATCTAAAATTTATTCAACAAAATTGTATTTGTATCATTACAAATAATATACTAATTAAAATACTATATAGTTTATTGGGAGTAGCGAAAGGAAATTTGATAAGTTCAATTATTTTGGTTTTGCAAAAAATTTTAGTTTTTGAAAATAAAAACCGAATTGAATACCAAATACCAAATTAACCAAAAATTTGGTTAATTTGGTTCGGTTCAGCTTGGTTATTTTGGTTAGTTGAGTTTTTGTACACCTCTAGCAACGGTTCGGTGAGAGCGAAGGTGGGGTGGCGGTGGCAACCCCAGTCGCGGGTGAAGTTGGTGGGAGGTGGCAGCTATGGAGAGAAAGGGAGATGACACTAGAGGAGAGGGATACAGTGCAGTGAAGTGGTAGTGGTCGGTGGGAGAGAAGAGAAGGGGGAAGAGGAGGCCAGGGAGGAAATAGGGATGCGTGGCTTGGATCAAGAGCGGAAGTGGGAGTAAGAAAGGAGGAGGAAGATAGAAGAGATAAACAGTAGAGATTATATAAAGGTTTTAAATATATAATGTAGATGATTCAATTTTTTATTAAAAAACAAGCTCATGCGCCCTACACAGCCACTTATTTATATATACATCTTATTTCTTCTCTTTGCTACATCTCCTAACAGTGACTTTTGGTCCCTCTATTTTTTTCTTACACTAAATTTGATCACTCTATTTCAAAACAACTCAAATTATTCCATCTACTCCAAAATAATTGAAAATAGTTATTGTTGTTATTGGTGATGTTTTTTTTTTATTACAAAATCAATGGTAGTCTAAGTGGTAAAGGCACTAGGGTTCTCCGGTGGAGACTAGGATCGTGTGGATTATTATAATCATTTCAAGAGATTATCTATACTATTTAATATATTACATATTTATAATATATTGGGTCCATTGTAGGCCTCAAATATTTTAGATACTATTTTGATCTATTGAATTTGAGACAATCTCATTTAGTCACTTTGTTAAAAAAAATTTACACCCCATTGATAATTGAAGCCAACTGAAAGATAGACTCCATTTATTAGTGACTCATAGGGTCAATTTGGACCTGTCTACAAAGGTGAGAGATTAAAATAACTGAATTTGATCCTAAAATTGAGGAATAAATATCAGACTTTTCTCTATGATTTACTTCTGTATATTTAGAAGCCACGTTGTAAGTTTTAATTCATGTCTAAGTTTTGGAAAAGTAGCAAGTGTAGAAAACATGGAAATTTTATAAAATAAATATAATTCATGCAATCTACTGTCATATCAAATGATACTATTGAGTGATCATTATTAAGACAAAATAATCTGGATGTAACTCCAACCAAACATCCAACAAATTAAAAGAAAGTATAGATCACATCAGTCAAATATACAATTAAGTTATATCTATTTTGATATGAAATTTTTTTTTGTGGACAACAATTATTCAAAGACATTAAAACAATAAATTAAATATCTTACCAATTTAAATGTTAGATGCTACACCTATAAACAGATACACTATTTTTCTTTAGGAGCCACTAGTTGAAAATGTTTTTCTTTATTCTTTATTTATTTTATTTTGATTTTTCCTATTCTTCTATTCCTATCCTCGAGGAACATCGTTTACATCAATGGAGAATTTTTTTCTCTAAAAAGTCCTGAATTGAATCTAAAATTGATGAGTTAATATAGGTTTATTCATGCGTTTAGGCACTTTTCAAATATGAATCAATTTTCTAATCTGGCTTTTGTGCTTTGGTGTTAGATCCTAATTTCTGTGAAGTAGAACGAAGGTTGTAGCTGTGGTCAAGTATAGGAGGGTTCGGCTTGTCCCTCACGACAGCTCTACCTGTAGTGATGGTCTCACCATGTAGAGAAAAGAGATTAAGGGAGAAACTTTAATTTTATTTCTTGTTAACTTTCTTCTGAGATTACATCCTCTTATATAAGAGATATAACCGCTGAGATATAAAAGGAAAGTATAAAAGACTAAATTGGACTCTTTCTAAATCTATTACTATCCAGATTGGACTTTATTCTTGCGGCTATATTGCTGGCCTACAAATGAATCCGTAACCTTTCTTCCCTCCTGTAGAAACAGCTTGTCCTCAAGTTGGAAGGATGGATAGAGCTTGCGAAATTCATCCAAGGATAGCCAGGAAGACTTCGAGGGAGGTTGATTGACCCATTAAACAAGCAGGTCCCATGCACCCCTATTGAGATGAGTACGGAGCACCTTTTGTGGTTGAAGTATCACTTTACCGTTGAAAAATTCATGCAACAGAGGGATAGCTGGAGGAGGATCACCATGGAATGGTTTGAGGAGGCTCGTGGATCTTTGCTTTGTCTGAAGCTGAAGACGACTCGAATCTTATAAGGCCCAAAGAACCTTGGCCCGAGCTTGGAGGGGGCGGCCGAAGTAAGTAAGGGAAGAGGCATGGCGATGGAGTCGAAGACAATCCATTGTCCTTCATCAAAAGAAAGCTCATGATGATTGGAGTCATAATTAGTCTTCATGCATTGCTGAGCTTGGAGTAGACGATCACACGCATCATGTATCATGTCGTCCCGATCATGTAAAGAACGATTGACGACCTCAACTTGTGCTGTCCCTGGTTTGTAAGGGATGAGGGGTGGCGGATCGCGACCATAGATCACTCAGAAGGGTGTGTCCCAAAGTACATTGTGGAAGGACGTATTATAACAATATTCAGCCCATGGAAGGTATTGAAGCCAATGATGAAGGCAATAACACACTAAGCAATGGAGGTACATCTTTATTGTACAGTTGACAACTTTAGTTTGACCATCCAATTGAGGGTGGAATGCCGAAGTTAAATGCACCTGAATGCCTGATAAACGAAAGAGTTCTTGCCAATAATTACTGGTGAAGATGAGATCCCTGTCATTGACAATGGACTCTTAAATGCCATGCAAATGGACATTCTCATCAAAGAAAGACTGAGCCACTAAGCTAGCTGTATATTGGTGCAACAAAGCTATAAAGTGGGCATACTTGGAGAACTGTTCCACGATAGTGAAAATAACTGATTTGCTATGAACTTTACGAAATTCTTCAATAAAGTTCATGGAGATATCTGCCCAAACGCGATGTAGAATCAATAGCGGTTGAAGTAGGCTGGTTAGATGGAGATGCATAGATTTGTTGCGTTGACAAACCACACAACTTTTGATGCAATCTTGGACCACTTGGCGCATGTGTGGAACAAAGAAGCCCGCACGTAGACAATGCATAGTTTTGAGGATGCCTTCATGGCCAATAGTATGTGCAGCGACCAAAATATGGGACAACGAAGTTGAGTTGGCCGGAAGGAATACGCGACGGCCAAGCAGTAGCAATCCATCCACTAAGGTCCAATCAAATGAAAGAAAGCCATCTTGAAATTTGGTGCGCATTTCTTGAAATTCCGGATTCGTCCAAAATTCTTTGCGAAGATCATCATAATCCTGTAAGTGAGGAAGGGATATAGTGAACAAACTTCCTACATCTTCATCTTGACGAGAGAGTGCATCAGCCATAGTGTTCAAACGACCAGGACGATATTCAATCGTGAAATCATAACCCAATAATTTGCTCACCCAACAATGCTGCGAAATTGTGGAGAAGCGTTGATTTAGGAGAAATTTAAGACTGTAGTGGTTGGTTCGAACGAGGAATGAACGACCCCACAGCTAAGCTCGCCAGTGCTTGATAGCCATGACCAGTCCAATAAGCTCCCTCTCATATGCTGCTAATGTGGTATGATGAGCTGCAATAGGATGACTGAAGAAAGTCAACAAACGATCACCTTGATGTAGCACAGCTCCAAAACCAGATCCTGAGGCATCGCATTCGATGATGAAGGAAGAAGAAAAATCCATTAACTATAAAACTGGGGCTGTTGATAGGGCTTGCTTGAGTGACGTGAAGTCTGACACTGCCGACTCTAACCAGAGAAATGATTCCTTCTTGAGAAGCTGTGTGAGCAGGGCAACAATGGTCCCAAAGTTTTTGATGAATTTACGATAATAACCGGCAAGTCCCAAAAATCCTCGAAGTGCGCGAATAGAAGTCGGGCACGGCTAGTCCTAGATGGCCTGGACATTAGCGGAATCCATGGCCATACCCTCGGCTGAAATAATATGGCCGAGATAAGACACCAAAGTGTCACCAAAAGAGCATTTGGACCACTTATGGAATAACTGGTGTTGCCGAAGGAGTTGACAAAGAGAGTGGATGTGGCACAAATGCTGGGTCAAGACCAGCTATATGTTAGTATGTCGTTGAAGAATACTAGGACAACACGGTGTAGGTGCGGCTGGAGAATTGCATTCATAAAAGATTGAAAGGTGACCGGTGCATTAGTCAGACCAAACAGTATGATGAGGAACTCAAAGTGCCCATGATGTGTCCAAAAGGCTATTTTAAATGCATCCTCAGGGTGCATTCGGACCTGATGGTAGCGTGATCGAAGGTCTAATTTTGTAAAGAAGCGCGCCCCGTTCAATTCGTCAAGTAACTCATTGATGACCAGAATAGGAAATTTATTTTTAACGATGGCTGCATTGAGGGCACGATAGTCAATGCAAAAGTGCCATGAGCCATTCTGTTTGCTGATGAGTAAGACCGGTGAGGAGAACTCCAAGGTGCTAGGGCGGATGAGGCCTTGTCCAAGCATAACGGCACACTGTCGTTCAATTTCATCCTTTTGTGCAGCTGGATAGCAGTATGGTCGAATAGCCACTGGAGGAAATTCTGGCGAGAGATGGATTCGGTGATATTGGGGGAAGATAGCTGGTGTAACACCTCAGATCTTACTATTCTTTTAATATGTCAATTAATACATTTCTTATTTAATCCCTCTGATATCTCGATCACACTTCGGATCAATCCTAGAAAAATCCTCCAAAATGTCTGATTAAATTCTTTAAATTTCTCTAGATTAAATTCCAACTCAAAATAACAAACTCTTTTTCAGCCAAATATTCGACCTATTAGGTTGCTCCAATTCAAATTGTCTTAAACCAGTAATTATGTTGGAAATAATCAAGATTTGGTCGATGGTCGATCTATACAATCAACACTGGCTCTCTGGTCGAACCGAATACTGGTCGAATCAGAGAGAAAACAAATGGATCCCTTTATCCTAGTTCAAGTGCTCGTGTGAAATTTTTGTCCCTTTCTAGTTTGAAGTGTTTGATCTAGTTTTTCCAATGTTTAGTCAAATAGGTAGTACACCAATCCACAAATCAGCCATGTTTCGGTGTTTTGATCCAAATGAAGCCCAATCAGGAAGCCCCTAAAATAGCAAACACCATTTCTAACTAATGCATGTTGACTGTGAGAGAGAAATGACCAGCAAACATAAAGAGTGTTGAACACCCTCCTGTCATGCCACTGTGCGAGCCCCCAACCAGCGACGAGCTGAACTTCCTTAAGAGCAATCAAGATCTTTGCACCTGACATTGCTTGATCCTTTTTGTCTTATTCCCTTGTCCAGTATCTATAAGCAGCCTATAAGAACACCTCACGCAACCTTCTTCTTCTTCGTTCTTGTTTGTTCATTCTTCGTTTCTTGCTTAAGTCCTGAGAATGTATGATGCTTGATAGATCTTGCTCGTGTATTCGTTTTTCTTGATCAACCTTAAGAGAAATCATTCATTCATCCATCTTTCATCTGTTCTTGTACAGAAATCTCACCAAAAACATCCAAGGATCACTGTATTTCCAAGCCTTCTTCTTCAACTACGGTGAGTATCACTCTGTTTTAGATTCTTGAGCAGCTTCCCTTTAAATTTCAAATTTGTACTCGTCACTGCACCAATTTCTCTAATTCTTGTTGCTGTGTGTTCACAACTCTCTTAGCTTCGTTTTGGGTATCTTTAATCGGTATTTTGATATGTAGAACTTCGGCAATCGACGAAACAGTTCAGCCCAGTTGCTTTTCTGCTTTTGCAAAATTGGACCTCTTAGATGGCCGCAAAACTATTCGAACCTGTTGAAAGAATTGTAGATCAGCTCATTTCCTACAACTATTCTGTTGTTGACTTTTTGAGATAATAACTTTATCAGCCCTATTTTTGTGTTTTCCAAATTTCAGTCATTTCATTTAAGAGTCTGACGAACAAGAAGTTAAACCAATCTTTGATTAATCCTTTGGTTGTGTTCGATCTCACCAAACTCAAGTCCTATGCGATCGGTTCAGACCAACTCGAGCCCAAATTTAGACAAACTAGGCACTTGTAGCCAAGCCCAGAGTGTTTTCTCCCTCCCAGGATCATCTTCAACCAGAATACCTTGCATGCATGTATATTTATGCTTTCCATATAATTTTTTTATGGTAAGTAATTTCTGTATGCTTATGTGTTTTATTATTATTTGTGTGTGAGAGTACAACTAGGAGTGGAAGAATCAGAAGAAGTGTTCAAAGACCCCGCTTTCTAAGGCAAGTCTCTTTCTTATTGATCATGTCTTTCCCAGTATTTTAAGTAAATTAGGTTATTTATTGTTTTCAGTATATGCATACTTTAGTTTTCAAATGCTATATTGGATAAATATGAGTAGATATGACTTGACTCCTTTGAAGGCCCTTCATGTTCATATATCCTATGTGCTCATCTGTCGCTCTAGGATGTTGTGCTTAAGTTATACTTATACTTCAATATATGTGCTAAATGCTAAATGGTCATTTATATGAAAAGTGTGTTTAAAACCTTGTTTGTAAAACTGTAAAGTTAGAATTAATAGTGAGGATGGTTTATGTGGTTGGCACTGTATGCGCAACGGGAATGCGGCTGGGCTCCGTACTAACGGTTCATAAGGATAAGACCCTTGTGTTGTACTTTCAAGCGGCATGAAAAACGTACTAACAATTTGCTTGGTATGGGACGGCCGCAGTAAAGTAGTTATCCAGGTATTAGCTTTTCCTTGCAATGGTTGTCGGTCTGGTTTCTCAAGGGAAACTGGTGGGCCACAGAAGGCTGTGAGTTGTGAGAGTGAGTAAGTGAATTAGGAGTTCATAAGGAAGGCATCCTAGACCTGGATACCGAGTCGTGCGTGACTGGATCCACATGCTATGAGTCTCACGGGACCATGGGCCAAGGCTAGGTAGATTTGGCTGTGGGGTGCGCTCCACAGTGATAATATGGACTGAGTTGTCTATTTATTGGGCAGGGAATTGTCGTGTGATCTCAGCCTTCTCGCATGCGTAAAAGTCACATGAAGAGATACCAACATGAAAGTTGGGTGATCAAGTGGATTTAAGTGGTACACCTTTGCAAAGTTACAAAAAAGTATCAAATACTGTGAGCTCCTAGGTTTTGGAGTCTGCACGCAGTGGATTCTATCCATGTTGATGCAGCACAAGTATGATTTGGAAGATTTTTGTAATATTGGTTAAAAGTGGTGACTCATGGAAGACCGCCACGCATAACATTTTCTAAAACCTAGTTTAGGATTTTAAAGTCTCGTTTTTTAAATCAAAACTTTTCTTCAGAACTTTAGAGTGAAAATCTATTATATTCTTACCTATAAACCAAAGAGTCTGTTTCTTGGAATTCTCCATCATTTATATACTTGCATTCATTAATTGAGACTTGTTGAGTATTGTGAGGACAACATGCTCACCCTTACTTTTGCATATAAAATTTAGAGGAAGGACTCGTTGATCTCGACTCTTATGGCTTTGAACCCATTGATGATGAAGGAACCGTCCCCAATGATGTAGTTTACTAGAGGGTCATTCGCCTAGTAGAGCTCGATGTGGCGGGAGCCTATGCTGTACCGCTTCTATTGGAGATGATGAAGACATTGAAGACTGTCATAGTTGTTTTGTTTATCACTCTGTGCAATCTGTTCCTTTGTGCTGACCTTTGTGTCGATGAAACTTCTTAATTTGTATCAACTCTAAATTACGCCATTCTTAACGCTATGGTATTGTAATATTGGTCCTTGTGACCTTGTACTCGTTTTAATTACCTATGCTGTGTTGTGGGCTTGTAATATATTATTTTGTGTGCAACCTAACCTGGGCAGTTGCCGCTGGATTCCTCATATGAGGGTCCCCACAGCTGGTAGCCCATGCGGTTCATCAAAAAGGTTTGTGAAATCCAAGAGTAATTGGTCCAATAAGTCCTTGCTAGCACATGTAAAGGATTGTGGTCGCATAACAATCGACGATGAAACTTGCACTCACAATACTGAGCGGCAAGGATGGACACATCCTTGAATTGACCATACGATTTCCATTAGCCATGGCCACACAGAGACTAGGACGTGGCTTCAATGGCACAACCGCTTCAATCCTTGAAATTATTGGTAGAGCTAGAGTCGATTAAAGCGAGGAATTTGTAACCATTGATGCACACCATAAGCTGCATAGTTTGTCTTGTATTGATACTTGCCAAAGCATGCAGGGAGATAAGTGGTAGATCTTGGACCGCTTTGGGTGGAGAATTGATGGTGTCCTCCTCATCATCCACCACTTCCAACCAAAAAAGGTGTTTGCACTTGTGGGCTTTGAAAAATATCTCATCAGTTAAAACAGAGTCCCTTTTCTCGCTGTATCACCATCTTTGCTGGAGACAAGCGGTGGAAAGTGCGAGGAGGCAAAGAGGTAACAACCGGTGTGAAACTGGTGGTGTTGCCCAGTTGATGGAAAGTTGGTGGTGACCGAGACTCGAGGATAGATGGTCGAACCTCATGCGGTGTAGATGAAGGGACCATTGAGGACGATCGAGATGGTGCTGCAGAAGAAGTTTGAGAGGACTGAAGCTGATAATCATGTTCAAAGGATCCGGCGAAACTAATAGCCAACTGAAGGGTGCATAGGTTTTGGAACTCAACATCCAGTTGAAAGACACCTTTTATGCCTGCAGTGAATAAGTGCATTTGTTGTTTTTCATTGAGAAGCTCCACTCAGCAAATCATGATGCCAAACTTCTCGATGTAATATGCGACCGATCCGCTGTAATGAAGGGGTTCATGAGTCCACCCAAGGGATTACTACACATTGGAGGCCTGAAACACATGTGGCAATATTTTTGAAGCAATGCCAGGTCGGGGTGCCTTCGTTACGCTCAATTTGGTAGTACCATTGTTGGGCGGTGTTTGTCAGATGATATGACGCAAGCCAGGCTTTTTCTTCCTCCAATGTGCGTTGGCCGCCAAAAATTATTTGCAGTGATTTAGCCATCTAAGAGGGTCCTCTTTGTCATTGAAGGTGAGACTTTTCAACTTATGATATCAGGGAGCGCCTGGCGTGACGGCACGTGTACCACCACTGTTGCTTGATGAGTGAAGCTTGGCTGGGGGTGCATATGTTGCTGGAGCAAGGCACTCACTGCAAGTTGTGGACAACAACTTCAATATGATCCAGTCGGCTTGCCATCTCCACCTTAGACACCAAGATGGCATCGAATTGGTTAGCTTGGGACTTGAGGAGGACATCTAGCTTGGAGGAAAGGGAGGCATTAGCATTATCACTCATGGAAGCTGATACCAGGTTGTTGGATCCTAATTTCCGTGAAGTAGAACGAAGGTTGTAGTCATGGTCAGATATATAGGAGGGTTTAGCTTGCCCATCACGACAGCTCCGCTTGCCATGGTGGTCTTGCCATTTAGAAAAAAAGAGGTCAAGGGGGATATTTTAACTTTATTTCTTGTTGATTTCCCAAAGGGATTACATCCTCTTATATAAGAGATCCAACCCTCTAAATAAAGAAACTCTAAGATATAATTCTTTAGGGATACAAACTCTAATTTAAATATGACTTCGAGGTATAAAATGAAACTGCAAAAGATTAAATTGGACTCTTTCTAAACCTACTATTGCCCAGATTGGACTTTATTCTTGCAACTATATTGTTGGCTTATAAATGAATCCATAACATTTGATGTGTCGTTTGGGATCGTTTAAGTGACCTATGTTATGTTGAAGGGATATCTCTATGATTTGATTGTGGTATGATGTTTAGCGTTTCATAGAATCGTATTATAGAAGTTGTTTGTGAGTTATTTGGTGGGGGGGGGGGATGTTTAACCAATCTTTTTCTCAAACTTATATGCTAATAAGCTAAAACTAGGCTAACCGGTAGACTTAAGTTTAGGGATTAAGTTTTTTTAACTAGAAGCTCCTAGTAAGATGAAGTCGATAGAAGAGATTTGTTAGGCTTATAAATCAAAGTTCAAATTGTTGGATCTATATTTTGATGATTAATGATAATTTGGATAAACTCCGTTTTAGTACAAGTAAATTGAAATATTATTTGTTAAACCCTGAAGTTGATGTCTTCCTTGTTGTGGTTTAATATCGATACATATGTTGAGGGGGAGCTCATCATATCAGTCATCTGTGCTTGCACCAAGCTTGTACTAATTGTTATCATGATATGAATCGTATGGATCTTGTGCTTACCTCTTATCATGTATGGATTTATATGACTGTATATTTCATCTTTTACCCTTTTGTGGTTTATCGAAAACGGTTCTGTCATTAAACACCAAAAAGGGAAATTGTTGAGTCAACTCCTGTGGGAGTAATTTCTTTGGTGATTAATGACATCCCAATTATGAGACTAACGTTTTTTAATGGGTGTATGTGTTGTAGTTTCAAAATGGATTACGAGATGAAAGCAAGTAAATGCGTATGGAGGATGATGTCGATATGAGCTACCTTGAGCGAGGTCAAGCTTCATCGTAGGTAAGATCTAAGATTAATGATCATTTTCTTAGGATTTTATCGGTCTCGATGTTTGATGATAGACCGAGTTGATATGATTTCTTTTTGCTAGTTTAATCGTACTATTAAGAGGGGTTGGAAACTTGTAGCTTGAGTCGATCTAGTGTGGAAACTCAAATGCATTCATATCATTGTGCACTAGTGTTTATTCACCTCTTGCATTGCTAGAAAATAAGTGTCATTTATTTGAATTATAAATAATATTTGAAAACTACACTTAGTCATGGTCATATATGCACAAATTGGGTGTATCACTATTTGGAACTGGTCGTGGTCGTAGAAATTCAAACTAGTTATACCAGTACACAACTCGAATACGGTCATTCGACCATTTGCTATTCGACCGGATATTCTACCAGTAGCTTAAAGTTCTTCAATCAAAACTGGTCGTGGTTTATGTTGACTGTTAGCATGCATATCTGAGTGGACACAAACAATTGCATTTGCATATAGCCTCAAATCAACTTTGAGTAAAATTCCTAAGTTCTGCTTTTGGTTTGCACAGGCCGGACATTGTCTATGATTGTCCGGCCAGTACAAAACTTGTGAACTTTAAACAAAAGTGAATCAAAGACAAATGAATTTGTCTGGGCACATCTGTCCGGGACTGAGTGGACTTTGTCCGGTGTGAGCGGACAATGTCTGCCCAATACAAATTCGTTTTGAGGCAAAATTAAAAAGTGAACCAGAGACGTTTACATCTGTCTGGGTTTTTGTCCGGACAAAAGGCTATTTGTTCGGCCTTCACAAAAGTAGCTGAACGGTAACTGACACGTTTGCAATGATCATATTGACATGTACTATCCGAACATTGTTTGGCATAGCCGGACAATGTCCGGCTTGTACAAAATTTGCACAACTTCTTGCAAACGGCTAGTTTCTTTGTGAGGGCTATATATACCTCAACTTGGCCAACATTTGAAGTGCTCAACAACTCGAAAATCCTGTGCATAAGCTAGCCAAATCTTTTGAAGTCAATCTCTTGTATCTAGAGCCAAAATTTGAGCCAAATCTTTGACAGTATTTGAGAAGAGAAACATTTGTGAGAGGCTAAGAGTGCTTAGTGCACATCATCCATCATTTACAAACTAGTGCTAGAGTATGGGCATTTATTTGCATCATTTGAGTTTCTAGCACTTGATTCATTCAATTGAAAACGTCCAATTTATTACTCTTGGAGATCGCCATCGCCTAGACGGTTGTTGGAGAAGAGTCGCGATCTCTTCGTTGGAGTTTGTTGGAGAGACTGACAAAAACGTGTGAAAGATATTAGTGCTCGCCTATTCGAAGTGGTGAAGAAACAACCCGAGTGGAGATATCCTTCATGGATATAGAAGTGAGCCTCATGTGTGAGCACTTCAACGAGAAGTAGGGGAGACTGGGCGAGTCTCCAAGACCTCAGTAAAAATTGTTGTGTCAATTGTTTCTCTCTTGCACAATTTGTATTTACCTTGACTCTATTACTTCCATTTACTCTTGTTGTTTGTTGTATTGCATTTTCTATGTTGTTGAATGCAAATTGATCTTATATAGTTTTAATCTCTTTTGTGAAAATTCGGTTTTCTTTCATATCTTACAAAAATTATGTTAGTTGAAATTTTTTTTTAAAACTTCCTATTCACCTCCTCTAGTCGACATCCTCGATCTTACATAAATAAAATATTTTACTAGAAAAATTTAAATTTGGCCAAACAGTCTCGCAGTTAAGTTATTATTGGGATTTCATAAAAAATACAAAGGGACGTTTGAGCACGAGAAAATAAATATTAAGCAACCAGTTATGATTAAAAAAAGGAGGAGCATGACCACCAGAAAAATAAGCAATAAAATCGTGCAAGCAAAATCCAGCAAATTTAAATCACATCCAAGTCAAAATTTGATTTGAGGACCTCTAAATACCATCTTTATCTCTTTACGAAATTCCACGTAGTACAAAGATGGCTATTTCATGCATCACATCAAAGTCACCACGTAGCGGCCTCGTCATATGTCATGAAAACAAAATATTTGTTATAGATATCCCTTAAAAAAACTAATAAGTCTAACTTTTAATTTAGAAATTTTTAGAAACAACATACTGCGGTAGCTGCCAGGGGCGTGCGGCATAATCATGCATTTTCTTTCTAACCGATGCAAATTTTGTGCTCAAATTTTTTAAGGTTGTGTTTGAGATTATAATGTGATGCTGTGTTATAAAATATTATAATTATTGAAGATATTTATCATATTTAATAAGATATTATTATTATTTTTATAATTATTAAATTATTATTTAAAAAATAATATATTAAACAGAGTTTAAAGAACGTAATATATTCTCAACATAGACTAAATTCACACCATTAACAAATTTATATCTTATGCCTTTCGTAACAAAAGATATGTGATTTTTTCTCATTTGTACCATTAAATTACAAATTAATGATCTATATTGAAATTAGTGTGAAATTTATAATAGACCATAAAATGATTAATTATGTCAATTTCTCTTCTAAATAGATCTTTATTGACGCACTCTTAGTCTTTATTATGTAAGACATGCTTGCTTCTCATTGTTTTGGAGGTTGTTGTCAATATTTTTGTGGGTGACATTTGTCTTATTTTTATTTTTTAAATTTTTTATCATTGTAGTGGTATTAAAGTTGTGAATCTAATAAAATATCATCGACAATATTATTGATATATGATTCAAGTCTTATATGTTATACTCTCAGTTTTATTATAGTTTTATAAAGATAATTATTCTAATTTAATTTGTCACAAGATACAGCACATGTATATCTCTTTGTAGGAATGATATCTCTATCTTATTTTTTTTTAAAAAGATAATATCTTTCTTATAATTTTAATCACTCATATATAATTTCGAATCTAATGACGCCTTTTCTTCTTTTGGGTAGAGCATACCATTTCCTCTTAATGCGCGTGAGCGCCACCGTTCGTGCCCCTCACGTGCCCCTCCCTGTCTTCCCAGTCCTGACGTGCGGGCCCCACCTTTCCTCCCACACGAATCCACCGCTACAAATACCCGAACCAAACAAGCCATTGGAGGAGCTCTACACCCTTACACCGTAGAATCGAAGCGCGGCGGCGGCGGGGGAGGATGGGGGAGGCGGTGGCACTGGTGAAGTTGAAGGTGGCGGCGGGGAAGGCGCAGAAGCAGGTGCCGGCGGAGGAGCACTGGGCCTTCGCCTACTCCATGCTCGGCTGCGTCTCCCGCAGCTTCACCGTCGTCATCCAGCAGCTCGGCGCCGACCTCCGCAATGCCGTATCTGCCCTCTCCCCAAATCCCCAAGTCTTAATCATTTCTTCTAATTACCTTCTGCTTTGCTTTGTTTGGGTTCGTGAGATCGATTGTATGGCTATTGCATTGCAGGTTTGCGTCTTTTACCTCGTGCTTCGAGCCCTCGATACCATTGGTTAGTTCATAAAAATCCATCTGTTGTTCTTCGCGGCCTTTGTAGTTGATTCCAGATTTTAACTCGTAGGATTATATAAACCTTGTATCTTTTGGTGGTGGTGTGTCTGTCTCTGTTTGGGACTCTGTAATAGCCTGGTTTCTTTGGGTTTTATTTATACCATTTTCTCTAAAGAAATTATTTTGTGGGGATGTTTGAGAAAATTTCATGGCTCCAGCGTGTGCTTTTGAGAAAAATTTGTGATCGGTAATTTCCGTAATTTTGCGTAAGATTTGGAAATGGACTAGTGATGGCGCGTACACTGCTAAGGCGGCTTATGAAGTGCTCTTCCATGGCAGCACTGTTTTTATTGGCCACAAGACAGTTTGGAAATCTAAAGCCCCTCTAAAATGTAAGTTCTTCGCATGGTTAGTCCTTCATGGCAAATGTCCAACGGCTGATAATTTGCAAAACAGAGGCTGGCCAAACCAAGGGACTTGTGTGCTCTGTGGTGCGGCGCCGGAGAGAGTGCATCACATCTTCCAAAGATACCCTTATGCGGAGCAAATTTGGAGCCTAACCTTACAGGGGCAAGGGTTCAGATTGTCTACTCCAATTTCACGTTCTAGTGACCTCACACAGTGGTGCGATAACACTATCCAACGGGAGAGAAAGCAATCTCGTAAGGCTTTCAATGCCTTGGTTATTCTGACACTTTGGATGCTATGGAGAGGAACAGGTGCATCTTCCAAAACTCGGCGTCGGACCTGCAGGTGTTATATAGGAAGCTCGAAGAGGAATGGCGACTGTGGAAACAAATAGATAATGAAACCTAGCCATAGTTAGAAGGCCACAGTAGCTGAAGCTTAATAGCAACAGGCATTAGTATTTTTTTCTACCTCAGGGAGTTGGTAGTAGTCTTTTTAGTTTTAGTTTTTAAGAAGCTTTGTACCTTTGTAAATTATCTTCTTCTATCTTAATAGAAAAACAAGCAGTCTGCTGTTTCTCAAAAAAAAAAAAAAAAAAAAAGCCACTATAGTTGACATGTACAGTTTGAAGAGTATAGTATATGTGGTAGACAGTTAGTTTTGAAGTAGGGGGGTTTTGCTCTTTACCTCTGTAAAAGAATTACATTTTGCTAAATACCACCATTGTCTCACCGAAATCTGGCCCTACATCGGTCTCACAAGTCACTACCAATGATATTTAGCAAATAGCCAAATACCACCTATTCATAATGTTATAGAGCTAATTTTTCCTTTGAAGTATATTGCAAATCTGCAAAATCTTAAGAACTCAAATGGGTACAGTGTAGTTTCGTAAAATGTTTTTTTTTTCTTTCCTATTGTTGGAGAGTACATATATGATTACTTTTCTGTTCTAATGCTGTATTTGATGGAGTGTAGAAGATGACACTAGCATCCCTAATGATGTTAAGGTGCCGATTCTTCAGGAGTTCTATCGTCATATTTACAACTGCGGTTGGCATTTCTCATGTAAGGCAATTGATCTTGGCTTTGTGATGACTGTCCATTTGTCTTGTATGTATCTTGTATCTTTGTGAATACGTTGGTTATTGGTATGATAAGAGCTTGCAGGTGGAACGAAGGACTACAAGGTTCTGATGGATAAATTCCATTACGTTTCTACAGCTTTCTTAGAGCTCAGTCCAGGGTAAATTCTTTCTTAACTATTTATTTTTATTTTATAGTAAAATATTCGTTTTCAACTTCTTGAGACTTTCTTGGCTGAATTTCTGAAATTTGATAACTCTGGTTGTCATGAATTGGCGTTTTGTCAAGGTCTTTTCACATTATTAATACTAATTATCTGGTCAGTGTGATGCAAGAAATCAAGTCAATATTTTTTTTTCACAAAACATTGAGCTTTCAGACCATGATGTTATCTCTGAGGAAAATATTCACATGGGACAGGAGGAGTAAGCTGATGCGCTGATAGCTAGAAAAAAGTATCAGCTGGTTGGAATTTCTAGTTCTTGGAACGTTAACAGATGATCAAGTCTTTTGTTGACCAACTTATCAGCAAAATTGATTTGTTTGATGGGAACTAGTGCTTCCTTGTTCAAACCTATGTTCTACCAGTTCTTTTCAAATCTTGAACTTTCAATTATACTCTGTGATTGGCTTGTTATATAGTGCATCGGGAGTTACTGCACTTCCAAATATGTTTATAAAACTATTAGAAATGGAGCTAGTTCAAGTGGGAGAGGAACAAGAAAAACTGAAGCTCAATGAAGGTAACATTGATAGAAGTACAGTTGGTAGTTATAGGCTTGATTTTCATGATCATCAATTTCCTCTCTGTAGTTTGCCACATTTTGGATTGATCTCACTGAACTCAAATTGTAGCTTTTCTAGTTTTGCTCTATATTGGTCATCTTGTCCAGGGTTGTTTGGCTATTCATATATCAGGAATGCTCAGGAAAAAATCTGTGTTTGAAGCATCTATTTGACTTTTTGCACTTCTCTCATGCAATTACTTCATTAGACCTCACAGAAAAAAGTGCATGTTTTGTTTTCTAGTTATCAGAAGGCAATTGAAGAAATAACCAGGAGAATGGGAGCAGGAATGGCAAAATTTATATGCAAGGAGGTCTGTTAATATATCCATTGCACAATGTCCCCAGTCCCCACTCTATCACACAGATATCATATCAAGATAAAAAAAATATGTGTGTACCTTACATGGAAACATAATCCATATTTTGTAGTCTGACTAGGCTCATAGGTGTAGAGGATATTATTTCTGTATTCTCTAACAGGAATGCTGATACGGCATATGGTAGTGCTCATACTGAATTTATGGAGCATCTTATATCACATCTGATGCTTGTTAAGTTCTCCAGTGTGTGGTGGGTTTCATTGTTCACAAAACTTAGAAAAGAAAATGACAGTATGCCTCATATTTCTGCCAGGCAAAGGGCTCGGTTGATCTGAAAAATAACATACATATGTTCTATTGGGTAACTACAGGGCATGCTTGCTTGATGTCCACAAGTTAATGCAAAAGATGTGCTTGTGCCACACTTCTTTGGCTATCATTTGGCTTGCTTGCTGCCACACCACTGTATGATCTCTGTGTTTTTTTTTGGCCAAATTCTTTATGAACAAAATGATTGTATTTAAAAAAAAAAAGGGAGTATAGCGTCCAAATTGAACAACAGTTTGCCAAGAAACATGTCGCTTGTAGCATAAACTAACTTTTCCTTGTGATTTGTGGTCAACAAGCAAACATGCCATATATTTAGACTTGTCAAGAACAGCAATGTGCCATCAAATTTACCTTGGGCTAGGACGTCCCTTGTTCCTAAAAGCAGTTCTATATGTTTACTTTTAGTTTGCATGTTAGAGTAAGCCAGAAATTATTTGCAAGATCTTATGATGGTTTTTATCTGGAGCTCATACATATAGATATTTCAGGTAAATAATGATCTCCTATTGCTGTGAACTAATTTGGAGACTCTCTGTGGTGTAGGTTGAAACTGTTGATGACTATGATGAGTACTGTCACTACGTTGCAGGACTGGTTGGGTATGGACTTTCCTGGCTCTTTCATGCTTCTGGATTGGAAGATCTGGCTTCAGATTCACTTTCTAATTCAATGGGTTTATTTTTGCAGGTATTATTCTTGGTATTTTAGTATTTGTCAAGTCTAGTGTTCGTATTTTCCCTTTTAGAATAAAATAAGAGCACCTTTTGGCTTTTTCACTTTATTTGGCAACTGCCTAACTTGACTTGCAGAAAGTCAATATAACACGGGATTACTTGGAGGACATAAATGAGATACCGAAGCCACGCATGTTCTGGCCACGGGAAATATGGAGTAAATATGCTGGCAAACTTGAGGTACACCGATGCATGTATTTTAACCTCTTTAACAGCTCCACATGACGTATTTCAAATTGTAACACCCTCAGGAGTGCTTTTCCTTCAGAATTGAGTTTTATTCTATTAACCTCAGGCTCGTTTTTAGTAAAGCAGTAGATCAACATGGCTAGGAGTACGTTAGATCATTTACTTGCCTTATTTTCTGATTGGTTGACTGCTCTATTACCTATCAAAATGTAGACAAATATACATAATTTGGACCTGTTTTCTTATTATGTCTGATACACAGCTTTTTTTTTTTTCTCTATATGTGATTAGAATTTCAAATATGAGGAGAATTCAGTAAAGGCAATACAGTGCTTGAATGAGATGGTGACTAATGGTCTAATTCATGCTGAAGACTGCCTCAAGTACATGTCTGCTTTAAAGGATCTTTCCATTCTCCGTTTTTGTGCGATACCCCAGGTAAGTTATATGTTTAAACTTGCCCATCAATAATAGTGTTAAAAATTTAGATTGTCTGCCAGAGTTTCATATGCTTTAGTGAATACAAAGTGAGTTTTCTGTGCTATTGTCTATTGAGGTCTTATCATCCAATATCTTTTAATTGTCCATCAGTTATTAGTGGAGCTTTTGTTTGGCTTTCGACCAAATTTTTTTGGTCATGTTCCACATTTGGTCATGACCAATTGTTGGCATGAAAACATGATGTAACAAACCAAACATACCTTACTTTTGTGAGAAATGCCATCACTCCCATTACCATTTGATAGGTTAAGAACTTCAACATCTATATTACTTATGGATACTTGGTAGATACCAGCAGCAAATTTTATTAGTGTCTGGGGGCACCTTCCATGCTTGACTGAAATGGGGGTTGGAATGTAAGATGCCTCTGTTGAATTAATATTTCTTCTCTATTTCTCTTGGCCATTTGTGTTAAATGATAATTATTATTTGATGGTGTTTCCCATATATTTACATCTGGAACAGTGTCAAAAAAAAAATGTTGTTTGAGGTTGTATGTTGTCCCGGAGATTGTGCTGTCTCATGCCAATGCACATAACTATCTGCTGTGGTGGAAGCTGAGTTTTTGCTAGACTATGCATGCTTCTGGTCAAGAAATGCAAAAGCCTTATATATAAGATCCCTAGCTAGTTTGGTGGACACTTATTCATTAGAATGTCTTTTAGCAATAAAAAGAATTATTTAACATAAAGTTGCTTGAGAAAATTGTTTTCTTGTTGATCATGGTAGAGGAATCTGAATCATGTGATAGATTTTGGTTGACTGGATATTTTTGCTATAGAAAATCATCTTTAGTATCTCCTTAAATGTCTTTCTGTTTGAAGTTGTATTACTGTCTTTGTTATACATAGATGGAGGTGAGGAATCGACCTCCTTGTTTTTTGTTTTTTTGTTCTCTTTCAAGCATTTCTTTGTTCTCTGCTTTTAGTCCTCATCTTCTATTCCTCATACTTCAAGCTACTTTTTTGTTTTTTCTACTGAAATGATAACTTTTAGGAGTATAGTAACAAGTCGGTTCCTTCCCCAGGTAATGGCAATGGGGACATATGCTCTTTGCTACAATAATGTGAATGTATTTAGAGGAGTTGTTAAGATGAGGCGTGGTAAGCTACTTCTGCCTGGCATATTCCAATTACATGAAGTCATAATAGCCTGTCTTTGCTGTGCTTGTGTGCAAGTTTCTAACTAAACATTTTGTCAACTTTGTTATTGACAATCACCTCCTGTAATATAGCATAATTAGCATTGGTTATTGCAGTAAATCACTGAGAATATATATGTGTTCTAAAGATGCTTTGCTTTTCTAGATTACATGCGAACTATATACATGTTTATAAGTAACACTGACTATTTTGGGAATTCACCAATGATGCAATGTGCTAAGTGGGAAGTGGGAGGTGCTACTATGCAAAAAACCTACAAATATTTTGGATGACTTCTGTGCCTTCTTGGGAAAAATTAACTTTCCTCCTTTGACATAGTTTGTATTATCTGATTTGATTTGAAAAGTCTGCTTGTAGCACAGTGTTAGGGCATATATTCACATGAAGTTTCTTTTAGTTAAGCTGAAGTTTCAGTTAACCTTTTGGGTTAGTTGAAGAAGATGTGCAAATATACATGAGAGGTTGTATCCTTTCTTCTTTGGTAGATAGCCATTGTTGGTTGGAGTAGAATGGCCTCGAAACTCCTAAGCAGAAGGGGCAAACCGTAGTTTCTCACCTTTTCTCTTTTTGAAGAATTGCTTTGATTTCTGTGATCATATAGTCATTTGTTTCGTTCCTTTTCTTTTCTACTCTATTTTCAAATCATATCTATGTTGTGGTTTTCTACCTTTACTTTATATTTCTTCTTGTATAGATGTATAGTTCAGTTTTCTTCTCACATGCTTCTGTCCCCCCCCAGGACTCACTGCACGATTAATTGATGAGACGAATTCAATGTCTGACATCTATACTGCTTTCTATGAGTTCGCTTCATTACTTGAGTCAAAGGTACGCTGTGGAGTGTTGATCTTCTATTGTACAATATAGAGAAAAAAACGAATCATCTCTAATATATTCATCCTTAACAAGTCATCTCTGATCTCTAGAACATTCAGTTTTTATAAGTTTATTTCGATAGAATAAACCAGTAGGTAATCATATATGGTGATTCTGTAGAACCAATAATTTCTAGGCATTGCACAGCAATATTGTTTTGTTTTTGTTTGGTAAACCGTGACATTTATGCTAATGTTGTTGGTTTAACATAAACAGTCTTGCATTAAATTATCTTGTCTCATCGATCACTATGATTAAGTTTAGGTTTGGAATTCATAGTTTTCAACAAGTTCATGTATCAAATTATCTATTGTCTTTTGTCTGCTATTCATAATATTGGTCTATTGCTATAAAGTGCAGAATTTAGTTAATCGATCTTTCTCCCTTCTATTTGTGCTACTAAACATGTTCCTTAAAGACATCGGCTATGCACCATTTGAAAGCTTATACATTATGATTATTTCCACCTTTCCAGATTGATGATAACGATCCTAATACGGCGCTGACACGCAAACGTGTGAATGCAGTGAAGGAAACTTGCAAGTCATCTGGTTTGCTGAAGCGAAGGTCTGTTCACTGATCCAAAAAATAGCATGTTTTGATGCTGATGTAACTTTCTTGGCTGATTCATGTGTTGATTCCAC
Organism: Pharus latifolius; assembly: GCA_019359835.1. Classification (NCBI taxonomy): domain Eukaryota; kingdom Viridiplantae; phylum Streptophyta; class Magnoliopsida; order Poales; family Poaceae; genus Pharus; species Pharus latifolius. Next base: position 84,511,665 of record CM033319.1, on the reverse strand, counting down.
AGGGGATATGATTTAGATAAACCAAAACACAACTCTCTGATGGTGAGCAATCCACAATCTGTAAATCAATTCGGATGACAGTGCATCTAGTTCTCAAATTTCTCATGCTTCTTGTTTGACTTGCTCAGATCATGGCAGTGCTTCTCTTGGTTGCTATTGTGTTGGGAGCTTTATATGCCAGGTGACGCAATGTAGCTGCCCTGAATGAGAGCATCTGCAGCCTACTTTTCTTGGTACATGGCACCGTGACCTGGCCTTCAATTCCAACTCAGAATTTGATTCAAATATTGGTTTGTTGATGTCCAAGTGGAAGACAACAATTGGAAGTTCTTCTCAATGTTATAAAAATAGCAGTTAGCATAATCAAATGGTTACTACTCAACTCTTATGCAGTGCAGTATGCAGTCTTGTATATGATTTTATATGCAGTTTAACTTTTAAAAAATAAATATATGTATATGTATCAATGATGTATTATATATACTAAATAAACTAGCAAAGCTTATAGTTTGTCGATAAGTCCCAGAAATGTTCACTTATTCTATTATTCAATACCAAGATGTATATAATTGTATTTTGACATACATATATTTGTGAAAAATATAAGTGCTGTATACATTAAAACAACATATAAAAATTCGAGTGTCATATGTTAGGCCTACCACTAATGTTTATGAAGTCGCCTAAGTGGTCAAAGCATCTTTCTTGCAACATCTGGTGTATTTGTCCAACGAGCAGCATCTTTAAAGTTTATAGTTTACTGTGTAAATCTCTCTGTGTTAAGCAGATTCGTAGGAAATTGTTAAAAGATCAAATCAAATTAAGAAATCGGTAAAGCTTAGGATGTTTCAAAATTAGATAATATGATGATGTTACAGCAGATCATAGAAATTGTCGGCTGCAAAGAAAACTAGTCAGGTGCCCCGCGCTTGGCCGTGGGATAGTCACAAAACTAATACATTACGTGGTTATCAATATCTCAACGTCAGTTACAATGTTCACAAAACCGAAAAGCTCAATTTAGAGGTTGCAGGTTACAAGTCTTGCGAAACAAATGGACATAAGAGACAACTATGTCGATTGGAAAAATGGCCTTTTACACAGCTTATAATTGAGTTGACCTACCAATCTAGGTCAGTGGGAATTCTCACTTCTCACGCAGAATGATGTAATATAACAATACGGGAAAGAGAGGCAACTTGTAGAGATAAACAACGTTGGAATGAGATATACAAACCATTTGGAGGAGAACGAAAACTAAGCTTTGCTAAAGAAAGCAGCAATAAACTACAATTTGGCTCTCAAAAAGACAAATATTATGAATATTGCATGGAAATGCTTCAATTTTGACCGATGAGAACTTGGTCTACCTCCATAGTTCCTCTTATATTCTAGCTGTTTGTAAACAAATCTTGGTATGTTGTGATAAGGTACATAAGTGACAAAATTGTTGCAAAAAGCAAAAAATAATTATATTTGACCTATTTGCATAAATCGATCATGGCACCGTAAGAATTGTCATTAAATATAGATAGGTATAGTAACATCTAGGATTGTAAGACTATAGAACATCTCAATTAAAATAAATCCATCCCCATCCATTGACAGATGCAATTCTGCAGTAACATCTAGGATTGAAAAGGATGGATCTCGTGGGGTATAACAACAAACATAGAATAATCTAAAGAAATTAGCACGAATCAAGTTACTTCACTTTACTTCTATGATCCAACATGAAGAAAGCCTATGCTGCAAGAAAAACTAATGTAGCCAACTTAAAATAAAGCAAATAAAATAAAGATCCCAGGTTATTATGATTTAGAAAGCAAACACAAGTTTTGGTAAACAACATAATTGTGAATGGTTAGCAATGCAGCCATTGGACGGCGTGGAACCACCGGATTCATAAATAGGTGTAGATTTATCTTCAAGTAACAAAAAATCATCAAATTAACAGTAAGGTACAGAGTAAGCATATTCACTAGCCAGAATGCATAATACAGATGTCTGTTTGCATCGAAGCATTCAGGTAATCTGCCACATCACAAGCTCACCTCTTCAGAATATCCAAGCTTTTCTCCACTCCTAACCGTCCACATGAATTATCAGTAGAGGTGTAAGTTGGACTGGGTTATTACCTGGTCGGACCAAAACACGCTATTTTGGCCCGGCACGGGTTACCAGGCTGTGCCGGGCCGCAAAAATCGGCCCACGGGCGGCACGGTACCACAAGTTGTGCCCGGGCCGGCCCGATACTGTACATGTTCGTGTTATGCCTGTTGCGCTTGCTTTTCTTCTTCAGCAGCACGGGCATTTGGGGCACCATTTGGTCATTGGCAGCCTTGTTGAGTAAGACATTCTCTTTTTCTTCTCTGTACAGCCGAGATTTGAGAGGTTCAGGACAGGCCTTGCCTCCTCGCAAGCTCATGTTGACTTCCTCAACTTGAATTTCTGTAAGTAAGACATTAGTACGAAGTACTTCATGTTCCTGCGCCGTGATTATCTCCTCTGAGTCAAATGTATTGGAGTTATAACCTGCAAGAATCATATTGCATGAGACAATGTTTAAAGAAGGTGAGGTATTTCAGCATCAGTTGCCTCTACTGGTGCAGAGGGTTGCTCCTTGTCTTTAGGCAAGAATTGTGCCAAAGTACGAAGAGTGTGGCTCGGTCGAGGAAAAGATTCGTCTCCTTCTGACAAAGGGACAAATCTTAGTGGCATAGGCCGGCGACTTGGGTCAGGTTGTCTGCGCCTTACGTGCGACTTGATCACCGATGAGGAAGCATGATCTTGAATGTGCTCCTGAAGTTTATGTTGTGGACGTCTTCGTTCCATCATCTCCCACGGTCTTCCTCTTTGTTTGGAAAGAGTTGAAACTAGCCAATGATTGGCTAGTTGGTGCTCTCACTGCTACATAAATGCTTTTCATTATCGGTTTAAAATCGACTCTACTATCGGTTCTCTTACCACTAGTGATCGGCACGATAGAAGAAACGTAGCACACCCCTATCGGTTAAAAACCGATAGTAAAATATCTACACTTCTAACGTTTCAGTAATCGCTAACGACAATTCTTCTATCGGCTCAATGATCTCAACCGATAGTGATGTTTTATTTCTTGTAATGGTTATTCACTGGAAACCGATAGTAATGTATAGTTTTTTCTATCGGTTAGGTACTCAACACGGTTAGTACTGGAAACTTTCTTCTATCCGTTGTAGGATATGAACCGATAGTATTACAAAGGATCATTAACAGATACAGCAATACAATGATACACTAATACAGCAGATTTAATTTATTCACAAATACACTAATTATTCAGAGATTTAATTTATTCACAAATACACTAATACAAAGATATACACATGCATTGGATAGATTGAATTTATTCACATATTGAGTTTATTCACAAATACACCAATGAATTTACACACATACACCAATCAACACATTCAATATATATTACACAAGTCATTTATGATCGATTGTTGATAGCCACTTCTTCCATCACATATTTAGCCCAAATTGTTCGCAGCTCTTTCAATTGAGGCAACTCGTTTCAACATGGCGCTTTGCATGCGTGTATGAAGTTAGGAACGTACGAGACATCCAATGTTCGACTTTGAGTCAGGAAAAATGGTTACCTTAGGGAATTGGGCAAAGTTTGTCCTGATCAGGTCATACATAAATCTCATGACATAGAAGCCACATTCCCACGATTGTGGCTGCTGATGGCACTGGGACAATTGTATATGCAAAGGCATAAACCCACATTAACTCGAAAGAACTAATTAAGTTTAAATTAAAAGACTCATCATGAGTAGTTCCATCCATATTAATTACCTCATATTCTTTCCAATAAATTGTTGTACCCTTCGACGCGTCATGCCTCCCTCCAGCAGTAACATAATTTTTGAAAGCCCTGTATTTAATTTAGCATTGCCGGTTAATATGTTATCTTTAATTAGCTAGTCAGAGAAAAATTTAAAACAGCTGTGTTACTTACGCGTCTATGTGCCACGTGAGGGTGAAAACATGCGCCACCCTGTCGCTCATCGAATCGAGGTAATAGACCTCATTCATCCATGGGCAAATGACGGCGAGGACCCAGTGGCCCCTACATTGCATCTATAAGTGAACCGTTTCATACATATGTTAGGCGTAACATACAAGAATGAGTTAAATTAGTAGGAAATGCACTAACCTTTGGTGGTACGGAACAAAAATGAACTCTCAGTCCTGCTGCGCTAGTAGTGCCCTTGATATGTATTCCTCCGCATGTGCTTGGTCGTGCTCTAGCATCGTGATGCTTATTTTGTCTGGGTCGAGGAAACCCACCTTGTCACATGCCCTCATCGACGCCAGCCTATACATGCACCTGGATGCAAAGTAGACATTAGTAAGTAGTGCATACAAAGTGATTAGATTTATGAAATGAACTGTGATAACTTCACACAACAGAAAACTCATAGGACTCCAGTCCGTATGATGGACATATCAAGCTCCCGCCAGTTGAGGAGGTCGAACAAGTCCTCGTGGGCCACCGATATGCTCCTGGCCTCACGGTGAAAATGACCTGGCCTGAAGTGAGCTAAGAAGTTGATGTGGCGCCTAGACCGGGTTAGGTACCACTCGTGGAGACTTCTGGTTATTTGATCCATATTGCGCAGAAGGTACTCCGACACGAGTGGGAACCCGTTCTTGAACGTACCCGACTGGCTTTGTTTCGCCTTGCCTTTAGCCTTGCCCTTGCCTTTGGGCGGGGAGTGAGTGTATACCTTCGAAGGTTGGGGCGCGGTGCCGCCGGCCTCATTTGATGGCAAAGGGTTTGAGGCCGTTGGAGGAGGCATGGGGGCTGAAGGAGCTCGGTCATGCGCTGTGCTGGGGGTGGTGTCCTCAGGAAGTGAGCTGGCATCCATCGTCCACTTTAAGTTATGAACGCGTAAGTTAGATTTTGCAAATTGAGTATATTAACTGAGTTATAAGCTAGAATGGCTAGGGTTTACCTCATGTAGTCTAACACCCTTCTTGGGCCACTGTATGTACGAGCCCAATGCCTCGTCAATTATCCGCATTTTGTCCGTTGGGATGGGCAACGGAAAAGAGCTGTAGCCCGGGAGGGCCATGTCCACCTGTACCTTTGCGAATCCAGGCTCCAGAGGTACGCAGTGGATCCGGACATCCTCCCAAGACTGATATACGACCCCGTTTGCAACCACTACAGGTTTGTTGCCTATGTTGATCAATAGGCTACAGCTCTCTAGCTTCTGCAATTTGCAACAATTATAACAGGTTAGCGAAACAGTTCTAACGTAACGGGAGTGGCATCAACTGAACTGCATAAATAGCTTAAGAGTTGCAATACCTCAATCAGGTCCACCGGATCCACGTGAACCTTCGAGCCGCAACTACTCGGCCTGGCAACGTCGACCTCGGCAGCTGATCTAAACCCTTGGACTGCACAACTCGGCTGAGGCGTTCATACTTCTCGTTCATTTGAGCGAACATGTCCTCGAATTGTGCAGTCACATCTGACCGTATCTTCTGAGACAACTCCGATTCCCTTTTTTTCTAGCTGCGAGCATTCTTCGCCTTTTGCCCGGGCTCCGAGAAGCCTTCCTTCCATGGCACCACACCCCCCACAGTTCGCGTCCGCCCTGGATGCTCCTTGTTCCCTAGAGCCCGGGTAAGGATGTCGTTCTCCCTATGGGGAGTGAACAATCCCTCGGTCGCCTCCTTCGAGAAAGAGATCTATTACATTCAAAGCTCTCCATTGTGAGAAAAAATATATATAAACTGGTGTGCACACTAGTGATCATAGTTTTTTCTACCACACTCTATGATTCCAACCAGGAAGTTCGCCAACTTACGATTCGCTGCACGACCTCGACGTCCCTGGGGTTTGGGAACTCCACAGTTCCCGTGGATGACACGGTCCCTCTAGCCAGCCACCAGCGCTTGCATCGCGGATCGCGGATCTCGGAGAGCAGTAGGTCAGGGGAGTCGATGAAATTCGACGCCTCGTCTTCAGCCTTCTTCCACTGCTCCTCCTTCCCCGCATAGCCGCGAGAGCCGAGCCGGTGCGGGTGGTCGTTCCTCCTCTGGATTGCCTTGTTCTTCTCGATAAGGGCCTTCGTACCAGAAACAAGAAAATTAATGCACCGCTGGTTACTGCATACAACGGTGTAACCAAGCAAAGGAACCATACATACCTTGAACTCAGGGGTCCCCTTCTGTTGGGTGAATTGCTCCCATACCTCCTCCGTTATGAAGGGGTACTTCTCGCATGGAGATTTTCCTTTAGCGAGGAAGGTACTGATGAGGGCGCTCTTGAAGGTTTTCCACGTGTTGTTCATGTCCTTCAAGCAATCTATCTTGAGACCATCGTCGGGGATGTTCCACTTGGCCTGTTTTAAATGGTGCATATAAGCAGGACTTACTTAATCTCTGGGATAAACCAAGGGAATGTGATTACTCAAGAGTTTAGGGATTTTGATTAATTTTACCTTCACTTCCGTCCACAGCCTATCCCTCTCCTCGACTTTAACGTTCTTCCAGCTCTGGACGGTGATCTTCACCATTTCCTTCGCCAACAAACCAACATAGGCAGCGTATTGGCCGGCGTTCTTCCCGATCGGTCTCCCGAACTGGTTGAACTCACATGAAAGATCCGCGCGTTTGGCCAAACGGCACAACATCGCCGCGCCTCACGCCTTCCTCTTGCGCTGGGACGAAGCAGCGTCATCTACGTTGGCCCTTGCCGAATCACTACTATCAGCCGAGGAAGATGCCAACATGGCTTTACCTAAAATTCCATGAACAAACCATTAATTGATATGAAGAAAGGTACATGACAAAGTTCATAACTAAAATGAAATGATAATGATGAACCACCTCTTTTTGTTAAAATGTCAAATTTTCATTCAAAAGGCCAAAACTCATCAATTCCTATCAACATGGTCTTCAAAATGGATTTAAAAGGTTTTTAGAGGCTTTCGACTATCTCGTTTTTTAACCAAATCAGTTTCGAGTGCTAATCAAAATCTATTTGAATTGTGCAAAAACTTGTTCTACAAAAGTCCTAGATATTATTACCCCGAAGAAGTTCGAAATTGAAAACTTTCTCAAAAGAGTTTCAATTTGAATAGATTTTGGGTGTTTGAATCTCACTGGAAAACTTGCTTTGACTCGAAATATCTTTTACATACAAAACATGAGCTTCGGCTGTTTCTGTGGTCTTTACTCATGACCTTCGGCTCAAAATGATATGAATAACTGATTCAAGCTCTTTCATGTCAAAAATCTCATGAAAATCAAATTTGAACTCAATTTGCAAAAGGTTGTGAACTTCAACCTTCTTGCTTAACATAAAGATCATTTGACCATAACTCTTGATTGTAAAATCCTATTTGGAAAATTTTTCAGAAAAATATATTTCATGCAATGAAAATTATTTCTGTAAATTTTCATTTCAAATGTATTTGATTTGAGCAATAGTTGATTCTTTTCACAAATCAAATATGAAATCTGCAAAATTTAGACTTTTCAAATGTACTATCGATTGAAAATAAGAAACCGATATGAGATACTCTATTTCCTATCAGTTTGACGATTAAAACCGATAGTATTCAAGTTTGTGTTCAGGAAAATAGATAAGATTAGCAGTGCAAACTATGCTAGTCTCTCTGCAGGAACATAAAGAATCATGGCTTTGTGATAAAAATTTAAATGAATCAAAATTTCAGATGAAAATTAGAAAATGGGAAATAATAAACAGTAAATTCAGATTATAGTCTTTTACTATCGGTTCGAAATAAGAAACCGATAGTGGATGACTGTGTAATGAAATATTCTTAGTGATTTTCATCAAGTCTGTAATTTTCATATCTATCAAGTTTGTAATTCATGCACTTTTCATCTAATTTTATATTTGTAATACATTGAACCACATATGAATTATTCAATATAAATTTAAGAAATTGACGCGAGAGGCAAGATCAATGATACTGCAGTTTGGTCAAGAACACTTACAGTCGTTCGTGGAGTGGCCTACGATGGCGCGATGCAGTGGCCGGAGGCGGTGGGGAACCCAATTGCGAGCAGCAATGGTGGTGCAGGAGAGAAGAAGGGACGTCGGGGTGGCTAGGGTTTTCCGCGCGCGAGTATTTGGAAATGTGATCAGTTGGACTGGAGGGAAAATCGTGTGGGTTTAACCTAATATAGGAATCTTTACTATCGGTTAATAATCATCAAACCGATAGTAAATACAATGGCAGTTAGGGTTTGGAGTATTGCCATTGTTCACTATCGGTTTTATGATTATTAACCGATAGTAAATTAATCCACTGTACAAGATCAAACCAAAATGTAGAACAGTGTTTCATAACACAATATGTATTACTATCGGTTGGGAACAAGAAACCGATATTAGATCTTAAATTCATATCGGTTTGGAAATTGAAACTGATAGTAAAATACAATGTTATTGACCCTAAAGGATTTTCTTGAGAACAATTATAGATGGGTTTCAGTACATCATTTTGCACTTGTAAAGACACCTGAAACCCCATGCAAATGACTTCCAATAATTTTGAAATAAATTAATAGTAAAGACCAATCATGGAACATATAGAAACTTTCTTCGAATAGCCAATCAAGATGGAGATATCAAAATGACAAACCAGCCAAAAACCACGAGGAATCTGAACTTTGCAGTTTTCATATTGATTTGTGAAAAGAATCAATTATTGCTCAAATCAACTCCAATTGAAATGAAAATTTACAGAAATGATTTTCATTGCATGAAATATATTTTTTTGAAAAAATTTTCCAAATAGGATTTTACAATTAAGAGTTATGTTCAATTGATCTTTATTGCCATTGTATTTCACTATCGACTTATGATTATTAACCGATAGTAAATTAATCCACTGTACAAGATCAAACCAAATTGTAGAACAGGGTCTCATAACACAATATGTATTACTATCGGTTGGGAACAAGAAACCGATATTAGATCTTAAATTCATATCGGTTTGGAAATTGAAACCGATAGTAAAATACAATGTTAGTGACCTTAAAGGGTTTTCCTGAGAACAATTACAGATGGGTTTCAGTACATCATTTTGCACTTGTAAAGACACCTGAAACCCCATGCAAATGACTTCCAATAATTTGAAATAAATTAACAGTAAAGACCAATCATGGAACATAAGGAACCATGCATATAGAAATTTTCTTCGAATAGCCAATCAAGATGGAGATATCAAAATGACAAACCAGCCAAAAACCACGAGGAATCTGAACTTTGCAGTTTTCATATTGATTTGTGAAAAGAATCAATTATTGCTCAAATCAACTCCAATTGAAATGAAAATTTGCAGAAATGATTCTCAATGCATCACATAAATATGTTTTCCTAAAGAATTTTTGAAAAATGATTTGAAGAATTCTTCGATTAAAGATCCAAGTAATATACATCACTCACATATTGCAAATTAGTCAAGAATGGTCGTCCACCCATAATCCTTCTTCGTGGTCGTCTCGCAGGTAACATGTTTCGCCAATATCTTCGGTAGGGATAGATTGAAGAATTCCATCTAAAAATGGAGGTAGTTCGTCAAACTGATCATACTCTTCTTCATCCACAACGTCTTCGACCCCAACAATACGTCTCTTACTGTGAATGACAATGTGCAACTTTGGATTGGCCGGGTCAACGATGTAGAACACCTGTGTGGCTTGCTCAGCAAGTATAAATGGATTATCTTGGTGTGCGACTCTACTGAGATCGACGAGAGTAAACCCATAATTGTCGACTTTAACACCTCGAGGGATTTCGACCCATTGGCATTAAAATAAAGGAATCTTAAGTAATACGTAATCGAGCTCTCATATTTCCTCAATAACACCGTAATATGAGTTGAGTGCCCTTACTGCTCTGGCATCCTCTGAAATAGTAAGTAGTGTTACTCCACTATATTGTATAGTACTCTTCTCATCCTGAGTTCTTGTGTAAAATGAATAGCCGTTGATGTCATACCCCAGCCAACTCCCTACAATAAATCTAGGCCCTCTGGCCAACCATGTAACAACTTCATCTACGTTGCCCTCAGAAGCTTGCAGGACTCTATTTTCGATCCACCCAACAAATTTCCTGTTATATTCTCTGGTGACCCAAATCTCTGGCTTCGAAGGATTCTGTTTCCGTAACATTTCCTTGTGCTCGTGTATGTATGGCTCCACCCCCGTCATGTGCTGTAAGACTCAAAAATGGGCTTTTGCATACAGATCACTAGAGGGGATGACTGCTTTAAATCCAATCGTTCTAATGCCCTGAAGCCTGCCCTCATGTCGGGACGTAGGAACGCCAATTGGGTCAACCCCGGCCATATAGTTGGTGCAAAATTCAATCACCTCCTCGGCGGCATAACCTTCAATGATACTGCCCTCAGGCCGATGTCGATTCCTTACATATCCCTTCAAGATACCCATAAATCTCTCAAATGGATACATGTAGCGCAGGAACACGGGTCCACAAAACTTAATTTCTCTGACAAGGTAAACAATTAGATTGACCATAACATCAAAAAAAGATGGAGGGAAATACATCTCCAGCTGACAAAGAGTTGTAGTCACATCGCGTTGCAAATCATCCAGTCCATCCAGATCAATTACCTGCAAGGACACAGTTGTAGCAAATATTCAGATTCAAAAAATCTGACAAATTCCACGAATGGAGCTAATTAACTTGCTAGGTGTAACACCCTGAGTTTAGGGGTAAAAACTTTCTTTTCATGAACACCATGTATGCATGTTACCATGTATCTGTAGTAGTAGCCAGATTAGTATCTATCTCAAACCCTAAAATTTCAAAAATCTATCCTGCAGACCCAAATCAAGATCAGATTTCTCAGATATGATTTATCAGTTACCCTGAATATAAAAGTCTTCAGAAACCAGATTCAATTCCATCTCTAACTCTCAGATCTATCAATCCTATTCTGTTTTTGAAAACAAGATTCTAATTACCCTAATTACTCAGAACTCAGATTTAGCTAAATCTTGACCCAATTTAGATCAGATTACTCTTGGACTATGATCATGGGTATGCCAATACCTTAATCCAGAAAGTTGGCAGCCAAATCATATCATCTAAGTCTTTTTCACATATCAGTCCAAATTATATCGCAATTTAGTCCTTTATCTGATATTTGGAAACCCAAAAAGGCTAAAATCTTCAGATCAACTCCAAATTCAGAATTTCTTTAGCAAATCTTTTTCAAATGCTATTTGATACAAATTTCCCTTCTGTCCAGATTACAAAATTACATCTTAAAGGCCAGAATTCGAAATCGACAAAACTCAGATCTTATTTTACCCTAAAGTACCCTATTTTCAGTTTATATTGAAAATCATCAAATTAGGCCAGATTTTACCAAATCTCTTGCTAGATGAGTATAAGGTATAAGTTTATACTCAGCTGTGAAATCAGATTGCAAATTAACCATTTCCAAACCAGAAATTACAATTCAGTCCACGGCCAATTTTCAGAATTTGCAAATCAGTCCAAATGGCTGTTTCGACCATCAGCCACCAGCTGCTGCGACCAGAGGAGTAGCTGCTCACGACCAGGAGTCAGCTCTTCGACCTTACCCACTGTTTGCGACCAAACCAGCAGTGCACGGCGACCTCGACCACAGCCGGCACAGTGCACAGCGTTGCTTCGACCTCGATGGCGACCAAAACTCGCCATCGACCTCGTCGCTGTATTTCAAGTCTCGCCGTTGAGCAGCGCCGCTTTAGCCACGATTTTTGCAACCGCCTTTGCACATGCACACGTGTTAGCACCGTAGCTGTTGCTGTGGCAGTTTTCGTCCAGCTCACCAGCTGCTGCACGCCAGAGAGAAGCTTGCTCGCCGTTGCTTCAACCCGAAGCCTTCTTCTTCACCAGCGCAAGCAAACAACGAGCTTAAGCTTCGTACACTTCGCTTGCCTATAAATAGCAACCCTAGAGAAGCTTTTCTACCTTTAGCAGAGCTCTCCAACACCCTCAAGCAGTTAAACCGTATTTCTTCTTGCTACAGTCTTCTTCTCCAGCGAGTTCAGCACAGAGGCTCACGGTGACAGCCTCAACCGCAGCGTCAACCCTCAAATTGACAACATCAGTGAGTTTCTCCTATCTACCTCGTCGTGCTGTAGCATTTAATTGAAGCCCCATGCATCTCGTCGTCGGTGATCGCCGGAAATGTCAAAATGCCCTGTTCCAGCAATTGCATCTATTCCAGTTCGAATTTGCTTTCGTGATAGTAGAATCAAATGATCAGTGGACTAATCTTAGTAAGCATGTGCATCAAGATCTCGAGATTAAACCCGAATTGGAGTTTTCCCCTTTCTCGCGCGCCATCGGTGACCGGCTCACGTCGCCAGGCCGCACCATCATTCCTCCGGCCAAAATTGCTGTAACCAGAAGTTTCACCTCACCTCCCTACTGCTCTCACAGCGAGCAATTGAGCTCTAAGGCCGTGTATCAGTTTCGCCCAATTCAGCCCTTCTTCTTCTCCGGCCACGGTGTTGTTCTCCTCACCGGCGTCGTTTTAGGCCAATTCCTTTCATTTATACTATCTGAAGCTATCCAGGAACTCAACTGTGCCTTCAATTTGGAGTTCGAATCACTACATAGATCTGTTGCCATTGAAGCTGTCTTCTTCTCCGGCGCAGCTCGTCACCGTTCACTGCCGTGCCGTGCCTTCTCCAGTTGAGCCCAATGCAGTACCATTTAGCCCTAGCTAGCTCCAGCAATGCCAAGTTTCAACAGCACAGCACCAGATTGCAGTTTAATTGTTTTACCCTTCACTGCCGTGCCGCCAGTTTGTCGCCCGGTCGTCGCCGGCCATCGCCGTCGATGTCACCTTTTCCAATATCTTCGCCTTGATCTCCTGAACATTTTCCTCTATTAGCTCGACCCCTGAATCTGCACAGAAATTCCACTTATTGCTATGCCAAGATCTTGTCCAGTGGCTTCACTGTGCCGTGTCGCCACCATACTTCTCCACTGATTTTCATCATCATCCAGCCATCTTCAACCTTAGAACCTATTGAATCATTTGCTCCTGTTATCAAGGCCTACCTCCTAGACAAAGTGGTGCATCAATTGGAGCCCTAGATCAAAAGTTATGGCAAGCCCTAGTTTCTGGCTATGTCAGTTCAATGCCAGGCTATGCCAGCTAGTGGCATTAGCCCTTTTCACTTCCTTCCAGATATGCACTTTGAGCATAACTTTGTCCCTTAGATTCCTGAGGTTGTGATCTACAATTTTTTCTTCGATCACAACTTGATTTGAGTCCTTGAACTGTATTTTATGCTTAAACCCTAGATTTTGACATTGTTAGCCTTATGCGAGAGCATGTCAGCCAGTGGCATTAGCTCTTTTCACCTCTTTCCAGTTGTGCAAACTGAAAATAACCTTGTCCCTTAGACTTGTGGAGTTGTGCTCTACATTTTATTCTACTGCCAGAAGTTGAGATAATCCTTCTATCATCCATCGACCCTATGTCGATACCTTGAACCGAATGTCGACCTAAAGACGTTTGCTATTTTTGAGTGAACCAGTTGCAACCTTGATATCATTCTGATACTTTAAGACATTTAGAACCTTGTAAACCTTTGACAACTAATCTCAACCCTGGTTTTCATAACTTAACCCTAATCAGCCTCTAAACCCAATCATTTTAGAATCATCGAATCATTCAGAATCATCGAGACATTCATCTTTGCATTATTGCATATAGTATATTAATGTATTGAAAAGGTTTGTGATTCTTGGTTACTTGTTTGATTGGAGAATAGATCAAGTGCCAGAGTTCGAGGACTTCACTGCTGATCCTACGTCAACTGCTGTCTCTCACGACGCGGAAGGCAAGTCATAGTCTTAATCATCTTGAACCTATATTTTATGAGTTGCTATGATATGACCTTGAATATAAGTACTATTGCATGTGAAAGAATGGTTGAGATATATTTTGGCAGTACTAAGCTGGGTGCTTGTGAAATGTGAAAAGATCAAATAGTGAACCATGAACTATTATATATGTACTTATGTATATTCATGAAATAAAACCCCTAGTTGTGACCCGAATCTTGGTATGGATGGTTGTAGCACTGGAGGTGCTAAACTGCAAAGGATAGCAGGCACTGTAGGTGCATGGTGTGTGGTATGATCTGGTCACTGGCATATAAGGACTAGAGCCTTGTGTTGTGCGTCTAGTGGCATGAACAACGTGCTAACCGCAAGCCTGGTATGGGACAGGCCTGAACAAGTACTTATGCGGATCGCACATGGCACCCCTGCTGGAGTTGTGTAGTGATGCATGATTTACATGGAGAATGGCTCCCACATATATCACTGAAGGTGATCTTGTACACTGACCTAGCAATGGGGATATGAGTAGGGGTGGAGGTTTGGGTACAACCTACCACAACTGTGGTTCGCGAGTGATCCACAGGGTCGGGGGTGAAATGTGAGTAAAACATAACAAAAGTTCTTGTTATCTCCACTTTGCCACTCACACATGGTTGTGAGGAAGGGTCCAATCATATTGATAGGATGGGCTTGAAAGTGGAATATCTTGCGGGTAAATTAGTACCTCTCTGCAGAGTTAAAAACGTATTCGAATACTCCGAGCTCCCGGGTTTATAGGAGTCTGCTGCGGTGGATTAAATCCACGGGGTGTGGCACAAGTATATTTTCTAAATAAAATTTGATAAGTCAAGATTACCCAAATGACATGTGTTGTCATGATAAGGGGTGCTACCGTGGGCTGTCGTGTGTTGACGTGTCGCGGTAGTGCTATAATTTAGTGAACATAAATAGCGATGCTATGTTATGAAAAGTGCTGCCATGAGATGAGATGAGATATGAAAGAAAAGATTATTTTACAAACACCAATAATTCTTGAGTAGTCTAGGTTCAAAACAATACTACTATATGTATCTACTCTTCCCTATGACTTGCTGAGTACGTAAGTACTCACCCTTGCAACTTACAACCCAGAAGATGGAGCGTACCAAGATCAAGAAGAAGTCATGGAGAACTTCTTGGACCAAGAAGAAGGAGAGCCAGATCCGCCAAATCCCTGATGTGTTGTTCTGCCGTCAACTTCTTACTGTGGAAGGGACACCCATCATCCGCTGTGTAGAGGTTTTTATTTTGCTTAAACTAAAACTTGATGCCACGAAGGTATTGTAATCTTTTTATGTAATATTAAGGCCAGCAGGCCACACTGCTTAATATTTTGTAAGTTTTTCTGCTGCAATGTGAATATACTCCTGTGCTTGACTTATCCTGGGAAGTCAAAGGTATGCTTGTATGGGACTAGCTACAGTAAGCTAGGTCTCCACGGGAGTAGTCGTAGTCCCAGTTTTGGGGCGCGACACTAGGAGTACACGCTTACCTTGTCAGATATTGTGTTGAAGAACATAGCTTTGTAATTGTCTCTCTGACTTTGACTGGGAGAATGCCTCTGATAGCAATGGGAAGCATTTGTAACATCAATACATGACAATCATGGGACTTCATACCAACCAGTTTCAAGTCTTTCATGGACACAAGTTTTTTCAAGTTCGCAGAATACCCGCATGGAACTTTGACACCATATAGGCACTGACATAGTTCTATTTTTTTTCTTTTTGACAAAGTATAGCAGGCCGGGGGGAGGTATGTACGCTTTCCCTTCTCCAACGGTGCAAGCTCAATCCTTATGCCCATGTCGAGCATGTCACGGCGAACGTTGATGCCATCTTTCGTCTTTCCTGGAATGTTCAATAACAAACCAATCAAACTATCACAAACATTTTTCTCTACGTGCATGACATCAATGCAATGTTGAACTTGTAAGTGCTCCCAATATAGCAGATCCCAAAGAATCGATCTCTTCTTCCAAACATTTTTTCCTAGAGGTTTAGAACATTTACCGAACTCAACTTTGATGTCCTTCACACGCAAGTAAAGCTCCTTACCAGTCACAAACACTGGGGCTGATTCTTTCTCAGGCTTCCCATTAAATGACTTTCTCTTCTTACGGTAGGCGTGATGCATCGGAAGGAATCTGCGGTGACCCATGTACACTATTTTTTTGCAGTTCGGTAACCACATGCTTTCAGTTTCATCCATGCAAATAGGACAAGTCTTGCCTCCTTTCGTACTATACCCCGACAAATTTCCATAGGCCGGAAAATCATTTATGGTGCAAAATATCATGGTCTGTAACATGAAATTCTCTCGCTTATGTGCATCCCATACCCGCACCCCTTCGCTCCACAATTTATGTAAGTCCTCGATTAACGGTGATAGAAACACGTCAATATCATTCCTGGGTTGTCTGGGTCCTAAAATTAGTAACGACATCATGATGTACTTACGCTTCATACGTAACCAAGGAGGAAGATTGTAGATGCATAAAAGAACCGGCCAAGTGCTATGCCGACTGCTCATATTTCTGTGTGGATTCATATCATCCATACTCAGCCCAAACCTTATATTCCTCACTTCGCTGCCAAACTCACCGAATGTTCTGTTAATGTTTCTCCATTGAATAGAATCAGCTGGATGTCTTAGTTTTCCGTCTTGTTTCCGACCTTCACCATGCCAATGCAAGTACTTCGCATCTTTCGGATTTGCAAACAGCCGTTTCAATCTAGGAATCACAGGCAAATACCACACAGTTTTGGCCGGAGGCCCTTTCTTTATCTCATCACATCCATTGTGATAAATTTTGTCCCATGCTTATACCGCGATGCACCGCATCTTGGACAAACATGCAAATCCTTGTACTCGTTACGGTACAGAACACAATCATTTGGGCATGCATGTATTCTTTCGATTTCCATACCCAACGGACACAATAGTTTTTTGGCCTGGTAAACCGATCTTGGCAACTCATTTCCCTCTGGAAGTATGTCCGCTAACAGATCTAAAAGCGCCGTGAAACTCTTATCGCTCCAACCGTTGCTTGCCTTCAAGTTATATAATCTCAACACAGAAGACAACTTTGTAAATTTTGCACATCCGGGAACAAAGGCTTCTCAGAATCAACAATTAATTTCTCAAATTTAGCAAAATCATTTTCTCTGTAATCTTCTTCTACATCACGTAACATTTCATCTAAATTTTCGTCATCTACATGCACATCCGAATGAACATTATCAATATTCTGATGATTATCATTACTGCAATCCACTTCCGGGTGCTGCTGAGTGGTAGCGGTACTCGTTTCCTCAAGATCTTCACTATGCCATATCCAACGGGTATAGCGTGCATTAAAACCACGATGAATCAAATGACTCCTAATCTGATCAGAGTTGCCGAACCTCTTTAAGTTCATACAATCTATACAAGGACAATACATATCTTTCTCTCCCTTCTTCGCCTTTTCTTGCTCAGTAAATTTAATAAACCCATTCACACCCTCCAAATACTCAACAGTAGTACGTTTTATTCCATACATCCAATATTCTCGGTCCATCTACAATTATTTCACAAAATTGACAAATTGAAATAAATAATTAATGACTCAGGGCATGCATGCATGCAACATCATCAATTAGCTAGGTCATATGTGTGTACAGCTATTTAATTACATTAAATGGATATATATGAAACCCTAATTAACTTGATGCATTTAATTGGAAGAGCCAGCTAGCTAGCTGGTTAACTTCAGCCATAAATCATTCCTAACTTAACTTCAGCAAGCTATAGCTAGCTAGCCAACCTAGCCTTCTAGCTAGTTTGGAGCTACATGTATCTAGTTTAATGAATTGAAAGTAGAGAGAGGGAGAGTGTGAAAGAGTGATCGAGAGAGAGAGGTGATGACAAGATGACAATACCGAGGGGGATCGAATTATCAACCTCTCAGCTAGCTTCTCCAGATCACTCTAGCTTGGAGCGTGGATGCACGTACGGTAGAAATGAATCGAGGATGCAGAGCAGGGGTCGAGATAAGTTGTGCAATTTTACTATCGGTTCAAAACCTAAACCGATAGTAAACTTTTCTCTCTATTAAGGTCCCCACTGTCATAACCATTAGTTTATATGATGTCATTTTACTATCGGTTTGTTTCATATAACCGATAGTAAAATTTACTCTATTATATCGGTTGGTACAGTATGAACCGATAGTAAAAAGTTCGTAAATTCACTATCAGTTACGAAAGACAAACCGATAGTACTATTTCATCTATTATATCGGTTGGTACAGTAATGACCAATAGTAAAAATTGTTTGCATTTCACTAACGGTACACCAGAATATAACCGATAGTACAAAGTCTCTTCTCCACCGCTGTAGTCGTACTCTATCGGATTTTTCCCAGATTGCTTATAACCGTTAGAAGATATGGGTTAGTGGATTGCATTTCTGTAGTAGTGTCTATTTGCTCAAGTGGCAACCACAAGTCTCTATCTTTATAATCAACTTGAATGGGTGAAGGACCTTCATACACTGTTGTGAAGTTTGTGGTACGATAGTCAGGATTGATGGCTTGAGGCTCTAAAGTAAGTCGCTTCTCATCAATTGCCCTTTGAAGCCACTCCTTGAAGGCAAAACAATCTTTAATTGCATGCCCAACATACCGATGGTATGGGCAATACAATGGATTTTCTGTCATTCCAAATTGATCAGGTCTTCTTGGCTCGGGAAGGTTCAAGGCCTGTTGCGCCATCAGCTGATCAAAGAACGTCTTCACCAGCTCTCGGTGGAAGATATACTGCTTCTTCAACATCTCTTGAACAATTGGGTGTTGAACAGTCGGATGCTGCGGTCTTGGTGTGGCTTCACTCCTTGAACCCAAGATTGGAACATTAAAATGTGCAGTAGGTGCATGCACAGCATTGTGAGACTCAGCCGGCGCCTTGGCCTTGACTCTGGTGCTAGGAGGTTGGGTTGCTGAGTTGAATCTTCTTGTATTATCAGCATGGCCAGCATTCTTGTACAGCTCCATGATTTGAGGAGACTTCTCAAACTCCAATTTGGTTGCTGCTACCGCTGTGCCCAAAGTGTTGAAGGTCTTAGGCTTGCGCCTTGAAACTTCGATGGACCAGTGCTATTGCATCCCATGGATGCACATGCGAATGGCCTAGTCATCAATCTTCTCATCGCACTTCTGCTTGACTTGGGACAACTCCAAAGCTGAGATGTCATTTTGCATAGTCACGAAGTGTGTCTTGAAAAGTTTCTTCATGCCTATCCAATCACGGACAGATCCTGTCGGAAGACGACTGTACCAATGGAAAGCAGAGCTAGTCAAGGACACTGAGAACTACCTCAGAAGAAGTGAGGACTTATTGGCAGTGTCTCCACAAGCTGCTTCAAAGGAGGCTAAGTGCTCCCTCGCATCGCTAGTTCCATCAAATTGACAAAACTTAGGTGGATGCCATCCAGACGGGAAGGGAACTAAATCATGCCATGCTTCATAAGGCTTCTCAAGCTCACTTTCTGGAGTTTGAGGAGCTTTCTCAGCCGTGATCTGCTTCAATCTTCAATTTATTAAGTCTTCCACGTAGTTGTGGCAATCCTTCAATGTAGTAGGTGTTGGTGCAGCATTTGCAGCCATGGTAGGAATAGAAAAGAGAGGTGGAGCACCCACTACTGCGGCGTGTTTCTCACCACTGTCTGTAGGGTGGGATTGTGCAGCAGCCTCCAACTCTGCTATTTGAGGATCAATGACTGGTTGGGGCGGATCTGATGGTATTGCTCTATGACCAAGATGGGTCAAGGCTTCAACCAATTGATCAAATTTCACTCCCAATTCACCAAGCATCTTCTTGTATTCACGATCTCGTTCCTCAAAGGCATGCCGTATGGAAGGATAAAGTGTAGGAGGATTAGCATCTGCCCCTTGTTCTTCATTAGCATTAGTTTCATCACCTGCATCGCCTTGACCTATAGCCATGTTAACTGGAGTAGTGTTGTCATCATTGACACCAATTCGAAGATACTGTTTCTCATCAGAAGTGATGGAAGGAGCAAGATTGGAATAGTGTGGTGAATGAGGGAGTTGTTGAAAAGAGGTTGACTCAGAGTCAGTAGACTCTCTTTCAGCCTCAGACTCAACATCGTCTTGCGATGGTTCAATCATAGAACTTAAAGCTCTTTGATGTGCCCTCGTCCTCAAGAGAGACTCCATGCCTTGTCGGGTTGCAATCTCCCGTAATTGAGCAAGATCCTCCGAAAGATGGGACGCAATGTCGACATAAGAGCGAGAAGATTGCCCCTTGTCAGCATCTTTTCCAGAAGTTACAGGACGACAAGGAACTTTTGCCACTGCTTCTTTTGTTGATGCTTCTTGATCTTCTTGTGCTTCGGCAGACTTGGACCGAGAATGAACATCTCCCAAGCATAGTAAGAATGCCACAGGTTTGGGGTTTGGGACAATCTCCTCATCCGAGGGGTACAAAAACTCTTGAGTAACAGGAGGAGGCCTCTAGTCAGAGTCAGTATCACCCTCGGGTTGAGATATCACCCTCCCGCAAACCATGACTACTTTTCCAATGTCCTGAGTACTTGACACTTCAATTATTGGTGCAAGAGATTCTCTAGTCTCCTGGAGAGGATTCATTAAAGCTTCTGGTGGTGCTTCCTTCATGATAACATCATTTGAAGGCTCAACTTCTTGTTTTGCAGCAGTTAAAGGAGCATGAGCTTGCACAGCTTCGGAGGGAACAGTGACCGATCGGAGCCGTCTTTGCTTGGGAACTCCTGCACCCTGAGATGATGTTCCTGCAAGCATTAATGGAGATGATAGAGATAATATCTTCTCCTTTTGCCTGTTTGGGCTTTGAACACCTTCAGCTGGTTGATCGTGATGCCGCCTTGGAGCTAGCCGGCCAAGAAGGTAGTGATACCTCTGACTCTATTCTAGTGTCGGAGAGATGCGGAACTTGTTGTTCTCATCATCAGGACGGATGCTGCCATCGGGCTGGATGCGAACTTGTACATTTTTCAGTACAAGATCCTCCAACTCTTGGTGCAACATGCGACGATTCCTCCTACGTCGATCACGCTTGTGTTGATTGAACGTAGGGACATGAGGGGCCTTGGGCAGGCCAGGTGGTGTTGGAAGAAGAGGAGGAGCCTGAGAAGGAGGCATCTAAGTGCGTCTTGCTTGAGATGGCAAGTCGACTTGCTTTCTAGCCGAAGTAGGTGCCTCCAAAGGACCTCTGCCTTGCCGAGATGAAGTCGATGTGGGTGGAGTGGTCCGCACACGCCATTGTTGCTGGACACGTGGTGACTGCTCTGGCCGACAAGACCAGTGATTCCAACGAGGTAGAAGTGGTGCTTGTCTAAGCCGGTAAGTTGATGTAGATGAAGGCTTTTGACGAGGTGCCCAAGTTTGGTACATGTGCTGAGGATGGTGTCTTGAAGTGTCCTGCCCCAAACTCCTTCTAAATTGAGAAGAAGAGTTAGGCACGTCACGACCTCGCATTCACTCTTGTAGACTCTTCATTTGTGTTTGAAGTTGTTGCAGATGTTGTTGTACATCATCAGTACTGGGAGCGGGTATTTCATTCGGCAATAATGCGAACTTGTTATTGGTATTGGATGGGCCAGCTTCCGCAGAATCGTGGAAGCATGACTACCAACCAGTTACCTTAACTTCGGGGTGAAAGAACTTGTCGGACCAGGCATTCTTGCTCGCTTGGTTGAATGGCGCCTCCGGAATTCCCTCATGATGGCAAGTCTCAACAAGTCCTTGATCTTGTTATTCGCCCATTCATCAGGGAACAAATCATAGGGCAGTGTTGCTATGTAGGGATAGTGACAAGTCCTGTCAATGAGATCATTTGCACCGAGCGACCAATTTTCTTCAGGAATAGCAACGCGGGCGAAGCGGGCACCAAGTTGCTCCTGCAAGGCACTCACCTTGCGGTATTTCCTTCTAAGGTTACGCAACATGTTGGGATTGAAGGCACGGCGGGAAAATGACATATGCCTCCATAGAGTATAGGAGGCATTCTCCAGTGCATTGAATAACTCAACCTCAGCACGCTGCACACCTGGAGTAGGCAGTGCAGGACCGATGAGTGGAGCATCCACACGAAGAGAGGTGGCATGGTGCTGCCTGTTGGTGGCTTGCTGACGAAGCCATTGAGCAGCTTGAACTTCATCTTTAATGTCAGCGATGACAGCATTCTTCAGAAGGTTACATGCTTTTACCATTAAGGCGCGATGCTCCTTCTTTGCTTTAGCAGAGGCACGTTTATGTGCCTTCCTCGACTCCGTTGCCTGGAATTCCACAGGCTCTTGAGTCTGGTGAAAGTAGGTCGTGTAACTGTACTTGAAGATTGCCATTAGAGGCAATGTCCCAAACTGAACCATCAGAACTTCTTTGTTTGTGTGAGCAAGTTTGTTGAGGAAGGACTCACCTGCAAAAAGGGAGTCCTTGATCAACTTATGCATCATCACATCTATGCGCTCTACAAACGAGCTGCATGACGAATGGAATGGATGCGCTTATAGATGAGCAGCCATATGCATGATGGATGAAAGACAAAGGGCATGCAGAAGCGAGTCAGACGACCATCGGAGCACAGCAAAGATGAGAGGAGAACCATGTCCCACTAGGCGTGCCATTTTGTTTCACCGAGAAGATCACTCTTCTGGGAAATTGACCACTTTTTCGTGATGCGGGTGTGCCAGTATACATAAGTATACAAATAAAGGATAGAGAATGCACAATCTTAGGAAACACTTGACTTTATTAATTCTAAAAAGAATTACAAGTTACAAGTCCCTTTGGGATTTACAATCTCTTATTGCCCCAAAGGAAAGTACATCTTGGCTTCAGGGGATTGCATGGCTCATGGTTCCTCAGGTCTTTTGAAAAGCTCCTGGTTAATTACATTTGCAGAACAAGTCCACAGAAAACCTCTGATTAAGCTGTGTTGATGGTCGTTGTCTTCAAGCTTCAAAATAACTTTGCCCTTGAATGAATGAATGCAATGTGTATGTCTATGCATACAAGTATGCAAATACATAGCTTCGTCAGTCTATGGTGTTATCACAAGATGTGGCCTTCGCCTCGTCGGTGCTCGGCCAGGGAGTTGTTCAGCCTCGTCAGTCGTGAAATGGATGCCTTCGCTTCATCAGTACCCGGCATGAATGATGTCCAGCTTCGTCAGTCACGGACAAAAAGTATGTTGCCTTTGCTTCATCAGTACCCAGCAACATGTAAATTATGGATGGATGACTTGTGATAACATCTTTGACTTCCTTAGCTTCAGGAAAAGCACGTTGAATGGTAAACAACCCATTGGAATATCCATCAAGGACTTAGTAGGATTTTGACTTGATTTGACATCTTTGAACACAATTGGTCATTAGCTCTCATTCGACTACTTGGATGAGAGCTTTTCTGGCCTATGATCGGTTTGAGACTTGGAAGAATAGTTTCTGGACAAATCCTTGATTGTTCATCAAAATTTGAGATCAATCAGACTGTCGGATTAGAAACTATCTTCATTGCATTGCTTGTACGTCAAGCTGGAATTCAGTGAGCAGAGCTATCTACAATGGTCTTGATGATCATTCGAACATCTGATCAAGGTGAAACTTGGAGGAATAGTTTCAGTATGAACCTACTATTCTCTATAAAAATTCAGAGTCGATCGGACTTCTGGATCAAAAGTTATCATCGATCTATCTCCCATGAGACAAAGTAAACAAGTCTCTAGACAGAGCACTCCCTCTAGTCGAATTGGACCCTTTTGAAAGTGCTCATATGACTTTCAGATCTTTGATCAATCGGGACCTATGTGGCATGTGATCTTGATCGAAAGTAAACAACTTTTAGATCTTTGATCAGTAAAACCTGGTGAGGTTTGATCTCTGATCAAAAGATGAGCATGCAATTTTGGATCTTGGATCAATTGGGATCTAGATGGTGTGTGATCAGATCTAAAGTAAACAACTTTCATATCTTTGATCGGCCGCATCTGGTGGGGTTTGATCTCTGATTGAAAGATGAACATGCATTTTTTTGGATCTTGGATCAACGGGACCTAGATGGCTTGTAATTAGATCGAAAGTAAACAACTTTCAGATCTTTCATCGGCCGCATCTAGTGGGGCTTGATCTTTGATCAAAAGATGAGTATGCAATTTTTGGATCTTGGATCAACGGGACCTAGAAGGCATGTGATCAGATCAAAAGTAAACAACTTTCAGATCTTTGATGGGCCGCATCTGGTGGGGCTTGATCTCTGATCAAAAGATGCATGATGCATGTTCATGCAGATAAATAAGACTCACCCATGACCATATTCAAAAGCTTGCTAGGCACCAGAAAAAGAGCTCCTGAACCTTCTCTTTTGTCCTCCTGTGCACCTCTGCTCTGCACCTCTACCTCTCTGTCTGCTTCTGTCTTGCTCCTTTGAAAAAATGTTAGCACCCTTCTATTTATAGAGGCTCCAGGTTGGTTACAATCATCCAACAACTAGAGATTTTTAGTGGATTTGAATTCGAATAGGAGATATACTTTGTTATTTAAATAAACAAAAGGATAAAGAGATAGATTATCTCCTTTTTGAATTTGAATAGGAGATATATTTTTGTTTTTTAAATAAACAAAAAGATAAAGAGAGATTTTCTCTTTTTTGAATTTGAATAGGAGATATATTTTGTTATTTAAATAGAGATAAATCCAGTTCGAACTCGGGCTGCATGTCGGCTTGACCAGGTTTGACCACATTTGACTAGTTTGTTGATCAGATTTGACCAGATTTGACCAGTTTGTTGACCAGGTTTGACCATTTTATTGACCAGGTTTGATCAGTCCAATTTTGACTAATATTTGACCTAGTTTTTGATCATTTTTTTCTATAGTCCAAATATACGTGTATTTTTATTTTAGCTCTTTTAGTCATATGGGACTTTTCTAATGAATTTTTTATTACAAAAATTCATCGAACACACACCACGTAGCCTTGTGTAAATATCACAACAAACGGGTGTGACCACATAGCCTTCACGTGGGAGACTTAGTTTTGAGAAAGATATAAAATCAGTCTAATCGCAATAAATTTTCCCCCCAATGGAAGGTCCCTACACTGTGGTCTCAATGCCACGACCTGGCTCGGCTCGATTGGCTATGGAAGATGGCAGAGTTCTGTCCAATACATGGAACATCGACCAATTGCGCAAGTTTTACGTGTAAGTTTCTTAATTCCCTTTTCCATTATCAATACTTTTTTCATTTTATGTTACGGTTATATTCCCATTTTCCCTTCTTCGGGTCACACCCAGGGGCTGATCGCCCTAAGCATCGTACTATAATGATTAAGTGGATTCGCTGGCCGATCCCATTGTCGCATCTAGATAAGACATTTCTTTACAAGCCATTTCTCAACGTCTAAGAAACTTACTAGCATGTTCTGATCCTTCGGGTGGCTGTCAGTTAGCAATAAACTTATGACTTTATATAAACGTGCTCTCAAGTCGATCATTCAATGACATCTAGTTCACAATGTCTTAGCCACTCAAATCCTATGATCATAACACTATGTCTCCAGTATCATCGATCACAGGAGGGGGCTCGGGGAATATAATTGTAACATCAGTTTAAGTTCAAGAAGTTTACATAGCTTTTGTTAATCCTACTAATCATGTGTATTTGCAAGGTACAATAACTAAAGAAAAATTGTTGCATTTTTTGAATGTTCATTGTCAACCTCTTCGAAGGTACAATAAGAAATGATACATCAAGGAAGGCCGAGATCATGTATCAGTTTTTCTACAAGAACCGTGACCTCGGCCTTAGTTGCATCTAGTTGATCATCGCTGTCAAACACCATGCTTTCCACCGCTGGCCCTAAGTCCAAATCTGGGCCATGGTGATGTCTCAATTTGCAGAGTATAGCATAGGCTACTTCGTTGACGTCAGTCTTCAGTGCCTCTTTGCGCTTCCTTACAAACTCTGGAATGTTGGCAACAAGCAAGTCAGACTAGGTGGCGACCAGGTTGCAGGACTCAGCAAGTGTTAAGTCATCCCCCTCAGGATTGACAACTTCCGTGTCAAACGAGTCCGCAACTTCCTTTAGTTTGGCCAAAGTGCTCTTCTCAACAAGACAACAGTTTTTGATGATCTCTTCCAAATTCTCCTTCTCGTTGAGAGCTGATTTTGTCTTATCTTTCGCCTTCTCATTGGTCGACCAAAGTTGATTAATGATACCGTGAAGTTTCTCGAGGTCGTGTCCTCGCCTGATGAACTTCTCCTCGAGTTGGTTCCTCTCCTTGGTCAGCTTGAGATTTCTTTCCCTTTGACCTGATCAAAGAAAAACACATTCAATAACATACACTCTTACATTCAAACAAGCAATGATAACTTCTGCTGAGTTGAACTTAAAATCAATATCGGCTTGCAATTTATTTCACGCCGATGAGAGGCTCTCTTTTTCCCCTTGAAAAGAATCATGTAATCGTGTCTTCTCCTCCAAGGATGCAAGGGTGTTTGAGAGTTTCTCATTATTCTCCCTCAGAGCCTCGACCACTGCAGCTTCTTTCTTGTTGCACATCGTGGAAATCTCCTTCAGTAAAGTAGAGTTTTCCCTGCAATAATAGCCAAAGAATTGTCAGTCCAGTCCATCATAAGGACTAAAAGTAAAAGCAAAACACTTATTGCTTTATGTGGTCGCGCTTTGCTTGGATGACCTTGAACTGCTCTATCAGCAGACTGACCATGGTCGCGCTGTGAGCAGAGTTCTGCCAAAAAAACATTAAGCAGACCTTAAGAAAAATTCAAATGAATGATGAAGAAACTGGTGTCAGAACTTCGCTTACCTCCAAAAGATCTTCAAGGATTTTTTAGATCCAACTGTCGATGATTCGGACTCGGAGTCCTCAGCCGAACTTATGCAAAATTTGTAATAGTGAGACCTTTCAAGATGACCCTCCGGGAATGTATGTAGAACAATGGAGAACAGGAGCACAGAGAGGTTTATACAGGTTCGGGCCCTCGATGGTGGGAGTAATAGCCCTATGTCCTGTTGGGATTTCACTATAGGTGATAAATGGTTACAAGATGGTAGAAAAACACCTCCACAGGCGAAGGGTTTTTCCTATGTAAAAGTACAGAATAAAGCCAGGAAGGCTTGTAAAAACTGTCTAATCTAGGCCGTAGACTTGGCTGTTTGAGTAGTTGAGATGTCTTGATCTCTCGATCCTTCGATCCCCCTTTGCTTGATGCATCTTACCACCCTTTTATACTTGTTGAAAAGGTGCCATGCGGTAAACTGCATCAAACAGTTGCTTGGATGGTTGAATGCGGTTTTTAGAGAACCGCTCTTAACTTCCACGCAGGCAAAACACGTGTTATTCATGGATAACTGCACGTATTAACCTCCTGATGGTTGATTCTCCATGTGGAGGAATCTTCGGGATACTTGGAATATTCCCGCTATAGGGATAGCCGGACAGATGAATTCCAAGCACCGTGGTCGAATAATGCTCTGACCGCGGGATGTTGGCTGACCGCGCAACATCTCGGTCATTCTGTTCGCGTATAGCATATGAATTCCTGACCGCGCGAAGCTTGCGGTCTGACCGCGCAAAGCCTGCGACCTTGGGCTGATGCTTCTCAAAGTAACTTGAGCTCGCACCGCCTGGCACATGTCTGGCTCGAATCTGTCTTGAACCAATAGTGCATTTATTTGAACTGACCCGGGTGTCAATCCTCGTCAGTTAGCCCCCAAATTTAAAGAAAACGAAGGGACGTGTTCACTTTAAATTTAAAGAAATGCATCGGATTATTAACCCGACTCTTCAAATTCCCCGCTTAGTGGCGCACTAAGTGGGACGGTTGGTTCCCCGAGACATGCTCTGGATATTATGTGACGGGTAATGATGGCGCTGTTGAAATGTCTTTTAACCCGAGGTAAAATTGTAAATGATTTTAAGAACCTGAGGCATTCAGAATGTGAACCGTCACCTTGGCGGCTATAAATACCGGGTCTTTGAATCTGTAAAGCTTTCACAATTCCTTCTCACGGCTAAGTTCTTTCTAAGACACCTCCATTCTTCTCTTCATACACTTTCCGATGGCAGATCACAACATCATCGAAATTGAGAGTGATGAAGAGGAAGTTCTTAAGCAGGAGCCTGAAATGCTTGAAGATCCATCTCCTTCGAAGAAGAAGTCCAAGGTTGACGAAGGATCCTCCAGCAAAGCAAAGATAGAAGATGAGCCATCATCTTTTCTTCCTGCAGCTTTCTTCCCTAGCACCCCTTGCTTTTGTTTGGGTGATTGGTTGTCTGGTAGGCAAGAGGTGACTATACAACCAGAAGATCCTCAACTTGTGTTGGGGAAGCAATCTTCTGGTGGGAAGGTTGTACTTCCGCCACCTGGCGTCCATCTTTCCAGGATGGCTATATCAACGTGTCACGAGCAGGGACAGGTAATGATCCTTATCTCCTCTTGTCGATAGTTATAGTTAGTATAACTAACCCTTTCAAATGTAGGAGATTGGAGGCCCTAGTGGTCAGCCTTCTGCTGCTCCGCCTCTTCCCCACAGACGGACTCTTCTGGAGGAGAAGAATGCCCTGGAGAAGAAGACCGAAGAGATGTCTTCGGCAATTCTGCATCTGGCAGATTGTTTTGAACGATCCCGTGAAGAGGCGCACCAGTTCTGTCGAGAGAGGGACCACGCCCAACAACAGCGGGAACTCTCTGACTTGATTAGGAATAGTAGTGTACCTCTTGTTAGGGACGATGCAGATAGGCTTAGATTAGTTGCTAGTTCCCTGGGGGTTGTCAGTGTAGATCCTACTGACAACAACATGTCCCTAGGAGAACTTTGTAAACTTCTTTCGGATCAGGTCGACGCTCTTGTCGCCGGTATCCCTTTTACATGTAAAGAATGCAAGAAATAAAATCTCTTTATATACACACTCTCTACATCTTCTGTGTGAAAATATGACCATAAGCAAAGCTTTTACGATCATTCATACATAGGTAAATTTCAGTTCTGCGATCAGAATCACGCTTTTATAAAAGCACCACGACCAACTCTGATACCGCGATCAGGCCTAAAGCCGCGATCAGAACTGAAGCTAACCGTGACCAGAATTGAAGCGCGGTCAGGATATTACTTCGATCAGAATCGGAGCTTTAATCGAAACATGGTTTTGATCATACCACAACCCGGTCAAGATATATCTATATGTCCAAAAATTAGGTTATAGGATATTTTCGTAAAAGTTTTCAGGGTACATAAAGGAAAAACGTCCTCTGAAAAACCCTGAAAAACTTTTCAGGCTTTTACACTTTCGGTTTCTGAAACAAAGAAGTCTTTTTGTTTCAGATCCCATGCCTGGAACACTTTAACGGGTTCGCCAGAGCCAGTATCCATTATGGGAAATGAATAAAATACTGAGTAGAACGTTGAACGAAACGTTACTCACATTAATGCGCCTCCTCGGGTCTATAAAAGGAGCAGATGTCTTCTCAAAGAAGTCACATAGCCAAAAACCCTCAACATTTCCGCTGCACAAAACCCTCGTTCTTTTCAGCCTTCGTCTTCCCAAAAATCGCCAACTTTTCCTTTGATTCTACACCAAAAATGGCGTCCTGGAGCCGATCCATTCACCATTCTGAGGAGAGCCTAGTGGCGTTGGAGAAGGAAGAAATCCTTCCTCCGCGGCTATTGATCAACTGGCGGCCCGCGGAGAAGGATCAAGAAACCCCAACCGTCCAAGAAGGCGAGTTGGTGGTTTTTGAGGAGTACTTGCGCTGTGGGTTCCGATTCCCCGAGAGTCGGTTCCTCAAGGATGTCCTCGAACATTATGGGTTGGAGCTGATCAACCTCCACCCAAATGCAGTGTTGATATTGGCGGTTTTTCAACATTTATGCGAGGCGTTCGTCGGAGTGTACCCCAGTGTGGACCTCTTCCGACGATTCTATTTCTCGGCGTGGTCGAAGAGCGCCAACGCCGCCGGATGTATCTACTTTCGGCTGAGGGACAAGAAGGAGTATCCCTTTCCACCCCTGTGAGACTCGGTGCACGGGTGGCATCAGAAGTGGTTTTACTGCACCCCGCCGAAGGAAAGCGGGCTGTGGTTTGAAAACTCGCGGCTAGTGAAGCCAAGCGAGCTGGACACTCTCCCGGCGATGAACTCGGAGTTCATGAAGCACGCCGAGGTAATTCTTCACTTAGTCGAAGAAGGGTTGACGGCACGCGACGTCATCCGAGACTTTGTGAAGAACCGGGTGAGCCCCCTGCGTGAAAGGGCTCATCCAGCTTGGGAGATCAAGTCCATGGCAGACGGTACCCTGGACTATAACGAAGGTATTTGTTTCTGGAACCGAAAACCTTCATGTCTTTCTTAAAATGCATACATTTTAACTTGTATTTGGTAACAGTCCTGCCCTCAGCTGAAATTGAGAGGCGGACTAACTACCTCCTCCGGGCGTACAACGCCGAGGTAGAGGGTGCCAAGGGGTCGCCTCGCCCCCAAAGCTTAATTCATACCGGCGATGACCTCAAACAGGAGCGCCGAAAGGTACATTCTTCACTTGGCCCCTGTTTTACAGGTTTTTATGTCTGTCCAGCACTAATCCCATGAGAACAGCTTCTTGGGAGGTTTGCTGAGGCGACGTTCCCCAGCGAGAACGTCGGTTCCCTGGGGAAGCCGACGACAAAGAACGTGAAGAAGATTTCCTCGAGACCCAGGATGAGGAATCCCGCCCCCAAGAAAGTCAGGCTAAATCTTGGGGAAGGGTCTTCACGAAGCACTCCTCCTACCGCCCGAAAAACTGCGGTAAGATATCACATCCCTCCGATCTTTCCAGGTGCGAACTGGAATCACTTCTTCGTCGTACAGGGAGAGGGGAGCGAGGAGGAGGAAGATGATGATGTCCCTCTAGTTCACCGGAGGAGGAAGATCGCGGGCTCTCCAACCGGTGACACTCCAACCCATTCCGTAGAGATAACTACTACCGCAGAGGCGGCTGTAGCAAACCCCGCGACCACCGAAAGCCTTGTGGTCGCGGATGACCCCTGGCTCCTGAAGCCCCCGAGGCTTCAGGGCCAGTCGCCTCTACCTCCCTGGTCAAAGGGACGACCGTGGTAAGATTATCTCACAGTCCTGTTTTCTTCAATTCCCTCTTTGCATTTGACGAGCTAATGCTTATGCAGGGAGAAGAGCTTCCCCCTGTGACTCCTGCGAGTCCCAGGGAGGAAAATCCTCCGCCTCCGCAGACAGGAGTGGAGGTGGTTGCACGAGATCCTGTGGCGGTGGCACATGAAGTGCCGGCCCCAGAAGTCCAGGAGCCCCCAAGGACTTCGGACACAATCTCGCCAACGGAACCACTTGCTCAGGTAAAGGTCCTTCTCATTCATCTTCATCTTCCCCTAACAATGTGCTCACAGAGGAACATATCCAGGGGGGAGACGCCTTGTTCTCGAAGAGGAATATCAGGACAGACGACAATCGTCGCCTTTCTCGAGGAGAACCTTCCTTGAAATCCCAAAGGCTAATGGGATTTCAAATAAGGTAAGAACCCTTATTCTGGTTGTATCAGTAATGATGGTCACGTATTATGATACTTTGATCATTCTTCCCTTTGTCAGGCGAAAAGAAACAGCGCCCAGCCCTTCAACCACTCCGGGGAGGGTTGAAGCCACTGTTGGCACAGGAGCCTCTAGTGAAGAGCGCTCCGCCCCCTTGGTCCAGGAAACCGTCCAGGCCGTGAGGGGGGACACAAGCGCAAGGAACCAGTCGCCAACAACGGCGATTGGGGGCAGTGCCTAGCAGGCACTACCACCAACTGCCCCTGCTGTAGGCGCCTCCGGGCCTTCAACAAACCTTCCCGTTAGTCCGGAGGATGCCTCCTTACAGAAGTTCATGAAGGTACGATGAATCCCTCTCTGGGCGTCCTGAATTGTACATAGGACACCTTTAACTCCCTTTTTTGCATCATAGGAACTATCCCGGATGATGGCCCAATCGCGTGCTACGGCAGCAAGCATGGTGGCCATACAAAGAGAGCGAGACAGCTTGCGCAGGTAAGGATCATTACTCTTCAACTTGTAAAGATACAAATTGATTATGACCACTCCTTCTATTTTATTATAGAAAAGTAGCATTGCTGGACAAAGAGGTGGCCATAGTCAAGCTCCATTCGATCTCGGTGGCTAGAAACCAAGAGATCGAGAACAACAAACTGCGGTCACAACTTGCTGGTAAGTTGATTCCTGATTAGGAAAACTTGTCTTCACAATGTGCGAGTAATCTTTTCTTTTGTTGCAGCGCAAGCGGGTCATGTAGAGCAACTTAACCTGGACAATAAACTCCTCTGGGACACTATTCATTCCTCCGAAAAGGCAATCGAAAGGCTGAGCCGTTCTGTCTTCGAAAAACTGAAGGCAGTGGCTCATTTTCTCAAGGCTGATGTGGTCGAAACCACAAGAGATAGCCTCAGCCAAAATGACTGGTTTGCGCTAGTCATGGCCCAAGCGGAGTCACTTCTCGAGTATCTCCCTGAGGATACACAGCGACGAGAAGAGGTGATCAGAACCAGAGTTCGGTCAGCCGCTTCCGCTATCCTCAGCCGGGTTCGACTTCACCATGGCCCAGATGCAGATCTGAATCCGTTGGTGGGACCGGTCGAGGTCGAGAGTGAAGAACAACTAGAGGCCGTCATGGAGGAGATTAGGCCCCTTGTAGATAAGCTCCTAGCTGAGCTTGGGATCGAATGATCCCTATACCTGTATAGAAACAATTGTATACGATGCAATGTATATGGAAATTCATTTTTGAAAATGAATATATATTCTTGTTTTGTGTTCATTTCATACTGTAAACATATCCCCCTAGCCCTCGCCTGTGATTGTAGATACTGAAGACTTAGTATTACAAACACGGGAGATAAGTGAATATAACGACCAGGGATGTGTGATCGAACCAACGATTATGATCAAGGTAACGCCTAGCCTTGTTTGCAAACCAGCAGCCACTCAGATAACCGAGGACTTGCCAGAAAGCCCCATGTGCGTTGAGAAACGGCTTATTTAGGAGTGACTTTTCTGGAAGCGGTCATGAGATCGGCCAGTGAATCTGACTAGAATGTTATAATGATCTAACCGCGGGCGACCAGCCCCCGAGCCGAATTCGCAACGAATGGGCATAAAGGGAAATATTCATAGTATGAAACCAAAACATTTTTTGTTTTATGAAAAAATGCTAATTGAACAGGAAAAGGGGTTGAGTACTTACACGTAGAACTTGCGAAGTTGATCGATGTTCCAAGTATTGGACAAAATTCGACCATCCTCCATGGCTAACCGCGCGGATCCTGGTCGCGGCACTGAAACAACAGTGTAAGGGCCTTCCCACGTCGGGGAGAATTTGTTGCGATTAGACTGGTCTTGGATGTTTCGTAAAACCAGGTCGCCCACGTGAAGACTACGTGGTCGCACCCTTTTGCTGTGATATTTGCGAAGAGCGTGCAAGTATGCCGCGGACTTGATCAAAGCGCGATCACGCCTTTCTTCTAAGAGGATGAGATCTTGTGATCACTGTTCGGACTGATCAATCTGTTCGAATTGTTCCGTCCGAACAGACCCAATACTAACTTCCATAGGCAACATAGCCTCGGACCCATAGACCAAATGGAAGGGCGTCTCACCGGTGGCTCGACTAGAGGTAGTTCGTAGCGCCCATAGAACAGTATAGAGCTCGTCTGCCCAAGCCCCCGAGCGAGTCTTAAGGCGATCAAAAACACGTTTTTTGATACCTTGTAATATTTGCCCGTTGGCCCGTTCTACAGCACCATTGCTTTGTGGATGTGCCACAGAAGCAAAGCACACCTTAGTTCCAATCTGGTCGCAGTAGTCGAGGAAAAGACCACTAGCGAACTGGGAACCATTATCGGTGATAAGACGGTTTGGAACACCAAATCGAGCAACAATGTTCTTATGAAAGAACTTTTATGCTGCTGATGCGGTAATATTTCGTACCGGTTCGGCCTCAATCCACTTAGTAAACGTGTCAATGGCTATGAACAGAAACTTGTACCCGTTGACCGCTTGTGGAATAAGACTAACAATGTCCATTCCCCAAACCGCGAAGGGCCATGCGAGGGGAATGGTTTGCAATGCATAGGCAGGTTGATGAACCTGTCTTGCGTGGAATTTACACTGAGGACACAACTTGACCATATGCTTGGCATCATCGAGTGCCGAAGGCCAGTAGAATCCTTGTCGAAAAGCTTTTCCGACCAGTGTTCGATATGATGCGTGCGCACCGCATACACCGTCATGTATTTCTTTCAAGAGGGATTTCCCTTCCTCCTGAGATTGCAACGCATGAATACTCCTTGAGTACCCTTTCTGTACAAGATCCCATCTATGAGTTTGTACAGACGCGCTTTTCGAATTAACCGATTGCTTTCGGTTTCGTCCTCGGGTAGGGTCCCATGTTCAAGATAGACTCTCAATGGTTGAGTCCAATCCTGTTCTTGACCGAGGTTGGTAACGCAGGCTGTTACCGGATCATCCTCGACCGAAGTCATGATCGAAGGACGGTCCAAGTGTTCAATGAACACTCCTGCCGGAGCGGATGTGCGTGAGGACCCAATTTTGGATAATTGGTCTGCGAGAATGTTGTCCTTTCGTGGGATGTATTGGACTTCGAAATGACTGAAGTGTTTTTCCAATCTCCTCACTTCCCCCAGGTAATGAGCCATTGTCTCATCGGAGGTGCTGTACTCCTTGTTTACCTGGTTTACGACCAGCTGTGAGTCTCCCCTCACCACTAATCGACGGACTCCAAGGAATTTTGCTGCCCGGAGCCCTGCAAGAAGACCTTCATACTCTGCTGCGTTGTTGGTCGCAACAAAGTGTAGTTGGATGACATACTTAAGCTGTTTGCCCTGAGGCGTAACTAAGACCACTCCAGCCCCCGAGTGTTGAAAACTACGGGAGCCGTCAAAGTACATTGTCCAATAATCGGGGCATTCCAATTCCTCAGGCACCTGCACGGGCGGCTCAGGGTTGGTCCATTCAACCACAAAGTCGGCCAAAACCTAAGACTTAACCGCCGTGCGGGGCGTGAAATGGATTTCAAATGCGCCGAGTTCGACCTCCCACTTGGCGATTCGACCAGATTTCTCTGGGTTTCGGACAATATCCCCCAAAGGAAAGGAGGAGGGTACTGTGATCTTGTGAGCTTGGAAGTAGTATCGTAGCTTACGGGAAGCCATCAATAGCGCGTAAAGTATCTTTTGGACCTCAGGGTAACGCTCCTTAGGACCATGAAGTACCTCGCTCACATAGTAGACGGGTTTGTGTATTCCTTCCCTATCCGCGATCAGAACGGCGCTGACCGCGTGAGGTGTGGCTGCCAGATAAAGAAGCAATGGTTCTCCTTTATCGGGAGACACCAACACTGGCGGACTGGATAGATATGTCTTTACCTCCTGAAACGCTTTTTCGACCTCATCCGACCATATAAAATTATGATGCTTCCGCAAGGCTTTGAAGAAGGGCAATCCCCTTTCGCCTAGTCGCGATATGAAGTGACTTAAAGCCGCCATGCGACCAGCCAGGCGTTGAACATCCTTCATGGTCGAGGGCGACCTCATTTGTTCAATGGCCCTGATTTTCTCAGGATTAACTTCAATGCCCCTGGAACAAACAAGGAAACCAAGGAGTTTTCCTGAGGAAACCCCAAATGAACATTTCTCCGGGTTTAACTTTATTCCAAAGCGATTTAAATTACAGAAGGTTTCAGCGAGATCGTCCAAATGAGACAATCTCTTGGTACTCTTTACAACCAAATCGTCTACATATGCTTCGAGATTACGCCCTATCTGGGAAAGAAAGGTCTTTTGCATCAAGCACTGGTACGTGGAACCTGCGTTCTTGAGACCGAACGGCATTCTGATGTAGCAGTAGGTGCCGAACGGGGTGATGAAGGCAGTTTTCTCTTCATCTTCTTCTGCCATGCTAATTTGATGATATCCTGAGTAAGCGTCCAGGAAACTCATCAGTTCGCAACCCGCGGTTGAGTCGACCAGTTGGTCGATGCGGGGAAGGGGAAAGTCGTCCTTCGAACAGGCACTATTGAGGCTAGTGTAGTCGACGCACATGCGCCACTTGCCATTTGACTTGCGGACCATGACCGGATTGGCGAGCCATTCCGGGTGATCGACTTCGCGAATGAACCCAGCCTTGAGGAGTTTGTCCAACTCCTCTCGGATGGCTTCCTGTCGGTCAACAGCAAAATGCCTGAGCTTTTGCTTTATTGGTCGTTGTCCAGGTCGAATTGCTAACCTGTGCTCGATTACTTCCCTTGGGACACCGGGCATGTCGGATGATTTCCACGCAAACACATCTGCGTTAGCCCGGAGAAAAGTAATGAGCTCGAGTTCCTATTCGTCGTCCAGTCCTGATCCGACCCGAATTGTCTTGGATGGATCATCTGGGTACAATGGAACCAGTTTGAGTTTCTCATCTGGTCGAGGAGCTGCCTTGATTGCGTCAGTGGCGACAGTGGCGACCTGGGCGTCCCGGAGGGGAAGTTGATCGACCATCTCCAAAGATAGCCGGTCGCACGTGAGTGCCACATTGCGACTGCCTCGGACCAAGATGACATCCTTGGGGCCAGGCAATTTACTGCACTGATAAGCATAGTGCGTTGCCATCATGAACTTAGCAAGAGTTGGCTTGCCAAAGATTGCATTATAAGCTGAATCACAGTCGATTACGTCAAAAGTAACCAATTCTGTTCGGAAGTTATCGGGTTCTCCCAGTGTGACCGGGAGGACCACTTGTCCCAATGGCATCATGGATGGGCCTGGAATTATCCCATAAAAAGGATGAATTATGGGCTTAATCTTCGAACGAGAAATTTGCATCTCGTCGAGTGCCTTGACCAACAAAATATCAAGGGAGCTCCCTCCATCGATCTGGACCCTTTCGACTCTCGCGTTACTGATGATCGGGGTAATGACCAGAGGGAGCCTCAATGGTCGTGTGAGCCCCGCAGGACAATCAGTGCGATCAAATGTCAAAGGCGTATCCGACCAACGGGGGTATTGAGGTTCACCAAGGGATGTCTCCGTTTGGTTAACCTCTCGGTAAAAGGCTTTAAACTGCCTTTTAGAAACGAAAGAAGAAGAACCTCCGAAAATAATATTAACATGATTTTGAGGTA
Source organism: Pharus latifolius (assembly GCA_019359835.1). NCBI lineage: Eukaryota > Viridiplantae > Streptophyta > Magnoliopsida > Poales > Poaceae > Pharus > Pharus latifolius. The sequence goes on along the minus strand of CM033319.1, from coordinate 84,474,458 downwards.
CCTGGTAGGCCATTTCTTCGTCTCCGTCGGCGTCTCTAAGTCCGCACGCCTGTTCTTTAGGCGGTAAGGTTGGCATCGGCCCAACTCCCTGGTAGAAGTCATCCAGTTGCTTCAACCAACTTCTACAGTTCTTGAGGTCGTGGCCTGTGGAGTTGTGGAGTGGACACCACTTCTTGCCTTCCTGCGGGTTAGTTGACTTTTCCGGCTGGTCGGGATTACGACCACCCGAGGCAGTTTTATTCTTGAATGAAGGCTTATTACCTTTAGCCGAAGGTGGCTTCTTTGCGACTGCGACCTCGCGGTATTGTCCAGAGCGATTTCTCTTTGACCTCTTCGACTTCCCACCTGACGAAGATTCCGACTTCTTGCTTGAATCTTCTTTCCTGGCGTCCTTGAAGCCTGGTTGAGGTGGTAGGTCCCCCTTGTCGACCATCCGGTTCCATTCGACCGCTTCGGCTGCATCAGAATATCGATCGGCCATGTCGAACAGATCGGCCACTGATCGAGGAGGGTGGATAAGCAAGTCCTCAGTAAACCTCCGGTATCGAACGGCATGTTTAAATGCCCTGATAACGGAGCCATCAGATATGTTCGGGATGGTATTCCTCACCCCGACAAACCTCTTGACAAACTGCCGAAGAGTTTCGGTTGAAGTTTGTCGTAGCCGATGAAGGTCGTCCTCTTTACCCGGCTTTTGGTAACAATTTTGGAAATTGCTGAGGATGGCATCACACAGCATTTCCCAATTGTAGATGGAACCCTTGGGCTGATTAAACAGCCAGGTTCTAGCCGGTCCTGCGAGGACTATGGGCAGGTAGTTGGCCATGACCTTGTCATCACCTCCCGCCGCTTGGATGGCAGTGATATAGATTTGAAGGAACTCGGATGGGTTCTGAGTTCCGTCAAACCTCTCAATGGCCCCTGGTCGAAACTTATTGGGCCAAACGACTGCTCGTAGGCCGGGCGAAAAAGCTTTACAACCAACGTAGGGACCGTGAATCGCCCTGTGACTCTCGGCTGGGTCTCGGACGACCTCACGCAACGGTGAAGTTACTCGTGGTCCCAAACGAGAGTGGACAGGAACTCGATCTCTATTACGAGAATCCTGCGTTCGCCGGTACTTGTCCTGTCGGGACGGTACGGGCGGCGGGTAACTTCGTCTGTCAGAACCAGAGTGAGGACACTCTCGTTCGCGGGAACGTGTTACCGAGCGGGAAGAGGCCGTTGGGGTCTCCTCAGAGGTGACCTCATCCAGTCTTTCCGCCAGGATCCTGAAAAAGGCCGGTTTCTGCGCATCCGTGACCGTAGGAGGAAAATTACGCATGACTTCCGTGATAGATCGCAGTCGACCATGGGTACTTCTCCTAGGGGCACCAGGTGTTACTGTTTCTTCGTCCACTGGGAAACGCTCCGGTGGTAAAGAAGGGGTCTGGTCGCGTCTGCGACCTCATGACTGTCGAGAAGAACTCGGAGCAGCATCGTAACGAGCCTGCGCATCTTGAAGTGCCTCTAGGGCAGTTCTGCGTAGTTCGTTGTTCTGTTGTTCGAGATCTTGATCCTCCTTCTGTTTGCGATCTTGTTCTTCCCTAGCAGCCTGTTGATCAGGAGTTTCTTTCGACAAAGCAGCAAACTGTCTAGGGAGAGATGTTGCCGATGGAGAAAACATCTCAGTTTGTTCCGAGTCGGACTCAAAATCAAAGAAACGGTGAAGGTTATCGGGGTCGAACCTTCCGGGGCTGATTTCTAGGTCGACATCATCCTTCCCCTCGGCGGGGTCGTATGACGGACCGGATTCATCGCCTAGCGCATTAAGAACTTCTGTGGGTTCTGACCTTGCGCTAGTCGCTCCCTGGTCGATGGACATGACCTGGAGAGATGATTCAACCTCTGGAAGATTCTGGCCTTCGATTTCCTCCATCGGGACAGGATCGCTTGGAGAAGGCATTGGGATATGAGCATAATCCTCGAGATCGAAATCGTTCTCGGAATCATATGCTCCAGCCATGTTTCAGCGAACCTTCGGATCAAAACTAGGACGCCTTGAGAAAGGCTCCACGGTGGGCGCCAGCTGTCGACGATTCGGACTCGGAGTCTGACGAGGATTGACACCCGAGTCACTTCTAATAAACTTCTGGTTCAAGACAGGTTCGAACCAGACATGTATCTGGAGATGCGAACTCAAGCTATTCTGAGAGGCATCACCACGAGGTCGCAAGCTTTACGCGATCAAGTCGCAGCTTTACGCGGTCAGACCGTAAGCCTTGCGCGGTCAGAAGTTCGTGGGCTATACACGAACTACACATTCGGGATATTACGCGGTCAGCCGAATCCCGCGGTCAGAACATCGCCGATCAGGATACCTGGGATCTATCTATTCGGTTGTCCATACGACAGGATATTCTAGGTATCCCGAAGATTCCTACACGTGGAAAATCAACCGTCAGGAGGTTAACACGTACAGTTATTCATGAATAACACGTGTTTAACCTGCGTGGAGGTTAAGAGCAGTTTCAAAAACCGTATCCAACCGTCCGTGCAACCGATTGATGCAGTTTCCTTCACATGGCACCCTTTCAAGCAGTATAAAAGGATGGCATGAAGTATCAATCAAAGGAGGATCCAAGTTAGCCAAGTCTACGGCACACCTCATATAGCATTTTTATAAGTCTTCTTTAGCTTATCTTTGTACACTTTTACAGGAAAAATCTTCGCCTGTGAGGACTTTTTCCCCCACTTGTAAACCTTTCACCATACTTAGTGAAATCTCAACAGGACGTAGGGCTTTTACTCCCACCATCGAGGGCCCGAACCTGTCTAAATTCTCTGTGCTCCTGTTCACCATTGTTTAGCGTACCTTCCCGAAGGGTCATCTTGAAAGGTCTCACTATTACAAATTTTGCATAAGTTCGGCTGAGGACTCCGAGTCCGAATCGTCGACAGAGTCCTCAGCCGAACTTATGCAAAATTTGTAATAGTGAGACCTTTCAAGATGACCCTCCGGGAAGGTATGTAGAACAATGGAGAACAGGAGCACAGAGAGGTTTATACAGGTTCGGGCCCTCGATGGTGGGAGTAATAGCCCTACGTCCTATTGGGATTTCACTATAGGTGATAAATGGTTACAAGATGGTAGAAAAACACCTCCACAGGCGAAGGGTTTTTCCTATGTAGAAGTACAGAATAAAGCCAGGAAGGCTTGTAAAAACTGTCTAATCTAGGCCGTAGACTTGGCTGTTTGAGTAGTTGAGATGTCTTGATCTCTCGATCCTTCGATCCCCCTTTGCTTGATGCATCTTACCACCCTTTTATACTGGTCGAAAAGGTGCCATGTGGTAAACTGCATCAAACAGTTGCTTGGACGGTTGAATGCGGTTTTTAGAGAACCGCTCTTAACTTCCACGCAGGCAAAACACGTGTTATTCATGGATAACTGCACGTATTAACCTCCTGACGGTTGATTCTCCACGTGGAGGAATCTTCGGGATACTTGGAATATTCCCGCTATAGGGATAGCCGGACAGATGAATTGACCGTGGTCGAATAATGCTCTGACCGCGGGATGTTGGCTGACCGCGCAACATCTCGATCATTCTGTTCGCGTATAGCATATGAATTCCTGACCGCGCGAAGCTTGCGGTCTGACCGCGCAAAGCCTGCGACCTTGGGCTGATGCTTCTCAAAGTAACTTGAGCTCGCACCGCCTGGCACATGTCTGGCTTAAATCTGTCTTGAACCAACAGTGCATTTATTTGAACTGACCCGGGTGTCAATCCTCGTCACCAACCCCTTGGCTGGACGATGCCAAGCCATCAAGCGCCGGCCTGGAGCTTTGTGCTTCGGTGATCATCTCCGGTGCGGGGCACTATGGATCAGTGGGCTGCATAAACTCCTCGACCAATGGAATGGTAGATGCATCCATGTCCGCGGTTGCGGTCACCGTTGCGACCTCAGCTCCCTCGTCATCGACGGGTTCGATACATAGCGTATCCGCAACCACCTCGTCAACAACATCGGGCAGCAGTACACCGCCAGTAGTCACCGCGGCCTCCGTCGTAGCTACTCGTTCTACTATGGTACCGCTCACGACAGGAACACCTACCATAGTAGCCTCTTCCCCTCCGACCATAGCTGGTAAAATTTCACTCCCTGGGGTAGACACAACCATGGTCACGAGAGTCCTATACATTCAATTCAGAATTGGATAAGTCAATCCCAACTAAGCGATATAACTTAATCAGGGAAACTATTTACCTAATACTAAGTCCCAGAAGGTTTCGGGAACTTAACACTCTACTTTGGACGGAAAGCAGTGAAGATAGTACCTTCGGGGAAGGTCCCTTTGATGGTTCTACTAGCCTTCTCCTCTGAAGGATCAGGGGAGTTTTATCCTACTCTTCATCGCTTCCTTCCCCCTTACGAGAAAAAAGTGATTCCCAATCGTATTTGCCAAGATACGAGGCAAAAATTTTTACCGAGGCCGCCTCTCTAACTATTCCAGTGGTTTTCGATGAAGCCGCCCCACGGCCGTCTTCGACATGACCTTCTTAGGGGTCGGCACCTTTGACTTGGTAGCTTTATGTGAAGCAGGTCCTTTAGGTTTTGAGTTTTCTTTACCTGCTTCCAAGGACCACCAGAAGGACCCGCATCATCGATGCCCCTTTTGGCCTTAGCCACTTGGCCCTCGACCATCTGCGCAAATCAACATGACATGTTCCTTGGTTAGCCTTACCTCGATGGCACAATTTGTCCCAGTTTGCTGAAGGAAACATACCTTTCAGCGCGCCTGCACAACTTCATCGGTGCTCCCAACAAGGCTCTCTGGCCTCGACACGCTTGGGTCACCTTTCTCGGCCGGATTAAAAGCCTTCAGCAAGTAGCTGGCACTTACTTGAACATCAAAATAGGCCACCTCTGGACAAAACTAACTATCAACCAACACTGGGCAAAACCCCAATGAACGCCTCGTACAAATGCTGGAAGGTGGCGAGGATCAACACTGAGTTGGCATTCAGATTCACCAACTCCAAATCAAAATGGGTGATGACCTCCGGCAAGAAATCACTTTCTAGAAGGCGGAAACCGCAGCACAAGAAGTCCTCGAACATCACCAACTCACCCTCCTGCGACTCAAGGCTCTCTTCATTCTCCCCAGCAGGCTGCTATGGAATCAGCGACTTAGAGGGAAGATAACCATCGGCCTCCAACACCAACAAACTCTCCTCCGATCGGCGACTAGATCGTGTCCAACACGCCATTAGGATAGGTTTGTGGTGGAGCAAGGTGACGGCTACAAACTACGACTCAAGCGAGAAACTTTGGAAAGACTTAGGAAATTTCGATGACGCTTCCGTGCAAAGGAAAAACTAGGGACGAGAGGTTTAAATACCCACTTCCCTCGGGTTCTTGGCCGATGTTCACGCTGTGCGACAAATGGTGTTTTTGCATTAAATGCACGTCAAAACAAACTTGATATGCGCACTGATAATCCCACGAATGTTCAACGGGAGGTCGAACCAAAAAGATGCTTTTTCAGAAACTGAAACGCCTTTTCCAGTTAAAAGAAAGCCTTTTCACTTCGACTTCGGGGGCTAGCAAACAAAGATTGCCACTCCCATGATCGCGCATGACTGCCCTGCGACAATTATTTCGTGATCACGATAGTCATTCCGTGATCGCACGTAGCGTGTATACTTTTCTATGGTCGCCAAGAGCCAAGGAAAGAGATAAGACAAAAGTCTAAGAAAGTGCTGGACATAGTTCGTGAACAAAAATTGAAAAATTAACATGAGAAAAACTATTTTTTTCATTAATATTCTTTCATTATTTATAAAAACAAAAAGTAAATATATAAAGGGCTAGGTCAAGGATCGGCCTTAGCCCTAGCTGCATCGAAGATAAAGTCAGTTTGACTTGCAGCCAGGATGCAGGACTCCTCCAGTGACAAGTTGTCCTTCTTAGGATCAACCACATACGCTTTGAGAAGGCCCGCGACCTCTCTCAGTTTTGTGAGGGTATCCTTCATGGTGCGACCGCAGCCGGCGATGGTTACATCCGCGGCATGCTTCTCTTCGCAAACAAGTTGCTCCTTTTGTTGAGCCAGCCTTGCGGTCTCCCTAGCCCAGTCAAAACTTGCCTTCAAATGCTCAATGTGCTTGAAGAATTCATCCAGGTCAAGCCCCCACTGAGTGTACTTCTCCTCAAGGCGCTTGTGCTCCTTCTGGAGGGCCCTCGGCTCGGCCTTGACCCTGTCCAGCTCTTCCCGGGATGGATTCCCTATACATGATCGTCAACTTACTCTAAGGTAAGGATCTGCTAACTAGGATAAGCCCAGAGGATCGAGAGTTCTTACCGGGGAAGACAAGGTTGAAGCGGCCGCAGCCAGGCCTAGAGCTTTCTCATCCTCTGTCGAGGAAGGAGAACGAGGTGAAGCTTGTGTGGCCAGGGTGGGACCAGAGCCACATTTGCAGAGGATGGCTGGGATGAAGCTTGATGAACAGCTAGCTCATCAAGCTACATCAGCTTCTTCGATGAAAATCCCCCAGATGATCCAAGATCACCACCACCTCGTTTCCTTGAGACAGTCAGATGATAAAGCGGCGGCATAAGGCAATAGGCCTTAGAAAAAATACATTTCAAGGAAAAGCTTACACCAATCTACCAAGAGAAGATTACTTCTTGAGACAAAGATGCTCCACTGATTCTTTGCACTCCCAAAACCTCAACATTCTCTTCTCCAACTTCCTCACCGAATCGGTCTTGGTTCGCGGATGCCATTGGCACAAAAGGTTAGGAAGACAAAAGGTTTGAGACTTAGAGAAATTTTTGGAGATGTTGGAAAGTCCATAGCAGAGGAACGGCTATTTATAGACTTACCCAGCTATGCTTCGAGTTCCCGGCCTAAGGCACAGTCTAAAAACCTCGAGATCCTCCCTAGTGCCTGCAACTCACTCCCTAAGATGTATCGAAGATATCACCAACATAACGCAATGTGGGGATTCAAAGTGACGAAACACTGTTAAGAATTCAAAGCAATACACCACTAAAGTGAATCGTTTTCACTTCAAATTCGGGGGTTAGCTGACGAGGATTGTTAGCCATCTTTGGAGCTCGCATGGTCATGCAAGCATCCCATGGTCGCCCATAGCCATGGCCGCAGGTTCTCCCTATGGTCTCCAAGGGCTAGAAGGAAGGACATCAGGTAATCCAAGGGCATTCTGGATATAACTCAGAAATCATACTCATTTCGTGCAAATTCAAGACAGCTGTTGGGGGAAATCTCTGTCCCCTTCAGTCCCTGGAACCTCCCGGTCCCGGGAAGTCTCCCTCGGGTAAGGGGCCCTCCCCGTCGTGGACGCTGTCCCCAGGTAAGGGGCCTCCCCTTCCCAGATACGGCCCACGGGTAAGGGGCTTCCCCCATCTCGGGTGCCACCACTGGACATGGGGCCTCCCCTGTCTCGGGCATCGCCATCGGGTGCGGGGCCTCCCCCGTCCTAGACACGGCCCCCGGGTAAGGGGCTTCTCCCATCCTGGGCGCCGCCGCTGGACACGGGGTCTCCCCCGTCCTGGGCGCTGCCACTGGGCATGGGGCCTCCCCTGTCCCGGGCACCGTCCCCAGACGTGGGGGCTCCCCCGTCCCAGACACTGCCTTAGATAAGGGGCCTCCCCCATCCCGGGCGCCGCCACCGGACACGGGACTTCCCCCTATCCCGGACACTACCCCCGGGTAAGGGGTCTCCCCCATCTTGGGCGCTGCCGCTGGGCGTGGGGCCTCCCCCGTCCTAGGTGCCGCCGCTGGACACGGGGTCTCCCCCATCCCAGGAGCCGCCCCTGGACGTAGGGCTCCCCTGTCCAGAACATGACCCCCAGGTAAGGGGCCTCCCCCATCCCGGGCGCCGCCATCGGACACGAGGCTCCCCTTGTCCCAGACATTGTAGCTGGGCGTGGGGCCTCCCCCCGTCTCGGGCACCGCTGCCGGACACAGGGCCTCCCCCGTTTTGGGCGCCGCCACCGGACACGGGGCTTGCCCCCTGTCCCGGACATTGCTCTGGGTAAGGGGCCTCCCCCGTCCCGGGAGCCGCCACTCGACACAGGGCTTCCCCCCTGTCCCGAAAAATTGAAGCATGCACGTGTCAAGCATCCAGGCGCCCTAATCCGACGGTCGAGGCTACGACGTTTGAGTCTTTTTGCATCTTTTTGGGGCTATTTATACCCCATGTACTCCTCTTTTGTAACCCGAGTCTCTCATTTGCAATCAATACACTAAGAGAATAGGCGCATCTAGGAGCACTCTCCCCACGAGAGAGCCTCCCCAGCCGACTCGTGTCTGGGGCGCGTCGACAAGACTAGGGTTTCCACTGGGACCTGAACCTGTATAAATCTTCCGTGTCAATCTCTGTGCTTGTCCGATGAGAGGTGACCGATCGCATAGTCAGCTCGCGTCGCTGTACACGTGTTACACACGTCCGAAAACCTGCCAGTGTATTTCTAATACTAGCACAGTTGGCGCCGTCCTTGTGGACTCGTGAAGAATCGCCATGGCTCCCCAAAGAAGAATGAGAAACCTTACCTCCCTCTCCAATGACTCCAGTCCCAATGATCTGACTCCGCCTACGCAGGAGGCCGTCGTCACTGCCCCCTCTCCCGGGGGCCTCCGGGGGGAAGCAGCGCTTCCTCCCCCCACTGTCCCCTGGGGGAATGACACATCACCAAGCTTCCAGGGAGCCCCTGCTGACGCGGCCGCTCCCCCAAATTAGGTAACTTTTGCTGACATTGCAGGGCTGAGTGCCTCCCAGATGGCTCTATCAAGCTCCGGGGACTGCATGCTCAGGGCATTGGTGGTGGGTCAACTCCACACCCAGCGCGCCCTCCAGGAGCTGCTCCGCGTCCTAACACGTCCCCCAGCTCCTGCCTATCCACCTACGTCCCTGTTCCCCGTGCCAGGAGCTTTCCCTCCTGCGTCCGTGGCTTTCTCCGCCATCGGGGGGGTGCTCCCGTGACCGAAGTCTCCCCTGCGTCAAGAATTGTCCCGGCGTCGGGGGCGTTCCCTGCATAGGGGGTTGATCCCCTGCCAAGAACCTCCCCCTCACTGGGCTTTGCCCCAATGTCAGGGGCCATTCCTGCGCCGAGAGTTTTTCCCGCGCTGGGGACCCTCCCCTCACCAGGGATTCTCCCGTTGGATCGCTTCCCGGTGCCCATCCCCGCTGCCGGCACATCAGTGGTATTCACTACGCCTGGAGTTTTCCTCTCACCAGGGGCTGTTCCCGCGGTGGGAGCCTTCCCCTCGCCGGGCGTCGCCCCCACTCCTGGTGCTCTCTTTGCTCCAGAGGCTCTCCCCCTAACGGGGGCTATCCCGCTCCATGTAACCAACGCGTGCTAGCTGACTCCTCCGGAGTCGCCTGCTCAAGCCCCGCCTGCGAGCCAGACACATTTCACCCAGGAGGAGGTGGAGCGAATGCGCACTACGAAGCCTGGGAGAACCTTGCCTCAACGCCATACGGCAGACAAGGGAAAGAAGACAGCTGATGAAGTTCAGGAAACCGGCTGAACCAACACCAAAGAAAGACAATGCTATTGTCAGGCTGGTGGCCCTCTTGGGCCGCTCCACGACTCCAACGACGAACGCGTCTCCCCAGTAAAATGGGACAACGATTGGGAGTCCCCCAGGGAGGTGGAGGGGGCCAACCAGCTCGTGTGTCTCTGCCTCTGACACATACGGTGGCCGCGGCCATACTGTCCGCCGCATATCAAGCATTATAATGGGGAAACTGACCCCTATGAATTTATGCAGGTGCACTCTACGGCCATTTAAGCGGCAGGGGAGATGAAAGCATTCAATGCAACGTCTTCGCCCTCTACCTTTCAGGGATCGCCCGTTAATGGTTTTATATCCTGAAACGGGGATTCATCAGATCGTTCGCGCAACTCAAACACGAGTTCTGCGTGAACTTCCAGGGGAACTACGTCTGCCTCCTGGATTCGTCACAGCTCTACACTATTAAGCATATAATGGGGGAGACCATCCGAATCTTTTTCAAATGCTTTGCACAAGTCAAGAGCAAAGTGGCTTACGTTCCTGACTCTACAGTCATCGAGGCATTCAAGAGTGGAATCCTCCCTGGGGAGCTCCACCGAAGACTCCCCCGCAGTTGTCCCACCTCCGCTGATGAGCTTTTCAACGTACTCGAAAAGTACGCTCGGGCGGAAGAGGACGATCTGTGGAAAAAGAACCAGGAAACATCCCCCCGCGTAGGGCAAGACTCCAGAAGTCTTCCTGACAAGTGCCCTAAAAGGGAGCACTACGACGAGCCCAGGCCTCAGGACACTTATGTCCTCAAAGGCGGAGGCGGCTCACTTGACACCAACCGAGGCGACCGCTCTTTCCCCAGGCCGAAAGGTGGTGGGGGAGGCCAGCTCTCCTGCTCTGGAGGAAGCTCCACGGGGGGGGGGGGGGGCTGTTGGGGTAAGGAAACCGAGGCCACCCCGTGGTGCGCCTTCCACAAATCCACCTCCCATTCTACTCGAGAGTGCAAGACACTCTTGCATCACTTGCAGCCTATCTCGAGCAACAAGGGGGTGGGGGGGATGCCACCTCCTTATCCCCTGCAGCGACACTCACCGTGCTCCTCGCTCCGGTAGGGGGGCGTCAGGACACACACTAGAAAGGGGCCCTGACGAAGAGCTGCCCTTCCAATCCACCGAAAGGCAGATTTATTGACATCGTCGTCAGGGATGCCATCTCGAGGACGAAGCACGCTTGGGATGAGCGCGTCACACAAAGTCCTGCATCTGGTCTCCGGGCTCTTTCCCTCCCCTTCTTTGCGGTCTTGCTAGGGGAGGTGTTGTATCACTCCTTTTATTAATACAAATGGAATTTTCTCCATCAACTCCCTCACTACCACCGAGACCGTGTCAGGCAAAACCCTCGCACAGAGGATGCCCTCCCCATGAGGATGCCTTCTCACGAGGATGCCCTCCCCGTGAGGATGCCCTCTTAACGAGGATGTTACGGCTTCCTGCTAACCCTCAAGTCCCGATGGCGGGGGCCTCGTCCCCCCTAGGGTGGCTTACGATAAAGCCTCGTGGACTAAGGGGGTAAGCGGCAACCCAGCGCACACTAGCTGTGGTAATGAGTCACTTTGAGCGATTAGTCTCCCCTCATACAATCCCGGCTGTCCGGAGATCCCCGGTCTCCCGGACACTGCCCGCTCCCCCCTGCGACTTCATGTCCCGGGGAAGAATACCTCTCCCTAGGCGACGCAATCTCTCGGGAGATGGTTTGCTCCGCGCGGGGGCTCCCAGCCCCCCGGACACTGCTCTCTTCCCCCAGCGACCCCTGGTCCCGGGGGTGAATCATGCGCTCCGGGACATGAAGTCCCCTGGGCGTGAGAACCCTCTCCCCGGGAGACACAATGTCTCGGGAGATGGGTTGTCCCCTCCGGGGGCTCACCCCCATGCGCGACCCTATTCCCCCGGTGACCCCTAGTCCTGGGGGCGAATCATGCGCCCGGGGACATGAATCCCGGGCGCAGGAACTCTCTCCCCAGGCGACGCAATGTCCCAGGAGATGGTTTGCCCCCTTCGGGGGCTCTGCCCCCCAGGCATGGCTCTTCCCCCGGACACCCTCAGTTCCAGGAAAGCATTTAAAAAGCACCGGTTAAAACTCGCCCTCTTTATTGATGAAAACGATCTAGGGGACAACCTCCCCTAGTAGGCAAAGTCTCCTCAGGTAGCTACACCTGGGAGCCACTACAAATACAAATACGGCTAAACTTCTATGAAAATGTCCCGGAGGACAACCCCCTCCGGTGGGGAAAACTAATACTCTTGGAGCCCCTCGCTAAGCTCCCGGGAGATGTCCTTGTACAACCTCCTCACCCTCCGGAAGGCCTTCCTGAGCGTAGCCTCCGGCCAATACTCATACCCGGCGGGGGAAGCACCTGCAGCGGGAGAATGCATCGGGCTCCCAGCTTCGGCAAAGCTAACTCGGTTCGAGAGTCATCAAAGTTAGCGAAGTGCCACTTGGGGAGCCATCTCAACAAAAGCGCTCCCCGGGGGGTCATCGGCGCCCCGGACTCCCCAGAAGCAAAAGCTTCCCCAACATTCGTCAGAACGGTATCATCGGCTGCCTCTCCGGACGCTAGACTTAAGAACACAAGAGCAGCCTTAGCAAGATCCGGGCTGCGTTCCCCAGACCCACCAGGTCCTGGGAACACCTCCCCTTCGGAGGCATGTTCTCCGGAAACCTGTTTTGCAACCAGACATCTTAGAACAAAAGATTCTTTTCATTTCATTAATGACAATTACAATTCTCCGGGGCCTCTTCTAAGAAGCTACTGGGAGCAAAATCCTAACAAAAAAAAGAGGGGCCTATCTAAGGCCCGGGGGAGACTCATACTTGCCCATCATCGTCCCCCCCCTCAGAGGCCCCCTCCGCCGCCGGGGCATCCGTCCTCGGGTGTGCTGGTAGCGGGGCTGGGCCCGGATAATCCGGTCATAGAAAACCCCTCCTAGCTCCTCTATCTCCCGCTGCTATGACTCAAAGAAGCCGGGGAAGCTCTGGGGAAGTCGTCCCCCGACCACCTTGGCGCCGGCCCCACGGTGCTCCACGAGAGCCTCGGCCGCAGCTATCACCAGGACAGCTAGGCCTTGGGCTCGGACATCTGCAGCCTCTGGGATCACAGAGACTTGCGCTTTGAGAAAGCGCGTGGCCTCTGCGACCAGGCCGGCTCCAAGCTGGAGCCTCCTTCCGACCTGAGGTCAATCCCGAGCCCCTCGAGGGTCGAGCGGATGGAGCGCCCTGCGTCGGTGATCGCCCGGGAGCTGGAGCCCTCAAGCTCCCGGTAAGCGCCCTCCTTCGCCTTCAGCTCCCTTCAGAGGTGTGCATTGGCATCCTCTGAGGCGAGGAGTTGGGCCCGAACCTTGGCCAGCTCTCCGAGGGCCTCATCCCTCCCAGAACGGAAGGCGGCGGCCTTGTCCTTGGCCACCTACAACACCTCCTCGAACCGATCCTCGACACCCCGGGCGATGGCCACCCCTGCAAAGACCCGAAACTCAGACCGATACGAGGTAAAGCGCAGTTTGAAATTCTTGGGCGCTCCAGGGTTAAGCTCACCTGAAGGTTGAGGGAGATCAACTTCGAAAAGCATTTGCTGAGGGTCCCCAACCGGATGTAGGTCGGGACCTTCGGGGTCTGTAGGCCTGCAGCGAACCTCCGGGACTCGCCCGGGGACAGCAATGGGGTCTCCCTCCCGAGGGCACCGGAGTTGTCCCCGCCCACAGGTCCCCTCCACCTATCTCCGGGGGTGATGTGGACTGGCTTGGCTCCGGTCGCGGCCCCTGCCCCCAGGAGGTCATCCTCCGAGGAGCTGGACGTTAACTCCTCCGAGGGGATGTGACCTCTCGGAGGGACGACAAGTCCCTTGCCCCTCCCAGGTTGTGGGACCGATGAGGCCACTAAGAGGTGCCCCACCGGAGGGCTAGCCTCCTCATCAACGAACCACTTGAAACGGGGAGCGGTCGCTGCTGGGAAGCACACCACTGGGCGGCCCGGGCTCGTTGGGGCCGGGGCGGCGGGAAGTGCCAGCATCGGGGAGGGTGACGGGGCGTAGTCTGCTGAGTCGGACTCTTCCCCACCTCCAGTCGCCTTCCCCTTCTCTCCTGACTCGACGGAGGTGTTGAGGAGGGCCATGAACTCTGCCGTCATCCCCTAGCCGGTGGAAAGTTCTCCCTCCGGGAGAGGCGGAGCCACCATCCTATCCGTGGGAGCGACTCTCGTGTTCTCTGGCTCGGGAGTCATCTACCGGACCGAAGAAGGGGTGTTAGCCTCCGGTAGCCTCCTTCCCCCGCTTATGTGAGCTGGGGGTGGGGAGGGGCTTCCTCTATGGTAGCTTTAGTTCGAAGACTTCCACTACAAGGTTATGGGGGAACCCTCCCCGATGACTCGCACGACGTGCTCGTGCTCATCGCCGTAATACCTCCCGAGGAGGTTCTCCGCCTTCTCCCGGAAGCTGGGTAGGACCAGACTACAAGGACAAGGAGGGTCAGCCGAGGTAACAAGAAGAGAGGTAAGTCGTTGGATACTTACGTCGGGCCACCGGCATTTGTGGGGGCCTATGCTCTGGGCATATCCCGATCCCCCTTCACCCGTGTGTGAAGGGGGCGATCCGGAGGAGGGCCAACTCCTCCGCAAGGTCCCTCATTGACCTCCAGGTCCGGACCCCCGTCATTTTGGAGAGGAGCCCTAGCTCCTCGTCGGTCCAAACCGGCACCTTGGGGGCGGACGACTGGCAGTATGAGGGGGGCTCCGGGGAATAGGTTACCCCTGGGTCCCGGACCCGAAGGTAAAACCACCTCCGGAGCCAGTCCCCCAAGTAGTCCTGGGAGGCCGCCATCGGGTATTTGTCTACTCGGGCCAACAACAGTTGCATCATGATTGAGCCGAAGGCGGACTTCGACCTCTTCTTCATCACCAGCGAGTCCCTCGCCGAGGGCTCGTAGAAGTACCGGAGCAGTCGGTGTGTCAGCTCCTGCCCGGTGGCTGTCTCGCACAGCCAGATGAAGAGCCCCATCTGGACGAGGGTGTTCGGCGTTAGGTGGTTCAGCGCCACCTGGTACTCCCGGAGAAACTCCCGGAGCATCGGGTGCACCAGGAGCCAAAGGCCGGCCTCCACGAAGGCCTCGAAGATAACAACCTCCCCAGCCCGGGGGCGGGGGGTCATCTCGTCTTCCCCGGGGATCTGGACGTCCTCGTCCGCAAAGACCCTCGAGGCGACGAGGGACTCAAGGTCCCCCAGGGTGAACTCAGTTGCCCCGAGGAAGCCTGCAGTGCCTTCCTCCGGGGGCAACTCCACGGCTTTCCCGAGTCCTTTTGGCGCCATCTCTCTGTCCGGACAAAAGTTACCGGGCGAAGTCATTCACCGGGGGCTAATTCTCCGGGAGAGCTCTCGTGGGCTGATGAAGAGCTTGGGGGCTAGGGTTCGAGTGTGAACTCCCTGAGCCCCCCATGGCCCTATTTAGAAGCGTCGACCGCATCCCCGATGGGTGACATGTGGCACCTTGAGGAGATCCAGATCGTTGAATTCAAACAGCCGTGCGAGAATCTAAGGGACGGGTGGGAAACGAAAGAGCACCAATATCAAAGCATGCGAGGACATAATGACCGATGACACCAGCATTAAGGCAGCGCATGAGAGTCGAGGCATCCCGTTGCCTGGAAGGCCCCTTCCCGCGGGGGCAGATGTTCCCGATGATCTAACCATTCCCCCCGGGGCCTAGGGCCTATCCCCATAAGGCATGGGGGGCTATTGTTGGGGGAAATCTTCGTCCCTTCAGTCCCCAGAACCTCCCGGTCCCAGGGAAGTCTCCCTTGGGTAAGGGGCGCTCCCCGTCCTGGACGCTATCCCCGGGTAAGGGGCCTCCCCCGTCCTAGATACGGCCCCTGTCCCGGGCACCACCACCAAACACGAGGCCTCCCCCGTCCTTGGTGCCACCATCGGGCACGAGGCCTCGTTTGTCCCGAATGCTGCCACCGGATGCGGGGCCTCCCCAGTCCCGGACACGGCCCCCGGGTAAGGGGCTTCCCTTGTCCCGGGCGCCGCCGCCAGACATGGGGTTTCTCCCTTCCCTGGCCCCGCCGCCGGGCACGGGGCCTCCCCCATCCCGGGCGCTGCCACCAGACACGAGGCTTCCCCCTGTCCTGGATACTGCCCCCAGGTAAAGGGTCTCCCCCATCCTGGGTGCCGCCACCGGGTGCGGGGCCTCCCCCGTCCCGGGCGCCGCCACCAGACACGGGGTCTCCGCCGTCCCGGACACGACCCCCGGGTAAGGGGCTTCCCTCGTCCCGGGTGTTGTCGCCGGACACGAGGCCTCCCCATCCCGGGTGCTGCCACTGGATGCGGGCCCTCCCCCTTCCCGGACACTGTCCCGAGTAAGGGCCCTCCCCCGTCCCGAGTGCTGCCACCGGACACGGGGCTCCCCCTGTCCTGGACACTGCACCCAGGCGCGGGGCCTCCCCCGTCCCAGGTGCCGCCACCTGGTGCGGGACCTCCCCTGTTCCGAGCGCCGCCATCGGACATGGGGCTTCCCCCCTGTCCCGGACATTGTCCCGGGTAAGGGGCCTCCCCTGTCTCAGTTGCCGCCACCAGACACAGGGCTTCCCCCCATCTCGGACATTGCCCCGGGTAAGGGGCCTCCCCCGTCCTAGGCGCTGCCACCGGGCGCGGGGCCTCCCCCGTTCTGGGCGCCGCCACCAGACACAGGGCTTCCCCTGTCCCAGACATTGCCCCGGGTAAGGGGCCTCCCCCATCCCGAGCGCCGCCACCAGACACGGGGCTTCCCCCCTATCCCAGACATTGCCCCAGGTAAGGGGCCTCCCCCATCTCGAGAGTGTCCTCGAAAATTGAAGCCTGCACGTGTGATATTTACTTGATTCGCCTTATTTTTCTGTACATTTTCCCCATGTTTTTGCACATATTAGTCATATACCTCGACTTGTATACCTAGATTATTCCAGATTTGCTGCCAAATCGACCGGATTACTTGTTTTGCAATTTTTTATCGCAGGTCGGCGCCAGCGGATGGATTTCTGGCGAGCGGTCGCGCCTCATTGACTTATTCTGACCTTAGGTCGATTCTGGATGGAAGTGCGCGTTCCCGCGGTCGCGTAGGAACTGACCGCACCGAAATCGGAGTCTCCGGGGGCGCGGAATCCCAAACCCTAGCCACGAGGTCACATTTCTAATTCTCCAAAACCTCGAGGGCTTTTCTGCAAAAGTGCCAAATTGCCCTTTCTTTTCCTTGCCGCCGGCCATCTGAGGATTTTTGAGCCCGGTTTTGTTTTCTTTTTGCTTCTTCTTCTTCCTCCCTCAAACCTCCTCCACACCTCCCTCCACCTCGCCGCCGGCGGCCGGGCCATACGCCGGCGATGCTCCATCCCCTTGCCATTCTCCTCCACCGATCCGACGCTGCCACCGCCCGAGATCCCGCCGCCACCGGATCTTCACGATCCGGCGCCTCCACCCCACAGCGCCGTCCCGCCACCACTCGACGCCGCTGCTGGATCGCCACCGCGCCACACAGCTCCCGCCGGATCTCGCATTGGCGCGCCGTCCCGCCACCACTCGACGCCGCGCCGCCCTCATCCAGCGCCGCGCACACAAGATCCCGCCGCCGATCTCACCTCATCGCCGTCCTGCGGGGCGCGGCCTCTCCACCCAACTTCTCATCGGAGCCGTCGCGATCCTGCGCCTTCCACCACTCCCGCCGCCGGAGCTGTCCTCGGTTGCACACTGTGCCACTGCGACGAACTGCCGCGCCCGAGCTGCATCTCCTTCCTCAACTCCAGCAACCTCCTCTTCCTCCACGGCCAAGGACCGCAACCTCAACAACCGCTTCGACCTCCGGCTTCACTGACTTCTTCATCCCCTTCTTCAACCTCGAGCTGCTGCAGCTTCGACGACGACCACGTCTTCATCGACTCCGACCATCTTCTTCCATTGCTCCGGCGACCTCAGCGATCGGCGACTTCCTCGACTTCTCTATAGTCAACAACCATGAATTCTTCATCAACACCTCCAGTGACCAAATTCTTCTCTCAGATCCCCTTCCCTTCTCCTTCTGATTTGTTTCCTGTGATGCTTGTATATGAACAGAGCTCAGTTGTGGATGATGAATTCGATACTTGAGTAAACCTTAGCTAGTTGTGTGTTAATTTCTCTGGTGTTTGATTCCTGCTGCTGTTCAGATGATGTTTCTGTTTTGTCATCTCATGCTTGATTCCAGTGCAGCTTAGTGTTGTTAATTGTTGTGAACTGAGTTCCACCATCCAGAATTTTTCAAAGTTGTTGCCATCCTGAAAATTCATGATACATGTTTGATTTGGGCATTGATTGGGTCATATGAATGGAATTGCAATCCTGTTTCTTAGTCTCTGTAGCTGAGAAATTTTGAATCAATCTTCTGTCCGGCTATTGAGAGAAATAGATTTATAAGGCAGCAGTTTCCTTACTTTATGCAATTGTACACCGCTCGCCTGGGACACGATTGCAGAACGATTTTTTTGTTAATCGTGTTTCAGTTGGTGAAACAAGTCGAGGCGAGCCAACCCGCTTCCCTCTTTGCAGTTCTGTTTGATTTTCTGATTTGGATTTAGTTAGACATATTTTGCTCTCATCTAGTCCTTTGGGAGAGAACGACATACTCGCCTTCTACTGCGACCTCGTCCGCTTGCGAGGCCCGTTTTAGGTGGTATCAATTTTTGGCGCCGTTGCCGGGGACTAGTTCGAGTGAAATTGTTTAACTAAGTTTGAATCGATTTGCCTTTTCTTTGATTTTTCTTCTCTTTTGCTTTTTCTTTTTATTTGGTTTTCTCATTCCTTTTGCTTTGTTTTCTTTTTCTTCTCTATTTATTTTCTTTTGTTGGACTGACACCTGACGACTAACCCTTCTTGTACCGCTGTTCTTGTACTACAGACTCTCATCCCTCTTACAGCATCACTTGATGTATGCGACGATCATCCAGTGACCATTCACTTGCACCCTTTGATCCGGAGATCGAGCGTACATTTCGACGACGTTTGAGAGAGAGACGACGAGCAAAGAGTACAGATATGGCTGACCGCGACCCCCCTCCACAGCTTCTCCGTGATCTCTGGGCCCCTGTCGATCATGGAGCCGCTCCGGGCGTAATTCAACCGGCCATTCAGGCTAACAACTTTGAGATCAAGCCTGCTCTGATCACGATGGTACAACAGTCTCGCTTTGGAGGATCACTCATGGAGGACGCAAACGAGCACATCCGTACCTTCCTTGAGTACTGTAACACTTTGAAGTATCACGGCGTTTCTGATGATGCCATTCGCACTCGCTTATTTCCATTTTCTTTACGTGATGATGCGCGTGCTTGGTATCACTCTTTGCCTTCAGGTGTAGAGATGGCATGGGAGCAGCTGCTGAAGGCTTTTCTGGAGAGATTCTTCCCGCCATCCAAATCGGCGGAGATACGAGCGCAGATTACTGGATTTTCTTAGCAGGATGGTGAGAGCCTCTATCATGCATGGGAGCGGTACCAGAAGCTTCTCCGATTGTGCCCGCACCACGGCTTGGAGCGCTGGTTAGTACTGCAAATCTTCTACAAAGGGCTTTCTTTTGCTACCCGGGCATCTATCGATGCCGCTGCAGGTGGTGGGATCATGAACAAGACTCTGGATGAGGCTTTTACACTCATTGAGAGCATGGCATCCCACCACTTTCAGTGGTCAGGCGGTAGAGATATATCCCGGTCGGGTATGCATGAGGTCAAGTCCTTTGACTTTATGAATGCTAGAATAGATGCACTCTCCCACTCTGTCAATCAGATTCCTCAAGCCTTCAACCAATCCATTGCACAGCTAGCTAGTTCGATGCGTGCTACTCCTCCGGTTGCGCTTATATGTGAGATTTGTGGGATTGAGGGCCATTCACCCGCTGACTGTCAGCTGGGGAAGATCTCCACACCAGAGTGTGGTGAGGTGAGCTTCGCTCAGACGAGCGGACCACCTCCCAACACTTATAGTTCTGGATGGCGCAATCACCCGAATTTCACATATAACAACCCCAATATCTCATCGACCCCTGGTAGTGCATCTTTTCAGGCTTCCAGGTACGGATAGCGTCAGCAGCCTCAGGACCACACTCTGTCTTCATCCAAGATCGAGGCTATGTTCGCGTCCCTCATGACCAACCAAGAGACCTTCCTGGCAAAGTATTCAGACGACATGATTGCACTTCGGACAGACCATAAATCACTGAGGAGTGAGGTGCAAGAGCTACAGTCGCTGAAAAAAGACTTCTCCGAGCTTCGTGATAAAGTGGACACCCTCAGTGCATCTTTACCCTCATCGAGTACATCTTCAGGCAAGTTTCCTGCTCAGCCTGAAGTGAACCCGAGGGGTCATTGTCGAGCTATCACCACCAGGAGCGGCAGATCCACGACTGATGCGACGCCGGTTCAGCCTCCACTGTACATTCCACCGATGCGTCGGGATGGTTCTGCCACGGCTACTCAGGCCGCCCCTCTGACCACTGCTCCAGGAGGCTCTGATCCTTTGATTCCTCAGCCACCGATGCCGTTTCCTGGCCAGTTTGCCAAGGTAGAGGAGGAGAAGCAGTTCACAAAATTTCTGGAGGTGATGAAAGATGTTCAGATCACAATTCCGCTCCTCGACGCAGTCCTGAACATGCCATCGTATTCCAAGTTCTTCAAGGAGCTCCTGACGAAGAAGCGAAGGATTGAGGAGCCTGAGGTTGTCCAGCTCTCAAAGGGGTGTAGCGCACTCATCCAGAATAAGCTGCCCCCTAAGTTGGACGATCCCGGTAGCTTCTGCATCCCTTGCTCCATCGGCTCAGGGACTTTCCAGGCTTTGTGCGATTTAGGCTCCAGTGTCAGTGTCATGCCATTGGCAGTCTACAAGGCATTATCCATCGGCTCTCTACGACCCACAGCTATGACTCTTCAGCTAGCAGATCGCACCAGCAGGCGACCGACTGGCATTGTGGATGATGTACCAGTCACTGTGTGTTCGTTCTCCTACCCTGCAGACATCATTGTTCTGGAGACAGAGGATGATAGCCCATTCATCATTGTAGGCAGGCCTTTCCTCGCCACAGCAGGAGCTGTCATCGACGTCAAGAACGCGCGGTTGAGTCTCGAGTTTGGATCTGAGAAAGTCACATTTGATATGAGGCATCCCACCCACCTGCCTCCTTGTCCTGATCATTGTTTCACTGTGGATGTCATCGACGAGGCTGTTGTGAGTACACCCGAGGAGCTGTCCCATCTAGAGGCCACATCGATTGCTGATGAGTTCGTCACTGCCGCAGATGAGTCTCCACAGCCAGAGTTCCCTCTGGTACCTGATCCTACACCTCCTTCAGCTCCTTCACTTGAGCTGAAACCACTTCCCGACCACCTCCGGTATGCATTTCTCGATCCTGATGATTCATATCCTGTTATTGTGAGTTCCCATTTATCTGCTGATGAGGTTGGTCGTTTACTAGATGTGTTACGTAGTCATCGTTCTGTTATTGGATACTCAATTGATGACATTAAGGGCATCGACCCTTCTGTTTGTATGCATCGCATTTTGCTTGAGGAGAGTAGTGTGCCCTCCCGTGAGCATCAGCGCAGACTTAACCCACACATGCAGGAAGTCATCAAGAAGGAGGTATTGAAATTACTGGATGCAGGTATCATTTATCCCATCTCCGACAGCCAGTGGGTGAGTCCAGTGCAGGTGGTGCCCAAGAAGGGTGGCATGACTGTCGTCGAGAATGACAAAGGCGATTTGATCCCTACGAGGACCGTCACAGGTTGGCGCATGTGCATAGACTATCGCAAACTCAACAAGTCCACTCGGAAGGATCATTTCCCTTTGCCCTTCATCGATCAGATGCTTGAGAGGTTAGCGCGTCATTCCTATTATTGTTATCTCGATGGCTATTCTGGCTTTCTGCAGATCCCCATTCATCCGGACGATCAGGAGAAGACCACATTCACTTGCCCATATGGTACGTTTGCATATCGTCGGATGCCATTCGGATTGTGCAACGCCCCTGGAGCATTTCAGCGTTGCGTCATGTCCATCTTCTCCGACCTCATTGAGCACATCATGGAGGTATTTATGGATGATTTTACAGTTTATGGACTGACGTTTGAGGATTGTCTAGCAAATCTTGAGCAGGTATTGCAGCGTTGCTCCTCCGCGAACCTCGTCCTTAATTGGGAGAAATGTCACTTCATGGTTCGCGAGGGCATTGTACTAGGCCACATGATTTCTTCTCGAGGGATCGAGGTTGATCGGGCCAAGGTTGAGATAATTGAGCGTCTTCCTCCTCCATCGAGTGTGAAGGCTATTCGGAGCTTCTTAGGACATGCCGGCTTCTATCGTCGCTTCATCAAGGACTTCTCCAAGATAGCGAAGCCACTCACTAATCTCTTATGCTCCGAGGTACCTTTCTCATTCGATGAGACCTGCATGACTGCGTTTTGTAGGTTGAAGGAGGCGCTCACTTCCGCTCCTATTGTACGACCACCCGATTGGACCCTTCCCTTCGAGCTCATGTGCGATGCGAGTGATCATTCCGTAGGAGCCGTCCTAGGGCAGCGTCATGAGGGAAAGCTTCATGTTATCTACTACGCGAGCCGTACCCTCGATGATGCCCAGATCAACTACACCACGACCGAGAAAGAGCTGTTAGCTGTTGTATTTGCATTTGATAAATTTCGGTCTTATCTTGTTGGCTCTAGATGTATTGTTTACACTGACCACGCAGCCATCAAGTACCTGCTTAGCAAGAAGGACGCAAAGCCGAGGCTCATCAGATGGATCCTTCTGCTACAGGAGTTCGATGTGGAGATTCGGGACAAGAAAGGTACGGAGAACTTAGTTGCTGATGATCTATCTCGTTTACCTCCGCAGGATTCTTCGAGCAGCCCATTACCGATCAATGACTCACTTCCTGGGGACCAGCTCATGAAGATCACCCATACTCCCTCCGGCTCGCCATGGTACGCAGATATTGTCAATTACTTAGTATGCCATGTTGCCCCTCCTGGTCTGTCTTCGCAGCAGCGCAAGAAATTCATCCATGACGCGAAGCAGTACTTCTGAGATGATCCATACATCTACCGCCTATGTTCAGACGGGATTGTCCGACGCTGCCTTCCTCAGGAGGAGACCCAGGACGTGATATTCCATTGCCACTCATCCTCCTATGGCGGTCATGCGAGCACCGCCAAGACACAGGCGAAGGTACTCCAGGCTAGATTCTATTGGCCCTCCATGTTCAAGGACATACACAGGTACGTGCGGTCCTGTGATGCATGCCAGCGCACGGGAAACATCTCTCGGCGACACGAGATGCCCCAGCGTGGCATTCTTGAGGTGGAGCTATTTGATGTTTGGGGTATTGATTATATGGGCCCATTGCCTTCATCCCAGGGTTTCAAATATATACTTCTTGCTGTTGACTATGTGTCCAAGTGGGTGGAGGCAATCCCCACTATTACTGCTGACTAAAAATCTGTTTGTAAGCTTTTTCGACAGATCATTTTCCCTAGGTTTGGAGTCCCTCAGATCATCATCAGCGATGGTGGTACTCACTTCACCAACCGCCAGTTCCAGGCCCTCCTCGCAAAGTATGGAGTCCATCGCCACCACGTCACTACTCCTTATCATCCACAGGCGAATGGACTAGCTGAGGTCTCGAACAGGGAGATCAAGAGCATCCTCGAGAAGGTTGTGTCGAGTACGCGAGCTGATTGGTCACACAAGCTCCCTGATGCATTGTGGGCCTATCGGACGGCATACAAGACACCCCTTGGTATGACTCCCTTTTGCTTGATATATGGTAAATCTTGTCACCTTCCTGTTGAGCTTGAGCACAGAGCGCATTGGGCCATCCGAAAGCTCAACATGGATCTTAGAGCCGCTGGTACCTACCGCAAGCTTCAGTTGTGCGAGCTCGATGAGATTCGTCTTGATGCATATGAAAGCTCATGCATCTACAAGGAAAAGACGAAGCAGTGGCATGATCAGCGCATCCTTCGGCGCAACTTCACTCCCGGTGAGCTTGTTCTGGTTTTCGACTCTCGTTTTCATCTCTTTCTAGGCAAGTTCAGATCTCCCTGGTTTGGCCCTTGTGTTATCAGGCATGTCCTACCTTCTGGGGCCATTACGGTAGAGAGTCCCAAGGGAGGTGTATTCACGGTGAATGGGTAGCGCCTCAAGCACTATATCGCCGGAGAGCCCATTCCATCACTTGATGACGAGGAGGGTGGACCCGGAGTTGATCTTGGTCCCGATCTTGCCCCTCCTCCCGACGAGCCCACATGAAGTATATGTAGAGGGTCAAGCTCATGACCTAAAATGAGCGCTTCTCGGGAGGCAACCCGAGCACCTTCTCTTTTCTTCCTTTCCCTTCACTTTGTTTTGCCTGTTTTTATAGACTTGTTCTTAGTCTCTTCTTTGGTTGTTCTTTCAGGGCGTCATCCTCGTATGGTGGCTTGGCACATTTGGAGTACTCTGGATGGCTCATCGTAGCGTTATCGTCTCCATCCTTCACCCGGTGAGCTATTGCGGACCTCTCATATGACCCTTGTGCATGAAATTTATTTTGTGTTCCCATCTCCATGTGTTCATCTCATGTTGTTGCATTGTGGACTATGCAACCATTTAAGCTTGGGGGGGGGAGAATGCATTTCTTGTTGTGCTGTAATTCTTAAAATTTGGGTCAAATTTTTCAAAATTGAGCTACTTTGAGCAAGTTTGTGCTTATGTATGAGATTTGTGGTATGTACTTGCTTATACTGTCTTGCCTATGTTGTGAATGATCTCTATCCAGCCTTGTGGGCTTATTTATGTTGTGATATGACCTGTTGTATACTTGTTTTGTTTGGATTGCAAGAAAAATCTAGAAAGGTCATGTCGAAATTTTTTGGAAATTCTAGACTTGTGCGGATTTGTATCTATATGTGAGTGTTGTGGTTATGACTACATGTGCTTTCATTTTGCGTTTCACTGTCCTCATTTGGCTTTTGGAGCCTCTTTCATGTCGTGTTGAATTTCTTTTATTGCATGGTTTAGTGGCTCGACAATCTATTGTAGGTTGAATTGTGATTAACCATCTTCTAATGATACTAAAATTGCTTGTACTTAGTTTCGTTGTGGATATCGTGGGAATTTGAATGCTTACTGATATCTTTATTACCGCATTCTATCTTGTATACTGAAATGTCAATTGTGAACCTAATCTCTACACACATGTTTAGAACACGAGTCTCCTAAACAATCATATAACTTGTGTAAACCAGATTTGAAAAAAAATCTTGCTAATAAGGTCGCATTTGTTCGTTTTCTACCTTGTAGACACTGCCAAATTTTCTTTTCTTTTGAATAAAAGCTCTTCTGCTTCGTTGCTCCTCTGAGTCTTCGGTATGTAAGCTTGGTTTGCACATTTTCAAATCTAATAAGTGCACAAGTCTTCCTGCTACATCTTTTGACTCATGAGCATGTTTATAAACACTCTAGTGGACTACTTACCCTAGAGCGAAGTACGGAGAGATCCGCCTAAATAAGTCGAAGGGTAGAGACTTACATGAGCACCAGATTTTGTTTTTCAAATAAAGAGAGCTCAAAAATTAATAAGGTTGAAACTGCTTATTTGATGTTTATGGAGACCGTAGTTCTTCGATGCTTGTGTATTGTTTATGCTCACTTTGAATTTCTATATACACGTATGGATGTAGGTGGTATGAGTAGAATTAAGCATTCTTATTTCCTCCATATCTAGAACTAAGCTAGTTACTTGCAATTTCAGTGCAATTATTAGATGGTTGAGCGCTTGATACATACCTTAGTTTTCCGAGCTTACTATACGCTGCATTTTACTCTTTCATGACATCTGTTTGCTTGCTTGACTCCTTGGATTTATTTCATGTCACATTGCTTGAGGACAAGCAAAGAATTAAGCTTGGGGGGATGATATTTACTTGATTCGCCTTATTTTTCTGTACATTTTCCCCATGTTTTTGCACATATTAGTCATATACCTCGACTTGTATACCTAGATTATTCCAGATTTGCTACCAAATCGACCGGATTACTTGTTTTGCAATTTTTTATCGCAGGTCGGCGCCAGCGGATGGATTTCTGGCTAGCGGTCGCGCCTCATTGACTTATTCTGACCTTTGGTCGATTCTGGATGGAAGTGCGCGTTCCCGCGGTCGCGTAGGAACTGACCGCACCGAAATCGGAGTCTCCGGGGGCGCGGAATCCGAAACCCTAGCCACGAGGTCACATTTCTAATTCTCCAAAACCTCGAGGGCTTTTTTGCAAAAGTGCCAAATTGCCCTTTCTTTTCCTTGCCGCCGGCCATTTGAGGATTTTTGAGCCCGGTTTTGTTTTCTTTTTGCTTCTTCTTCTTCCTCCCTCAAACCTCCTCCACACCTCCCTCCACCTCGCCGCCGGCGGCCGGACCATACGCCGGCGGTGCTCCATCCCCTTGCCATTCTCCTCCACCGATCCGACGCTGCCGCCGCCCGAGATCCCGCCACCACTGGATCTTCACGATCCGGCGCCTCCACCCCACAGCGCCGTCCCGCCACCACTCGACGCCGCTGCTGGATCGCCACCGCGCCACACAGCTCCCGCCGGATCTCGCATTGGCGCGCCGTCCCGCCACCACTCGACGCCGCGCCGCCCTCATCCAGCGCCGCGCACACAAGATCCCGCCGCCGATCTCACCTCATCGCCGTCCTGCGGGGCGCGGCCTCTCCACCCAACTTCTCATCGGAGCCGTCGCGATCCTGCGCCTTCCACCACTCCCGCTGCCGGAGCTGTCCTCGGTTGCACACTGTGCCACTGCGACGAACTGCCGCGCCCGAGCTGCATCTCCTTCCTCAACTCCAGCAACCTCCTCTTCCTCCACGGCCAAGGACCGCGACCTCAACAACCGCTTCGACCTCCGGCTTCACCGACTTCTTCATCCCCTTCTTCAACCTCGAGCTGCTGCAGCTTCGACGACGACCACGTCTTCATCGACTCCGACCATCTTCTTCCATTGCTCTGGCGACCTCAGCGATCGGCGACTTCCTCGACTTCTCTGTAGTCAACAACCACGAATTCTTCATCAACACCTCCAGTGACCAAATTCTTCTCTCAGATCCCCTTCCCTTCTCCTTCTGATTTGTTTCCTGTGATGCTTGTATATGAACAGAGCTCAGTTGTGGATGATGAATTCGATACTTGAGTAAACCTTAGCTAGTTGTGTGTTAATTTCTCTGGTGTTTGATTCCTGCTGCTGTTCAGATGATGTTTCTGTTTTGTCATCTCATGCTTGATTCCAGTGCAGCTTAGTGTTGTTAATTGTTGTGAACTGAGTTCCACCATCCAGAATTTTTCAAAGTTGTTGCCATCCTGAAAATTCATGATACATGTTTGATTTGGGCATTGATTGGGTCATATGAATGGAATTGCAATCCTGTTTCTTAGTCTCTGTAGCTGAGAAATTTTGAATCAATCTTCTGTCCGGCTATTGAGAGAAATAGATTTATAAGGCAGCAGTTTCCTTACTTTATGCAATTGTACACCGTTCGCCTGGGACACGATTGCAGAACGATTTTTTTGTTAATCGTGTTTCAGTTGGTGAAACAAGTCGAGGCGAGCCAACCTGCTTCCCTCTTTGCAGTTCTGTTTGATTTTCTGATTTGGATTTAGTTAGACATATTTTGCTCTCATCTAGTCCTTTGGGAGAGAACGACATACTCGCCTTCTACTGCTACCTCGTCCGCTTGCGAGGCCCGTTTTAGGTGGTATCAACGTGTTAAGCATCCAGGCACCTTGATCCTCTCAAAGACCGTCGCATCCCCAAGCCGACGGTCGAGGCTAGGGCGTTTGAGTCTTTTTGCATATTTTTGGGGCTATTTATACCCCATGTACTCCTCTTTTGTAACCCGAGTCTCTCATTTGCAATCAATACACTAAGAGAATAGGCGCGTCTAGGAGCACTCTCCCTATGAGAGAGCCTCTCCAGTCGACTCGTGTTGGGGGCGTGTCGACAGGACTAGGATTCCCACTGGGACTTAAACCTGTATAAATCTTCCGTGTCAATCTCTGTGCTTGTCCGACGGGAGGTGACCGGTCGCACGGTCAGCTCGCGTCGCTGTACACGTGTTATGCACGTTCGAAAACCTGCCGGGGTATTTCTAATACCACGACAACACCTATCATCATAAAGCCCATGTCTTATGCTGTATCCGAGAAGCAGTATGTTCGCAGAGATAGTCCCTACGACCATCCTCTCCCGCAGATACAAGGGCTGATCTCTTTATCGTGGTCGCAGTAGTACGTGATCATCCTTTATCATCACCTCACCATGATCCTTATGATTAATCCTGAGATAATCATAAGTCTTTGACAAGGTAATCATTGAAAGAGGTTAAGATGATAAGGCAATTCCACGACAACCGAGTCAAGACTGTCAAACCGCCACGTACCCATGATCTACGGCAACTAACATGCACCCACGACCTCACAGCTACTGCTTCCTGGCGGTTAAGAGAGATCGTGGGGTGTGACTTCAGGAGAACAACCGACGACCTCTTCGGCAAGTATAAGAAAGCCTTCAAGGGAAGAATCAAAGGAGGGACGATCGACAACAGAGAGAAGACTAGGCTTAGCAAAGATAGGATTAGTTAGCTTATACATTGTAACCACCTGTCTTTGTAACTCTTTTTCTCACATAGTCAAATACACAGGACGTAGGGTCGTTACCCTGCTAAGGGGGTCCGAACCTGGATAACTTTTTCTCGTGTCTTAGATTTATAGATGCTCTGAACATCTTGAGGACTTGTCTGATTGGCCCATTCTTTCTCACACTTGTATAAGATTGACAGAGAGACCCATAGTTTCAATCGTCGACAATTATAACTTGAAATCATCAAATAGATGATCAAATATTTTTCTTTTTCTCGATTAATGTAAAATTTTTTTTGATTGTGTGTAACCATTGGACTCTAACAGAATATGTAATTAGTAATATATAGAAAATAGATAGATAGATCGATAGATTCATCAAATTCACAACATACTTGCTATAACTCAAACCTTCTCCTCATCATATACACAAATGGAGAATCTTACTACTCCAAATTATTCAAACCGGCTAAATCACATATAGATGACAATAGGATGATTCCTGACAAGTCTCACCAATGTAGGTACCAACATAGGGTTCACCCATAGCCGCAGCGCGAACTCCAAAGCACAAACCACAGACATACATGTTATGCATGCAAATTAACTACACCATTCTATTACTGTGCATGGGCGGTAGGGGGAGGCCTCATGCACGTACAGAACGCCGCCGAGATCTTTCGCCTTCGCCGCCTGCGCCGCGCGCGCCTCTCGGCCTCCCCGACGCCCGACGGCCGCTGCACCCGGCTCGGCTCTGCCGCGGCTGAGGCATTGCCGGTATGGATGGAGCTTGACGCAGATATTGGCGATAGGTCGCACCCAAGAACATTGGACGCCGTCGTCGCCACCGCAGTCGCCGTAGACGACCCCTTGAGGTCGAGGTTCCTCAGCGGGTCGTCCCAGATGCGACCCGACGAGCCCTGCCGGCGGAACGATACCGACGACCTTTGCAGTCTCGACATATATGTATATATATTTTTCTTACAAAAATGAGTTTATCTGTGGGGAGAGAAAAGATGTGTATAGCTTGTGTTAATGGTGTTTATGAATTATGAGATTTGGTTTTTGATGGGTCTTAATAAAGCTAGAAGAGATTAGGAGGAGGGAGTTTGGCATGAAAGGTAGGTTGTTGGGGAGGGAAGGGGAGTTGAACGGCATGCATGCACGTCTCCACATCCAATCATATGGGTTTGAAACATATTGGGCGCTATTTTTTAATAGGTTTTTGCTAAGTGGTAGATGCCCTTTTTTTTCATGCATATATCTCTTTATCGTTGGATTAAATCTCTTCTCTTTATATCTAACCTTTTCTTCACATCTCTGACAATAGACAGTGGCACCGACGTGGCACCGATGGTCACAAGTGGCAGTGATGGGAGATGGTGATTATGAGAAGTTATGGGAACGAGAGGGAGGCGGCAGAGGAGAGGAGGCAGTATGGCGATGGTGGCAATGGCGGCAAAGGAGGAAGGAGGAGAAAGAGGGGTAGGAAGGGAGCAAGTGGTGCCAACAACGTCCTCAACGGTGGTGGGCCAAATGGATGGCAGCAGGCTAATCAGTGCACGGTAGCCACCACGGGGTAGGGGTGCATGGATTGGGGTGGGTGATGACAGTAATGGGAGAAAGAGACAAGTAAGATGAAGAGAGATAAAAAATAAATATTGAACCTAAATTTTTAAATATGTGATCTAGATGATACAAGTTCTTTAAGAAAAAAAAAAGCATCTCTTGGTTAGACATCTCTTTTTTTAATCATGTAATGCCCCTTACATTTTGATAAATTTGTAGGATACCCCGCTACACATAAAAGTCCTAATATGCGGACTATACAGACTTTATCTTGCGTATATAATGCACTCAAGCTAAGAAGGGCGATCTTTACCTAATACACCTTACACATAAAAATCCATCAAATTTAATGATAGAAACACATATAAGGGATTGATTGCACTACGAGGGAATCGCAAGGGGTAGGGGTGTTTGCTAATCGCTCCAAAACCCCGCCCCCACCCCAGAAAAAAAGTTAACTAGAAAAAAATAATCTATTAATCTGATGTAAGGTTTCACAAATAGAATAAATTGCACGAGATCCGTCATTGGTTTCATTTTTTACCAACACTCACTTGCAATTTAAAACTTAACACGAGAGGTGCAAGTTTCTATTTCATGCATTCATCATATATCTCTCTTTTTTTTATTGTATGTTTGGAGGAGAAATGGAGTAGATCTAGGGTTTGCCAGTTTAGTAAATTCGATTTTTATATTGCGCGTTTTCGGGTGGAGGTGGGTTTTCGGGTTTGGGTATTGATTTCTCTTACCCGGTTCTAAAATACCTGTGGATATTGAATTTTCCCCATACCCGCCCCAGCGGGTTCGGGTACGTGCGGGGGACGGGTATTACCCACCTCGTTGCCATCCCTACATGTTATTTGTTGGGGGAAAATATTAGCCATCTTAGGTGCGCCGTCCTTCGGGCGAGTAGGTGCCCTACCTCCGGGCCCGTCCTTTGGGTTAGGAGGTGCCCTCACCTCCGGACCCGTCCTCTGGATTAGGGGTGCCCTCACCTCCAAACCTCTCCTCCGGGCTAGGAGGTGCCTCACCTCCGGACCCGTCCTCCGGAGGTGCCCCCACCTCCGGGCCCATCCTCTGGGTTAGGGGGTGCCCTCACCCCCGGATCCATCCTGCGGGTGAGGAGGTGCCCCCACCTCCAGACCCATTCTCTGGGATAGGGGGTGCCCTCACCTCCAGACCTCTTCTTCTGGCTAGGAGGTGCCTCACCACTGGGGCTGTCCTCCGGGTTAGGAGGTGCCCTCCACCTCTGGACCCGTCCTCCGAGTGAGGAGGTGCCTCCACCTCCGGACCCGTTCTCTGGGATAGGGGGTGCCCTCACCTCCAGACCTCTCCTTCGGGCTAGGAGGTACCTCACCTCCGGACTCGTCCTCCAGGCGAGGAGGTGCCCCCACCTCCGGGCCCGTCCTCTGGGTTAGGAGGTGCCCTCACCCCCGGGCCCATCCTCCGGGCGAGGAGGTACCCCCACCTTCGGACCCATCCTCCAGGTTAGGGGGTGCCCTCACCTTCAGACCCTGTCCTCCGGGGTAGGCACCTCCCTCTTCCGGGATCTCGTCCCGGAGAAGGAGCACTGAATTCAAGGGTGGCCATGTGTCCAAGATCGGTGCCTCGGGCCCTACCAAAAGACCGTGATGCCCTCGATCCGACGGTTGTGGCTAGGGTAGTCTAGTAATTTGCATCTTTTGAGATGTATATATACTCTTATACCCCCTCTTGTAACCTAAGACATTCATTTGGACTCAATACTCAAAAACTAATAGGCGTGCTTAGGAGCTCTCTCCCTAGGAGAGAGCCCCCTCCCCGAGAGAGAGCCCCCTAGAAAACTCATGTCGGGAGCACGTCGACAGGACTAGGGCCTCCACTGAGGCTCGAACCTGTATAAACCCTTGTGTCAATCTCTGTGATTGTACAACACGGGGTGACCCGTCACACGGTCAGCTCATGTTGAGGAACACGTGTTGCACACGTCATCAAACCTGCCGCGGTATTTTTTATACCACGACAGTTGGCGCCGTCCGTGGGGGCTCGTGACGAATTGTCATAGCTCCAAGAAGGATGAGGCACTTGACCTCTATCTCCAATGACGCCGGCCCTAGCAACCCTGCGCCACCAGCGTAAGGGGCTGCCATCGCGGCACCTCCTCCTGGGGACACTCGGGGGGTGGCAACACTCCCTTCTCCCACCGCCCTCAGCGGGGGAGTAGCTCCTGCGAGCCAACCTGATGGTTCCGCATTGGGGGGACTAAGCGCCCCCCGGGCGATACCTCTGACTTCGGGAGATCCGTTACTTGGGGCGCTAGTCGAGGGCCAACTTCACGCACAACATACTCTTGAGGAGTTGTTGCGTGCCATAGCACGGCCCCGGCCCCCGCGTACCCACATTCGTTCCCGTTCATGGGAATGCCATCGCCGTTCATGATGGGGCACCCGGGAGCCTTCTTCGCACCGGGGGCTTTCCCCTTCCCGGGAGGTGTTCCTCTCTCTCGGGGCTACCCCTTTCCTGGAGGCGCTCCCACCTCCGGGGGACTCCCTCCCCCGGGAGGTGCTCCCTCCTCCGGCGGACATCTGCTCTCGTCCTCCGGCGGACATCTGCTCTCGGGAGGTGCTCCCACCTCCGGGGGCTACCCCTTCCCGAGAGGCCCTCCCACCTCCGGGGGACTCCCTCCCCCGGGAGATGCTACTTCCTCTGGTGGACCTCCACTCCCAGGAGGTGCTCCCACCCCAGGTGGACTTCCTCCCCTGGGAGGTGTTCCCACCTCTGGGGGCTACCCACTCCCGGGGGGAGCCATCACCTCCGGGGGACTTCCTCCCCTAGGAGGCATTCCCTTCTCCGGGGGACATTCACTCCCGAGGGGTACTCCCACCTCTGGTGGACCTCCTCCTCCCCCCCCCGGGGAGTTGCTCCCTTCCCCAGGGGGGCTCCCGTACCCAGGAGGTGCTCCCATTCCCGGATCATCCCTTGCCCCGGAAGGGATTCCCCTCCCTGGAACCTTGCCCATCCAAGGAGGTGTCTCTGGCACCGTCCCTGCGATGCAGGCTGTCCCCCCACTGGGAATTTTTCCCACACCGCGGGTCGTCTCCATCGCTGGAACCTCCCCGGCACACAACTCCTCTCCCATGCCCGTCATTGAAGGGCATCAGCTCCCTCCCCCGGGGCCCCCTCCCCGGGCTCCCTTGATGGACCAAACACGGTTCACCCGGGAGGAAGGAGAGCGAATGCGCACGGCAAGATCTAAAGGAGTCCCGTCCCGCCGTCGCCAGGAATCACTCCTGGCGCGCGGGCATCGCTCTAGCGTCCCCGCGGATAAGGGAAAAAGACCCATGCAAGAAGCCACCGTCACCTCTGGGGACTCCCCGAGCTGCAGGAGGTGAGCTCCACCAACCCCTAAGAAGGGAGACGGTACCGAAAGGTAGGTGGTCCGTTAGGACCCCTTCCCGATTCGGACAACGAACGCACACCCCCTGTGAAGGGGGATAGTGACGCGGACTCTCCAAAGGAGGTGGAAGGGGCCAATCAACCCCTCTACCGCCGCCTCCGATGCGTTCGATGGCCGAAGTCATATCAGCCACCCCACATTGAGCACTACAATGGGGAGGCCGATCCCTACGAATTTGTGCAGGTTTACTCCACGGCCATCTCGGCGGTCGGGGGGGGGGGGGGGGGACGAGAGCGTCCAATGCAACTTCTTCCCCCTCTACCTCTCTGGGATAGCCCGGTCGTGGTTTTATAACCTCAAGGCGGGCTCCATCAAGTCCTTTGTACAACTCAAGCGTGAGTTTTGTGCAAATTTCCAGGGAAATTACATTCGTCCCCTGGATTCATCGCAATTGTATATTGTTCGTCAGTGGTCGGGGGAGACGATACGAAGTTTCTTCAAGTGCTTCACCCAGATTAAGAGCAAGGTGGTTCACATCCCCGACTCGACAGTGATCGAAGCATGCAAGAGCGGCATCCTACCGGGAGAGCTCCACCAGAGGCTCTTTCGGAGTTGCCCGTCCTCCACTGACAAGCTCTTTAACGTGCTCGAGAAGTACACAAGAGCTGAGGAGGATGATCTCTGGAAGAAGAACCAGGGGACCATCGGCCCTGGGGAGAGGGACTCGAGGGACCCCTCCCACAAACGTCCCCGGAGGGGACCCTGTAGCGAGCCAAGGCCTCGGGACGCTTTTGTCCTAGAAGGCAGAGGCGGCTCCTGGTATCCTAACCGGGGACAACGAACCTTCTCCAAGCCCAAAAGCGGCGGGGGAGGCCAATCCTCCCGCACATGAGAGGCTCCCAAGCCAGGGGGCAAGGAGGCTGGAGCCACCTAATGGTGTGCTTTCCACAAGTTCAACTCCCAAGCAACCCGAGAGTGCCACGCGCTCCTTCAACACTTCGTGGCATTTCTCGAGCAGCATGGGCCGGGGGGAGGAGGCCTTACCTCCTTACCCCTTCCGTCGCTAGCTCTAGCAGCACTCCTCGCTCCACCGGGGGGACATCAGAGGCAAGGCCAGGAAAGGGGCTCGAACGATAAGCTCCCTTTCCAAACCTCCCAGAGACATGTTAATGTCATCTTGGGAGGATCTGCCTCCAGGCGAGACTCCAAACGCCAACGCAAGGAATATGCGTGAGAAGTGAAGGCAATAGGGATCGTCAACACGTTCCGGCCACCAAAGTGGTCGGACATCCCACTGACATTCACTGCGGAGGACGCGCGCGGGGTGCGCTTCTCCCATGACGATGCACTAATCGTCTCCGCCACCACATTCAACTGCCGCCTCGCCCAAGTCTTGGTCGACGGTGGAAGCGTTGCAGAGGTCCTTTATTTAAAGGCGTTCAAAGAAATGCAGGTGGACGAAAAGCTCCTGCAACCAGCGGCGGGGTTGCAAGGCTTCGTCCCGGGAAAAACCATACACCCATGGGCAAGGCCGACCTCCCGATGACATTCGGCGCCCCAGATAATTATCAGACCAAAATGGTTCGGTTTGATGTGGTGGATCTCCCCTCCTCCTACAACGCCATAATGGGGAGAACCATAATCAACCACCTAGGAGCAGCGGTCCACCAAAATTACCTATGCATGAAGATCCTCGGGCCGAACGGGGCGATCTCTGTGCTGGGTGATCAGGATATGGCTCGCTCCCTCTACTAGCGCACCACCTAGATTTAGTCCTTGCTACTGAGTTTAATAGTTTGCATCTTGCCGTTAATCCTAAAACAAACATAACAAAAGGAGGCAAGAGAGTTTTTTTAAAAAAAAGAGAGAGAGTATTTAGTCAAAGCAAAGAGAAAAAGGAAAATCTTGTGAAGTACTATAGACTGTTGCAAGAAGCCAAGCCTTTCATTGTTTGATCAGCAATTAGGACTAGTACTCGTGTGAACTATTATTCAATTTTACAATTTCTGAGATAACTGATTGCTTTCCTTTGATACACATAATATTTCCCTAGCTACAACTCCACATATTCACCATTGGTCTGCGTGTACCTCACATTGCAATCGCTGTAATTATCTCCTTTTCTGGTTATCACGACCTAGCTGGTTGCAAACATTAAGAGGGGTAAGAGCTTCGGTTGGTAAGGTTGGTGAGGTTGAGAGTGCCACATACATTCAGTAGTTGGTAGGAAATTTTTGTGTTTCTTGTTTTCACTAACCATGGCAGGATGGAAGGGTTCACGAGGTTCGTTGCATGATAGTGATGCTGATGTTCTGGAGAGCATGGATCAACCACCAGTGCTCCCATCGTCTCCGTGATCTCAAACCCTGTTGGGTCACTTCGAGCGGATGCTGAACGAACAGATCGTTCCTCGATTGACCGTCTTGGAGAATCGTCTTGACGAGATGGACCTTCGACTTGAGCAAGTTGAGCGGACGCCGCCATGACAACACGCACCACCTATAGTCCCTCGAGGTCCAATCGAAGCCAATAATCATGGTGCGGCTGCCGTTCCACGTCAACCCAGGGCGAACTTGAACGCTGCGTTCTAGGAAGCCGCCAATGACGACATACATGATCATTATGTGGCTGACAATGAGGAAGTCGTTTTGGATCCTGATTGCCAACGACTTGCACGAAACCACCAAGGCATGGGAGAATATGCACGTCACCGCAATGAAGCCCGAAGGGATGATGCTTTGGGAAAGATCAAGTTTATTGTCCCCAGCTTTGATGGGAAGTTTAATCCAGAAGCATATCTCAATTGGGAGCTACTCGTTGAACAAAAGTTCAGTTCTCATCTTTATCATGAAGATCGCCGAGTACGTGTTGGCACTAGTGAGTTTGTTGATTATGCTTCTATTTGGTGGAGTCAAATCCGCCAAAGAGATCGAGCTCCTCACACTTGGGCTGAGTTGAAGCGCTTGATGAGGTCCAAATTCGTACCCGCTTATTTTGAGAGAGATTTGCTTAATAGAATTCAGAGATTGACCCAAGGTAGCAAATCTGTGGAAGACTACTATCAAGAGCTGCAAGTGGGCATGCTTCGTGCTAATGTGCAAGAGGAGGAGAATGCAAAGATGGCCAAATTCTTGGGTGGATTGAATCATGAGATACAAGACATCCTTGATTTTCAGACTTACACCTCTTTGGATCAGCTGTTTCATTACGCATGCAAAGCTGAGAGGCAAGTACAAGGGAAATGACCAAACTACAACAGAACTAGTTGAAGCCCTAGTGCGACCACACCTTGGAAGAGCACTACGTCACAGCAAAAGAGTGCGACACCCGCGGGCGGAGCTACTACCTCCACTGGTTGAGTGCAATCTACGAGCCGCCCTACAACTTCAACATCCAAGGTTGCCGATTCAAAGACGACCACTGCTGTCCCCAAAAGTTCATCATTGGTCGCTTCTATAGGAAGAACAAGGGAGATAGAGTGCTTCAAATGCAAAGGGAAGGGGCATTACATGCGTGATTTCCCAAATCAGCGTGCCCTCATCATTCGAGATGATGGAGAGTACACATCAGCTAGTGAGGTCGAAGAAGAATCCGACCACGAGGAGCAACAGGACATGTTAGGCTCTGACGCAGAGGAGATCACCTTTGACGTTGGTCATACTAGCCTTATTGTTCGATGTGTTCTTAGCTCGCAGATGGAAAAGGCGGAGCGCGGGTAGTGCCACAATTTATTTCAATCAAAGTTTGTGATCATGCAACGCTCATGCAAGGTGATCATTGATGGTGGAAGCTGCAACAACATTGCCAGTTCAGAGATAGTCGTGAAGCTCGGCTTGTCCACACGAACACACCCACAGCCATACTACATTCAATGGTTCAATTCATATGGCAAGTTGAAGGTGACCGCAATGGTACGTGTCCATTTCTCTATAGGTTCCTATTCTGATTTTGTGGACTGTGATGTGGTACCAATGCAAGCTTGTGCATTACTACTTGGACGACCATGGCAATACGACAAGGATACTACACATCATGGGTGTTCCAATAAGTACTCTTTTGTGCACAACAACAAGAAGGTTTCGCTGGTTCCAATGTCTCCAGATGAAATTCTCAAAGATGATTTAGATAGGGCTGTGCGTGAGAGAAAAGAAAGAGAGGTGAGTGAGAGTCACGAATCGGGGAGTGAGAGCCACCAAACCAAATTGAGAAAAAAGAAAGAAAAGAGTGAAAAGAAAAGAGAGGTTCAGCTTAAGGGATAGGTTCTGTTAGCCACCAAACATGAGATGTGAGAGCTTGAAATCCATCCCCAAGAGTGCTTTGTACTTGTGTGCAAAGACGCTCTCTTTTCTACTAATGCTTTACCCTTTTCTTTGCCCGTTTCAGTTGTTTCTTTACTGCAGGAATTTGAGGACGTTTTTCCAAACGAGATACCTGCAGGGCTGCCACCATTGCAAGGGATAGAGCATCAAATCGACCTCATTCCAGGGGCACCCTTGCCCAATCGACCTCCATATCGCACCAATCCAGAAGAGACCAAAGAAATTCAGCGCCAGGTCCAATAGTTGCTCGACAAAGGGTACGTACACGAAAGCTTAAGTCCTTGTGCTGTTCCTGTTTTACTTGTGCCTAAAAAGGATGGGTCATGGAGGATGTGTGTAGATTGTCGAGCTATTAACAATATCACTGTTCGTTATCGTCACCTGATTCCTCGGTTAGATGATATGCTTGACGAATTGAGTGGTTCGACCATCTTTTCTAAAGTCGATTTGCGTAGTGGATACCACCAAATTAGAATGAAACTAGGTGACGAATGGAAAACTGCTTTTAAGACTAAATTGGATTATATGAATGGTTGGTTATGCCATTTGGTCTTACTAATGCACCTAGTACATTTATGCGGTTAATGAACGAAGTGTTGCGTACTTTTATCGGACACTTTGTGGTGGTTTACTTTGATGACATATTAATCTACAGCAAGACCTTCGATGATCATTTGGGGCATTTACGCCAAGTTTTTGCTATTTTGAGAGAGGCACGTTTGTTTGCCAACCTTGAGAAGTGCACCTTCTGCATGGATCGAGTCATGTTTCTTGGTTTTGTTGTGACTGCACAAGGCATTGAGGTGGATGAACAAAAGGTGCAAGCAATTTGAGCATGGCCTACACCGACAATAGTCACACAAGTGCGGAGTTTTCACGGACTTGCTGGTTTCTACCGCTGGTTCGTACAAGATTTCAGTACGATCGCCGCCCCACACAATATGCATGCTAACCAAGAAGAACATGCCTTTCAAGTGGGAACAGGCGCAAGAGGACACTGTCAACACATTGAAAGATAAGTTGACCAATGCACCACTTCTACAGCTTCCTGATTTTAATAAAACGTTTGAAATAGAATGTGATGCTAGTGGTATTGAAATTGGAGGTGTTCTCATGCAAGATCGAAAACCCATTGCTTATTTCAGTGAAAAGCTTAGTGGTCCAACTTTAAACTACTCAACTTACGACAAGGAATTGTATGCATTGGTTAGAGTATTAGAAACATGGCAACATTACCTCTGGGCGAAAGAATTTTTCATACATTCAGATCATGAAGTATTAAAGCACATTCGTAGCCAAAGTAAGTTGAATCGTAGACAAGCTAAGTGGATTGAATTTATTGAAACCTTTCCGTATGTTGTCAAATATAAGAAAGGTAAAGATAATTTAGTTGTTGATGCATTGTCTAGACGTTACATATTGTTGTCCCAACTTGATTGCAAAATTCTTTGCTTAGAGAGTTTGAAAGAATTATATTCAACTGATTTGGATTTCAAAGACATACATTAATTGTAAAGAAGGAAGATGTTGGGCTCGATATGTACTAAATGATGGTTATTTGTTTAGAGCTAACAAGCTGTGTGTTCCCGCGAGTTCTGTTCATCTTTTGTTGTTATAGGAGGCTCATGGCGGAGGGTTGATAGGACATTTCGGGATACGCAAAATTGAAGATGTTTTGGCCACCCACTTCTACTGGCCGAAGATGAGGCGAGATGTCGAGCATTACATACAACGATGCACTACTTGTCAAATAGCTAAGTCTCGCTTAAACCCACATGGATTACATATGCCTCTTCCTATTCCGAAAGTACCTTGGGAGGATATTTCTATGGATTTTGCGTTGGGATTAGGAAGGACTAAGAAGTGGAGAGATACTATCTTTGTTGTTGTTGATAGGTTTTCTAAAATGGCTCATTTTATACCTTGTCATAAGAGCGATGATGCTATCCACATTGTTGATTTGTTTTTCAGTGAGGTCGTTCGTCTCCATGGAGTGCCGAAGACAATTGTTTCTGATCGAGATACCAAATTTTTGAGTCACTTTTGGAGGACTCTTTGGGGAAAGCTTGGCACGAAGCTGTTGTTTTCAATGACTTGTCATCCCCAGACTAATGGCCAGACCGAGGTCGTCAACCGAACACTTGGTACCATGCTACAGGCTGTTCTGAAGCAAAATTTGAAGCTTTGGGAGAAGTGTTTACCACACATTGAATTCGCATACAACTGTGTTGTACACTCTACTACCAAGTTTTGTCCGTTCAAGGTCGTCTATGGATTTAAACCTACTGCGCCAATTGATTTGTTACCTCTACCACTTTCCGAAAGAGGTAATCTTGATGCCGAACAGCGTGTTGAGCTAATTCGGAAGATACATGAGATGACCCAAGCAAATATTGAGAAAATGCAACTTCAATATAAGAAACACGCAGATAAAGGCAGAAAGGAAGTTGTGTTCGAAGAAGGAGATCTAGTTTGGTTGCATTTGCGTCATGATCGATTTCCAGAACAGCGCAAGTCCAAACTTATGCCGCGAGGTGATGGTCCGTTCAAGATTCTTGCCAAGATCAATGATAATGCTTACCAATTGGAGCTACCTGACGACTATGCAGTAAGTGATACATTCAATGTTGCTGATTTATCTCCATACATGGGTGAGAACGATGAGCAAGAGTCGAGGATGACTCTTTTTCAAGAAGGGGAGTATGATGAGGACATCGCGACCACACATCCACATGTTTTAACTCGAGCACATGCGCGTCGCCTTGGACAACAGGTGAATTCGTTTCTTGGGCAAATTAATTATTTAATTACAGAACAAATGATATTGCCTAATGATTCCTCTTTGCTTGTTGTTACATGTGAAGGAGTTCTGGACGAAGTTGTTGATCCAATTCTTAGCCAAGAAAGAATGAATACTTTCCCAGCAATTTTGACCAACGATTCATTCGACTTCATTGATCAGAAGAACTTTGTGTTCAGTCAGGAAGGCTCAAGGTCGCAGCCCATGATCGGGAGCACATGGTCGCAGGCCGAGGACACAAGGTTGCAGCCCATGATCGGCACATGGTCGTAGCCGACTAGACTTGAGGACCCATGGTCGCAACCTGAGGACCATTCAGTCTGCCGATCAAGCTTGACTGTTCAACAACTTCAATCAAGAACCAATTTCAGCATAGATGTCCAAAACAGTTGTGCAAGTACTTGTTGGAAATATATTTGAAAGAGCTTTCCAACGCATCAAGAATCATCGAATTCTGACATCGTATGCAACTAGGAGACCCAAAACAATGGCAAGTCACGAGGGGGACGAGTCCTGTTCGGATCCGTAAAAAGTAGCTCGGGATTTTCTTTTTATAGTTTGTTAGGATTCTATTCTGTTTCAAATTCATTTAGAATTATGGTTTTAGACCTTCTGTCTTTATATACACCGTTCTCTATAAAAGAGAAGGCATGGTCTTAGTTTTAGGTAGACTTTGTTGATATACAGATTGTATGCTCTTGCCTTTGCCGACTTATACAATTCGGAGTCTCAATGTTCAACTCATAATTCAGATTATTGAGTGTTATCCTTCCGCTGTTGCTCTTGCTTTTCTTTATTGATTTGCTTGAGTTGTTCTTCGTGAATAGGTCAACCAGCTTTGCTCGGTTGATAACTAATTGAGGAGTGGTTTAGCGCTTGTGAGATTTATGATCGTGTGTTTGACCGTGATTAGCCGCCCCTTCGACAAGGTCACAACGCGCATTTATCCACGGATTTCTCCTACGACGGAAGATCGGGACCAAACTTCATGCACACATCTTAATGCGAGGTGTGTTCATATCATAACCGGGAGTCAAGTTCTCCCGGGGAACTAATTCGGAGGACAACCTACTCCAGCTAAGACGGGGAACTAGCGCCCTCCGAGTTCCTCCTCGAGCTCCCGCCACAAGTCCCTATATATGCTCCGGATCCTTCGCCTCGCTACGTTGAATGCGTCCTTCGGCCAGTACTCATACCCTGCAGGTGGTCGAATTCGCAAGGGAAAAACTTCCCACACTCCCAGGGGAGACTTGGGCAACTCCACACGGTGGTTGTCAAAACTCGCCAAGTGCCAATCTGGCAACCACCGGAGTAAGACTTGTCCCCCCCGGGGGACCGCGGAGGTGGGAGTCCCAGGGATAGGAAGGTTCCTCATGCCCTCTCCCGGGACACCTGATCATAACGAGACATGAACTTAGCAAAAAGGATTTTCATTTCATCATCAATGATTTACAAGTCTCCGGCGTTCCCCCTACGGAACTACCGGGAACAAAAATATACTATGAAAACAAAAAAATCCCCTAAACTATCCAGGGGGGGACAGAAGGCTCATACTTGCCCTGCGTCGTCCCCCCCGGAGGAGGCGTCATCCGGAATCTCCTCGCCGGCCCTTGGAGGGTGTAGGATCAAGGATGCTGACTAGGGGGGGTGAATAGGAGGCTTTAAAAACTTTAAATAAAAACAAATTTTGCAAAGAGAAGAACCAAATTGCAATTCAATATATTAAAAAGAAAAGATAGAGAGAACGAACACAAGATTTTTTTCCGAGGTCTCAGAGACACGCCCGGTCTCTCCTAATCCTCATTGAAGCACTCAAGTGAATTGAGTCTTGCTTCAATATCCATGAAGGATATTTCTCACTAGTGGTTGCTCCTTGTCCACTCCGGAAAGGCGAGCACCGATGCCTTTTACAAATACGCCGAACCTCTCCGACAATCTCAGAACAGGAAAGGTCAACGACCACACCACCAAACCGTCTAGGTGAGGGCGTTCACCAAGAGTAATAAGCAGCAAGGTCTCTTCTAGACCTCTAACAATCACTGAGAAGCTCTAAGTATGCAAGAACGATGCGAACATAAAACTCAGTGGATCTCAGAAACACTCAACTTGATCAACAGATCAAGATTTTGTGTAAAGAACTAAAACTCAAGAGTGTATAAGAATGTGAGGCTGCTGGATGTGCAAAACAATAGCTCAAAGCCTCTATTTATAGCCTCAAAGAACAAAAGAACCGTTGGAGCTCGAGCTGAAAATCAGCAGCACAAACTGACAGTCAGTTTGGGAAACTGACAGTTAGTTTCAAACACAACGGTTGACAAAATTTATGGATAAAAAATTGCTAGCCGTTTGTGGTCGTATATGGAAACTAATACCCCAAACTGACAATCAGTATGACAAACTGACAGTCAGTTTCAATCAAAACATCGACCAGTTAAAACAGAAACTCAAATAAATCAGCTTGAGGTCGAAATGCAAACTGACAGTCAGTTTAGTTCAAAAAATTTCAGCTCAAAAAACAACCTCTTTGGACAACTGTCAGTTAA
This sequence comes from Pharus latifolius, assembly GCA_019359835.1. NCBI lineage: Eukaryota > Viridiplantae > Streptophyta > Magnoliopsida > Poales > Poaceae > Pharus > Pharus latifolius. Next base: position 84,431,622 of record CM033319.1, on the reverse strand, counting down.
CAAAACTGACAATTCAAACTGACAGTCAGTTTAGCAAACTGACAGTCAGCATGAATAAAAACAGTTATAACTTTTGATCGAGAGATTTGATTGAAGATTTTAATAGCTCGTTTGAAACATATTTTAAAGGGATATATTTTTGTCAATAGAAGCAAAAGCCAGATCTGCTTAGATCTTTCTAGAAAATGCAAATACTCTTCTGCTATCAAAAACTCAACTGAAAATCCAAATCTTTCAAAACCAAATCCAACTGAAATGAATGCAATGCAGTGACCTAGTAATTTCTCAGTTTATGTTGGAAATTTAGAGAAGACTTGCAACCCCTCTTTGTAGTACGGTTAAAACTAAGAAATAGAATCCTTAACCGATCAAACTCTAAGCACCGAGATCGGTAAAACTAAAAACATATTTTACCTCAGGTCCTTTTGCATCCTTATGTGATTTGCGTCTCGTTGTTGTCTCTTGCGACTTGTGCTTTTTTCTTTTATGTCGGGTTCATTTTGATTATCCTGAATGTCTTCCCAAACGAACTCTATATCAAATGTCTCAAAAGCACAATTAGTCTGAAACACTTATTTTCATTAATCATCAAAATCAGGCATAATGGCCTAGATGCAACAATCTCCCCCTTTTTGATGATTGATGACAACAAGTGTTCAATACAAAAAATAATAAATGAATAACTCCCCCTGACTCCCCCTGAGTGTATGCATCACATATGACATGTATAATCACAAGTATAAGTTCAGAGTATACATCACAGGCCAATATACAAATAGATCACAACCAACAAATATCAGAGCATCACAAATATATAAACCAACATATCCACATAATAGATCAGTAGCGGCCGAAGCTGGAGATGCTGGTGCCGCTAGAGCAGTAGGTGCCAGAACTGCAGCAGGCCCTGAAGCTGAGCCCGGTGAAGATGCAACTGGGCGCGCCCTCTTGCGAGGGGCTGGAGATGCTGAAGAAGGCAGCTGACTCAAGATCTCCTCCTGCAGAGCAAGCAGACGAAGCAGCATCTGATGGTGCGCCTGCTTAGTACGCAAGATCTGCTGTTGGGTCTAGATGACTTGCTAGAGCTGAGATGAGGAGGACCCGATGCTCGCATCTGCAGTTGAAGCCGGATCAGTCTCCTGAGCTAGACCCTCGTCCTCTGACTCCCCCGCAGCATCATCATCAGATGCGGGAGAATCAAGGTCAGCAGCAGCTGTAGGGCGGGCACTGAGACGGCGATCCACCTGGCCCGGAGGATAGAATTGAAGAGGTTGATGGGGCCACGGGAGCTCAGAGTCGACGGCCCAAATGTGCAGAAGCACCGCTATGATGTACGGAGCGTACAGCAGCTGGCGACGCGGAGAGAGAAGGACGTGCTGAATCTCACTGATGATGAGATCAGCAACGTCGAAGGGCTCCTCCTGGAAGATAGATATAAGAACATGGAGGGCAAGGTAGGTGACCCTGGCTCTGTCTCCGGTCATAGGGACCAAAGTGAGACGTAGAATCCGAAGAGCCAGGTCAACATCGCAGCGCAGGCCAGTGATGTGACGGAGCTGAAAGGGACCATAATAGAGCATGGGCACCTCCCGATGCTCGAGGTTTGGTAGGGTGTGAAGCTGGTGCCCAGAAGCGGGACGAACCAATCCAAGCGCGGTCTCAATCTGCTCCTTCGTGATAGTGTGGACCTGGAGGCTTGTCATGAAGGTGAGAAAGTCATGTTGAGGAGAGATGAAGACTATGGAGTAGAACTAACGAATGGGCTCATCAGCCCAGAGAAGGGAAGAATCAGAGACAAGGTCTCTGATCCCGACGGAGGCAAAGGAGTCCGCCAAAGAAGTGATGACTGTGCGAGACGCGATCGTCTGCCAAGAGAGGGAGCGATGGGCGAAAATGGGAACACGGCTATAGACACTAGTGAACAAATCAAGGTGGAGGTTCGTGTAAAAGGTGAGGATGTCGCACGCATCGCGACCAGTGTGATGCGCACGGTGGCCCGATCTTCCGACAGGTAGAGGTAAGTCGATTGGTGGAGACTCGACGTTGACGATCCGGCTTCCGATCAGAACCGATCCGAACCTAGCAATCGCTACACCACGGCTCCATTGGTTATCAACCATGCACAAACACGATTGACCTCGCCAAGAAGGCTTATCCCTGCATGCGAATCGAGAACACAAGCAAGAACGAGAAAGATGCAACTGAATTTGCAATTGAGGATGAAGCTCACGAGTTGGGGTCTCACAAACCGATGAACGGCGATACTGTTCAAAGACAGAATTGATCTAAGCAAAACCCAAACCAAACCCTAGCGGCGGCTACTGAATATAAGGGCTAAGGGACGTCCTAGAAACCCTAGACGTGTCCGTGATGGACTCCAACACGATACATGGGCCAACGGCCCAAATTGGTGACGCAGCACCCTGGGACAGATTCTGTCCGCCAACTTGCAACGCGAATTCCCGTCGACTCAGCAGTCCAATTGACCTGAAACCGGTGCCATTGGAAAGGTTATCTCCTTAGCTTTCGATACATATGTGGATCATTGAAATCGGAGTCCGTTTGTGGCCTGGGCGACGATTTTAGTGAACACTGCTCCTGGTGGCCGAGGTAGTCGACTCCGAGATGAATTGGGACTCCGACTCCGAGATGAATTGGGACTCCAACTTGACTTGGACGCCCTCCTGGCCTCCCTCCTGGCCCTTGCTGGTTCCCAAGGCCTTCATGATCCTCTTCCTAAGTACAATATAATCAATAATATCATTAGGTAGCATACTATCCTCACAAGTATATACACGGGCACTTAGGAACGAGCTCACCTGTTGATTCAATTGCCGTGCTCGTGCTCTTGTGATGGGTCCTTGCATCACAACTGGAGGAGTCTCGGGCGTATGCATAGGAGTGATGTCCTCATCACAGTGGGACACAGCGAGAGATAGGGGTTTGTGGAGCGGAGCATGCGGAGGCGACTCGCGTGCCACCGGGAATAATCCACGGGGACACACTTGGGTGGAGGCGAAGAGTGGGGCTCAGTCGGCTGACCCGATGAACGACGGTTGTTTGCCGCGTTCTTCCATCGAGCAATGTGACGAGAAGATCCCGGCTGATCAGACATGATCGAAGAAACAGAGGAGAGAAGAAGAAACAGGGACCTGAACAGAGGAACCCGACGAACAATGACGATGTCGAATAGAAATGCTAGAGAAGGAGCATGGCACGGGCTAGAGAAGCACAAGGTGGGTCTCAACACCGGCGAGCACAGTGGCGCACGGCGAAGCTACAGCACGGCGGCAGTGAGGCGCGGCACGAGGAGGTGCGACGGTGGTGGTGGCGGCGGTGATGTGGAGGCAACGGTGGTGGCTCAGTGCGGCAGTGCAGTGAGGTGGCGGTGAAGTGCGGCGCGGTGGCATACAGCGAGAGGAGGTGCGGCAGCGAACCAAAGAAGGCAAAGAGACAAAAACAGAAACGAGTTTTTTAGGGTTTAGGAGACACAAACTGACAGTACTGACTATCAGCTTCAAATCCAGAAACATGGAACTGACAATCAGTGTACAGCACTGACAGTCAGTTCACAAAACTAAGTTTTGAAACTGACAGTCAGTTTGAGTCTCAAAAATGACCAGGGGCTACGACCAAAGATAATTGCACAAAACTGATAGTCAGTTTGTGGAACTGACTGTTAGCATGGTCAATGACTTCGACCAGAGGCTAAGAATAGGCTCCTAAGCAAAGGAACTGACAGTCAGTTTGTCATACTGACTGTCAGTTTGGACAATTTCGACCAGAAGAGGAATTGACCAGAGATAAATATATATATATATATATATTAATATATTTTAATACCATTAACACATCAACTAGCATTTGAAATATCAATAATGTTCAATTCACCTCTGAGAAAACAAAATCTAGTCTAGTCTAGGGGTTTGGTGAAAATATTTGATAGTTGCAAATCAGTTCTGATATAACTCACATCAATATCTCCTTTTGCCACATGATCTCTTCTAAAATGGTGTCGTATTTCAATATGCTTAGTTCTAGAATGTTGAACAGGATTATTTGCAATTTTAATGGCACTTTCATTATCACACAAGAGTGGCACTTTATTAAATTTAATTCCATAATCCAGAAACGTCTGCTTCATCCACTAAATTTGAGTACAACAACTTCCAACAGACACATATTCCGCTTCAGCTATGGAGAGAGCTACAGAATTCTGTTTCCTAGATGACCATGATACTAAAGATCTTCCCAAAAGCTGACAGCTACCAGATATACTTTTTCGATCAATCTTGCAACCAGCATAATCAGAATCCGAATATCCAATTAATTCAAAATTTACATCTTTCGGATACCAAAGAACTAGATTGGGATAGCATTTCAAATACCTAAGGATTCTTTTAATAGCAATTAAATGACATTCTTTAGGGGCTGATTGAAATCTAGCACATAAGCACACACTAAACATGATATTGGGCCTAGATGTAGTGAGATAAAGCAAACTACCAATCATAGACCTATAGAGTTTAGAATCGACCGATTTTCCATTGTTGTCCATATCCAGATGTCCATTTGTGGCCATGGGGGTTTTGATTACTTTAGCATCTTCCATCCCAAAGAGCTTGAGCAAGTCCTTCACGTACTTCGTTTGACTCACGAACGTACCGTTCTTGAGTTGCTTGATTTGAAGTCCAAGGAAGAAGCTTAGCTCACCGATCATTGACATCTCGAATTCCCTAGACATCATTTCTCCAAACTCATGACAAAAATGTTCATTAGTAGATCCAAAGATAATATCATCAACATATATCTGACATATGAACAAATCTTTTTCAATCATTTTTGTTAAAAGAGTTGTATCAACCTTCCCAATTTTAAAACCTTGTGATAAAAGAAAATCTCTAAGTCGTTCATACCAAGCTCGAGGAGCTTGCTTGAGACCATAGAGAGTTTTAGACAGTTTAAACACATGGTTTGGAAATTTAGAATCTTCAAAACTAGGAGGTTGTTCAACAAAAACTAGTTCAGATATTTCTCCATTTAAAAAGACACTTTTTACATCCATTTGAAATAATTTAATATTAAAGCTAGATGCATAAGTAAGAAGTATACGAATAGCTTCAAGTCTTGCCACAGGTGCAAAGGTTTCACCAAAGTCTAAACCTTCGACTTGAGAAAAACCTTGTGCAACAAGACGAGCTTTGTTTCTAATTACTACACCATTCTCATCTTGCTTGTTTCTGAAAACCCATTTTGTTCCAATTACATTATGACCCTTTGGTCTTTCTACTAAAGTCCAAACTTCATTTCTAGAAAAATTATTAAGTTCCTTGTGCATAGCATTTACCCAATCAGGATCATTAAGTGCTTCATCTACATGTTTAGGTTCTAGAGATGATATAAAAGAGTGATGTTCACAAAAAGAAGTAATATGAGATCGAGTTTGAACACCCTTACTGACATCACCCAATATTTGATCTAGAGGGTGATCCTTGGTGATGGTTTGATGTTGCGTTGGTGCTTCTTCTTGATCTTGCTCTGGTGGATCAATATGAGGTGATGATACATTTTGATCATCATTCTCAATGTTCTCATCATCTTCTTAATCATCTTCTCTTGGTTTGATGTCTCCAATTGTAATCTTCTTCATAGCTCCTTGAAGATCTTCACCTGAAACTTCACAAGAGACTTGCTCCTTTTGTGAGCCATTAGTTTCATCAAATTCTAAATCACAAGATTCTTCAATACAACCAGTATTTTTATTAAAAACACGATAAGCTTTGCTAGTGGTAGAGTATCCAACTAGAAAGCCTTCATCTACTCTTTTCTGAAATTTACCACCAAAGTTTCTTTTCTTAAGGATGTAGCATTTGCAACCAAAAACTCGGAAATAAGAAATATTTGGCTTACGCCCGATAAGAAGCTCATAGGGAGTTAAATTCAGAAGAGGATGCAAATAAAGCCGATTAATAGAATAGCAAGCAGTATGACAAGGATCGTTACCTGAGCTAGTTCAAAATAAATGCACGTCTAGTTCAAGACATATTCGAAATCAAGGAGACGATGGGAGTGACCGTTGATGTGATCTCATGTTGTCTTGAGAAGCGCAGACACATGGTCGCAGGATTTACGCGATCAGGCTGCAGATAGTGCGCGGTCAGAAGCCCGTATGCGATGCGCGGATAGAAGATCGCAAATAATACGCGGCCAGATGACTGTAGACAATGTGTGGTCAGAACACCCTTGACCAGGAGACGCGGGGTTGCTTAGGCTCTACAACAAGCATATCCCAAGTATCCCAAAGATTCCTCCATGTGCGGAGATAACCGTCAGGAGGTTAATACGTGCAATTATTCCTTAATTACACGTGTTAAACCTGCGTGGAGGTTAAGTGCAGTCACCAAAACTACACCCGAGCAACTGTTCGAAGCCATTATGCCTTGGCACCCTTTCGATCAATATAAAAGGATAAGCCAATGCATTAAATGAGGGGATTGAAGGATCGGAAGATCAATAGAAGACATTAGATTAAGTCAACTAGTTTTCATAAGCCTTTTTAGCATTGTCTTGTATAACTACACAGGAAAGATCTTCGTCTGTGAAGATCCTTTCCATAGTCTTGTAACTCTTTTTCCTACACATAGTAAATCCCAACAGGACTTAGGGCTGTTACTCCCACCATCGAGGGCCCAAACCTGTCTAAAATTCTGTGCTTCAACTTACTTAGATTCATCATCCCTTCCTGGAGGGACACCCTGAAAGGCTTCACAACTCACAAAATTCTGCATGTCGTGGTATTACGGATACCTCGGCAGGTTCGGACGTGCGTGGCACAAGTACAGCGGCGTGAGCAGACCGAGTTACTGGTCTCCTCCCGCCGGGCAACACAGAAAGTGACACAGAGGTTTATACAGGTTCGGGTCCCAGTGGGGGCCCTAGTCCTGTTGGCTCTCTCCGGACGCGAGTCCGCTGGGGAGGTGAGCTCTCGGGGAGAGGTCTCCGAGAGAACCGAATCTTGAGTTAATATAAAATGAATTGGAATCCCTGAAAAAGGGTACAAGAGGGGTATATATAGCCCCCAAGAAATGCAAAAGACGAAAATGCCCTCGCTGCGACCGTTGGATGGAAGGGCGAAGACGTCCTTTGGCCTGACGGACAGCCTGGATGCTCGACACGTGGCGCCACGGGCTTCCTAGAGGCCCCACGGTCCACAACAGCTCTCCATGAGCCCGGTGACCCTCCGGATCTCACCGGGGCTCCGGTGACTCTCCGGGTCTCACCGGGTCTCACCGGGTCTCACCGGGTTCTACCGGGGTTCTGGAGACCCTCCGGATCTCACCGGATTCCCGAAGACCCTCCGGATCTCACCGGGGGCCCGGTGACTCTCCGGGTCTCACCGGATTTCACCGGGTTCTACTGGGGTTCCGGAGACCCTCCGGATCTCACCGGATTCCCGGAGACCCTCCGGATCTCACCGGGGGCTCGGTGACTCTCCGGGTCTCACCGGGTTTCACCGGGTTCTACCGGGGTTCCGGAGACCCTCAGATCTCACCGGATTCCCGGAGACCCTCCGGATCTCACCGGGTGTCATCGGTCCCGGAGACCCTCCGGATCTCACCGGGGGCCCGGTGACTCTCCGGGTCTCACCGGGTGTAGTCGGTCCCAGAGACCCTCCGGATCTCACCGGGGGCCCGGTGACCCTCTGGGTCTCACCGGGTTTCACCGGGAACTCCTTGGGACTTCGTGGGACCGCTGGGGATTCCCCCAACAGCCCCCCAGGCCCTCGGGGGCTCTTGGTGCCTCCGATGGGTATGTGAATCTCCAAACTGTGATGCTTCGTATTCCATGAAGTCCTTTACGCTCCCGGTGGCGCTTCGGCTTCCTAACCGCTCCTCCGCGGGACGCGTCTATCCACGAACCGACGCATCGTTTCGATGCGCCCGCGCCCGCGTCGGTTCACTTTGCGCGTGACGGTTCAGCTCCGCGGCTCTGATGGCTTTGTGGACACGTGTCGGGCATCCAGGCCCTCCCCATCGCTTATAAATAGGGGGGAGGGGCCCTCAATTTGAGCACGCCCACAAGCCCTCGAAATCCCACAAACTCCAGTCGTCTCCCGGTGATTTCCGGTGGTTTCCGGTGACCTCGTCCGAAAGCACCCGGTAGTTTCCGGTGATTGCCCGGAAACGCCCGGTAGTTTCCAGTGACTTTTGTCCGGAAGCGCCCGGTGGTTCCTGGTAACTTCCGGTGGTTTCCGGTAATTTCCGGTCATTTTCGGTAATTTCCGGTGATTTTCGGTAATTTCTTCAAAGTTCGTCCCTGATGGCGCCGAAGAGTCGCGCCAAAGTCTCCGAGCTGCCCGCGGAGGAGGTGACCTCTGATTTCCTCGGGGCCACCGAGTTTTCCTTGGGGGCCCTTGAGGCCTTCTTGGAGCGTGGCTACTTCTAGGCGGGGGACATCAGGATCCCTGCCCCGACGGAGCAGGTGCCGAGCCCCCGGGACGAGGAGGTGGTGGCTTTCGAGGCCTTCGTGGAGGCCGGCCTTCGGCTTCCAGTGCACCCACTGGTACATGACTTCCTGCAGGTATACGGCCTTGCGCTCAACCACCTCACCCCGAACACCCTTGTTCGGATGGGTTTGTTCATATGGTTGTGCAAGACGACCGCCGTGACGCCCACCATGCGGCTCCTTCGGTACTTCTATGAGCCGGCGGCGAGGGGCCCGGTGGTGAGGAGGGGCGGCCCTAGGTCGGCCTTCGGCTCCATCATGATCCAGCTGACTCCGGGCTGTGTCGACGAGTACCTGGTGCTGGCCTCCTGGGACCACTGGGGGGACTGGCTCCGGCATTGGTTCTACCTCCAGGTAGGAGACCCGGGGGTGACCTACTCTCGGGAGCCATCGACATACTCGCGATCCAGTGCCCCGGTGGCTCCCGAGTGGACTTTGGCGGAGATGAGTCTCCTTTCCGCGATGGCGGAGGCTCGATCCCGGCGGTCTATGCGGGATCTCGCGGAGGAGATGGCCCTCCTCCGAGTGGCACCGTTCCACACCCGTAGAGGGAAGGGGATGTCGCCGGCGCACAGACCACCCGAGATGGCGGTTGCAGACCGTAAGTAGTCGGACTCTCTCTCCCCGCCAGGGAATTTTTTCTAACATTTGCCTCATTTTTCGCCCTTGCAGTCAGGTCCTATGGTCGGGCCAAGGAGGTCACGGCGACCCTCGTTGGCCGGTACTACGAGGACGAGCATGAGAGGGTGCTGCACGTCATCGGGGAAGGCCCTCCCCGAAACGTCATCGCGGAGGCGTTCGGGTTGAGGCTCCCAGCCCGGACCCCTCTGCCTACCCCTGCTTCACGCAAGCGGGGGAAGGAGGTCGCCGGCGGACCCTCGAAGCGGTCTCGTCCGTCTGGCAGCCCCGCGGGGTCCCAAGCCCGGAGTCCCGCGAGGCCCCGGTCTTCTCCTCCACCTTCTCCCGCGAAGGGGACTGCGGCGGCGGCTGCCGGGCCATCTGGCGCCGCTCCCGATACCCCGGGTGGGCCGGATCCCTTGGGCGGCGTCCCGGCCGGAGAGGGTCAGGGCTCGGACTCGGAGATGTACGCCCCGAGTCCTTCGCCGCCTCCGGCCCCTGTGGGGGCCCGGCGGCAGCCCTCGTCTAGTGAGGTCTCCGTCCGGTTTCGGATGCCGGGCGGCCTGCCGATGGCCTCGATTTTGGCCCCGGAGACAGGTTCGTCGGCGGTTCGGCCTGCGACGGCGGTGCTTCCTATTACCGGGAGGGGTAAGGGCCTGTTCGTCCGCCCCGGGGTTCCAGCGCCGCCGGATCAGGCTTCCGGCTCCTCCGACGGCGGGACTTCGGAGGGTGCTCCGCCCGGTGGGGAGGCCTCCCGAGGGAGCGACTCGGGGGGCGACGAGGGCGACGTCGACGCGGTCATCGCCTCCGGGCTTCGGGTAAGTTACTTGAGTCTCCTGCTCCTTCGTTAGTTGCGTTCTGATTACGGTTTCTATGCAGACGGTCGCCTTAGCTCGGGGCTTCAGGGCCCAGCTCACCACGCGCCTCCGGGCCGCCGAGGACATAGCGGCCTTCGAGCGCGCCGGGAAGGAGAAGGCGCTCAGGGAGGCAGCTTCGGAGCGCTCCGAGAAGGAGCGGGCGCTCGGGGAGCTTGCCGCGGTGCAGGCTCGACTCTCCGCCGCTGAGGACGCGGCCTCTCGGCTACGGAGGGAGCTGCAAGTGGAGCGAGAGGCCGCGGCCTCGGGCGTCCAGCCCATGGTCACGGGGGGTAGGGCGATCCGCACTACCGTCGAGGAGCTCGGGATCGAGCTCGGTCGGGGGACAGGCCCTGACCCGGCTCCGACGTCGGTCGGGGAGGCCGCGCACTTTCATGGTGCGCAGGTCGCCTTGATCCCGATCGCTGCGGACGCGCGGGCGTGAGGCCTCGCCGTCCTAGTGATCGCCTTGGCGGCGGCCCTCATTGAGCATCGCGGGGAGGGCGCCCGAGTCATCGGGGAGCTTGTCCCCCGGAGCTTTCCCGCCGCCTTCGACCCTCGGCGAGCTGAGCTGGAGCGGTCCGCCGAGGTCCTCTTCGACCGGATCACCGGCGCCATGGAGACGGGCGGGCGGCGCTTGGGTCAGGGCGCGTCGGCCAGCACGGACGTCCCCCCGGGGGGGGACAAGGACGAGCAAGTATGAGCTCCTCCCCCCCCCCCGGTTAGATTAGGCTTCTACTTTTTTAGGTCTTTTGCTCCGGACAGCTTCCTTAGAGAGGGCCCCAGGAACTTGTAAATATCTTTCAACTGGAATAAAGTAGTTCTTTCGTTAAATGTGTTAAACTTGTCGGCAGGTATCTTTAGACGTCGCCTTTCCGGGGCTTTCTTGCCCTGAAGACCATCTTTTGGAGAGCGATCGAGGGTCGCCCGGGGGGTCTAGCCCAGGTAGTGCCCGGGCGGCCTCGATTTTACTAAGTCTGGCGGCCGGGGGAGCATCCTTCGGGCTAGGCTCCGAGCCCGTTCTTGCCGACTTCGCGAAGGAAGGTGCCTCCGGCGAGCCGGCCCTTTTGCGCTAGCTCCCGGAGTGGCACTTGGGAAACTTCGACGATTGTCACGCCGAGTTGTCTCCACCGAGGTCGGGGGCTCTAAAAGTCCCCCCGCTCAGGATACTCCCCCCGGCCGGCTACGAATGTTGGCTGGAGGATCTCCTTCGGCGGGCTCTTCGGCGTATGAGGAGTTTGTACAAGGATCTCTCCCGGGAGATCTCAGAAGGTCTCCGGGATTATTAGCTGTAGTTGCTTGTTGGGAATCATTCCCATACTCACGCGCCCGGGTTTCGCCCGAGGGGCGCTTTCGTCCTACTGGGGGGGGGGGGGGGGGGTTGTTCCCTAGTGTGATGTTGTATCAATTAAGACGTAGATTTGTTTATTCGTCGTGCCTTTGCTTCAGAAACTTCGAAGCCTTTCGCGTAAAGCCGTTGTTTTTCTGTTCGGGTCCAGGGTTTTCCTCCTCCCCCCCCCCACAGCGGGGTGCAGCTCAGCTCCGCGTGTTGTGGGTAAGGAGTGAAGGGGCCTGGATTGCACCGGGTGCTTAGTTTGCGTAGTCCCTCGTCGGGTCCCGGGGGTTGGCGGGGGTGTCTACCGGAAACCTTCGCGGTTCCCCGGCGGGAGTCCCGGGGGCTTATGGATGGTGCGCGACCGAGGAGGGACTATGCTTTGAGAAAGCAAGCTCCGAAAGCCGTGTTCTCCGTCTGCCGCGGAAGGCAACGTATATTCCCTTAGGAGGGTTTCGTAACCCGGTAGCGGGTGTAGAGTGTTCGAGGGGGGACTAATCTCTCGAAGTGACTCGTTACCGCAGTTTGTGAAAACTGGGTTGCCGCTTACCCCCTCAGTCCACGAGGGGTTACTGTAAGCCGCCCAATGGGAGCTGTGCTCCTGTCGTAGGGACTTTAGGCTACGGTAGCCCACTTCCTCACGGAGAGGGGATTTTTATAGAGGAGAAGAAAAACTCCTGTAAAAGAATTCCAGCGGTGAAGTAGAAAAAAGCCATTCAATTTAATGAAGACGTAAAAATTCCAGAGTTGAGCACAAAATCCACTTGTATTAACATGCGATGAGATACAACGCCTCCCCCCGCGAAGGCGCGGCCGGGGAGGGAATTGAGTACATAAGCCTCCCCCCGCGGAGGCGCGGCGGAGGAGGTTGCGGGCCCGGAGGCTAAACATAGAACTTGCGGAGCAAGGTTATATTCCAGGTGTGCGTCAGCTCTTGGTCTTCAGGTGTGGAGAGCTTGTAGGCTCCCGAGCCCAGGACTGCGGAGATCCTGTATGGGCCCTCCCACTTGGGGGATAGTTTGCCCTGGGCTTGGGGGTCTATCACGCGCTTGAGGACCAGATCCCCAAGGCGGAAAGCCCTTTCGCGCACGCGCTGGTTGTACGCGCGTGCCATCTCACGCTCGTAGATGGTGTGGTAGAGAAGCGTTCGGTCGCGTTCTTCTTCGACGAGGTCGACCTCCAACCGTTGATTATCCTCGTTGGTTTGATGCGCCACGGTCGGAGCTCCGTCGAGGAGCTCGACCCGCAGCGATCGAAAACCAATCTCCAAGGGGAGAACTGCTTCGGCCCCATAGACGAGCGAGAAAGGCATGCGCCCTGTCGCTCGGCTGGGGGTCGTGCGCATGGAGCAGAGGATGCTTGGAAGCTCTTCTGCCCACGCGCCTCGCCTGGAGGCGGTCTGTTCAAGCCGTCGGCGCAGGCCTTGCAAGATCATGCCGTTGACTCTTTCAACGGCCCCGTTGCTTTGGGGATGGTCCACGGAGGCAAAATGGAGGGTAGTGCCTAAGCCTTCGCAGAATTCCCGAAAATATGCCGAGTCGAACTGGGTCCCATTGTCGACGGTGATTTCTTGGGGGACCCCGAAGCGACATACAACATTTTTCTAGAAAAAACGTTGCCCCGCCCGGGAAGTGATGCTGGCCAAGGGTTCGGCCTCCACCCACTTGGAGAAGTAATCCACGGCGACCACCGCGTACTTGTAGCCCCCAGGTGCCGGGGGGAAGGGACCAAGGAGATCCATCCCCCAGCGCGCGAAGGGCCAAGTAACAGGGATGGTTTGCAATATCGCGGAGGGGAGCCTGGTGCCCTTTGCCATCTTTTGGCAAGCCTCACACGCGGAGATTAGATCCCGCGCGTCGCGGACCAACGTGGGCCAGTAAAATCCTTGGCGAAGGGCCTTCGCCGCTACCGCCCGCGGAGCCAAGTGGGATCCGCAGCTCCCCGAGTGTATGTCCTCGAGGAGCTGGAGTCCGTCGGCCCGCGGGAGGCAGCGAAGAAGGGCGGAAGCCCCCTGCTTGTAAAGCTTCCCGTCCAGCAGAACGTACGCCCTGGCTTTAGCGCGGAGACGCTTCGCCTCAACGTCACCGGAAGGTTCCCCCTCGTCCCTTATGCAGGAGATGAGGGGATCCATCCACGAGGCAGCCCGAGTGATCTCGGAAACCTCCAGGATGCGAACCTCAGGGTTCGCGTCTGGAGGGGTTATCGAGGGTCTTGTGATGATTTCCAGAAAGGCGCCCTTGGGAAGAGGTTCCCGGGCGCTGGCCGCCCAGGCCAACGCGTCGGCCCGGTTGTTATCCCGTCGGGGGATGTACCGGGCCTCCAAGCCTTCGAAGTGTCTCTCCATCTTCCGCACTTCGCCCAAGTATAGACTCAGGTTCGTATAGTGGCACAAGTAGGACTTGTCCATTTGGTTGACCACCAGCTGGGAGTCTCCTTTCACCAGAAGGCGGCGGATTCCCAGGGAGCACGCGAGACGCAATCCCAGGAGCAGGGCCTCGTACTCGGCGACATTGTTTGTAGCCGGGAACTCGAGCCTGGCGGGGTATTCCAGCATCTCCCCTTCGGGACTCCGGAGAACCACCCCCGCGCCGGCCCCGGCGAGGCACAAGGAGCCATCGAACATGAGCGTCCAATGGTCCTGGCACCGGGGAGGGGCGAGGGGAGTCCCTTCGTCCGCTTCGGCTGTCGGAGTCCATTCCGCCACGAAGTCAGCGAGGACTTGCGACTTGATGGCAGAGCGGCCCGTGAAGGTGAGGGAGAAAGGAGCGAGCTCGGCCCCCCACTTGCCAATCCGGCCGGTGGCCTCCTTGTTTCTCACCACTTCCCCCAGCGGGAGAGATGACGGGACCGTGATTGGGTGTCCGAGGAAGTAGTGGTGGAGCTTCCGCGACGCCATGAGGAGGGCGTAGCACAGCTTCTCCACCTTAGTGTACCGCATCTTAGCCCCTTGAAGGGCCTCGCTGACGTAGTACACAGGATGTTGTTGCCCATCCTGTTCTCTCACGAGCACCGCGCTCACTGCGACGGGGGTCGCAGCAAGGTATAGTAGAAGAGGTTCCCCCGGGGACGGGCTCACGAGCATCAGAGGGCTCGCGAGATACTTCTTTAGCGCGTCGAACGCCGTCTGGGCCTCGGGAGTCCACCTGAACCCCTCGAGACCCCGAAGGATTTTGAAGAACTGGAGTCCGCGTTCTCCTGACCGCGAGACTAAACTACCCAACGCGGCCAGGCGGCCTGCAAGCCTCTGCACGTCTTTGACGGAACGCGGGGGAGGCATGTCCAGCAGGGCCCGAATATTTTCGGGATTCGCCTCAATGCCCCGCTGGGACACCAAGAAGCCAAGCAGCCTCCCGCCGCGTACGCCGAAAGCGCATTTTTCTGGGTTGAGCTTCAACCCGTACTTGCGGAGGCTGTAGAAGGTCTCCGCCAAGTCGTCGATGTGTGCGGCGGTGCGAAGGCTTTTGACGACCGCATCGTCAACGTAGACCTCGACGTTGCGGCCGATTTGGTCCCTCAGGACCAGCGTCATAAGACGCTGGAAGGTTGCCCCGGCGTTTTTCAACCCGAAGGGCATGTGAAGATAGCAGAAGGTGCCGAGGGGGTTATAAAACTCGTCTTTTCCTTGTCCTCTGTAGCCATCCGAACCTGATGGTACCCCGAATACGCATCGAGGAAACTCATCAGTTCGCACCCTGCGGTCAAATCGACCAGTTGGTCGATCCGCGGGAGTGGGTAGTTATCTTTTGGGCAAGCGCGGTTGAGATCGGTGAAATCCACGCACATCCTCCACTTGCCACTTGACTTCTTTACGAGGACGGGGTTTGCCAACCATTCGGGATGGAGGACTTCTCGCACGAACCCCGCCTCCAGAAGCTTGGAGACCTCTACCTTGATGGCGTCTTGGCGCTCGAGGGATAACTTCCTCAACTTCTGCTTGACCGGGGAGCGGCCGGGGATCACAGCGAGCTTATGCTCAATGATGTCCCGGGCGACGCCCTGCATGTCCGAGGGTTCCCATGCGAAAACGTCTGAGTTTTCACGAAGGAAAACCGCGAGCTGCTCAGCGTGTTCCTCGGTGAGGTCTGCTCCGATCCTGACGGTTCTCTCTTCATCTCCCGCGGACAGTTGGACTTTCCGAAGGTCCCCCTTGGGGCGTGGCCTCGGAAATGGCCTCCCGAGGGGAACGGCCGGGGCAGCATGAGGTTCAGGGGAGGGGCGCTCCCCCCGGGGTCTTGATCACGTTGATGTTCCCGATGGCGGCGGTGGCGTGCTCGTAAAGAGCGCGGGCCACGTTCTGGTCGCCTCGAACGGTGATCGCACTGTGAGGCCCAGGGATTTTCACACAGAGGTAATTCTGGTGAATTGCCGCCCCCAGATGGTTGATCGTGGTCGTCCCCATAATAGCGTTGTATGAAGAGGGGAGGTCAACCACATCGAACCGGACCATCTCTGTCCTGTAGTTTTCCGAGGTGCCGAAGGTCATTGGTAAATCTACCTTCCCCACCGGGTGGATGGTCTTCCCGGGAACGAAGCCTTGTAACGGCCCGAGTGCGGGCTGCAGCAGCTTCTCGTCTACCTGCATCTCCCTGAACGCCTTCAGGTATAAGACATCGGCGGAGCTTCCGCCGTCGACGAGGATGCGTGCTAGTTGGCAGTTGTAGACTGTAGCCGAGACAATGAGCGCGTCGTCGTGCGGGTAGCGAACCCCGCGCGCGTCTTTCGCTGTGAAGGTGAGGGGGACGTCTGACCACTTCGGTGGCGGAGACGTGTGCAGCACCCCCACCACCTTCACCTCCCGCGCATACTCCTTGCGCTGGCGCTTGGAGTCCCGTCTCGAGGCAGATCCCCCGGTGATGACGTTTATACGTCTTTGGGAGGTTTGAAAGGGGAGCTCCTGGGCCGAGCTCCCTTCTTCCGATTGTCTCCGCTGCTCGCCCGCAGGAGCGGGGAGCGCTGGCAGAGGCGCCGAGGGAGGCAAGGAGGCAGGGCCCCCTCCCCCCTGGCCGCGCTGGTCGAGAAAAGTCGCGAAGTGCTGTAGAAGCTGATTGCATTCTCGAGTAGCGTGGGTACTCGACTTGTGGAAGGCGCAC
Organism: Pharus latifolius; assembly: GCA_019359835.1. NCBI lineage: Eukaryota > Viridiplantae > Streptophyta > Magnoliopsida > Poales > Poaceae > Pharus > Pharus latifolius. The sequence continues at coordinate 84,415,222 of CM033319.1, read as the reverse complement.
CACACGTTGGCTGTGCCCTCCTTGCTCTCCTTGGCGCGGTTTTCGCACCCGCGGGAGGATTGTCCTCTCGCGTAACCCTTTAACTTAGGAGGGGCACGACTGCCTTTGCTGTTGTCATGCGAGCCGCCTCCGCCCTCTAGGACGAAAGCGTCCCGAGGCCGTGGCTCGCGGCGATCGCTTCTTCGGGGATGTTTGCTGGAGGGGTCCCTGGCCTCCCGGTTGGCGGGGGCAGGAGCCCCCTGGCTCTTTTTCCAAAGATCGTCCTCCTCCGCGCGGGCGTACTTCTCAAGTACGGTGAAGAGTTCGTCGACAGAGGTGGGGCAGCTCCGGGAGAGCCTCCGGTGGAGCTCCCCGGGGAGTATCCCGCTCTTGCATGTCTGATCCGTTTGAGACCTAGCCTTGGTTTTCGCACTAGGCTCGCCCAGATTCTAATATGCGGAATAACGGGATCTTACTCGGAAATACCGAAACCCAAAGGTTGATCGAACACATAACTCAAAGTAATTGCACAACTCTTTATTTCAAAAAGGGCTTTACACGTCGAACGTTAGGCACACTTGCCTACGTCGAAGGAACTATAAGTGTCTAAAACTCAAATAAGTTCTATGACTCTTCGATTGAATTCGATGATCCAAACTAGACCTATTACAAGGTATTTATAGTCCAATCGTATGAGTACGTATCAGACTTAGAGACCTAAACGTATTAGACTCATATAACTAATCCTAAACAGATAAGCTTAGTTATACACATTCGGATCGGATTACAATTCCGAACAGGGAACGAATTCCTTTCCTGGTCGCGGACCAATCCATGGTCGCAGACCCATATGCGATGAGGATTTGGTCGCGAAGCCGTATGCGATTAGGACTTGGAGATCCTCCCGGATCATGACTCCCTTGTTGAGAAGGAGCCAACCCCCGTTGCGACCTCTCGATCAAACTGGAGATGTGGAAATTGGGCTTGTCCATGTTCTTTGGTGTACCACTTTGCCGCACGTGCTCGTTGATCTTTCCGACCGATTCGAAAAGTCTCCTTGGTGCCACTGCGGGTGGTAGTCACCTTCCTCTCCAGAATCACATCTTCACGTAAAGGTTCGTCTCGTTGATAGACCAATTCTTCAACAGATGGTACTATGGTATCTGGCTCATCATCCAACATTGAAGGCTCGAAGAGTTTGAGGTGCTCAACATTAACAATCGAGTAGATATCCATGTATGGAGATAACTCGAGCTAACAAGCATTATTACCCACTTTCCGCAAAATCCAAAAAGGACCATAACGAATGGGTTTGAGCTTCTTACCTTCACCTTTAAGTCTCTCCTTACTCAAATGTAACCATACCATATCACCTTCTTGAAATTGCGCATCAACTCGGTGCCGATCATGTCGCGCCTTGTACTTGAGTTGAGCTTTCAGCAAGTTCTGTTCAACCTCACGATGGAGTCGTTGAATACCTTCCAGGAACTTTTGTGCTCGATCCTGATCAGATGCTTCCTTGCTGTTCTGTGATGAGGTAGGGATCACGAACTCCATATCGAATGGACTCTGTGGTAGAAATCCCAAACAGACCTCAAACGGCGACTTTCCAGTCGAACCATGCACTGCTCGATTAAAAGCAAAATGTAGGTACGGTATGCTTTCATCCCAGGTCTTCGGGTGCTTCGAGTTATATCCTCTCAAGAGATGAACGACTGTGCGATTAACCACCTCGGTTTGACCATCAGTTTGCGGATGAAAAGCAGTACTCCTCTTCAGCTTGGTGTCCATCATCGTCCAGAGCGATCGCCAAAAATGACTAAGGAACCGGGTATCGCGATCAGACACAATAGAAGTCGGCAGTCCGAAGTGTGTCCAAACGTGTTGAAAGAATACCCGAGCTACTTCTTCTCCCGTGATAGTCTTTCGACAAGGTATAAGAACAATCATTTTGGAGAACCGATCAACGACTACGAATAGATAGTCGTTGCCACGACGGGTCTTAGGAAATCCTCCCAAGAAATCCATGGATATGCTCTCCCATGGTCGTGATGGAACTGGCAAAGGAGTGTACAAACCTAATTTTCGGTTTGCTGGTTTCGAGATGCTGCAGAGACCGCAGCCTCGAACAAACCTAGCCACATCTTGCTGCATACGCGGCCAGAACACATGTCGGTGAAGATTTTGCAACGTCTTTGTAACCCCAAAGTGACCAGCTACCTTCGATGTGTGCGCTTCTCGCATCCATTGAGTTCGAGGTGCTCCACGAGGTATGCAAAGTAAATTGCCCTTGTACAAGAGTCCTTCTCGACGAACGAACTCCGTAGGTTTCCCTGTTTCGAGCTCAGTCAGTATTGTTTGAAAATCAGGGTCTTCACTGTACATAGTGGCATAGTCATCATGACATGAGGGCTCGATCTGCATGAACGCTGATAAGCAGAGGGTCGTAACTGGTGGTCGTGACAACATGTCCGCCAATTTGTTGTGTACCCCCTTTTTGTACTTAATCACCAGATTAAACTGCTGCAGATACGACATCCACTTCATGTGCCGAGCTTGCTGTAGCTTGGACTGAGTTTGCAAGTATTGCAATGGTTGATGGTCGGTGTGGACAACCGTCTCTTTCCCCAAGAGATAACACCGCCAATGTTTCACGGCCTGATGCAGTGCGCATAACTCATTATCATAAGTCGGGTAGTTCTTCTGAGCTCCCTGGAATAACTCGGAGTGATATGCCACTGGTCGACCTTCTTGCATGAGCACTGCGCCCATCGCATAACCTGAGGCATCGGTTTCTAGCTCGAACAGTTTCTGGAGATTTGGCAAAGCTAACACAGGCGCCTCGCTGATCTTCCTTTTCAGCAAGAGAAACGTGTCCTCATGTTTCCCTGTCCACTCGAACTTCTGATCGATCCTGGTTAATGCATGCAATGGAGAAGCCATAATCGAGAAGTGTCGGATGAACTTTCGAAGGTATTGGCATGCTCCCACAAAACTACGCACATCCGTAACTGTTCGCGGTCGCGGCCATTCGCGAATCACTTTGACCTTGTCCGGGTCGATTTGCAACGTACCGTTGCCGATTATGAATCCGAGGTAAAGTAGAGTTTGCCGACCGAACTCGCACTTCTTACGGTTGAGGCGAAGTCGATGTTGCCAAAGTTGTTCGAACACCTTTTCGACATGAATGAGGTGCTCATCCCACGAACGACTATAAACCAATATGTCGTCGAGATACACGATCACAAAGTCGTCGATGAACGGTCTCAATACGTCATTCATAAGACGCATGAAAGTTGCCGGGGCATTGCAGAGACCAAACGAGATGACCAGCCATTCGAACAGACCTTGCCGTGTTTTGAACGCGGTCTTCCATGTATCCTCCTCTCGGATGTTGACTTGATGATATCCTAACTTAAGATCCAATTTGGAGAAGACAACAGCATGCTTCAATTGGTCTAGTAGGTCATCAATACGAGGAAGGGGGTACCGGTTCTTGATGGTGATCTTGTTCAGTGCTCGATAGTCGATGCACATACGCCAAGTCCCATCTTTCTTTGGTACTAACACCACAGGAGATCCACAAGGTGAACTACTCGGTTGAATGACACCATTGTTCAGCAACTCACCAAGTTGTCTCTTGATCTCTTCATTCTCCAATACTGAGTTGCGATATATACTCAGATTGGGCAGTGTCGCATCGGACACAAGCTGAATTTCGTGCTCGACTGGACGTTTCGGCGGACGACCCTGGGTAGTCTCGAACATATCACTGTATTTCTCCAGCAGTCCCGACAAACGACCAGAATCCTCTCGGCACGCCAGCGACAATGCTGGTCGAGTACCCTCACCTTGATCAATGGGTCGAATCATGACAAGCACATACTTGTGACATGCATTAACAATTCGTTTGGCTTGATTTGCAGTAATCAAGTTCGAAGTGTTGACGTGGATGTCTCTACTGATCACGAACTTAACTCCGTCTTTGGTGAGGTCGTACTCTTGCGCTCGCCGATGGAAGTGAGAGTCTTGATCATACAGATACGGACTCCCAAAGATCACCTGACAGATATCGATAGGGACAACATCGCATTGCACCTCATTGATATATCGTGCAGAGATCGCAAACTTCAACACACACTGACTCGTAATCTGTTGGTTCACGTCGGATGTAAACCAACCCAGCGGATATGGTCGCGGGTGTGTGGTTGTCTTCAAACCAAGTCGCCGAACCAGTCCAGCGGAGACCAGATTCTTCTGACTTCCTGGATCGAATATCGCTGCGACCACTTCGTGCTTCACCTGGATGTTGATGGTGAACAAGTCCTCCGTTGGGTGATGGTCGTTCGGTGGATCGGAACCCTTCTCCTTCGGCATTGCCATCAGAGACAAGGTCGTATCCGCCTCATTAACCGAATTCACTCGGACAACTTCTTCGTCGGGTGAAGTCGCAGTAGCCGTGGTTGTTCTTTTCCCTGGTCCGTTTTTCTTTGGTCGAAGTTCAGGATGAAGCTTGTAGCATTTGTCCTTGGTATGCCCTGCGACTTGACAATGTTCGCAAAAGGCACCCGTGCCCGATTTTGAAGCGTTCTTCTTCGGACTCGGCTTTTTCTTTGTCGAGGTCGCACTTTCCTTCGTGCTTTTGTCGCTGCGGGATTTGTTCTTCTTCTCGATCGCCAAAGCAGTTGTGCTCGCGGTCGCGATATCTTGGACACCGAACAGACTTAGCTCAGTACTGATCGATTTCTGAAGTCCAGATGTGTACTTCCGAAATACCTGAGGGTCGGATAGTGAGATGCCAATGACCATTGCTTGTCGCCGAAACTCTGTCGTATAGTCTTGGACGGTCTGGTCGCGCCGTTGGTACAATCTGTGCCAACGCTCCCATCTCTCCTCAAGGTAACCCATCGGATAGAATTCTTGTCGCAGAAGTCGTTTGAATTGACCCCACGCAAGGTTGTCAGCTTCACCACTGGCGACAAGGGCCTTCCACCATGTCTTGGCGTGGTCCTTCATCTTCAAAGGTACAAATTTGACCTTTTGAGCGCTACTAAACACTTCAGGTCAAAGTAGGTCTCAAGTTGGTCGATCCAAGAATCCAGCTTCTCGGCATCGATCACCCCATCATATATGGGTATATCAATCTTAGCGTCAACTTTAAAAGATCCGACAGCTAAGGAGGTGTTGGCGAGGTCGTCGGTCTTGTGGTTGCCTTCGTCTTCATTTTCGTCTGCCCTGCGCAAGTCTTCACCAGTCTTCTCACTCATAACCTTCCCTACTTCAGGAGGTACAATCATGGCCTGCTGCTTAATCCAAGCAAGCACGGTTTCCATGTCGGTGGAGAGCTTAGCCACTTGTTCGGCTAGGTTAGCTTGAACGGAGGTATCGTCAGACATTGTCGGAGACGCGGCTGTAGGAACAGTCAATTGATCGCCTGGAATTTCGCCGGAAGTTTTGTAACCCTGGCGAGTCTTCACCATCCACAGGATAGGAAAGTTGCTCTGATACCAACTTGATCCGTTTGAGACCTAGCCTTGGTTTTCGCACTAGGCTCGCCCAGATTCTAATATGCGGAATAACGGGATCTTACTCGGAAATACCGAAACCCAAAGGTTGATCGAAAACACAACTCAAAGTAATTGCACAACTCTTTATTTCAAAGAGGGCTTTACACGTCGAACGTTAGGCACACTTGCCTACGTCGAAGGAACTATAAGTGTCTAAAACTCAAATAAGTTCTATGACTCTTCGATTGAATTCGATGATCTAAACTAGACCTATTACAAGGTATTTATAGTCCAATCGTATGAGTACATATCAGACTTAGAGACCTAAACGTATTAGACTCATATAACTAATCCTAAACAGATAAGCTTAGTTATACACATTCGGATCGGATTACAATTCCGAACAGGGAACGAATTCCTTTCCTGGTCGCGGACCAATCCATGGTCGCGGACCCATATGCGATCAGGATTTGGTCGCGAAGCCGTATGCGATTAGGACTTGGAGATCCTCCCGGATCAATGCCTCTATGACTGTGGAGTCAGGGACATGCGCCACTTTGCTCTTCACCTGAGCGAAGCGTTTAAAGAAGCTGCGGATAGTCTCCCCAGTCTTTTGCCGGACGGTGTAGAGCTGGGACGAGTCTAAGGGGCGCACATAGTTGCCCTGGAAGTTCGCACAAAATTCGCGCTTCAGCTGCGCGAAGGACTTGATGGACCCAGCCTTCAGGTTGTAGAACCACGAGCGCGCGATGCCCGTGAGGTAGAGGGGAAAGACATTGCATTGCACTGTCTCATCCCCCCCGGCCGCCGAGATGGCCGTGGAGTACACCTGCACAAACTCGTAAGGATCGGCCTCACCGTTGTAATGCTCGATGTGCGGCGGGCGGTAAGGCCGCGGCCAGCGTATGCAGCGGAGACGACTGCATAGCGGTTGGTTGGTCCCCTCAACTTCCTTGGGGGATCCACGGTCGCCGTCTTCTCTTGCCGGGGACGCGTGCTCATTGTCGGAGTCTGGGAGGGGTGGCAGCGGTCCGCCGGTGTGACAGTGTCGTATCTTTTCTTCCGGGTTGGTTGAGCTGACCTCTTGGGCGTCAAGGTATTCCTCAGGAGTGGTGGCAGCTTCTTTGAACGGTCTTTTCCCCCGGGCGATTTGGGAGCGCGTCTCTGCGCGCCCGCGGGTTCGGGGGAGTCCTGACCGATGACGGGAGGTGGTTTCTCCAAACCTGGCGGTACGCATTCGCTCGACCTCCTCCCTGGTGAAGCGGGTCTGATCCGCTGGGGGCGCCCGCGGGGGCGGCCCCGGAGGGGGAGGGAGTTGATGCGCGTTTTCCACAGTCCCAGTGGACGCTGCCGGCACGCGGACCGGGCCATGCGCCGGGTCCGCGCTCTGTGCGGCGGCGGGAGCGGTCGCAGTTCGAGTCCCCGGGGCGTCCGCAGGGGCGGGCGTTGCACCGATCCCGGGCGTCGGCCCGCGGAGGCTGCCGGGCTCGGGCGCCGGGGTTGTCCCCGGCGCGGCGGTAGCGGCTCGTGGGGGTTCTGGACCCGGGGTCGGGCGACTCCCAGAGGCAGGGGAGGGCTCGGAGATGAGTTGACTCCCCAGCGCAGGAAGTGTCCCCGGGATCGGATACGGCCCGGGTGCGCCTCCGGGAGCGGGGAACATCCCCGGCCCGGGAAAGGCGGGGTTCCCCATGAAGAATTGAGGTGGTGCCCCCATGAACGGATACGGAGGCGGGTAGATGGGAGCCGGGGGCCGCACCAGGACGCGCAGCAGCTCCTCCAGGGTGTGTTGGGTACGAAGCTGGCCCTGAATCAAAGCCCCCAGCATAGAATCTCCGGAGACTGGAACGGAGAGTTGGGGCGCACCAGGCCCCGGAAGCTCGGTTGCGGTCGCTGGGTCGGAAACGAGGACCCTTTGACCGGAGGCCGCGAGTAGAGGAAGCGAGTCCTCCGCCCGTACATCCCCGGGCGGCAGGGCCGCAGAAGCCTCATCTCGCGGATGCGGAGCCGGGTTGCTAGGACCAGCGCCCTCAGGAGATGAGAGGGCTTGAGCTCTGGTGGTTGCGGGAGCCATGGCGATTCGTCGCGAAGTCCCCACGGACGGCGCCAACTGTCGTGGTATTATGGATACCTCGGCAGGTTCGGACGTGCATGGCACAAGTACAGCGGCGTGAGCAGACCGAGTTACTAGTCTCCTCCCGCCGGGCAACACAGAAAGTGACACAGAGGTTTATACAGGTTCGGGTCCCAGTGGGGGCCCTAGTCCTGTTGGCTCTCTCCGGACGCGAGTCCGCTGGGGAGGTGAGCTCTCGGGGAGAGGTCTCCGAGAGAACCGAATCTTGAGTTAATATAAAATGAATTGGAATCCCTGAAAAAGGGTACAAGAGGGGTATATATAGCCCCCAAGAAATGCAAAAGACAAAAATGCCCTCGCTGCGACCGTTGGATGGAAGGGCGAAGACGTCCTTTGGCCTGACGGACGGCCTGGATGCTCGACACGTGGCGCCACGGGCTTCCTAGAGGCCCCACGGTCAGCAACAGCTCTCCATGAGCCCGGAGGCTCTCCGAACCTCACCGGGGGCCCGGTGACCCTCCGGATCTCACCGGGGCTCCGGTGTCTCTCCGGGTTTCACCGGGTCTCACCGGGTTCCACCGGGGTCCCGGAGACCCTCCGGATCTCACCGGGTTCCCGGAGACCCTCCGGATCTCGCCGGGTGTCACCGGGGTCTCGGAGACCCTCCGGATCTTATCGGGTGTCACCGGGGTCCCGGAGACCCTCCGGATCTCACCGGGGCTCCGGTGACTCTCCGGGTCTCACCGGGTCTCACCGGGTTCTACCGGGGTTCCGGAGACCCTCCGGATCTCACCGGATTCCCGGAGACCCTCCGGATCTCACCGGGGGCCCGGTGACTCTTCGGGTCTCACCGGATTTCACCGGGTTCTACCGGGGTTCCGGAGACCCTCCGGATCTCACCGGGGGCCCGGTGACTCTCCGGGTCTCACCGGATTTCACCGGGTTCTACCGGGGTTCCGGAGACCCTCCGGATCTCACCGGGGGCTCGGTGACTCTCCTGGTCTCACTAGGTTTCACCGGGTTCTACTGGGGTTCTGGAGACCCTCCGGATCTCACCGGGTGTCATCGGTCCCAGAGACCCTCCGGATCTCACCGGGCGCCCGGTGACCCTCCGGATCTCACCGGGGGCCCGGTGACTCTCCGGGTCTCACCGGGTGTCGTCGGTCCTGGAGACCCTCCGGATCTCACCGGGCGCCCGGTGACCCTCCGATCTCACCGGGGGCCCGGTGACTCTCCGGGTCTCACCGGGTTTCACCGGGGACTCCTTGGGACTTCGTGGGACCGCTGGGGATTCCCCCAACACTGCATAAGTTCGACTAAGGACCCCGAGTCCGAATCGTTGACAGCTGGCGCCCACCGTGGGGCCTTTCTCAAAGCGTTCTAATTTTCATCCAGAGGTTCGGTGAATCATGGATGGAGCATATGATTCCAAGAACGACTTCGATCTCGAGGATTATGCCCACATCCAGATGCCTTCACCCAGTGATCCTGTTCCGATGGAGGAAACCGGAGGTGAAGACGTCCCGGAGGTCGATTCAACCACTCAGGTCATGTCTATCGACCAAGAGGCAACCAACGCAGAATCAGAGCCTACTGAGGTTCTTAATGCGTTAGAGGTTGAATCTGGTTCATCATACGACCCTGCTGAGGGTAAGAACGATGTGGACGAGGAAATCAGCCCGGGGAGGTTTGACCCTGACAACGTCCATCATCTCTTTGATTTCGAGTCTGACTCGGAACAAACGGAGATGTTTTCTCCGTCGACGACCTCGCTCCCTAGACAATTCACTGCCTTATCGGAAGAAACTCCCAATCAACGGGCTACCAAGGAAGAACAGGAACGCAAACAAAAGGAAGATGAAGATTGTGAGCAACAAGACAACGAACTTCGCAGAACAGCCCTAGAGGCTCTTCAAAATGCGCAGGCCCGTTACGATGCTGCTCTGAGTTCTTCCCGACGATCATGTGGTCGCAGGCGCGACCTGACACCGTCTTTGCCCCCGGAGCATTTCCTGGCGGATGAAGAGACGATAACACCCGGGGCCCCTAGGAGGAGTACGCATGGCTGACTTCGATCTATCGCGGAGGTCCTGCGTAATTTTCCTCCTACGGTCACAGATGCGCAGAAACCGGCCTTCACCAGAATCCTGGCGGAGAGGCTGGACGAGGTCGCATCTGAGGCGACCCCAACGGCCTCTTCCCGGTCAGCAACACGTTCCCATAACCGAGAATGCTCTAATTCTAGTTCTGGTAGACGGAGTCGCCCGCCACCCGTCCCATCTCGGCAGGACAAAGCCAGACGGGCGGAGGATTCCCGCGATAGGGAACGAATTCCTATCCACTCTCCCTTGGGACCACGAGTGACTTCTCCTTTGTGGGAGGTCGCATGAGATCAAGTCGAGAGTCGCAGGTCAATTCCTAGTCCCTATGTTGGTTGCAAAGCTTGCTCGCCCGACCTTCGTGCGGTCGTTTGGCTAGACAAGTTTAAACCAGGGGCCATAGAGAGGTTTGATGGAACTCAGAACCCTTCCGAGTTCCTCCAAATCTACATTACTACTATCCAGGCAGCAGGCGGCGATGACCGAGTCATGGCCAACTATCTGCCTACAATCCTAGAAGGGCCGGCAAGAACCTAGTTGTTTAATCAACCTGAGGGTTCGATCTATAACTAGGAAATGTTGTGTGATGCCATCGTCAACAACTTCCAGAACTATTATCAGAAGCCGGGAAAGGAGGATGACCTTCATCGACTACGGCAAACTTTGACCGAAACCCTTCGTCAGTTCGTCAAGAGATTTGTCGGTGTGAGAAATACCATCCCGAACATATCTGATGGCTCTGTTATCAGGGCATTTAAACACGCCGTTCGATATCAGAGATTCATTGAAGATTTGCTCAACCATCCTCCCCGATCAGTAGCCGATCTCTTTGATATGGCTGATCGATATTCTGACGCAGCTGAGGCTATTGAATGGAATCGGATGGTGGATAAAGGTAACCTACCGCCTCAACCAGGTCTCAAGGACGTTAAGAGAGAGGATTCAAGCAAGAAGCCGGAATCTTCATCAGGCGGGAAGTCGAAGAAGTCAAAGAGGAGTCAATCTGGACAGTACCGAGAAGTCGCGGTCACAGAGAAGCCTCCATCGACCAAAGGTAATAAGCCGTCATTTAAGAATAAAACTGCTTCTGGTGGTCATAGTGCCGACCAGCCGGAGAAGTCGACTAACCCGCAGGAAGGCAAGAAGTGGTGTCCGGTCCACAACTCCGTAGGCCACGACCTCAAGAACTGCAGGATTTGGTTGAAGCAGCTAGATGACTTCTACCAGGGGATAGGACCTATGCCAACCTTACCAACTAAGGAACAAGCCTGCGGGCTAAGAGACGCCGACGAGGATGAAGAGATGTCTTACCAGGTACCTCTAATCATGTTAACTTTATTTTCGGAGGTTCTTCCTCTTTTGTTTCTAAGAGGAAATTTAAAGCCTTCTATCGAGAGGTTAACCAAACGGAGACTTCCCTTGGTGACCCTCAGTACCCCCGTTGGTCGGACACACCTTTGATGTTTGATCGCTCTGATTGTCCTGCGGGGCTTACCAAACCATTGAGGCTACCTCTGGTTATTACTCCGATTATCAGCAATGCGAGAGTCGAAAGGGTCCTGATCGACGGAGGTAGCTCCTTAGACATCTTATTGGTCAAGGCGCTCGACGAGATGCAGATACCTCATTTGAAAATCAAGCCCATAATCCATCCATTTTATGGGATAATTCCTGGTCCCTCCATGATACCATTGGGACAGGTTGTGCTCCCGGTCACACTGGGAGAACCAGATAACTTTCGAACAGAATTAGTTACTTTTGATGTAATTGATTGTGATTCGGCTTACAACGCAATCTTTGGCAGGCCAACTCTTGCTAAGTTCATGATGGCTACGCACTATGCTTACCAGTGCGGCAAGTTGCCTGGCCCCAAGGGTGTTATCTCGGTCTGAGGCAGTCGCAATGTGGCATTGATGTGTGATCGGCTGTCCCTGGAGATGGTGGACCAGCTTCCCCTCCGAGATGCTCAGATCGCCACAATGTCCACTGAGACGATCAAGGCTGCTCCTCGACCAGATGAAACACTCAAACTAGTTCCATTGTACCCAGATGATCCGTCCAAGACAATTCAGGTTGGATCATCCCTGGATGACAAATAAGAACTCGAGCTCATTGCTTTCCTCCGGGCCAACACAGATGTGTTTGCGTGGAAACCATCCGACATGCCCGGTGTCCCAAGGGAAGTAATCGAGCACAGGTTAGCAATTCGACCTGGACAGCGACCAATAAAGTAGAAGCTCAGGCGATTTACTGTTGATCGGCAGGAAGCCATCCGAGAAGAGTTGGATAAACTCCAAAAGGCCGGGTTTTTTCGCGAAGTCGATCACCCGGAATGGCTTGCAAATCCAATCATGGTCCGCAAGTCAAATGGCAAGTGGCGCATGTGCGTCGACTACACCAGCCTCAATAGTGCCTATCCGAAGGATGACTTTCCCCTTCCTCGCATCGACCAGTTGGTCGATTCTACTACTAGCTGCGAACTGATGAGTTTCCTGGACGCTTACTCAGGATATCATCAAATTAGCATGACAGAAGAAGATGAAGAGAAGACTGCTTTCATCACACCGTTTGGCACCTACTGCTATGTTAGAATGCTGTTCGATCTCAAGAACGCGGGTTCCACGTACCAGCGCTTGATGCAAAAGACCTTTCTTTCCCAGATGGGGCGTAATCTTGAAGCTTACGTAGACGACTTGGTTGTAAAGAGCACCAAAAGATTGTCTCATTTAGACGATCTAGCTGAAACATTATGTAATTTAAATCTATATGGAATAAAACAAAACCCGGAGAAATGTTCTTTCGGGGTTTCATCAGGAAAACTCCTTGGTTTTCTTGTTTGTTCCAGAGGAATCGAAGTCAATCCTGAAAAAATCAGGGCTATCGAACAAATGAGGTCTCCCTCGACCATCAAGGATGTTCAGCGCTTGGTAGGTCACATGGCGGCATTAAGCTGGTTCATATCCCGACTAGGCGAAAGAGGATTACCATTCTTCAAAGCCTTGCGCAAACATCATAACTTTACATGGTCTGATGAGGCCAAGAAGGCATTTCAGGAGGTAAAGGCGTATTTATCCAGTCCTCCGGTCTTGGTTTCCCCCGACAAAGGAGAACCATTTACTTCTCTACTTGGCGGCCACATCACATGCAGTCAGCGCTGTTCTGATCCCCGACAGAGAGGGTGTGCACAAACCCGTCTACTATGTAAGCGAGGTACTTCATGGTCCTAAGGAGCGATACCCTGAGGTCCAGAAGATACTTTACGCACTACTGATGGCTTCCCGTAAGCTACGACATTACTTCCAAGCACATAAGATCACAGTACCTTCGTCCTTCCCATTGGGGGACATTATCCGCAAACCGGAGAAATCTGGTCGGATCGCCAAATGGGCCGTCGAACTCGGAGCATTCGACATCCATTTCACGCCCCGCACCGCGATTAAGTCTCAGGTCCTGGCCAACTTCGTTGTCGAATGGACTAATCCTGAGCCACTCGTGCAGGTGTCCGAGGAATTGGAATACCCTGATCATTGGACAATGTATTTTGATAGCTCTCGTAGTTTTCAACACTCAGGGGTTGGAGTGGTCTTAGTTACACCTCAGGGCGAATAGCTGAAGTTTGTCTTTCAACTACACTTTGTTGCCACTAACAACGCAGCGGAGTATGAAGGTCTTCTTGCAGGGCTCCGGGCAGCAAAATTCCTCGGAGTCCGTTGACTAGTGGTGAGGGGAGACTCACAGCTGGTCGTAAACCAGGTAAACAAGGAGTACAACACCTCCGATGAGACAATGGCTCATTACCTGGGGGAAGTGAGGAGATTGGAAAAACACTTCAGTCATTTTGAAGTCCAATACATCCCGCGAAAGGACAACATTCTCGCAGACCAATTATCTAAAATTGGGTCCTCACGCACATCCGCTCCAGCAAGAGTGTTCGTTGAATACTTGGAACATCCTTCGATCATGACTACGGTCGAGGATGATCCGGTAACAGTCTGCGTTACCAACCTTGGACAGGAACAAGATTGGACTCATCCATTGAGGGTCTATCTCGAACATGGGACCTTGCCTGAGGATGAAACCGAAAGCGATCGGTTAGTTTGAAAGGTGCGTCTATACAAGCTCATAGGAGTTTTGTATAGAAAAGGTACTCAAGGAGTATTTATGCGCTGCATATCTCAGGAAGAAGGTAAATCCCTCTTGAGAGAAATTCATGACGGTGTATGTGGTGCGCACGCGTCATATCGTACATTGGTCGGAAAGGCTTTCCGACAAGGATTTTATTGGCCTTCAGCACTTGATGATGCCAAGAATATGGTCAAAACGTGTCCTCAGTGTTAGTTTCATGCGAGACAGGTTCATCAACCTGCCTATGCCTTACAAACCAATCCCCCTTGCATGGCCCTTCGCAGTCTGGGGGATGGACATTGTCGATCCTATGCTGCAAGCGGCCAATGGATACAAGTTCCTGTTCGTAGCCATTGATACGTTTACAAAGTGGATTGAAGCCGAACCGGTAAGCAATATTATCACTGCTGCGGCACAAAAGTTCTTCCATAAGAACATTGTTGCTCGATTCGGTGTTCCAAATCGTCTCATCACTGATAACGGTTCCTAGTTCACTAGCGGTCTTTTTCTGGATTATTGCGATCAGGTTGGAACCAAGGTGTGCTTTGCTTCTGTAGCTCATCCGCAGAGTAATGGTGCCGTTGAACATGCCAACAGGAAAATATTGCAAGGTATCAAAAAACGTGTTTTCGATCGCCTTAAGACACGTTCGGGGGTTTGGGTAGACGAGCTCTACACAGTTCTATGGGCACTACGGACTACCTCTAGTCGAGCCACAGGGGAGACGCCTTTCCATCTGGTATATGGGGCTGAGGCCGTGTTACCTGTGGAAATTAGTGTTGGTTCTGTTCGGACAGATCAATTCGAACAAATTGATCAGAGCAAAGAGCGATTACAAGATCTCATCCTCCTAGAAGAGAAACGCGATCGAGTTTTGATCAAGTCCGCGGTATACTTGCAAGCCTTGCGCAAGTATCATAACAAAAGGATGCTGATGACCACCATGTTGATGTCTGATTCTTGGGCGAGATTAATGAGACCATGTACATCATGGTTATGACCAAGACGACATCAACATGGTGGTCATCAAGATGTCATCGTCCGCCACCTTGGCCAGGACGCGAAAGCTGGCAGCACGTACGTTGTCTGGATTCTGTGCTGTCGCCGCCACAAGTTCGGCCTCCACCTTGGCCACCTCCCCAAACACAAGACGTACTCAAGAAAGGCACCTCTACACCTCTAAGGTCGCACAAGCCACGTCGCTCCAAGGCCAGCCCACAAGTGAGCTCAATTCATCCACGAGTCCGGTTCGGCCATCTGCGCGTAGTCCAACTTCAAATGGACGTACAGGCCGCATATGAAGTCCGTTTTCGACGTTCTTGGACTCTACGGACAAGAGAACGATGAGAGCTTTCCAACGGATCCAGCCCCATGTCCAAATTCCTTAAGGATCAACAGAAATCGTCAAAACAAGATTACGATCAGAATCTGACGTGCGCTGCGACGCTCCACTTTGGGCCCAAGGCCCATGTACCCCTAGGGTTTCCTCCTCCACCCCATGGCCACCCCATACAGTATATATATGGCCGCCATGGCTGCCGTTTAGACTTGGGTTTTGCTTAGATCAATTCTGTCTTTGAACAGTATCGCCGTTCATCGGTTTGTGAGACCCCAACTCGTGAGCTTCATCCTCAATTGCAAATTCAGTTGCATCTTTCTCGTTCTTGCTTGTGTTCTTGATTCGCATGCAGGGATAAGCCTTCTTGGCGAGGTCAATCGTGTTTGTGCATGGTTGATAACCAACGGAGCCGTGGTGTAGCGATTGCTGGGTTCGGATCGGTTCTGATCGGAAGCCGGATCGTCAACGTCGAGTCTCCACCAATCGACTTACCTCTACCTGTCGGAAGATCGGGCCACCGTGCGCATCAAGTGGTATCAGAGCCTCGGTTTCCCGTCAGGTATACTTGTATCCCCTTTGTTCATTATTCATCTTTCACCTAGAGTCCAGAAAATTGCCCCACAAAAATATTTGAGTTCGCCGTCATATCCATCGTCCAAGCCACTTTGTGCCCTTCGCGATTTCGTTTTCAGTTTTGCGTTGTTGAATTTGTATCCATCGTCATCGTCTTGTTGCTGGTCTAGAGTAAGTTCTTGATCTAGTTTGAGCCTTGCATCTTGACGTCGAGTCTAACGCCATCACGTCGTTGTCGCCGCCGCGTCCAAATCGGGTGTCAATCTGTCAAGTGCGGTATTTTGCTTTTATCTCCTTCGTCTGAACTCCAAATTGGACAAAATTCAGAGTCTAAATTGTAGCTCAGAAAATTCTCTACAACTTTGTCCATTGTGAGAAGTTCTAGAAAGGCCGTTTTCAAATTCAAAATCGCGTTGGAAGTGAATCTGTTTGATTTCGGATTTCCTACACAGACTGTATTGCGGGGCCCATATCGCCTAGATCCGTTATCCAAAATTGGTGTTCCATATATGCAAATTGATCTACACGAAACGATCTACAACTTTTCTGTTATACATTTTAGCGTTTGAGGCCTCCAAAAATCCGAAAACAGCATAGGAAGTTTCTGCATAGTAGATCTGTTTTTTTTGAGCGAGAGAAAATTGAGTGTTTGTGTATATATCTTGTAATCTCTCATATGCGGCACTATTGATATTTAAAAAAAAAAAAGGTGAAAAAGGCAAGTACAAAAAAAAAAAAGAAGCCGCACAAAGATAAATAAAAAAATAAAAAAATAAAAATAAAAAGCAAGGCAAAAAAAAAATCAAAAGTGCTTGTATCCTTTGTATCGACAGTGTTACGTCATTCGTTTTGCTTGCTTGAGCTAGGTCTGAGAACGAGTTTAGGCCAGCAACTTTGACAAGTACTTTGGATATTTATTCAGCTTTGCTATTCTGATTTCGATGATTGCATATTGCTTGCTACTAAATATTGCATATCCAAGCTCCACAAATACATCCTTCTGATCAGCACAGGTTCTTGACCCTTGCAATCGCTTCATCACGCCCTCACGGTGTCACGAACCAGCCACCGGTTGCACCGTCCCTCGCTGTGTTGGTAAGAACCGGGTAAGAACTTGGTATGATTGCTTGAGAGCGTGAGATCTAACCTAGTAGTTGATAGGGATAATACTTTTGTGTTATCTTTTGTTTTCTACTGACAATGGCAGGTTCATGGATCATTGGGGAACATGTACAACTATATCAACGCTGGAATCACGATCAAAAAGATAATGGAGGTGACAATGCCAATGGTAAAATAGCCTTACCTTCTTTTTATGGTGCATATGATGGTGAAATTTACTTTGATTGGGAGATGATAGTTGAACAAAAATTTAATTCCCATCAAGTTCCTCAAATCCATTGGGTTAGGCAAGCCACTAGTGAATTTAAAGACTTTGCTATCATCTGGTGGAATGAACTTGCTACTCTCCGTTTACAACCTGACACATGGGCTAGGTTAAAAGAAGCTATGCGTCAACGTTTTGTTCCTCCTTCTTTTAAACGTAATATGCATAAGAAATTAGAATGCTTGAATCAAGGTAGAAAATCTGTAGAGGAGTACTATCAAGAGTTACAGATATGCATGTCTCGATGTGATTTAGAAGAAACTGATGGAGAAAAAGAGATTAGATTCTTACGTGGACTTAATGAGAAAATATACAATATTGTTATTGATAAAGAATATGTTTCTCTGTTGCAAATATTTGCTCTTGCTTGTGCAGCTGAAAATAAAATAAAACGTAAGAAAGTTGTACGGACAATTAATACATCTGTTTGCAAGAATGGTGTGTATCCTTGCACGACTAACGTTCTGCAGGCAAGTGCACATGATCAATTGAGAATGAGGAGAATGAAGAGATGCTTGTTGCAGCACCCCTGCTTCCATCACCTACAACTGAAGATGTACCTACATCAGCTGAGAAGGAAAACAAAGGTAATGAAAAAGGTACCACACTCATTCAAGATGAGAACGATATTGATGTGCTGAAACTTTCCACGAATCATGCTTTGTTAAAGCAACAAATTGTGGAACCAGTTGCTGATTTCCCTTTGTCACAAGAAGATTTGCTCGATGTTTCTTGGGATAAAGAAGAGTTGTGTGATAATGCTTCACTTATATTCATGCCACAACTAGTGAATGAACATGTTACTCTTACTTTGGAACA
Source organism: Pharus latifolius (assembly GCA_019359835.1). Classification (NCBI taxonomy): domain Eukaryota; kingdom Viridiplantae; phylum Streptophyta; class Magnoliopsida; order Poales; family Poaceae; genus Pharus; species Pharus latifolius. The sequence continues at coordinate 84,397,323 of CM033319.1, read as the reverse complement.
TAATAACACTTGTGCTCAAAATAAACATGTTGTTCACGTTGCAAACGAAAATGATGAGCTGAAATTGTTGTCTTCTTTAAATATTCTGGGTTATATTGAATTTGATGTTCTATGTGATCTAGACAATTTAGAGGAGAGACTTACTGATCCATATAATTTTCCTTGCTTATCAAGAAACATTTTTCATATTATAGGCAAATATAATGATAATGGAAAGTACATGGTTAATCGAGTGTACATTTGCTCAAATATGAATTTTGCTTATAATGTACAACCATGTGATGAACTAGAGAGCTATACTATCACCAATCATTCCATGTCGAGTACATCCGGTTCAATTTTTAAGGCACATGAACTTTTTCAAGAAAGGGAGTATATAAATGTTAATGGTTCTGTGTCTAATGATTTGATTATCAAAGATATGCATATTGCTGTGCTCTCTGTTGGTGCTAACTTTTTGCAGAAAAACACAGTGGAGTCGAGGACGACTCCACATCAAGAAAGGGAGAATGATGAGACCATGTACATCATGGTTATGACCAAGACGACATCAACATGGTGGTCATCAAGATGTCATCGTCCGCCACCTTGGCCAGGACGCGAAAGCTGGCAGCACGTACGTCGTCTGGATTTTGTGCTGTCGCTGCCACAAGTTCGGCCTCCACCTTGGCCACCTCCCCAAACACAAGACGTGCTCAAGAAAGGCGCCTCTACACCTCTAAGGTCGCACAAGCCACGTCGCTCCAAGGCCAGCCCACAAGTGAGCTCAATTCATCCGCGAGTCCGGTTCGGCCATCTGCGCGTAGTCCAACTTCAAACGGACGTACAGGCCACATATGAAGTCTGTTTTCAATGTTCTTGGACTCTACGGACAAGAGAACGACGAGAGCTTTCCAACGAATCCAGCCCCATGTCCAAATTCCTTACGGATCAACAGGAATCGTCAAAACAAGATTACGACCAGAATCTGACGTGCGCTGCGACGCTCCACTTTGGGCCCAAGGCCCATGTACCCCTAGGGTTTCCTCCTCCACCCCATGGCCGCCCCATACAGTATATATATGGCCGCCATGGCTGCCGTTTAGACTTGGGTTTTGCTTAGATCAATTCTGTCTTTGAACAGTATCGCCGTTCATCGGTTTGTGAGACCCCAACTCGTGAGCTTCATCCTCAATTGCAAATTCAGTTGCATCTTTCTCGTTCTTGCTTGTGTTCTCGATTCGCATGTAGGGATAAGCCTTCTTGGCGAGCTCAATCATGTTTGTGCATGGTTGATAACCAACGGAGCCGTGGTGTAGTGATTGCTGGGTTCGGATCGGTTCTGATCGGAAGCCGGATCGTCAACGTCGAGTCTCCACCAATCGACTTACCTCTACCTGTCGGAAGATCGGGCCACCGTGCGCATCAGATGCGACCACGCAGTCTTCGCGTGGGCGATCTGGTTTTACGTAAAATACAAAACCAATCTAGTCGCAACAAGTTCTCCCCACAATGGGAAGGTCCCTATACTGTTGTCTCGGTGCTGCGACCAGGGTCAGCTCGGTTAGCGATGGAGGATGGTCAGATCTTATCTAATACTTGGAACATCGACCAACTACGCAAGTTTTACGTGTAAGTGCCTAATTCCTTTTCCTTTTCAATTAGCATGGTTTGACAAAACGAGTGCTTTTAGTTGTTTCATATGAGGATTATTCCTTTTTTGCCCGTATATGTAACGAGTCTGGCTCGGGGGCTGATCGCTGATGGTTATATTGTCACAATATCCTGATCGGATTCGCTGGCCGATCTCATGATCAATTCCAGACAAGACACCCCTCAATAAGCCGTTTCTCAACGCAACGGGGCTTGCGGGCATGTCCTTGGTCATCAGAGTGGCTGCCTGTTTGCAATAAGATTGGGTATTGTTTTAGTATGATTGTTAGTCTGGTCGGGAATCCCTTGTCGTCGCTCACATATATTTTCTCCTGTGCTCATAATACTAAGTCTTCAGTATACATAATCACAGGTGGGGGCTAGGGGAATATGGTCACAACATGAAACAAAGAAAAGTGTTTCCTTTTTAAAAAAAATGCATGCATTTGCATTGGGTAAACTGTTTTGGTACAGGTATAATAATTTACATTATGCCGAGATCGTTCAAGAGTTTCTCGACAAGAGGTCTAACCTCCTCCATGATAGACCCAAGCTGGTCTTCACTCTCGACCTCTGCTTCTTCCGCCGCTATGTTCAGATCAAGATCTGGGCCATGGCGAAGACGAAGTCAGCAGAGGATGGCGGAGGCAGTTGATCGAACTCTTGATTTCATCACCTCCTTTTGTCGCCTAGTATCTTCAGGAAGATACTCGAGAAGTGATTCTGCTTGGGTCACGACCAGTGTGGTCCAGTCGCTAAGACTGAGGTCGTTTTCCATGGTTTCATCCACATCAGCCCTCAGCAGACCCACCACCATCTTCAGTTTTTCGAAGATGTTTCCTTGAGCATTGCTGCAAGATGAGAGTGATGTGCTCAAATCTTTGTTCTCTCTGCGAACAGAGTCAAGGGTCGCCTGGAGGGTTGTTTTCTCCTAATCGAGCTAGATTATTTGGTCGTCTCGCACTGCGACAAGAGGCCATTACAAACAATTCATATGATGAAGTTAATCTATTCTGTACAGAGGTATACTTACAGGAGAGCTGTGACCGCAATTTCTGGAGTTCACTCTCCAGGAACGAGATGTGGGTTGCTGCCCGGAATTCTTGGTTTTCCCGATCAGCGAGGCTCTTCATCAAATAAGCATTTTCTCTGTGACAGAAGAGATGGATATCAAGATAAGGACTTGTATCTGAATGAGTGAAGAAATGTCTTCCTCACCGCTGCAGGCGACCTGTTTCCTCTTTTGCAGCTTCGATGCTATCCATCATAGACATAGACATGGTCGCCATGCGGGTCATTTCCTATAACAAGAAAGGAGATCAGTTTCAGATCACATATGCTCTAATGCAAGCACAAAATTTATAGGGAGTGTTCGATGTACCTCCACATACTCCCGGAATGAGAGTTTTCTTGGTGCAACTGGAGGTTGAACCACTGGGTTCTCCTTATCCCTAGTAGGTGCAGCGGATGATTTTCCCCGCTGGTCTTTATTCTTGGCCAAGGCTACAGATTCCAATACATCCGAATGGACTTCTGTAGACAGTCTATCAACCATGGCCCGAACGACTTCTCGGACCGAAGGGATGGAACTTTGCTCCCCAGAAACCTCGGTTGCAGGGGAAGCTCCAACGCTGGCCGAGGTCGCTGAAGGGCTAGGCACTGAGTCTCTGTGCCTAAGCAAATAGAAATACCATCAGTTGGAAATTTCTATAATTAACCATTGGAATCTAACCTTGTTCCGACAAGGAAGATTTCTTACCTTATTCGGATTCCCTCCAACTTTTGGGATTTCGAAGAGGGTTCCCCAAGGAAAAGGGGACAGTCATCATCTGTCCTGGTCTTCCTCTTCGTAAAGAGGACCCTGTCTTTTTCTCTTTGTGTGCACCAATTCATGAACATGCGCATAAGGAATGATAAAGACTGAGACTGGGATGATCCTTACCTGGGTAACCTCTTCGGTTGGCAGGGATACAACTCTTGGGCCAGGTGTTTCCTGGACCATGGGTATCAAGACTTGATCTGCGACCGTGGGGTTGCCGGTGGTCACGGTGTACTGTTCTGCTATCTCTGCCCCAGGTGTCAGCAGCGGAGTGCTCGCCGCCTCAGGGCTGGCAGCAATCGCCTCGTGGTGGACGGAGGGGATGTTTTCCTCCCCCTGCATGAGCATTGCTTAATTGATGTTCATAGACAAATAATGACCACCAAGACTGTGAAAGAACTTACAGCGGTCACCCCTTTTGTCAAGGGGAGGGGTGTAGCAAGTCCTAAAGCTTCTTGAGCTTCAGGTACTGATACTTCACCCGCAACCACAGGGTTATCGGTGGTCGCGGGGCTCGCTGTGGTCGTTCCTGGTCTCGCGGGCGAAGACAAGACTTCACTGGACAGGGAGGCGATCGTCTTCCTCTTACGACGGATTAGAGGGACGTCATCTTCCTCCTCCTCGCTCCCTTCGCCCTGTACAACGAAGAAGTGATTCCGGTTTGTACCTGGAATAACAGGGGGCATTGAGTACCTTACCGTGGTTCTCCTTGCGGTAGAAGGAGCATTTGGTGAAGAAGCTTCTCCCAAAATCCTCTTGGATTTCTTGGGAACGTTTTCTTTTGCCCCGCGTTTCGAAGAGATCTTCTTCACTCTCTTCGGGGCTGATTTTCCCAGGAGTCTGGCGTCTTCGGTTGGGCACGTCGCCTCGCCAAACTTCCCCAGGAGCTGTATCATTCAAAGATGTTCTCATTAATGTGGTCTGCAGACGGAGATCATGAAGAAAGTTTATACCTTTTGGTGCTCCTGTCTAAGGTCATCATCGGCATTGATCAGGCTCTGCGGGTGAGGTGACCCTCTAGCTCCCTCCACATCGGCACTGTATGCTTTGAGGAGGTAGTTCGTCCGTTTTTCGATCTCGGACAAACCCAGAGCTGTGTCACAAGCAAACAAGTTAACAAATACAATATTTCAGAAGAAATTTGTGTTTGGTTGACTAGAAGACATACCGTTGTTGTAGTCCAAGGTGCTATCCGCCATGGACTGTATCGCCCAAGCCGGATGAGCCATTTCTCACAGGGGCTCACCCGATTCTTCACAAAGTTGCGGATGATATTGCGAGCAGTTAGTCCCTCCTGGACTAAGTGAAGAATCACTTGGGCCTGTTTCTTTTGCTCTGTGCTTAGAGCAGGGAGAGAATCCAACTCGCTGGATTTCTCCGGCCGGGAGTTCTCGAACCACAACCCGCTCTCAGATGGAGGGGTGCAGTAGAACCACTTCTGATACCACCCGTGCACGGAATCTTGTAGGGGTGGGAAGGGATACTCCTTCTTCTCCCTTATCCGAAAGTAAATGCATCCGGCAGCATTGGCGCTCTTCGACCATGCCGACTAATAGAAGCGCTGGAAGAGCTCCACGCTTGGGAGCACTCTGACGAAGGCTTCGAACAAATGTTGGAAGATCGCCAAGATCAGGACAGCATTAGGGTGGAGGTTTACCAACTCCAACCAGCTCTCGGGGAATCGAAACCCGCATCACAGGTATTCTTCAAAAATCACCAACTCGCCTTCTTGGATGATTGGGGTTTCTTGGCCCTTCTCCGCTGGCCGCCAGTTAATTAGCAGCTGTGGAGGAAGGATCTCTTCCTTCTCCAGCGCTATCAGACTCTCCTCCGTGTGGTGGACTGATTGGCTCCAAGACGCCATTTTTTGCAAGAGATTGTAAGAAAAAGCTGGCGGCTTTAGGGGCGATGGAAGACGAAGGATGAGGGTTTTGTGCGGCGGAAGTTCTAGGGCAAGTTGCAGGTTGTGTGGCTTCCTCAGGAAGCTACCTGCTCCTTTTATAGGCCTGAGGCAACGTTCCACTGAGGGCAACGTTCCATTCAATACTTTATTCATTTCCCATAATGGATGCTTTCTCTTGGAAACCCGTTATGTATTTCCCGCACCGAATCCGGAATGGAAGGTATTCTTTGTTTTGAATTTGGGAATTAGGATGAATATAAGAGCGTGAAAGCTTTACAAGGATTTTCGGAGGACATTTTCCTTCATGTTTTTTGTAAATTTTCACGTGTTGGTCACAATGTGTTCCTGTGATCATTTTAGAATGTGCGTTTCGATCATAAAGATGTTCTATGATCATTGCGAATGGGTAACCGCTGTGCATACAATTGTCATGCGGTCAAATTGTCGCGTTGTCAAAAACTACGACTCTGATCGGATCTCAATTTTGATCGCGATAATAGTTTTGATCGGATTTCAGTTCTGATCGCAACAACAGTTCTGATCGAATCTTAGTTCTGACCGCGACTTTAGATTTGATCATGGTATCAGTACTGGTCGCGGTATATCTTATTAATGCGTTTCTACTCACAGTTTTAGATTTATCTGTGTATGTGTGGTCAAGAAGACATTACTTATGGCCATATTTTCGCACAGAAGTTACAAGGAGATGTCAAATTATGTAAGGAAAAAGAAATCTTTATTTCTGGCAATCCTTGCATACAAAAGGGATACAGGCGATCAGAGCATCGACCTGATCCGAGAGGAGTTTACAAAGTTCTTCTAGGGACAAATTGGCGTCAGTAGGATCTACATTGACGGACCCAAGGGAACTAGCAACTACTCTAAGCCTATCTACATCATCCCTAATAAGAGACGCACTACCATCCCTGATCAAATAGAAGAGTTCTCGCTGTTGTCGAGCGTAGTCCCTCTCCAGGCGGAATTGGTGTGCCTCTTCGCGGGATCTGTCAAAACATTCTTATAGGTGCAGAATGGCCGAAGACATTTCTTCGGTCTTCTTCTCCAAGGCCTCTTTTTTCCCTTGGAGAGTCTGTTCGAGGGAAGGAGGTTGAATCTCAGCAGGCTGGTCGCTGGGAACTCCAACAATTTTTGTCTCCTACACATGAATGTGTTAATTTTGCAAATTAAAGCAATAAGCAAAGGAGATGAAAATAATTACCCATCCTCGCAAGTGAGAGGTTGAAGTATTTCCCCCAGAAAGTAGATCACCCGACAAAGGCCGAGGATCATCATTGGTGGAAGTGCAACTTTCCCACCAGAAGATTGTTTCCCCAACACAAGTTGAGGATTATCTGGTCGTGGAAGTACAGCTTGCCAACCAGAAAATTGATCACCCATCAGAAGACGGGAATTATTGGGATGAAATGGAGAAAGGTGAGAAGGCCTTGAAGGATTATCATGGACCTCCAAAAGCGAAGATGAAGGTTCGACCTGCCGAGGAGCATGAACGGGGAGAACCACAGAAACTAAAGGAAGAGAAATTGATGGTGCATTTCTCGCCCTTGAAAATCCCTCGTCAACCTTGGATTTCTTCCTTGGAGGAACCTGGTCTTCGGTGGTCTGTGAATTTCCGAAGAAGTATTCGAGAAAATGTTCAAAACATAAGACGGAAATAATAGACCAAGGAAATCTAGAAGAGACTTACCTTCTGTGAATCTTGGTTGAATTCAAGTACCGTTTCCTCTTCATCACTCTCAATCTCGATGATGCCTTTATCTGCCATTGAGATAAAGACGGGAGAGAAGGGAAAATGGCTGTAGAAAAAGACTTAGCCGGGAAAAAGTTTGTGAAAGTTTTAGGCTAAAGGGCTCTAGTATTTATAGCCCTGGAGGTGACGGTTCATTTTTCGAACGCCTCGAGCTTTTAAAACATTTACAATTTTTACCTCGAGTTAAAAAAGAATTCTACGGCGCCATCATTACCTGTCAAAAACCGCTCAGAGATTGTCTCGGGAAATAAACCGCCACACTTAGTGCACCACTAAGTGAAGGATTTGAAACATCGGGTCACTTATCCGATGTAAGTCTTAAAATTTGAAGTAAATATGTCTTTTCGTTTTCTTCAAATTTGGGGGCTAGCTGACGAGGATCGTTACCCGAGCTAGTTCAAAATAAATGCACATCTAGTTCAAGACAGATTCGAAATCAAGGAGATGATGGGAGTGACCGTTGATGTGATCTCAAGCTGTCCTGAGAAGCGCGGACACATGGTCGCAGGCTTTACCCGATCAGGCTGTAGATAGTGCGCGGATAGAAGATCGCAAATAATACGCGGCCAGATGACTGTAGACAATGCGCGGTCATAACACCCTTGACCAGGAGACACGGAGTTGCTTAGGCTCTACAACAAGCATATCCCAAGTATCCCGAAGATTCCTCCACGTGAGGAGATAACCGTCAGGAGGTTAATACGTGCAATTATTCCTTAATTACACGTGTTAAGCCTGCGTGGAGGTTAAGTGCAGTCACCAAAACTGCACCCGAGCAACTGTTCAAAGCCGTTATGCCTTGGCACCCTTTCGACCAATATAAAAGGATAAGCCAATGCATTAAATGAGGGGATCGAAGGATCGGAAGATCAATAGAAGACATTAGATTAAGTCAACTAGTTTTCATAAGCCTTTTTGGCATTGTCTTGTATAACTACACAGGAAAGATCTTCGTCTGTGAAGACCCTTTCCAAGTCTTGTAACTCTTTTTCCTACATATAGTAAATCCCAACAGGACGTAGGGCTATTACTCCCACCATCAAGGGCCCGAACCTGTCTAAAATTCTCTGTACTTCAACTTACTTAGATTCAACATCCCTTTCTGGAGGGACACCCTGAAAGGCCTCACAACTCACAAAATTCTGCATAAGTTCGACGAAGGACCCCGAGTCCGAATCGTTGACACAATATGCACGGCTTCAGCCCAATAGCGAGTAGGAGTATCATACTCACTTAGCATAGTTCTTGCCATTTCTATTAGTGTTAGATTTTTCTTTCTACGATTCCATTTTGCTGTGGAGTGTAAGAAGTAGAAAATTTGTGTTTGATTCCAAGAGAGTCACAAAAATCAAATAAAGTTGAATTAACGAATTCTCCACCATGATCACTACGGATTTTCTTGATGGAAAGTTCGAATTCAGTGATAACGCGTTTTGCAAAAGTTTTGAAAACATCAGGGGTTTCAGATTTTTGAGAAATAAAGAAGACCCAAGTGTAGCGAGTAAAGTCATCAACAATAACAAAACCATAGTTGTTACCCCCGATACTTTGGAACTCAGAAGGTCCAAATAAATCCATATGCAGCAGTTCCAAAGGTTTGCAAGTTGAAAGAACACACTTAATTGGATGTGAATTAGCTACTTGCTTGCCAGCTTGACAAGCACTACAGGGTTTATCCTTTTCAAAATTCACATCTTTTAAGCCAACAACCAAATCACATTTTAAAAGCTTTTTCAGTTGATACATTCCAACATGTGCAAGTTTTCTATGCCATAGCCAACCTTTTGAGGTTTGAGAGACAAGATATGTTGAAAGAGATGCATCTTTAGAGTGAAAATCAACAAGATAAAGATTTCCAAAATGAAAGCCTTTAAAGATCAAAGAATTATCTTTCAAACTTTCAACTAAGACTTCTTTCGGATAAAAAGTGCAACGAAATCCAAGATCGCAAATTTGTGCAACGGAAAGCAAATTAAAATTCAGATATTCAACCAATAAAACATTAGAAATTGATACCACATTTCCTTGACGATTGTCGCCAAAGGTGATCTTTTGATTTTCGCTCGAGTTGTCTTCTAGTGCAATGAACAACTTCTTGTTACCAGTCATGTGTTCAGAGCATCCGCTGTCTAGTACCCAATGCTTCGCACTGGTCTTGTAGTTCACATGCATAAAAGAATCAAGTATTTTTATGTACCCAAACCTTTTTGGGTCCTTCAATGTTAGCAATCAAAGCTTTGGGCACCCAAATTGATTTCTTCTTTTTATTTAGCATGGGTGCTCTAACAAACTTTGCTATAGCATACCCTTTCTTCGACCCTTGAAGCATGTAGCACGTATCAGAATAGTTTGGAGTCATTAAAGGACATGCTTCATGCGAATGACCAATTTCATAGCATTTAAAACAAAATGTGTTGCATGCTTTTACAAAAATAGTTTTTGTACTTGGTTTCTTTCCTTTATTCGGAAAGTATCCAAGTCCTTCTTTTCTAAATGAGCACTTTTGTTTGCTAAGAATAAGATCTAGAGATACTTTTCCTTTGTAGCAATTTTTTAGACCTTTTCCAAGTTTTTTAACTTGTGCCTTAAGTTCATTATTTTCATTTAAAATTGTTTCATTTGAAACACATGGAATATCGATCAAGAGAACAAGTAGGAATAGCATGAGAAGGAGTGTCATCTAGATCACATGAAATGGCTACATCAACCTTAGATGGAGCATGTGTAATATCTTTAATGAGCAGACTTTCATATGAATCTTTTAATTCTGAGTATTGAGTACGTAAAGAAGAATGCTCTTCTTTAAGTGCTCTATACTTCTTTTAAGTGATTCCAAACACTTCATTCAATTCAGTGATCATTTCAACAAGTTCATCATATGAAGGGTCAGAAGAATGTACCTTTTCATCACCCTTAGCCATAAGACAAAGGGGTGAACTAGTCGAAATGTTGCCGAGAGCTAGTCTGGCTAGCTTCTTGGAGCAACCTCCTTCTTCGTCGGAGTCGGAGCTCTCACCTCCGGACATCCATTCTCCGAAGCATGCTTCCTTGGTTGCGCCATTGTTCTTTTTGAAGAATTTCTTCTTCTTTTCCCAAGTCTTGTTTTTGTTTGGACATCTTGAGGCTATATGTCCCTTTTCTTGACATCCATAGCATATGATGTCCTTGAAGTTCGATTGCTTTGGCCCCCTTTGGTCGTGTGTCGATGTTGACACTCTTCTTGTGTAACTTGCGAAGAAGTTTTTGAGTGTTCTTTACCATGAGAGCTAGATCTTCGTCGGAGGAGCCATCGCTTGAGTCATTTTTGGAGCCGGCTTTGAAAGCCAACGCCTTCTTCTTTGTCTCCGAAGGTTCGGCTGCTTCCTTCTTCTCCTTTCGATGCATCTCATGGGTGATGAGATTCCCATTGAGATTGGTAGGCGTGGTGGTCGATAGGTCGGAGTTGGTGAGTACTGTCACCAGAGTGTCGAAGCTTTTTAGAAGAGCCCTGAGCATTTTTCTTACAATATCGATGTCAGTGAAAACAACTCCTAGCCCCTTGAGTTCATTTACAATGTTGTTCAACTGAGTAAACATGGAATCCACGGACTCGATTGGTGACATTGTGAATGTCTCGTATCGTTGCCTTACCATGAGCAACTTTGCCTCTTTGACTTTAGTAGTTCCCTCATATATTTCTTCGAGGGTGGTCCAAACCTTGTGAGCGGTGGTGAGATTGCTCACACAGTTGAACTCATTCAATAACAAACCGGTAAAGAGCGCATTTTTGGCCCAGGCATTTAAATGTAGTTTTCTCCTGTCGTCATCGGAGTGACTTGCCGGATCATCCGAAGGAGTAAAACCAAGTTTAACGATATCCCATACATCAAGCCCCATGGCCTCTAGAAATACTGACATGCGCACTTTCCAATAGATATAGTTAGTCCCATCAAAAATAGGTGCACGTCCGGTATGACCGAGATGAAACCCCTCATTTGACGTCATCCTCTCTCTAGGGGGTAAAGCCTATTTAATTGAGAGACCAAGCTCTGATACCACATGTAGGATCAAGGATGCCAATTAGAAGGGGTGAATAGAAGGCTTTAAAAAATTTAAATAAAAACAAATTTTGCAAAGAGAAGAACCAAATTGCAATTCAATATATTAAAAAGAAAAGATAGAGAGAACGAACACAAGATTTTTTTTTTCCGAGGTCTCGGAGACACGCCCGGTCTCCCCTAATCCTCGTTGAAGCACTCAAGTGAATTGAGTCTTGCTTCAATATCCACAAAGGATATTTCTCACTAGTGGTTACTCCTTGTCCACTCCGGAAAGGCGAGCACTGATGCCTTTTACAAACTCAGTGGATCTCAGAAACACTCAACTTGATCAACAGATCAAGATTTTGTGTAAAGAACTAAAACTCAAGAGTGTATAAGAATGTGAGGCTGCTGGATGTGCAAAACAATAGCTCATAGCCTCTATTTATAGCCTCAAAGAACAAAAGGACCGTTGGAGCTCGAGCTGAAAATTAGCAGCACAAACTGATAGTCAATTTCAAACACAACGGCTGACAAAATTTACAGATAAAAAATTGCTAGCCGTTTGTGGTCATATATGGAAACTGATACCCCAAACTGACAGTCAGTATGACAAACTGACAGTCAGTTTCGACCAAAACATCAACCAATTAAAACAAAAACTCAAATAAATCAGCTTGAGGTCGAAATGCAAACTGACAGTCAGTTTAGTTCAAAAAATTTCAGCTAAAAAAACAACCTCTCTGGACAACTAGTCAGTTAACAAAATTGACAATTCAAACTGACAGTCAGTTTAGCAAATTGACAGTCAGTATGAATAAAAATAGTTATAACTTTTAATCCAGAGATTCGATTGAAGATTTTAATAGCTCGTTTGAAAGATATTTTAAAGGGCTATATGTTTATCAACCGAAGCAAAAGCCAGGTCTGTCTAGATCTTTCTAGAAAATACAAAAACTCTTCTGCTATCAAAAACTCAACTGAAAATCCAAATCTTTCAAAACCAAATCCAACTGAAATGAATGCAATGCAATGACCTAGTAATTTCTCGGTTTATGTTGGAAATTTAGAGAAGACTTGCAACCCCTCTTTGTAGTACGGTTAAAACTAAGAAATAGAATCCTTAACCGATCAAACTCCAAGCACCGAGATCGGTAAAAATAAAAACAGATTTTACCTCAGGTCCTTTTGCATCCTTATGTGATTTGCGTCTTGTTGTTGTGCCTTGTGACTTGTGCTTTTTCTCTTTTACGTCGGGTTCATTTTGATTATCCTGAATGTTTTCCCAAACGAACTCTATATCAAATGTCTCAAAAGCACAATTAGTCTGAAACGCTTGTTTTCATTAATCATCAAAATCAGGCATAATGGCCTAGATGCAACAAAGGGCGCCTCGCCCTCGGGGGCTCAATCACTGGATCGCAAAAAGCCCCCGCCAGCTCTTCAAGCGACCTCCGGCGGGGCTCATAGCACTCCCAGAAACTCTGGGGGACGAGACTCCCGATCGCCCAGGCCCCAACCCCTTGGTACTCCACCAAGGAGGCCGAGAGCGTGGTGGTCGTGGTCACCAAGGCCCGGACTCGTACATCCGCCACCTCCGGGATGGCTGCGATGTGCCTGGTGAGGAAGCGACGGGCCTCAGCCAAGGATGCCAGTGGGTTGTGGGGATTCTCCTCCGCATGGAACTTGACCCCAAGCCCAATCAACGTGGCCCGGAGTCGATTCCCCGTCGAGACGAGGGCGCGGGCTCCCACAAACTCCGCCTCACGGAGCGCCCGGGAGTGGCCATGCTCGGAGGCAGTCAACCGCTCCCGGACGCTGCCTAACTCCTAGACGACGGCGTCCCGGGCAAGCTCCACGGGGTCAGCAGCTTCGCCCAGACACGCTCCAACTCCCGTGCAGCCGCGTCCCTCTCTCGGACGAACTCCTCCCGGGCCCAGACAGCCGCGTCCCACTCCCGGATGGTCGCGTCGTGTTCCACCTCGTGGGCGGCCATGGCCGACCTCATGTCCTCGTTCTCCCGAGCGAGGCGGGTACGGATGACGCGGGCTACGGCGGTTGTATAAGAGAGGCGATGGTTAGCAACAAGATTATGTGAAGATTATGATAAGTGGGGAGAGGAATCCTCACCTGCAACGCCAGGGAGACGACCTCCCTGTATCGCTCGTCAATACCCCCCTTCCAGATGTGAGCTCGGACCTTGGGGATAACAAGACCCAGGGAGAGCTTGCACGTCTCCTCCGAGGAGAAGAGGGATGCCCCCCACACCGGGGAACGGGGGTCGCCTCCCATCGGTAGGCCCCCATTGCGAGCCCCGCTTGGGGGATCATCACCACCCCTGGAGTGTCGAAGGGCCTCCCCCGGGAGCAGGGTACGGAGCCCCTCATCCCCGACCGAAGGTGAGAGATGAGAAGTTCGGGGAGCTCCCCCCAGGTGTGGCGTTGCCGAGGTGCTGCCCCCGGCTGGGACGTGATGGCTCGCTCCCCCGGGAGGTGGCGCGGGGGAAGGGGCGACGTCGGGGGCGAATAGAGCATCTAGACACGGGAGAGCCCCGTCACCCCGGAAGTACACGCCCGGGGGATCCTCCCGGAGGGCTTGCTCTGGGGAAGGGGTGTAGTCCCTGGAGGTGGGCTCGTCTTCCTCGACGACCACGTGATCATACATGCCCGATGCCCCCAAGGCATCAAGCTGGGCCTCGTACTCCGGCTCGTACTCCGGCTCCAGGGGCTGCAGTTCCCCCAAGGGAGTTGCTCGCGCCGGGGGTACTTCCTCCCCCGGCCCCGCAGGAGTCATCCAAGCCGGAGATGGCCTCACCTCCCTCGGCGTCCGAGGCGTCCCCACATCTCCCAGGACTCGGGACCCCCGCGGGGGAGTCGCTTGCCCGGGGGGAGACCTCCCCTGTATTGGAGATCAGGGAGGTCTCGCGGCACTCCAGGCCAGAGCATGCCTCGCCTCTCTGGGGCCCGGGGCGTCTCCACCGGCCTCTGCGTCGGCACAGGGGACTGGGCGGGGGCCCGACTGGAGCTCCCACCTGGAGTTTGCACGGTCTTGGCATGCTTCGCCATCGAGAGTGCCCCTGCCTCCCTCCACCTGTGAGAGCTCAGGGTTGGGAGAGGCACCCGCTCTGGGAGAGTCATCCCAAAGGCCTTGGCCACTATGTTCCGAGGAGGACCTTCCCCGATAATGGCCAGGCACCGGGCGTGCTCATCTTCGTAGTACCTCCCGAGGAGGTGCTCCGCCTTCTCCCGGGTCGACTCGTAGGACCTAACTGCAAGGTAAAAAAGGCACGATTAGTACAACGTCCACCGAAACACCCCTTGCTCCCGGAGGAGAATCTTACGTCGTGACACCAGGAATCGCGGGGGCCTGTGCTCTGAGCCCAGTCCTGACCCCCTCCTACTCTGGCTGAAGGGGCTGAGCCAGAGGAGAAGCAACTCCTCTGCTAGGTCCCGCATGCTACTCCGGGAGCGGGCCTCCACCATCTTGGCGATGGAGGTCATCTTGTCCATCGTCAGGGGCGGAGAGCCGGAGGGACGACCAAGAGTCACTGGCCGTGGGGAATAGGTCACCTCCGGATCTCGTGCCCGGAGGTAGAACCACCTCTGCGTCCATCCCTCCCAATGCTCTTGGGAGGCTGCCGCCGGATACTCCTCTGCCCAGGAGGGGGCGTGCTTCAACCTACTACAGAAATGCAGTCCACTAACCCCTATCTTCTAACGGTTATATGCAATCTGAGAGAAAGCCGTTAGTGTACGAGGACCATAGTGGAGAAGAGATTTTGTACTAACGGTTATGGTCTGGGAAACCATTAGTGAATAGCACGTAACCTTTACTATCGGTTATTAGTATACGAACCGATAGAAGAGAGGAAAGTTCACTAACGGTTGTGTTTTTGAACCGATAGTAAAATTACGTTATTTTTACTATCGGTTATTAGTATAGAAACCGATAGAAGAGATAAACTTTTACTACGGTTTGTTTATTCAACAAATAGTAAAAGAAACAGTGGGGACCTTTAGAAGAGAGGAAAGTTCACTAACGGTTGTGTTTTTGAACCGATAGTAAAATTACATCATTTTTACTATCGGTTATTAGTGTACAAACTGATAGAAGAGATAAACTTTTACTATCGGTTTGTTTATTCAACTGATAGTAAAAGAAACAGTGGGGACCTTTAGAAGAGAGGAAAGTTCACTAACGGTTGTGTTTTTAAACCGATAGTAAAATTACGTCATTTTTACTATCGGTTATTAGTGTACGAACCGATAGAAGAGATAACTTTTACTATCAGTTTGTTTATTCAACCGATAGTAAAAGGACGTCATATATAATAATGATTATGACAGTGGGGACCTTTAGAAGAGAGGAAAGTTCACTAACGGTTGTATTTTTGAACCGATAGTAAAATAGTACAAGCCCCCAATAATGGGTTAAACGCGCGGGAGTTTTCCCTCCAGTCCAACCAAACACATATCCAAATAAGTCTCTACTCGCGCGCGGAAAACCCTAGCCTCCTCGACGTCCCCTTTTTCGCTCCGGCACCACCATTGCCGCCCGCATTTGGGTTCTCCACCGCCGCCGGGCACTGCATCGCGCCATCATAGGCCACTCCATGAACTGTAAGTGTTCTTGACCAACCCGATTAAAATTGTTCTTGCCGCTTGTGTCAGTTTTTTAAATTGATACTGAACGCGATTAGAACCAGACAGTCTTTAGGAAAGAGTAATTAAAATGAAATCAGTTTCCTAACTTCATACAAGCATGCAGAGCGCCATGTTGAAAGACCAATACGAGTTGCCTCAATTGGAGCAGATGCGACAAATTTGGGCTCAATATATGATGGATGAAGTGGCTATCAACGATCGATCGTAAATGACTTGTGTAATATACATTGAATGTGTTAATTGGTGTATGTGTGTACTTGTATTGGTGTATTTGTGAATAAACTTAATATGTGAATAATTAGATCCAATTTGTCCAATGCCTGTGTATATCTTTGTATTAGTGTATTTGTGAATAAATTCAATCTCTGAATAATTAGATTCAATCTGTCCAATGTGTGTCTCTCTGTATTGTTGTATCTGTTAATAATCCTTTGTAATACTATCGGTTCATATCCTACAACCGATAGAAGAAAGTTTTCAGTACTAACCGTGTCGAGTAACTAACCGATAGGAAAACTATACAGTACTATCGGTTTCCAGTGTAGAACCGTTACAAGAAATCTAACATCACTATCGGTTGAGTTCACTGAGCCGATAGAAGAAATTATCATTCACGATTAGTGAACGTTGGAATATAGGTATTTTACTATCGGTTTGCAACCGATAGAGTTGTGCTACGTTTTTTCTATCGTACCGATCACTAGCAGTAAGAGAACCGATAGTAGAGACGATTTTAAAACGATAGTGAAAAGCAATTCTGTAGTAGTGATCACCGAGCTGCAGGTCGACTTCGGTCCATGCTTTACCACCGGGGAGCTCTTTGCCATCACCCAGTAGTAATAGTGGAAGAGGCAGAGGGTCCCTTCCACCTCGCCGCGGTCTCACATAACCACAAGAACAGCCCCATCCGGACGAAGACGTTGGGCGTCAAGTGGTTCAACGCAATCCCGTGCTCCCGGAGGAAGTCCCGGAGCATGGGGTGGATTGGGAGTCATAGGCCCGCCTCCACGAAAGCCGCGAAGGCCACCACCTCCCCGTCTTGGGGGCTTGGAGTAACCTCCCCTGCAGCCGGGACGCGGATGTCCCCTTCTGCGAAAATCCTCCAGGAGACAAGGGTGTCCCGGTCCCCCGTGGAGAACTCCATGGCCGTGAGATAATCAGAGGTCACGTCCTCCGGGGGAACGCCCGCTGCCTTCCCACGAGCCTTTGAAGCCATCTCGCGTGTCTATCCCGGAGAAGGTTTTGAGGCCGGGGGAGAAGTCACTCCCGAGGAATATATTGGAAAAATAAAAGTTAAGGAGAAGAAGGCTTGCCCTCCCAAGGGCGGGCCCCTCTTTATATAGAAGGACAGGGTGTCCTAAGTGGCCACCATGTGTCGGCCCAAGAGATCACGGCCATAGATACGAAGGGTCCATGAGGATCGAGACGATGCATGGCCGGTTTAAATAACCCTCTCCTCCCCCGGGGAAGAACGTTTCAACTCCCACAGAGCTCTCCAGGGGAGGGGGTTTCACTCGAAGCCAATAACTAATCGCACCCCCCCCCCGACGACATCAAATGTCCTCCGGGGTGCGGGGGCCTGCTGTCGGGGGAAATATTAGCCATCTCAGGTGCGCCATCCTCCGGGCGAGTAGGTGCCCCCACCTCTGGGCCCGTCCTCCGGGTTAGGGGGTCCCCTCACCTCCAGATCTCTCCTCCAGGTTAGGAGGTGCCTCACCCCGGACCCCTCCTCAGTGTTAGGGGGTGCCCTCACCCCCGGACCCGTCCTCCGGGCGAGGAGGTGCCCCCACCTTTGGGCCCGTCCTCCGGGATAGGGGATGCCCTCACCTCCAGACCTCTCCTCCAGGCTAGGAGGTGCCTCACCTCTGGACCCATCCTCCGAGCGAGGAGGTGCCCCCACCTCTGGGCCTGTCCTCCGGGTTAGGAGGTGCCCTCCACCTCCAGACCTGTCCTTTGGGCGAGGACCCGTCCTCCGGACGAGGAGGTGCCCCCACCTGCGGGCCCGTCCTCTGGGCGAGGAGGTGCCCCCACCTCCGGACCCCATCCTCCAGGGTAGGCACCTCCCTCTTCCGGGATCTCGTCCCGAAGAAGGGGCACTGAATTCAAGGGTGGCCATGTGTCCAAGATCGGTGCCCAGGCCCTGCCAAAAGACCGTGATGCCCTCGATCTGATGGTTGTGGTTAGGATACTATAGTAATTTGCATCTTTTGGGGTCTATATATATATATCCTTGTACCCCCCTCTTGTAATCTAAGACATTCATTTGGACTCAATACTCAAAAACGAATAGGCGTGCTTAGGAACCCTCTCCTGGGGAGAGGGCCCCCCTAGCCGACTCGTGTCGGAAGCACGTCGACAGGATTAGGGCCTCTACTGAGGCTCGAACCTATATAAACCCTTGTGTCAATCTCTATGATTGTCCAACACGGGGTGACCCGTCACATGGTCAGCTCATGTGGAGGAACACGTGTTGCACATGTCATCAAATCTGCTGGGGTACTTTTTATACCACGACATTATTTTTCATCACTTAACCGATGAATTTGACATAAGTGGTGCAAATTATGCAAGTATGGTGACCTAACACACTAAAATTCAAATTTAAGAACTTAAATAGTATAGTTAGATAAATTGACAACCACTAACACCACTTACTAGTAAATTACTAATGAGAAACTATCTATATCCGATCTATTTACATCTCTACCATAAATTATCAGTGAACACACAAATATAAATAATGTAACAACCCTAAATTTCTTTTTATGAATATCTCAAAATATAATCAAGAAGTTAAGGAACTGACCTATACCAAACTGTATTTGTAAGCACATAAACTTTGGTGCCAAACACAAGCCAACTTGTGAATAATTTTTTTTCACTCATATGTGCATCTAGATAATTAAAATGTGTGTCCATGTAAAAAAAAGTCATCAATTCAATTTTGGATCTCTCTATTTTTATGTGTGTTGTTTGAATCTTATATTAAAGTAAAAGATGCTGGATATATATTATCAATATAATAGATTTTATCACTTGTAAATAATTTTCCAAAGAAAAAAAACTTGTGAACAAAATTTTCTTTAATGAATTGATTGGAGACACCAGCATCTGACCCACCAATGAAAGAGACAACCAAGGACACCCACGGCTGCTCTCTCATTAAAAAATGCCCGACATGTAGATGGGCGTGTGCGTCCGGTTTATTTGGTTTTTTCAGTTCAGTTTTTTGATATTTTTTAAATTTCAATATTTCACATTACATATTGTATTTATCAAAAAAAATTCGATTTGATTTCGATAAATACCAAATTAATTCGGTTTGATTTCGGTAAATACCAAATTTACTAAATTATCGTGAACCTAAATGACATCTTTGACTCTTTTTTGCTTTATAATTTGGAGTATCACATAATAGTATAGTATTGAAGATTTAAGGTGATCAACAATTAAAATTAAACACCAAAGTCGAAGGAGGCAGCACCGCTACACGCCAAATAGAATTTTTGGTGGGTAGGAGTCTCTTAGGATTGTTCACTTCAAGCTTGGGAGATGCACTGAGAATTGCCCAATATCATGATGCAGTCACAGGTATAGCAAAACAACACACAACTAATGACTATTCAAAAGAATCAAGACTCAGGTTCTAATTTCTTTTGTACATATGTTTTAGTAACAGTGCTCTTTCATTTTGTAAAAAAAACAATGAATTTGTGAGTAACAGATGAGCTATTCTTATATCTTGCTTTTTCTATTTTAGTCTGAGAAAGGTGTCAATGCCGGCACGGGCCACGAGGGAGCTCGAGGATGACCGGCGGCGTGCCGGCACGGGCCACGGTGGAGCTCGAGGATGGGTGGCGACATGGGCGGAGGCGGACTGGTGGAGGCCGGCGGCGGATGGGCGAAGGTGACCGCGGCACAGGGAGCCGGGGAGGAGGCGGCGCGAATCGGTTTTTCCTTTTTTCAGTTTTTTACCAAACTAAACGGAATACCGAATAGGGTTAAAATGACCTACCGAACCGAATACCAAATACCAAAAAAATTGATTTTATCAATTCGGTTCAATTTTTCTGGTTCGGTCCAGATCTACACACCCCTACATGTAGATCACACTAAATAATATTTTATACCACGAATCTGATCTTACCACATTTAATTATCAGGTACTCACATGTCCTTTGTACGATTATACAGTTATACTACTCCCTTCTATCATGAAACTTGGGGTTTTTTACTTTTCACGGTCTAACTTTAACCATCAATTTTTACTTTATACTCTTTCTGAGTTAAAAAAAATTATTACTTTTTGTAATTGTGTATATCAAAACTTTCTAATTTTGACCACTAATATATATATAAATATTTAAATTAATTATAAAAAAATTATATGAGTATATTCATTGTAAAAAAATACTTTCACAATATTGCAATTTTATAAATTTTTACTAATACATTATATTAAAAAAGAATGATCAAATTATATTTTGAAAATTATGCATAGTAAAAATACATTTTTTTTTATTAAAGGAAGTATTTTACCTCTTGTCGCATGATATTTATTCTAAGTCAAAATTTTAAAACTTTTATCATTAATAGAAAAAGTATCAAAATTTATCATATAGAAATAATATTAATAGATTTGTTATTAAATTTACTTTTATATCATTATCAGCTTATAACTTTTACTTGTAATATAATTATAAAAATCAATGATTAAAATTTTATTTTAAATATAGTAAAAAATAGAAAATGTAAAGTAAAAAGAACGGAGGGGTAGTAGTAAGGTTGTCTCCAACCCATCGGTGCTTCGCGAGGCGTTTCAACAGAATATTCTCCAGTATATTCTGTGCCACATATGCGAAATACTATCTGAAACACCCCCTACTCCAATCCATCGGCACTTCACGAGATGTTTTGTACGGACCACGAAAATTAAATTTAGGTGGTTAGTAAAACATTAATAATTTTTAATTTAAAAATCGAATATATGCGATGTTTCGTCTCTATATGAAGATAATTTAAGAATCTACAATTTTCTCAATATAATCAAAATCTAATATTAATTATAAATTAAGAAATAAAAATTATATGTATTTTGATCGCACATAAACTGAGGACAGACCCAACTACTCGCCACTTCACCCGTGTCACACCTCTTCTCTCTCCGTCAGAAAATTAATTTTTTATTTGTGGAATCCACCGACAGAGCTTTGAAGCATGTGCGTTGTGGACGGCCTAACTAAACTAATCCCATGACAGCCAGTTTTATTTTGATTGGAGAAATAGGTACTAGCTTTCTGTTCGACCAAAAAGAAAAAAAAAACTTTTTGACACTTGTGAAGCCACATCTCTCGGTTTCCCCAAGAAGCAGCCATGGCCATTGGAGAGCGAGAGGGAGAGACTAAGGAATTCGACGCTTCTCCTGCTCTGCACGTCGTGGTGTTCCCATGGCTTGCCTTCGGCCACCTCATCCCCTTCCTCGAGCTCGCCAAGAGCCTCGCATGGCGTGGCCACGCCGTCACCTTCGTCTCCACCCCAAGAAACCTCTCCAGGCTAAGTCCGGTGCCTCCAGAGCTGTCTCATCTCGTCCGGCTTGTCACGTTTGACCTGCCGGAGGTGGAGGGGCTGCCGGAGGGCGCCGAGTCGACGGCCGACGTGCCGCCGGAGAAGGTAGGGCTCCTCAAGAAGGCGTTCGACGGCCTCGAAGGGCCCTTCGGCGACTTCGTCGCGGGGGCCTGCGCCGGCGGCGAGAAGCCGGACTGGATCATACTGGACTTCGCGCAGCACTGGATCTGGCCCATCGCCGACGATCACAAGGTGCGTCGTTCTTGACTGCTTCGTAGTTCTAACTGCAAGATTGTTTGCTCGCGTCCTCCTATGTGCTATATGTTATTGCTCGAGATGTGTTTAGTCTTGCTTGCGCTAATGATATATTTATATCTATCTCTGTTTTTCGCTGGCTCACACATATTTAGAAAATGGATTATCTGTAGAATTTGCTTTTTATGTATGGATGCCAAAAGTAATTTTTTTATTCTCTTCATTTATTTATGAACTAATTAAAAATATGTCATTGGATCTTCTCCAAATTATTGTGGACAAAACGAATAAGGCAAACAACTGAAAATGACTGAGGGAAGTGCTCAGAAATAGCATCCAAGAACAAGTATCAGATTAGAAATGGGTGGTCAGGATCTAAATCTACTGGGTGAGGTTAATCCTGGTTTGACTTCAGTTTTACAATAAGGGTAGTTTAGAAACTCAACCCCACCACTAAAGCACAGAAGTCAGGTTGGAGTGAATTATGTGACTTCTCACCTCATACATCTCAAACATCCTCTCATAAATCTCAAAAACTGGAATTTAAGAAAGCCAAAACTAGACCAGTCAGACCCTCCGCGTCACTATATTCAGTGGATGTGGACAAGTCAACATTTCTTTTTTCTTTTTTTCCATTTTGAAGTGAAAGAGACTGAAAGAGAGTAGGTTGGACAGGTTAGCTGTTTTAACTATTTTATGCTTTTAACTTACTCTTTAAATGTATTTTCCTTTTCGAGAAGACTGGACCAAAAATATCGTAGAGCATTCTATAGGTATAAATATTTTTTTCATTAAATCTATTAATGGATATACAGATTTTCAAAAAAAATATTGTTTAAATTCAGAGCCTAATACGGGTTGTCTGTTCTTCACGACGTAGAATCGTTGATAACTCGTTGCTTCGTGTAATCTGACGATCTGATGGCGCCAATCACAATTAATATAACAACCTGCTACAAAAAAAATTCGTCCAATCACACGTTTTGATCGTTGTCTATTTGACCACACAAGAGTAGAAGCATAGTTCTTGCAATCAACGAAAAAATTATAAGAACAATGGTGAAGAGAATAACTCACAATTCTAAGTAGTTATTTATAAGCACAAACCCTAGAAAAAGAGTAAAAATTTCTCTTAAAATATTTGTGTATTTAATTCGTGATTGTTTTTCTAGTACGCAGCACCTTTCATTATATAGGATCAGGAAGTGACCAATATTAAAGAAAAACGCACAACTTAATGTAATTATGTCAGATTCTGAAACAAAGAGAAAAAAAATTCAACTAGAAACCGAACTGGACACAACTTCGTGCTAGTCTTGCTCAGGTTCAACGACCAAAACCTGGTCGTTCCCTAGTAGGGATGAAAACGGATCGAATCCGGATCGGATAATGATTGAACCATATCCGTATCCATATTTTTTTTCGGATACGGATACGGATAGTCCGGATACGAATATGGATACGGATAGTATCGGATACGAATACGGGTCGAAAACGGATACGGTTACGGATAATGATCGGAACATTGATACTCCACAAACTGTACGTCCAAAATCAATTAAAACACATAAATGATTGAATTGATTAGCACATTTATAAAATTTACACAATCTATCACATAAATTAAACTTTTGCATATATATCCTGATAGCCACACATCATGACATACATATGTTGATATATCACATAAATACATGGTTTAGAGTTCAAATAGACCATCAATCCATCACATTCACATAGATGTAATTCAAAGTTCAAATAGACATCAGTCATCACATAAATACATAGTTCAAAGTTCAGAGGTTCTGAAAACAAAGATACTCAAAAACATACATCTTAATAATTCAGAAAACAAAGAGACTCAAAAGAAACTCCTTTTACATTGAAGAGGTTCTGATTTTGAACATCGAAAAGGAGCTCAAGAGCAATGCTTTGTCGTATTACACATTTCACAAAACAGCACACGACATTTCACTCAGGAAGTCATTCCTCCATGTCGTCCAGGCCATCCTCCGCCTCAAAGTCATCCAAATTCGTTTGATCCTACAAATACAACGCATATATATTGATTTTTGTCAGGCTACTTGTTGTCAGCATGAAATCAGAAAAACCCAAAACCCATCATTTACGCCAATTAAACCAATCTAAAGCATTGTTTAGGCAAAATACAAATAGCTTAACAAATCAAGAAACCAATCTAAGGGGGGAAGCAAACTTTGCACTTCTAACTCCATATATAACTCGACCAAACGGATCCTACCCTCTCCGGATTAAAAAGAAATAAAAACCCAGGATAGGTCAAACATATGTATCCACACCCATCCATCCATCCATCCATCACTCAACAAACAGCAAAGCAATGCAACAGCAATAAATGTGCAGTTGTAGCCATTGATGAGCAGCACTGCATCTGCATGTAACAGAGCATACAGGCCTATGTATCGATCTCTGCAAGTTAGGGGAGACAAAAGGGATGGAGCTTAGAAGAACAAATCCAAAGCTATCTGAGATGAGATCACTGCTGCCTCCTCCTCCACATCTCTAGCCGGCATGCATGCAGTAAAAATTCAAGTCTCACCAGCAAAAAATTCTTATGCTGCTGCTTCTGTTGCTGCTCTAAATGCATGCCTAGGTCAAATTAAAAAAAATTCGTTTAAACTCTGAACCTTTCTTTTTGCTAGTAGGAGTAGTAGCATGCAGTTGCAGTAATGGCTGCACAGATCAACGGATGGGAGACGTATATATAGCCTTCAATACTGTGTTTTCTGAACTTTTCTTTCTGTAGCTGTAGTGAGTGACCATTTGCTATTCAGAAGCTAGCTTATCACCAAAAGATGCTGGCCAGATGAGCTAAGTGGTAGAAATGAATGTTTCTTCCTTTTTATACTTGATAGGAACACTGGCATTCCTAGCGTCTTCAACAATCAACATGCACGGGGCCGGAAAAGTTTTGTTACCTCTGCCTGATCTCGCCGTGGCCAGATCTGCGCCTCCCGCCGCTTTGACGCCGCTCCGCTGCCTAGATCTGTTCGCCCCACGCCGCCGGAACCGCTTCCACAGAGCCGCCGCCGGTCCGCTCCTCCATCGCCTAGATCCCACCGCCGCCGGTCGCCCGACGATCCCACCGCCCGACGTCCACGCCCTCGCGCCGTCGTTGATCTCGCTATCCCGCCGGATCTGAGCCGCCGCCAACGGATCTGCGCGACGTGGAGAGGCGGTGGTGGCAGCGAGACGGCGGTGTAATAGGTGGCGGGGCGGGTGGAATAGGCGGCGGCCGGAGGTGCGATCGGAGGCGGCGCGGGCGCGGCACTGGAGAGATGCGGAGGCGCGGGCACAACGACACACACACACAGACACAGTGACACAGGCACACAGCGGGTTGCGAACTTGCGATCCGGATATGCCTGAAGGGCTGGGCTCAGTGGGCTGCGGCCTGCGGGAGTGCGGGTTGCCTTATCCGGATATCCGGATAAGCACAGTTCCGGATATCCGGATCAGGAGCCGGATCCGTCGGATAACAGTTGAACCGGATTCGGATCCGGATCCGAAATAAAATTATCCGGATCCGATAAGTTCCGGATCCGGATCCGAAAATATCCGATCCGATTGGTTCCGGATCCGGATTCGACCGGTCCGGATCGGGAAGATCCGGATCCGTTTTCATTCCTATTCCCTAGTGGTCGTGCTAGATTCGACTACATGGTCGTACTTGTGTTGGACTCGACTACTTGGTCGTGCTGAACTCGACCACGACCACTCCACCAACTTTGGTCGACTTCAACCACGCTGACAATTGACGATTTCAACCACTTTTCAAGCGACAATGAATTTTGGAGATCAACTCTACTGCTTCCTTACTTGCACAAACAACCCTTGGTGTGCTCATGATTTCTCTTCTTGACTAAATCTGAGAACAAGCAAAATCTGAGAACAAGCAAAGTTAGCACTATTAGGTAGTATACTATTCTCATCAAAATTAAATTCAATGAGGAACAGATTCATTTGTTATTGTAATTGTTTAGCTCAATCTTAAGTCAATGAATCTTTATATATTTTATGTTTATCATATGATATAGAGATAGATGATACGTTGTTAGGAATGTTCTCACCAGAGCCCCTTGCCAAATTATGAGTAGTCCATTAATATATAGCAAACTCATTACAAAAAAATATTGTTTATATTGTTTTACTTTATCATGTTATTGCATTATTATTATTTATAAACAAAAGATTAGTTTCATTAAAAGTAACATGTTGCTCACATATTCACTCAAACAATTAGATTGTCTGCCCACACAACAAGAGGTCATAGGTTTAAATCTTGATCACCATTATTTTTATGTCTGTATTTAGTAGAGGTATTGTGTTAGTGTGTATGTGTGGGGATGAGGAGTGAGTAAGATAGGTAATTGGGTGGGATGGGTGTTGCTATTATAGTAAATACTATTATTTGTAAAACAGTTTTTTTTTTTTAAAAAAAAGTAATATGGACTTACAAGAGCAGATTGAGAGTGCAAAGAGGAACAAACAAATTCATGTTATTGCATTATTATTATTTATAAACAAAAGATTAGCTTCATTAAAAGTAACATGTTGCTCACATATTCACTCAAACAATTAGATTGTCTGTCCACACAACAAGAGGTCATAGGTTTAAATCTTGATCACCATTATTTTTATGTCTGTATTTAGTAGAGCTATTGTGTTAGTGTGTATGTGTGGGGATGAGGAGTGAGTAAGATAGGTGATTGGGTGGGATGAGTGTTGCTATTATAGTAAATACTATTATTTGTAAAACAGTTTTTTCAAAAAAAAAAAAAGTAATATGGACTTACAAGAGCAGATTGAGAGTGCAAAGAGGAACAAACAAATTTTGAAAATGCGATGATTTAGCTGGTGAATTGGTGAGCACAATTTCAAAAAGTATAGGTCACTGTATTTTGATTCTGCCTTTTTAAGTTTAATATGCACTTTGCCTATACTTTGTATATACCATCGATGAGTTATCCAAATAAATTCGTTGGAAATTTGCAATAACATGACACTAACATGCTTTTTTGCTTATCTACAACAAAGGTGCCATGCGCCATATTCTTCATCTTCTCGGCCGCCCTGCCGGCCTTCGTCGGCCCGCGGCACGAGCACCTCACCCACCCGCGGACGACGGCGGAGGACTTCATGGTGCCTCCCCGATGGATCCCCTTCTCCTCCACCCTCGCCTACCGCCGCCACGAGGCCGAGTGGTTCGCCGCCTCCTTCCGCCCCAATGCCTCCGGCATGTCTGACATGGACCGGTTCTGGGAGATAGAGCAGCATTGCCGCCTCAACATCTGCCGGAGTTGTCCCGAGGCCGAGCCCCGCTTGTTCCCCCTCCTCACCGACCTCTTCGCGAAGCCCGCCGTCCCCGCAGGCTTTCTCTACCCAACCGACCTCATTGAAGATGACCCCAGCGACAAAAGTGAGCTCTTCAGAGATGCCCTGCGATGGCTCGACGACCAGCCTTGTAGGTCTGTCATTTACGTCGCTTTCGGGAGCGAGGCGCCGATGACAATGGAACAGGTGCGAGAACTTGCGCTTGGATTGGAGCTCGCTGGCGTGCGGTTTTTTTTGGTACTAAAGAGGCTGAGCGGTCACATAGGCGAGCTGTTGCCTGAGGGATTCGAGGAGAGGGTGGCCGGGCGCGGGGTGGCGACCACGGTGTGGGTACCGCAAGTGCGCGTGCTCGCGCACGGCGCAGTGGGCGCGTTCCTGACGCACTGCGGGTGGAGCTCCATCATCGAAAGCTTCCGGTTCGGGCACCCGCTTGTCATGCTGCCGCTCAACAACGACCAGGGCCTCATCGCGCGAACAATGACGGAGAGGGGGGTCGGCGTGGAGGTGGCGAGGAACGAACGCGACGGGTCGTTTGATAGGGACAGGATCGCGGCTGCGGTGCGGCGGGTGATGGTGGAGGAGGAGGGGAAGGAGTTGGCGCGTAATGCCAGGGAGTTGCAAGTGGTTTTTGGCGACACGGCAAAGCAGGAGCAGTATGTTGATGAGCTCGTGGAGTACTTGCAACGCTATAAAAATGGCAATTTATGAGCGCTATATGGTGTTTAGATTGTGATTTTCTTAGCTGCTTGAGATTAAGGTGTATCCATCTTTCTTTTTTTTTTTTGTATGAACCGGAGAATTAATTATTGGAATGGCTATGGCCCACCAAATTGAACTACGCCATGTATCTTCAGAGAAGTTAAAGGTAATTAGGGTGTAATCGGATCAGATTCGGTTGGATAATCATCATATCAAATCCAAATCTTATTAACTTTAATCGAATTCGAACATAAATTCGGATATATTCGGATTTGGATATGAATCGGGTAATTATTGAATTCAAATTTAAATCGGATTTTTACTCCATTCGGATCGAATTCAAATGTTATTCAGATTATACTCCTGTTTTAAGGAGATGGCCGTAGGGAGGCGATGTGGACACGGGGAGACGGCCACGGGGAGGCAGCTTGGACGCAGGAGGACGAAAAGACACTTTAGCTAAAACTTGACCAGCAACAAGAACTAATCACGAATTAAAACTCGATAAAGCAAACTAATTCACAACTACAGAAATGCAGTCCACTAACCCTTATTTTCTAACGGTTGTATGTAATTTGGGAGAAAATCATTAGTGTACGAGGACCGCAGTGGAGAAGAGGTTTTGTACTAACGGTTATGGTCTAGAAAACCGTTAGTGAATAGCACGTCATTTGTACTATACGAATCGTCAGAAGAGACGAAATTGTACTAACGGTTTGTCTTTTGTAACAGATAGTGAAATTTCTGTATTTTTACTATCGGTTAGTATTGTATGAACCGATAGAATATAGGACATTGTACTAACGGTTTGTTTTATTCAACCGATAGTAAAATGATGTCATATATACTAACGGTTGTAGTTTTGAACCGTTAGTAAAATTGGACAGCTTATATAAAGTCTCCTATTCTTCTCTAACGGTTCTTGGCAGTGAACCATTAGAAAAAGGTAGGTTTTGAACCGTTAGTAAAACTGGACAGCTTATATAAAGTCTCCTATTCACCACACTCTACCACACCGCCTCCTCTTTCTCTCTCTCTCTCTCTCTCGGCTCTCTTCTCCAATCCTCCAAACCCTAGATCTAGGCCATTGACGGCTTAGATTGCACCGATGCCACAGCAGTATGCGCTGCCGCCGCAGCCGCCGCCCATGTGGAGCTAGGTGCCGCCTCCGCAATCTGCCTACGAGCAGGCGCCGCCACCGCAGCCGTACTACGCCGCGGCGCTGGCTGCCCCGGCGGCATCGGATGAGGTGAGGACGTTGTTGATGGGCGACCTGCAGTAATGGATGGATGACAGCTACATCTATGGCTGCTTTGTAAGCACCAGAGAGGTATACGTCTCGATGCAAGTTTTGGTTATCGACCCGGGAAGCGGGGGAAACCTTCAATTGATGAGGTACGCTAAATGTGAAATGTGACCTTTGCACCCTTTGAGTGAAATGTTTTTCTTCAATTGACTAGTACATCTCTTTCTGAGCTCCTCTTGTGTTTGGCCAACAGCATAGGCGCCCCTTCTATGGAGATGTTTTTGAAGTCATATAATAGGATGAACTAAACTATGATGTATAGTTAATTGATTTCATTGTGTTATGAACTTTTTTTTTCCAAGCCAAGGTTCTAGAATGTGTAACCTGAACTGAAACTATTGGTTAACTGAATGTTGTACTATGTTGTTTTCAGGAATAGCTGTTAACCGGAGCAAGCAATGGGGAGATTTGGAGGAGGAGGAAGAGGAGGAGGAGGAGGAAGAAGAACAGATGGAGGAGGAAGACATGGAAGAAGACATTTAGTCTGTTGACACCATCTCAAGGTACTACCATAATTTTTTAACAACAAGACTCCATAATCAGAGGATTTGGTAGCAGTAAAATCTCATACTCAACCTTCGAAACTCAAGTTCATGTAGGACTATCAAATTTCAAGTTCATTTAGGACTACTTTTCTTTCAATAAATTTCAAATTTTTTCTCTTAGCCTTGAATTTATTGCAACTCCTAAATTAGGGTATCCTTTCTTTTCCACACATAGAATCTATTCACAGTTCTTTAATCAAACCTCATTCATGATTTATTACTTGCAGATTACACTTACATCCATGAAGAGGTGTGATGCAAGTATGCACTCATTATCATCATAATTATTCTCGAGGGTCACAATTAAGAGAAGTACAACTTGTTGTAAAGAGCTTAAACCCAAAACAAGACAGCGGGAGTGTATGCAACGTATGACTGCTGCATGATTGTGTAAATTTACTTCAAATAAAATGCCAAACAAGTGTTTAATTGATGAATCTAGAAAATGATTGTCTTATGGCCAATTTTCCACAATTAACTTACTATTTAAACATATTCTAACAATTTGACCCTTCTTGATCACTTTTGATACAAACTACTGTACGTCTTAGAATATGTACCTATTCTAACGATTCACTACTAAGAACCGTTAGAATATAGTCATCTATTCTAACGGTTCTTAGTAGTGAACCGTTAGAATATAGTCATCTTTTCTATTGGTTCACTATTAAGAACCGATAGAAAAGAATATATGTTTCTAACAGTTCTTATTAGTGAACCGTTAGAAAAAAGTATGCTTTTCTATCAATTCTTATTAGTGAACTGTTAGAAAAGAATACTTTTTTCTAACTGTTCACTAATAAGAACTGATAGAAAAAAGTATTCTTTTTGGTTTGAAACCGTTAGAAAAGAGTTAGCTGTGTTCTATCGTGCCGATCACTAACGGTATAAGAACCGTTAGTAGAGAAATGTTTTGAACCGTTAGAAGAAAACATTTTTGTAGTAGTGTAAATTAACAAATTAAAATATGAAGCTTGGTAATATATTTTTGTTGGCAATTTTTTTGGACTCTAGGACTTAAAACCCAAACTACTAATCTATAGAGTAAAAAGGAAAGATTCTACAGTGGAAACTATAGCTCTGATACCAGATGATATGAACACGCCAGTAAAGAACGCATTCACAGAGGGTGGCTCGATCTTCATGACGTAGAATCTGGATAACTAGTATCTGAAGATACCTGGATAACTAGTATGACTTGACGAAACGAGATAGCCAACACTTGTAGAACAAGGACCTGTGTATCAATGAATTTGTCCAACCACACTCTGAATAACCTATCCACACGGCCACGCACGGAGTTGGCGCACATATAGGGTGATCACAAAGATTGTTCGAGCAATTTCAGAGTAAATCACAAGAACAAAAGATTAAGAGATTCAACTCTCAAGTAAAATTAGGGTTTCTGTATTCAATCTAAAAAAATATCAATATCAATGTTGAGTTTCTAAAACTATGATCATACCTTTCTTTTATAGAGGGTGGTTGATCCGGGAGGATATTTGGGTCCTTCAAGTCGAATACTTCAGGTCGAGTTCGGAAAGGATTCACGACCTCGGAAAGGGTTCGTGACCTTGGGAAGGATTCGATCTCTGATCGGATTGTATTCCAATCAATATATATATATATATATATATATATATATATAACTGAGTCCTATCTGTTTATGTTTAGTTAGTTGTCTGCGTCTAATACGTTTAGGTTAATTGGATATTGAGTCTGACACGTATTCATACGATCGGACTATAAATACTTTCTAATAGATCGAGTTTAGTATCTAGCAGCTATCTACCTTTGACATAGATCAGATTGAGTCTAGTTCATTGCTCGACGTAGGCGAGTGCGTCCTAATGTTTGATGCGTACAAGATCCCTCTTTTCAATAAAAAGTTGTGCTATATTTTGAACTGTGTGTTCATTTACTTCGGTTTCGGTAATTCCAAGTAAGATCCCATTATTTCGTATATTTAACATCTGGTCGAATATAGCCAAAACCTAGTCTATACCGTAATCAGAGCAACTATCCTGTCCTGTGGATGGTGTAGACTCGCTAGGGTTACAAAACCTCCGACGAAACTCCGCAAGAAGCTCTTGCAGCTGAAGGTGAACACGTGTCTCCGAATATGTCTGATGATACCTTCGTTCAAGCTAACCTAGCCGATCAAGTGGCTAAATTCTCCACCGACATGGATACTGTGCTTACTTGGATTAAGCAATAGGCCATGGCTGTATCTTCTGAAGTTGATGTTTCAAAAGGTAAGGTTAAGGGTGTGAAGATTGGTGAAGACTTGCGTAGGCCGGACGAAGATGAAGATGAAGACGACCATAAGGCCGATGACCTCGCCAATACCTCCTTAGCTGTCGGATCTTTCAAGGTCGAAGCTAAGGTTGACATACCCATATATGATGGGGTGATCGATGCCGAGAAGTTAGATTCTTGGATTGACTAGCTTGAGACCTACTTTGACCTACGAGGGTTCAGTAGCGCTCAAAAGGTGAAGTTCACACCTTTGAAGATGAAGGACCAAGCCAAGACATGGTAGAAGGCCCTTGTCGCTAGTGGTGAAGTTAACGACCTCGAGTGGGGTCTGTTCAAATGACTTTTGCGATAAGAATTCTACCCGATGGGTTATCTCGAGGAGAGATGGGATCATTGGCACAGATTATATCAACGATGCAATCAATCCATCCAGGATTATACAACGGAGTTTCGGAGACAAGCAATAGTCATTGGCATCTTGCTCTCTGATCCTCAAGTTTTCCGAAAATATACATCCGGACTTCAAAATCAATCAATGCTGAGTTAAGCCTGTTCGGCGTCCAAGACATCACAACCGCGAGCACGACTGCTATGGCGATCGAGAAGAAGAACAAATCCCGCAACGACAAGAAAGAGAATTCGACCTCGTCAAAAGGAAAGTTGAGTCCGAAGAAGAGTACTCCAAAGTCTAGTATGAGCAACTCTTGTGATCATTGTCATGTTGCCGGGCATACAAAGGATAAGTGCTACAAGCTCCATTCTGAGCTTCGACCAAAGAGAAACGAACCAGGGAAGATAACAGCTATGGCTCCACTCACAACCGTATCTGTTGGGTTGGTTTACATCCAATGTGAACCAACAGATCACAAGTCAGTGTGTGTTGAAGTTTGCAATCTCTGCTCGATATATCTATAAGGTTCAATGCGACGTTATTCCTATCGATATTTGTCAGGTAATCTTTGGGAATCCGCTCTTGTATGAATGAGACGCTCACTTCCATCGATGAGCACAAGAATGCGAGCTCACTAAAGACAAAGTTAAGTTCGTTATCGGTAGAGACATCCATGTTGACGAGGATTGTTAGCTGTCCTAACGCCTCCATGGTCGCATATAGCGCACCATGGCCATAAGTACCTTCCCATGATCGCCAAGGGAAGAAACACCGTGTAATCCAAAGGTGTTCTGGATATAACCTAGGAATCATGTTTATTTCGTGCAGACTATTACAATGCACCTATTATCGTAAAATCCATATCTTATGCTATATCCGCGGACATCAGGGTCGCAAAGATATCTCCCTACGACCAAATTTCCTCACAGATACAAAGTCCAATATCATCACAGTTGTTGCAAAGGTGCATGATCACCCTTCATCATAACCGTACCTTGATCCTTATGCTTATTCACGAGATAATCATAAGTCCCTAGCAAGGTAACCGTCGAAGGAGGTTAGGATAGTAAAGCAATTCCACGACGGCAAGTCAAAACTGCTTAACTTCCACGTAACTATGATTTACGGCAACCACCATGTATCTACGACCCCACAGCTACCACCTCGACGCAGTTAAGAGTGATCGTGGGATGTGCCTTCAGGAGGACAACCGATGATCTCATCGGCAAGTATAAGAAGGCCTTCAAGGGAAGGATCAGGGATGAGGACGATCGACTACAGAGAAGACTAGGCTTAGCCAAATAGGATTAGCTAGCTCACATACATTGTAACAATCTCTCTGTAATTCCTTTTCCCACATAGTTAAATACACAGGATGTAGGGTCATTACTCAGCTACGAGGGCCCGAACCTAGATAATTCTCCCGTGTCTTAGATTCGTAGATACCTTGAATGCCTTGGGAATTTGTCTAATTGGTGTTGATCGAAGGATGCCGACTAGAGGGGGGGGGTTGAATAGGCGGTTTTAAAACTTTTCTTCTAAATTAGGGTTTATCAACCTAAGATTGCTATAACAAATCTTCTAAGGATATGAAAGACAATTCAATTCAGATTTAGCACTTTCTATAATATTAATAGCAACAATTCAATCACAATGAAAATTAAGCAAGTAGTAGAAGTAACCGAAGAGATCAAGTTTTTCCCGAGGTCTCGGAAATTTGCCGATTTCCACTAATCCTCGTTGAAGCGCTCTTCACTCGAGCTTATGCTTCGATTCCACTAGGGGTAGCCCTTCTCCACTTCGGATAGGCGAGCTCCAAGCCTTTACAACCACTCGCCGGGCCTCTCCGACACACCGTCGATGGAGAGATCGCCGGACCTCCCGGGTCGTCTAGGTGACGGCAATCACCAAGAGTAACAAGCCTAGAACCTTGCTTGATCAACCTCAAAGCTCAATGAACACAATGCAAATGCAAGAAGGCTTGGAAGCAAAATCACTCAACTAGCACTCAAGAATTCTCAAATTTTGACTTCAATTGCTAGAGAATGAATGTGAGAGGGCTTGCACACTGTTGCTCAGGGTTTATGAGATGTATATGCTGTGTACTAGACATCTACAACAGTGATCTATTTATACTCTCAACAAAAACGGTCGAAATCAAGAAGATTGGGCGAAAATTGTACTGGCTGGACATTGTCCGGTCACTTCGGACAATGTCCGGTCAGTACAAAAATTTTGACCGTTATTCACGTGAAATGCGAGTGTCAGTAGCCATTTGGATTAAATTGTGAAGGCCGGACAAATGTATTTGTCCGGACAAAATGTCCGGACAGATGCATTTGTCTCTGTTGACATCCCTGTTATAAAGTGATTTGTACACGCCAGACAGATACATTTGTCCAGACAAAATGTCCGGACAGATGTATCTGTCTCTGTTGACACTTAACAAAAACCACTCCCGATTTTTGTATAGGCCGGACATATGGGATTTGTCCAGACAAAATGTCCGGACAAATAGATTTGTCTCTGTTAACACAGCCCTTGCAGTAGCCCAGATTTTGTATTGGCCGGACATTGTCCGGTCACTTCGGACAATGTTCGGTCACTTCGGACAAAACCTCCGGACAAATACATTTGTCTCAATTCAATGTGCTGTTAACATTTGTACTGACCGGACATTGTTCGGTCACTTCGGACAATGTCCGGCCTTCACCGGACAGATGCACCGGACAAATGTATTTATCTCTGTTGCACTTGTTTGCAAAGTTCTGAAATTGTTTGTATTGGCCGGACATTGTCCGGTCACTTCAGACACTATCCGGCCAGTACAAAACGAAAACAGACTTCTGAAATTTTTACTCAACTTTGATTTGGGGCAAAAGAAAATGCAAATATGCTTCTAAAAACTTCAAGATTGATCAAGATACTTGCGCTAAGACCCCTCTTAATAGTACGACCATCTAACCTAGAAAATTTCAAAACGAGAAGACGCTAGGTTTAGGTATTTGTACTCTTGTCGAGATTTTCGTCGTTTTCGCTTCATGGAGTCTTGATAACCTTGCTTTGTCTTTCCTTGATGATTTCTCCTTTGATTTACCTGTGTCTCACATACAGAGGTTAGTCGCAAATCTCTCGGATGTCATTAATCACTAAAACCCTAATTAGGGCTCAAGATTCAACAATCTCCCCCTTTTTGGTGATTGATGACAACCGTTATGCATAAAACATATGGATATCAAAAATATGAGTGTAAGCAAGAGATGCTCCCCCTGAATCTTGCATTCAAGTTCATAAACCTGTTCGTAACAAGGTATAACGAGATATCCATACGTATCAACACATACATACATACACAAGAGAGATAACAAAGCAGCATTTTTATAACAAAGCTATTTCCATGTTCATGTTCATACATTCATAAACGATAAAACGACGACATAAACATAACAACATCACACATATCGTCCACTGATAAACATATGACATAATAACACATATACATAACATAACTCTCCCCCTTTGTCATCAAACATCCATAAAAGGAGAGAAGACATAGATACAAATGATCATAGATACATGAGAAAGAGAATCTAGGACTGCGGAGGATGATCGGAAGAAGAATCGCCGTGACGACGACGCTGATATTGGCCTGCGTCGAATCGTCCCCGCAGCTCAGAGATATCCTGACTCATGGAATCGATGCGAGGCTCTATGACGTTGAGACGATGGTCGATGGAGCTCAATCTAGTGTCAACCTCATCGAAGCGAGTCTCGAATCGCATGGACATCTGATCCAGCCGCTCCATGATCATCATGTATGGAGCTGAGACGTCAGGGCTCTGGGATATAGAGTAGGACTGAAGTGGAGAGGGAGCTCCCGCGACCGGAGACATAGGCTCATCTCCATGAACCGGTGATCCAACTTGATTTTCATAGCGAACAAGGAACCCCAGGCTCTTCAACCGGTAATACTCCATAGAAGTAGGACGGGAGGCTCGATGCAGTCCAAAGTAGGTCAGAGTATGAGCAATGAAAGGTGCGAAGGGCAAAAGCCTCTTCGGGTCCATCTGAATTTCCTGCATCTCGTGGAACATGAACTCCACAAAGTCGAAAGGTGTCTCGTCAACTTGGGCTCTCAGAAGTCGCAGCATGGTAGATGTGACAGCCCCGCGATCTCCGGTTTTTGGCAAGATAGTCATGCGGTTCAGCTTTTCTAGAATTGCCACCGGAGGAATCAGTTGAGAGACTTTACCAATATTTGGATCTGGATTGTCGAAGAGATGAGCCACGTCTTCAACTCGAACTTCATCAAAGGCGAAGAGGCTGTTGTCAACATGCTCGATCTGTAGAGCCTCTTCGAACTGTGCCTTGGTGAGAGTCCTTCTGGAGTTGTTGTTCATGAAGACTACATGGGATCGATCCGAGGCAACATGAAGAGACGCGAAGAATGAGCGGATAATGTCCACGTTCCACTTCCAGTCTTCCTTCATCTCGGTGAAGGAGTGCAATCTGACAGCCATGAACTTGCCCCGGAGAGGATAGTGAACTTTGCTCTCGATCAAGTTCTAGTCAACGGCCTGATGCCCAAACACTTTGGCAGAGGAGAATCTGGTGTGATACTGAGACATCTGGAAGGCATTCCAGAAATTCCTCTCAGTACATGTCCTCGGATGCTCGTATGGGTTCTTTTGACAAAGTCGCCGAATAGCACTAGCGGTGAAAGTTGGATGGCCTCTGGGTTGCTCATCACCACTACTGCTGCTGCTATCGACAAAGTCGGAATCATCAACGGGAGATCCAACGGGAGATGCTGGAGCTGCATCATCCTCATCAATAGCCAAAGAGTCCCAGTCGATAGGTTGAGCCTGTTGAGAAGATCCAGGACCATGACGATGGCTAGTTTGCTTCATTCTTCCGGTCATAGTGACTCTAGAAAGAAAAGATAGATAATTTGTTCATGATATGACTCGAAAGAGGTGATAGGAAAAGCATGAACTAATCTTCGGATGGATATGGATGCATGACCTAGTTCTTATAAGAATCAATTTTTACTCATGCATTTGCTAATAGATGGTAGTTTGCCCTCCATATCATCCTTTTCTGCTCTTGATTCAATTTTGTTCTACTCAATTTGCTTTGATCAAAATCAAGGATCTAGGGCAATCTAAGGAAATCATTTACGATATTCTCATCTTAACCACCCATCTTGTGCATGGTAAATAATCTGAACAAATCTGATATAAATCCGTCATTTAACTCTACAGATTTGATTCTATTAGATCATCACATTTCCACACAAAACATAGTTGATTTTGTTCCAAAATCTAACCCTAGATGGCACTTTGATCTACTTATATCATGCATGTCTGTGATAAACTTCTATTTTGCACAAATCATCTTAAATATGATCACTCCTAGATGTTAATTTCATGAACCCATAACTAGATTTGACATGCAAACACATTTGAACAATTTCAAACCCTAGTATGGCATGAGATGTAATGCATGAACCAAAGAAGGAAAAGAAGAGAAACTGACCTAATCCAAGGAAGGAGGAGATGCACAAGAGATCAACTCTGAGGCCGGACGGGAGATGGCCGGACTGATCTTCTTGTCCGGAGAAGAGGAGAAGAACAGTGGAGAGCAGCAGCAACAGGAATATTTGATCGATTTGGGGAAGAAAAAGAATCACGGGAGGTTTTAATAACTGAACCGATATGCACAAGCCGGACACTGTCCGATCTGACCGGACACTGTCCGATATGACCGGACAAAGTCCGATCTGGCCGGACACTGTCCGGTCAGTTCAGATTCGCTTCTGAATTTTTTGCAATTTCTTCCGATTTGACTCAAACAGAGGTTTGAATTTTGGATAAGCTCAAATATCATGTTTGGAATATATCCAGCTAGCTTTGAGAAGAATTTTGAGAAGAATTTTGAGAGAAATCGACTTTGGGATGAGCCTCCGAATCGCGTTTTGGGAAAAAAGGGTAAAACAGGACGGTTTTTCACCAATTTGTCAAATTTCCATGAAACTCGAATTTTTCTGAGATGTTTGACCTTGTATGAATTCTAAATACTATTTCAAGCCAAAACATGGAAGAGATCTTGGCTCAAATAGCGAAATTCAGAAAATGCACATTTTGGGTATTTTCGTGTCAATGCTCGTTTTCGGGCGATTTGCAAAATGTGATAATTTTCAAACCATAGGTCTTTTGAGAAAAAGTTCAACATGAAATGTCTTCGAATGACTGATCTCTAAGTGTTTCATGTAGAAAATTTTTGTCAAAACTCAACCGATTTTGATTTATAGAAATAAGTCATTTTAGGTCAAAACAAGATCCTTAGATGTTCAATTTTGTCAAAAATCAACATTTTAGCTCGAAATCCTTTCTTTTCACTTTCAAAACCTTTGAGAACATATTTGAAGGATATTTTTGAAGATTTTGTGTTATTTTAACACATTTTGAACATTTTGGCACTTTTTAGCCCTTTTGATTTTAAAATTGACCCTTTTGATAAACAACATGCATATTTTTTCTTTTTGTACACAATTTTGGGGTATACACGCATTCAATGATCTTGAAGTTTCTCCCCCTTAATGTGTTCTCCGAGTTTTGTTGAAAAACCACAAAGTGGTGAATTTTTGGACTTTTTCTTCAAAATAGGAAGTGATTGGCATAGATGCCTACATTTGATTGGATATATAAATTTATAGCCAAGAGTATATATGCTAGACACAATCAAACTAACAATCAATTCAAGATAAGCAAGAGATCAAATAACATTTGAAATATCAATGACATTCAATTCATTTCTTAACTTGCTAAATCTTGACTCATCCAAGGGTTTAGTGAATAGGTCCGCTAATTGATTTTCGGTTGAAACATGACTAATCACTATATCCCTTTTTGATACATGATCCCTTAGAAAGTGATGTCTAATGTCAATGTGCTTTGTTCGAGAGTGTTGAACAGGATTGTTGGCAATTTTAACGGCACTCTCATTATCACATAAAAGCGGAACACAATTGACTCTTATGCCATAATCTAATAAGGTTTGCTTCATCCAAAGAAGTTGTGCACAACAACTATCGGCCGAAATATATTCCGCCTCGGCGGTTGAGAGTGCAACTGAATTTTGTTTCTTTGAAGTCCAAGAGACTAATGATCTTCCTAGAAGTTGACAACCACCGGAAGTACTTTTTCTATCAATTTTACAATCGGCATAATCAGAATCCGAATATCCTAGGAGATCAAAACTAGCATTCTTAGGATACCAAAGTCCTATGTTTGGTGTATGTTTTAGATATCTAAAGATTCTTTTTACTGCAGTTAGGTGGCATTCTCTAGGAGTAGCTTGAAACCTAGCGCACATGC
Source organism: Pharus latifolius (assembly GCA_019359835.1). Classification (NCBI taxonomy): domain Eukaryota; kingdom Viridiplantae; phylum Streptophyta; class Magnoliopsida; order Poales; family Poaceae; genus Pharus; species Pharus latifolius. The sequence goes on along the minus strand of CM033319.1, from coordinate 84,357,746 downwards.
ATACACTAAACATAATATCAGGTCTAGAAGTAGTGAGATACAATAAACTATCAATCATAGAACGATATAATTTGAGTTCTACCGGTTTACCTCCCTTGTCCAAGTCCAAATGCCCATTTGTAGCCATGGGAGTCTTGATTGATTTTGCATCATCCATACCGAATCTTTTGAGTAAATCCTTCACGTATTTGCTTTGGCTTACAAATATCCCTTCTTTGATTTGGTTAATTTGGAGTCCAAGGAAAAAGCTCAATTCTCCTATCATGGACATCTCAAATTCCTTGGACATGTTTTCACCAAAAGCTTGGCAAAGAGATTCGTTAGTGGAACCAAAAATTATATCATCGACATAAATTTGACAAACAAAGAAGTCATCGTCTATGATTTTGGTAAAGAGAGTTGTATCAATTTTTCCAACTTTAAAACCTTGTGAAATTAAGAAATTTCGCAACCTTTCATACCAAGCCCTAGGGGCTTGCTTAAGACCATAAAGGGCTTTCGAGAGTTTATAGATATGATTTGGATATTTTGGATCTTCAAAACCCGGTGGTTGCTGTACGAACACAAGTTCCGAAATTTCACCATTTAAGAAAGCACTTTTAACATCCATTTGAAAAAGTTTGATTTCAAAACATGATGCAAATGCAAGTAAGATGCGAATGGCCTCTAGTCTAGCTACAGGAGCAAAAGTTTCATCAAAATCTAATCCCTCAATTTGAGAATAACCTTGTGCTACCAATCTAGCTTTATTTCTTACAACTATGCCATTTTCATCTTGCTTATTTCGAAAGACCCATTTTGTACCAATTATATTGTGATCATGAGGTTGTTCTACAAGTTCCCAAACATTATTTCTAGTAAAGTTGTTTAACTCATCATGCATAGCATTTACCCAATCTGGGTCCGCTAAAGCTTCATCAATGCATTTAGGCTCAATACTAGAAATGAAAGATGTATGTTCACAAAAAGATGCAATTCTAGAGCGAGTTTGGACACCTTTACCAACATCACCTATTATTTGGTTGACGGGATGATCCTTAGTGATGGTTTGATGAAGTCTTGGATTTTGCAATGTTTGATCTTCATTTTCCTTTATTTCCGAATCAAAATCAACTTGAGTAGGGGCCTCCGGAATCATAGAAGCTATTTCATTTTCTTGATCGGGTGACTTTGAATCTTCATCTTTGGGCTTGATATCTCCAATCGTCATATTCTTCATAGCTTCTCGTAATTCTTCATTTCCTACATTCTCAACATCTTCATACTCTTCTTGAGAGCCATTAGATTCATCAAACTCAACATTGCACGTTTCTTCAATGCATTCGGTTATGATGTTAAAAACACGATAAGCCTTACTAGTTGATGAATATCCAACAAGAAAGCCCTCGTCAACATGTCTTTGAAATTTTCCAAGATGCATGCGTTTTTTAAGGATGTAGCATTTGCAACCAAACACTCGAAAATATGAGATGTTTGGTTTTCTTCCAATAATTAGCTCATAAGGAGTTTTGTTTAACAAAGGATGAGTATAAAGCCGATTTATGGCATAACAAGCCGTATTTACGGCCTCGGCCCAAAACCTAGTGGGGGTTTTATATTCATCCAACAAAGTTCGAGCCATTTCAATTAATGTTCGATTTTTCCTTTCCACAACACCGTTTTGTTGAGGAGTATATGGTACGGAAAATTCATGTTTAATTCCAGATTCATCACAAAGCTCAATAAAGTCCGAATTTTGAAACTCTCCACCATGATCACTTCGAAGTTTCTTGATGGAGAATTCAAATTCATTTTCAACTCGTTTTGCAAATCTTTTAAACACACTTGGAGCATCGGATTTATGATGTAAGAAGAAAATCCAAGTAAATCGAGAGAAATCATCAACAATGACAAAGCAATAGTTACTACCACCAATACTTTGAGTTTCCGATGGACCGAACAAGTCCATATGCAAAAGCTCAAGTGGTCTAGATGTTGACAAAACATTTTTAGCGGGATGAGTACTAGCAACTTGTTTTCCCGCTTGACACACACTACAAAGTTTATTCTTTTCAAACTTAACATTTTTCATACCTAGGATTAAATCTCTTTTTAAAAGTTTGTTCAATTGATGCATCCCAACATGAGCCAAACGACGATGCCAAAGCCATCCCAAAGAATTTTTAGCTACCAAACATGTTGAAATGCAAGAGTCTTTTGAACCGAAATCAACCAAATACAAATCTCCATACCGAAAACCTTTGAAAATTAAAGACTTGTCTTCTAGACTTTCAATAATAACACCATTTGGTTCGAAAATGCATCTAAGACCCAAATCACAAATTTTTGCAACCGAAAGCAAATTGAAGTTTAAAGATTCAACAAGTAATACATTTGAGATGGAAAGGTTGTTTGTGATTGCAACTTTACCTAACCCAATTACCTTTCCTTTGCTATTATCACCAAACGTGATTTTATCAATATCATTGCAACCATTCTCAAATGAAGAGAACCGACTTCCATCACCGGTCATGTGTTGGGTGCATCCGCTATCAAGCACCCAATGCCTCCCACCGGTTTTGTAGTTTACCTAAAAGAAGGGTTAGACGCCTTTAGGTACCCAAACTTGTTTGGGTCCTTGAAAGTTAGCAACAAGGGTTTTTGGAACCCAAATTTTCTTTTTATGTTTATTTTGATAAGGTAAACCAATGAATTTTGCAATTACTTTTCCGTACTTTGTTTTCTTTAGCATGTAATGGGAGTGATACTTATTTTCTTTAGCTCTAGAAGTTGAGGGACAATTTTCCGGCAAATGATCTACATTATGGCATTTGTGACAAAACATATTAGTGGCCTTTACAAAAGTCATTTTAGTACTCAATTTCTTTCTTTTGTTCAGTTCATATCCTAAACCTTCCTTTCTAAATGAACATCGTTGTTCACTAAGAAATTTGTCTAAAATTTCTTTTCCTTTAAAGCATTTTGCTAGTCCTAGATTTAGTTTTTCCACTTGAGCCTTGAGTTCTAAATTTTCTAAAATCAAGTTTGAGTTGTTATCAACATTTTCATCACAAACATTTTCATGATTAATTTCTAAAGCATTGCAAGTGAATGATTTTGAATGAGAGACACTATGAGTTGATTCGTCTAGAATATCACACGTAATTCCTATTTCATTAGTTTGTTTAGAATCAATAATTTCATTTACTAGAAGTGCCTCATGTGAGTCATTTAATTATGCATATAACTCACTAAGTGTTGAATATTCTTTCTTAAGCATTTTGTTCTCCTTAGTTACTCTACCTAATGCCTCATTTAGTTCCATAACCATATCAACAAGGTCCTCATAAGAAGGTTCAAGATCCGATACCTTAGCATCATCACTTGCCATAAGACATAATGATGACTTGTCTTCAAACGAAGTGGCTTCTCCGATAGCAATTCCCGCCATTTTCTTAGAAGATGATGGTACTTCATCCTCCGATTTGGATTCCTCCGATCCGGAGTACCATTCACCAATATATGCTTGGCCCTTGTTTTTATTGTTATAGAACTTCTTGAAAAGCTTCTTTTTACCTTTTGTCCCTTCACCGTCATCTTTCCTCTCATATGATCTTTGATGATCACCCTTCTTATTTGGACATCTTGAGGCAAAGTGTCCCTTCTCATTACATTCATAACACGTAATGTTCTTGAATCCGGTCTTCTTGTGTGGTCCTCGTCTTTTGTCAAATTCAAATCCTCTTTTGTTGATCTTATTTAGGAGCTTGCGGGTTTTTCTCACAAGAAGAGCTAGATCACCATCGGAGCTTTCATCCGAACTATCCTCCTTGGCTTCCTCGACTTTTGCTTTAAATGCCAAGTTTTTCTTCTTTGATCCGGATGCTTCGACAATCCCTTTCTTTTCCTCTTTTTGCATTTCATGGGTAATAAGAGTACCCAAGAGCTCGGTAGGAGTTGTGGAAGAGAGATCGCCATTGATAAGCATTGTCACAATTGTATCAAAACTCGATGGTAAAATCATAAGCATTTTACGCACAATATCAATATCTTCAAATTTTGTACCTAAACCTTTGAGATCATTGATTAATAGATTGAGTCGAGTATACATGTCACTAACATTTTCAGATTCAAGCATGAAGAAGGAGTTGTATTCTCTAGTTAATTTAATTAGCTTAGCTTCTTTGACTTTTGATGTACCTTCGTGAATTACCTCTAAGGTTTTTCACATTTCATAGGATGTATCAAGATTACTAATGTGATTGAATTCACTTAAGTCAAGACCATTGAATATGGCATTTTTTGCTTGAGCATTTGCTTGAAGGTTTTTCGATTCTAGAGGTGTGAGATTTTCTAAGTCCATTGGAGCCCTAAAACCATCTCTAGTGATCCTCCATACATCAAGACTAATGGATTCTAGATAAACCGCCATCCTAATTTTCCAATAGCAATAGTTGTCACCCTTGAAGAAGGGGACCTTTCCATTATAGTTCTCTTTGATCGACGACATCCTCTCCCTAGACGGTTAAGCCTAAAATGAGAGACCTAGCGCTCTGATACCACGTGTTGATCGAAGGATGCCGACTAGAGGGGGGGGGGTGAATAGGCGGTTTTAAAACTTTTCTTCTAAATTAGGGTTTATCAACCTAAGATTGCTATAACAAATCTTCTAAGGATATGAAAGACAATTCAATTCAGATTTAGCACTTTCTATAATATTAATAGCAACAATTCAATCACAATGAAAATTAAGCAAGTAGTAGAAGTAACCGAAGAGATCAAGTTTTTCCCGAGGTCTTGGAAATTTGCCGATTTCCACTAATCCTCGTTGAAGCGCTCTTCACTCGAGCTTATGCTTCGATTCCACTAGGGGTAGCCCTTCTCCACTCCGGATAGGCGAGCTCCAAGCCTTTACAACCACTCGCCGGGCCTCTCCGACACACCGTCGATGGAGAGATCGCCGGACCTCCCGGGTCGTCTAGGTGACGGCAATCACCAAGAGTAACAAGCCTAGCACCTTGCTTGATCAACCTCAAAGCTCAATGAACACAATGCAAATGCAAGAAGGCTTGGAAGCAAAATCACTCAACTAGCACTCAAGAATTCTCAAATTTTGACTTCAATTGCTAGAGAATGAATGTGAGAGGGCTTGCACACTGTTGCTCAGGGTTTATGAGATGTATATGCTGTGTACTAGACATCTACAACAGTGATCTATTTATACTCTCAACAAAAACGGTCGAAATCAAGAAGATTGGGTGAAAATTGTACTGACCGGACATTGTCCAGTCACTTCGGACAATGTCCGGTCAGTACAAAAATTTTGACCGTTATTCACGTGAAATGCGAGTGTCAGTAGCCGTTTGGATTAAATTGTGAAGGCCGGACAAATGTATTTGTCCGGACAGATGCATTTGTTTCTGTTGACATCCCTATTATAAAGTGATTTGTACACGCCGGACAGATACATTTGTCCGGACAAAATGTCCGGACAGATGTATCTGTCTCTGTTGACACTTAACAAAAACCACTCCCGATTTTTGTATAGGCCGGACATATGGGATTTGTCCGGACAAAATGTCTGGACAAATAGATTTGTCTCTGTTAACACAGCCCTTGCAGTAGCCCAGATTTTGTATTGGCCGGACATTGTCCGGTCACTTCGGACAATGTCCGGTCACTTCGGACAAAACCTCCGGACAAATACATTTGTCTCAATTCAATGTGCTGTTAACATTTGTACTGACCGGACATTGTCCAGTCACTTCGGACAATGTCCGGCCTTCACCGGACAGATGCACCGGACAATTGTATTTGTCTCTGTTGCACTTGTTTGCAAAGTTCTGAAATTGTTTGTATTGGCCGGACATTGTCCGGTCACTTCAGACGCTGTCCGGCCAGTACAAAACGAAAACAGACTTCTGAAATTTTTACTCAACTTTGATTTGGGGCAAATGCAAATGCAAATATGCTTCTAAAAACTTCAAGATTGATCAAGATACTTGCGCTAAGACCCCTCTTAATAGTACGACCATCTAACCTAGAAAATTTCAAAATGAGAAGACGCTAGGTTTAGGTATTTGTACTCTTGTCGAGATTTTCGTCGTTTTCGCTTCATGGAGTCTTGATAACCTTGCTTTGTCTTTCCTTAATGATTTCTCCTTTGATTTACCTGTGTCTCACATACAGAGGTTAGTCGCAAATCTCTCGGATGTCATTAATCACCAAAACCCTAATTAGGGCTCAAGATTCAACAATTGGCTCCCTTCATCATCCCTCCCTTTTTGCATAAGATCGACGGAAGGACCCCCGGGTTCCAATCGTCGATAGCTAGCGCCAACCGTGGAGCCTTGAAGACATTTTCATCAAAGTTCATTGTATTCATGGATCCTTTCCTTGTCTACATGATTCCGAGAACGAATTCGATTTCAAGGATCATGTAGATGCTATGGATGAAGATAGCGTCCCCATCAATGGCGACGGCACTACCCTCGAGACTTGTCTTGGGGGAGCATCATCCTGGATTTCGACTACGTCTGTTGAACAAGCATCGAAGCAGGCAATTCATTTGCCCTCAGTTGAGGATGAGTACGTGCCACAGCCCGTTGTCCTAGACGACGCGGAAGAGGATAACCTAGAGCTTCGTCTGGAGAATTTCTCCCCAAATAATTTAAAGTCTCTCTTTGATTTCGAGTCAGACTCAGACAAGGATGAGATGCTTACTCCGTCTGCAAACTCTATTCCTAGGGAGGTCGTTGAACTTTCCGAGGAAACTCTTGAGCAGCATGCTATAATGTTTTAATTTGGTAGAATTTTACCCTAGGTTTAGTATTAAAAATGTGCAAAAATGATGCTTAAATTCCTTTCATACGTCATTTTATGTGACTTTTTGTGACATTTTTACAATCCGCTTTCACGTGTGTTGATCATGTTTCAAGGAACAAACGTACCAAATTTGGAGTTATTTCGACATCATTTGGATAGGAAACGAAGTGGAGAAAGAAGATGCTGAAAATCTGAAAAAAATAGTGATCTCAAGTTTTGGAGTTATTTTCTAATGTTTTCTTCCTCTAAACCCTAAATTCTTATTTTGGCAACAGACGTAACAGTTAAGCCTTAGCTAGAATTTAGGGGAGTTCTTGAGTCCGTAGTGCTTTGACACGGGACCCTGAACAGGAGAGAGGCTCTTACCAAACGTGATTGTGGAAGCGATCCTCTGACTGTTGACCCAGCGCCCCTAACTGGAAACTTAATTTGTCTTGGAAAACAATGGAAATTAACTCACAATCCTCGGAATTTGGATAGAATTACGCTGAATAGTTATGGAATTCCCGAAGCCATAGGTTTTAATTCCTGCTTCATAAATTCAAATTTCATACCTACAATTTACTGCTTTAAAACCCTAGATTGATAACTTTAATAGTAGAATTAGTTATAGAAAAACAACCCCAAAACTCGTTTAGACTTAATCAGTGATCCATTAAGCTAGAAAGATGAATATGCTTGTTCCTCGTGGAATTCGACCCTCAAGTGCTCAACGTTCAACCGTCCACATGCGGTATTACAAAATCACACCGTTTTAAGTGCGATCAAGTTTTTGGCGCTGTTGCCGGGGAACAACGGTAATTCATCTTTTTAGATTAATTTTTGCTAATATAAGTCAATCTCACTTCTCAATCTTGCTTGTATTTTTCTTTTTGTTTTTTTTCTTGTGCACCACTAACCTTTTAGGGAAGTAGTGCAAATCTGATACAATCAAGAACGAGCCACATTGGACAATCAAACACCGAAGGAACCCGAATCACCAAAGATGGGTGAACAAAAGAAATCTAAGGATTATGGAATCCCGTTCAGCATGGGGTTTCAGTCAGGTATTCTTAGACCAGCAATCGAAACAAATAATTTTGAAATTAATCCTGCACTATTAAACCTGATACAACAAAATCAATTCAGTGGTTTTGCCACAGAAGATCCTTCTTTGCATCTCCATATTTTTCTTGAACATTGTGATACTTTTAAAATTAATGGAGTTTCGCAGGATGCGCTACTACTGTGTCTCTTTCCTTTCTCTCTTCGAGATAAGGCAAGAGCATGGTTGTACACTCTACTGCCCGCTTCAATAGCAACGTACGTGGGATGAACTCTCATGAATTTTTCTCAATAAATTTTTTCTTCCATCTAAAACTGCATATATTCGAAACTAGATTGTTTGTTTTACTCATCAGGGAGGAGAATCACTCTACCAAGCATGGGGTCGGTACAAGGAACTTTTGAGGTTGTGTCCACACCACGGCCTAGAAAAGTGGCATGTAGTTCAAACATTTTATAACTCTTTGAATTACACGGCACAGATAAATGTTGACGCCGTAGCTAGCGGTGCACTCATGAACAAAAGTGTTGACGAAGCGTATGATCTAATTGAAGGTATGACACAAAACTACATGCAATGGGGGAATGAACACACTGCATCAAGATCAATCCAATCGCAGCACCAATTCCCTCAACAACAACAGTTGTACCAAGCACCATGGCCATCATTTCAGCAGCAACAACAACAACCATCATACCGGCCACCACATCAACGACAAAATCAACCTAAACAATCCAACATAAAGCGCATGCTAGAATCTTTTCTAGAAAATCAAGAGAAGGAAAAAGTTGCACTGAAGCAGAAGATCAACTCCATCTCTACACATGTTCGCATGCTTGAGACTCAATTCGTGCGAATGGCCAATCACGCACCAATGATTTCTAACTCTCTTCCTTCTCAACCTATCAACCCTCGTAATTCTGAACATATTAATGTTATATCTTGTGTTGATACTGTTGATTTGAAAGGTGCAGGAACTTTCCAAAAAGAGAAGGTGCAATTGGAACCAACAAAGATGACTACCGAGGATTCGAAGCTGACGACCGAACTTAAGTATGATGATCCACCTGTGCCGACAGACGACCTCAGAAAGGATGAACAATCAAAAGAAACAGAATCAGGTAATAATGAGGTAACACATGTTTCTAAACCGACTCCATCTTTTCCAAGTTGTTACCTCCAGTCTAGTTCTAATTACAAATCCTTTGATACCCTAAAAAAACTGAATGTGACTATGCCTTTTGCTGATCTTATCACTGAAATTCCTTCATATGGAAAATTCTTAAAAGAAATTCTTACAAATAAAAGGGATTTGGATGATTTAGAAACAGCTCAAATTGATATATGTGAGGGTATAATTGCTTTTCATATGGGGAATGAGGAAATATTGTTTAAATTGTCTGAAATTGCTAACTGCCCTATGTATGAGGACACCACATGTAGGATAGACCCTCTTGAGACTATATTGCAGGGTAAACAAATTGGAAATGATTCTCTAGATGATAACACAGAGGCGAGCAATAAAAAGGATGATCATGCCACTACAGACATATCATCGTTGCCCAATCGACTCTTAACAGTAAGAAATCATGACAATCCCTACGCGAACAAGGTACCAAATCTCACATCCCTTCCTTCCTCGGTGAAATATATGCTTCTTGATAGAGATAAACAAAATCCTATGCTTGTAGATGCCAATATAACTAATAAACCATCAAGTACATTGATCAATACATTAACACTACATCACAAGGCATTAGGATATTCTATTGATGATCTAATTGGTATAGAGCCTCCACACCGATTAAACCTAGCTACGATGAAAGCTAAAAAATCTGAATTGCTAGACAGTAGGCTTAGGTCTCCCATTGCACCAAACATTCAAAATCAGTATTGGGAACCTCCATAAAGATCGTGCTATGGTCTATGTCGAGCGAGACGTTAAACCAATGCTTATCGGGAGGCAACCCGATGCTTTTTCTTTCTTTTATTTTTCCTTTCTTCTTTCTCTTTCTTTTTCCTTTTATTTTTCTTTTTCTTTTTTAGGGGCAACCAAATTCAGATTATGACATTCAAGTCCACATCACAACATGTTCAAAAAAAAATCGCGAATCCGATGTGTGATCTCCAAGGTTTTCACTTGCAACGCCTTGGACTATACCATTGGAGCTATGTGGACCACAACATCCTCTTTCACTACGTCATCTTCCACCACGATCGTAAACGGTAATCTGTATCTCTTTCCATACATTGAGGACAATGTCTGATTTAGCTTGGGGGGTGTTCACTTAACCGTTTGCTTAGTTTAATTTAGCTTGGGGGTGTTCACTTAACCATTTTCTTGGTCTTTATCGAATCATCATTCCACCACATTCCATCATAAACTGAAAAAAAGAGAGATTTATCACTTGGAATGTCTAGTTTTGAAGATGATCTTTAATCAATTAGATGACTATTCTATCACATCTTTGCATATGATCCATTGAACTTAGCTCTTTTAAACATTTCAATTGCTTATGTTTAGTTTTTATCTTAAATTGACCATTAAAGATTGAACTTGTCTTTTAAATTATCATTGACTTCCTCCAAATTGAAGGTTTCTAATAAACTATTATCTAAAATTAACTCTCTTATGTCACTTTTTATGCCGAGATTGCTAATTGCCCTTCTCTTTAAAAATAAAAACGTGTAAGAGTGAAGTACAATCGACCCACTGGGGGGAGGCGGTGGTGAATCGTCGATTAGCTGGTGAAGGGAAGATTTACTTAACTTATGCACACAAAAATGTTATATTTTCAATAAAACGGTTGCTTAAGATGTGGCTTTGTCTAGTCTCGTGTAACGTATATGTGACCCGCTGGGGGGAGGCGGTGGTGAATCGTCAACCAACTGGTGAAGGGAAGGTATATGGAGCATTGAGGTTGCTTACAGGGGCTCGGGAAACCGACAAAGCTGCCTTTCTGTAAGTGCACTTAAGTAAGCGTCTTCAGCTGTGTCTCCTCTAGCCGCGACGGAATGATCCAGTAAAAAACATTCTGGCCAAGAGCACGAAAAAGTTGAAGAAGAAAAAAATAATAAATGAATAAATAAAAGAAAAAAGTGAATAAAAAAAAACAGAAATATAAGTGTTTTAATTTTCTAAAGGGCAATCTAACAAACTTTGTATAAATTGTAGTATAATGAGTGTTTTCTTTAGTTATGGTTTGTTCTAATTCCTATATGAAAGAAGTTGTCAAGATGATTTAATTGATTAAGCTCTATCTTTTCTAAGGTTGAAATTTGATAATCTGAATATTTGCAATTGGAGAGTTTAAATTGCTTAGATCAATTGCCTAATATGCATAAATGTGATGAGAGTTTTCAAAAGATTGTTTATAGAGAATCTGATTTACCAAGGCATCTCAATTTTTGAAAAAATTATTCACATTTTTTGCTTGAGGACAAGCAAAATGCTAGCTTGGGGGAATTTGATAAGTCTTAATTTGGTAGAATTTTACCCTAGGTTTAGTATTGAAAATGTGCAAAAATGATGCTTAAAATTCCTTTCATACGTCATTTTATGTGACTTTTTGTAACATTTTTACAATCCTCTTTCACGAGTGTGTTCATCATGTTTCAGGGAACAAACTTACCAAATTTGGAGTTATTTCGACATCGTTTGGATAGGAAACGAAGTGGAGAAGGAAGATGCTGAAAATCGGAAAAAAAGAGGAATCCGACCCGAAACCCGAATTCCGAGTCCAAAACAGACCCGTTAGTCAGTTTAAAGTCCAAATCTAAGATAATTTCCTTCCTAAATAAGTCTTGAGTTGTAACTGTTTAATTGTAGGACTTATGTATTATAAATAGAGAAACTTTTGGCTCAATTAGACATGCTTTTTCTTAGGTTTAGAAGCCGTTATGACTTAGTTTTTAGTCTAATTTTCTTAGTAGAGCCCCCTTCTCTATTTTATTGCTTTTGTAAGCCGGCAAGAACGACAACCCCAATTCTCAAGCAATCAAGTAAGTTTTTTTTATTTCTTATTATTATTTCAATTCTCAAGAAATAAAATAAGTTTTTATTTATTTTTTATTATTATTTCTGCATTCTTATGGCTTTTTGCGAGTAGATCCCTTCTAGGGTTAGAGATGACCTAATCCAGAAAGCGTGATTCTTTCTTGGTTTTGATCTCAAGTTTTGGAGTTATTTTTTTATGTTTTCTTCCTCTAAACCCTAAATTCTTGTTTTGGCAACAGACGTAACAGTTGAGCCTTAGCTAGAATTTAGGGGAGTTCTTGAGTCTTTAGCACTTTGACGCGGGACCCTGAATAGGAGAGAGGCTCTTGCCAAATGTGATTGTGGAAGTGATCCTCTGACTGTTGACCCAGCGCCCCTAACTGGAAACTTAATTTTTCTTGGAAAATAATGGAAATTAACTCACAATTTTCGGACCTTGGATAGAATTACGCTGAATGGTTATGGAATTCCCGAAGCCGTAGGTTTTAATTCCTGCTTTATAAATTCATATTTCGTACCTAAAATTTACAGCTTTAAAACCCTAGATTGATAGTTTTAGTAGTAGAATTAGTTATAGAAAAACAACCCCAAAACTTGTTTAGACTTAATCAGTGATCCATTAAGCTAGAAAGATGAATACGCTTGTTACTCGTGTAATTCGACCCTCAAGTGCTCAACGTTCAACCGTCCACTTGTGGTATTACAAAATCACACCGTTTTAGGTGCGATCATGATGCTAGGGAAGAACAAGAGCGAAAACGGAAAAAGGACCATGAGTGATCCGTTTGAGACCTAGTCGTGGTTTTCGCACTACGCTCGCCGAGATTCTAATATGCGGAATAGCGGGATCTTACTCGAAATTACTGAAACCCAAGTTGATCGAAAACATAGTTCAAAAGATAGTACAACTCTTTATTGAAAAGAGGGATCTTTACAAGTTGAACGTTAGGATGCACTCGCCTACATCGATGAACTATGTGCCTAAGACTCAAATAAGTTCAATGACTATTCGATGATCTAAACTATAAGTATTACAAAGTATTTATAATCGAATCATATGAGTACATAGCAGACTCAATAACCGATGGAAGGGCATGGGCATCTTCACCCCGGGTGGTCTGAGACGCCCCCCCATCCGGGTCAGCGTGACCGTGCCAGCGCCGGGGAGCTCAATATGCACCCGTGGAAGGGCACGGGCATCTTCGCCTTGGGTGGTCCGGAACGCCCCCGTGCCCGGGGGCTCAACATGCGCCCGAGGAAAGGTGCGGGCATCTTCGCCCCGAGTGGTCCGGGACGCCCTTGCATCTGGGTCCGTGTCACCGTGCCCGAGCCTGAGGGCTCAATATGTACTCGTGGAAGGGCATGGGCATCTTCGCCCCAGGTGCTCTAGGATGCCCCCGCACCCAGGGAAACGTGGAGGCATCTTCGCCCCGAGTGGTCCAGGACGCCCCCGCGTCTGGGTCCGTGTTATCGTGCCCGTGCCCGAGGGCTCAATATGCGCCCATGTAAGGGCACGGGCATCTTTGCCCCAGGTAGTCCGAGACACCCCGCGTTCGGGTCCGCGTCACAGTGCCTACACCTAGGAGCTCAACATGCGCCCGCGGAAAGGGCACGGGCACCTCGTTGCGAGATGCCTCTGGAATTGAAGAGGGCACTTGTCAAGCATCTAAGTCATCCATCCAGTGAATGGGCGATGGTGTCCCTCGATCCAACGGTTGCAGCTAGGGCTTTTTAGCCTTTTTGCATCTTTTGGAGGCTATATATACCCCCTTGTATCTCTCTTGTAAGACAAGTCCAATTCATTTTACACACACTAAAAGCAACAGGTACTCCCCTGGAGACCTCTCCCCGCAAGAGAACCTCCCTTGGGACTTACGTCCGGGGCGTGCCGACAGGACTAGGGTTCTCACTGGGACCCGAATCTATATAAGCTCTCCATGTTAATCTTTGTAATTGCCCGACGGGAGGTGACCCGTCACACGGTCAGCTCACGTCGTTATACACGTGTTATGCACGTCCAAAAACCTGTTTGTGGGATTCGTAATATCACAACAGATAGTGAACAAGTCCTCCGTTGAGTGATGGTCGTTAGGTGAATCCAAACCTTTCTTCTTTGGCATTGCCATCAAAGATAAGGTCGTATTCGGCTCATCGACCGAATTTACTTGGACAACTCCTTCAGGTGGAGCTGTAGTAGCTGTAGCTGTTCTCTTCCCTGGTCTGTTTCTCTTTGGTTGAAGCTTAGGATGGAGCTTATAGCACCTATCCTTTGTATGCCCGGCAACATAACAATGATCACAAGAGATGCTCGTACTAGACTTTGGAGTGCTCTTCTTCGGACTCAACTTTCCTTTTGACGAGATCGAATTCTCTTTCTTGTCGTTGTGGGATTTGTTCTTCTTCTCGATCGCCATAGAAGTCGTGCTCGTGGTCATGATATCCTGGACATCGAACAGGCTTAGCTCAGCACTGATCGATTTCTGAAGTCTAGATGTGTATTTCGGAACACTTGAGGATCAAAGAGTGAGATGCCAATGACCATTGCTTGTCTCCGAAATTTTGTCGTATAATCCTGGACAGATTGGTCGCGACTGTGATACAATCTATGCCAACGATCTTATCTCTCCTCAAGATAACTCATCGGGTAGAATTCTTGTCCTAGGAGTCGCTTGAACTGACGCCATGCAAGGTCGTTAGTTTCACCACTGGTGACAAGGGCTTTCCACCATGTCTTGACGTGGTCCTTCATCTTCAAAGGTGCGAACTTCACCTTTTGAGCGCTACTAAACCCTTTTAGTTCAAAGTAGGTCTCAAGCTAATCGATCCATGAGTCCAGCCTCTTGGCATAGATCACCCAATTGTATATGGGTATGTCAATCTTAGCATCGACCTTGAAAGATCCGACAAATAAAGAGGTGTTGGCGAGGTTGTCGATCTTATGGTCGCCTTCGTCTGGCCTGCACAAATCTTCACCAATATTCACGCCCTTAACCTTGCCTTTCGAAGCATAAACTTCAGAAGATACAGCCATGGCTTGCCGCTTAATCCAAACAAGCACGGTATCCATGTCGGTGGAGAGTTTAGCTACTTGTTTTGCTAGGTTATCTTGAACGGAGGTAGTGTCAAACATCTTCGGAGACGTGCCTGTAGGAACCGTCGGATGATCACCTTCGTTTGCAAGATCCTCTTGCGGAGTTTCACCAGAAGTTTTATAACCTTGACGAGTCTTCACCATCCACAGGATAGGATAGTTGCTCTGATACCAACTTGATCAGATTAAGACCTAGACCAGGTTTTGATCTAGCCTTGATCTGATTGAAATATAGACGGGCTTCGTCTATATTCAACCAAATGCTAATATGCGGAATACATGATCTTACTCAGAATTACCGAAACCCAAGTGATCGAAAACACAGTTCAAAAGATAGCAAAACTCTTTATTGAAAAGAGAGATCTTGTACACGTCGAATAATAGGACACACTCGCCTATGTCGATGAGCTATGTGTCTAAGACTCCAATCTAGACACAATGGTCTAAGCTAGAACTATTACAAGGGATTTATAGTCCAATCGTATGAATATGTATCAAACTCAATAACCGATTAACCTAAACATATTAGACTCAGACAACTAACTAAACATAAATAGATAGGACTCAGTTATATATATATATGAATCAGAATGCAATCCAACCAGAGATCGAATCCTTCCTGATGTCACGAATCCTTTCCGAGGTCATGAATCCTTTTTGAGGTCGACCTGAAGTATTCAACCTAAAGGACCCGAAGATCCTCCCGGATCAACGTCGAACATTGATCGCCCTCGATCTATGTCGATGACTCTAAGAACTATATGTTGGATATATGATTCGATCTGATCTACTATGAGGTAGATAACCAGGTAGATCTAAGTTCAATGATCTATCTATCCTATTACATGGTATTTATAGTCCGATCGATTGAGATCGTATCAGACTCGACAACTAACTAAACCTAATCGTATAGGACTCAGTTATGTATTTCATATCGGATTAACCGACCAGTATCGTACTACTAACGACCAAACAGAGTTCGAATTTGAATCTGAGTTCGAATCCTGCTGACACGTTCGACCTATTGAGATCCTCTCGGATCAATAACCCCATAATGCTACTACTCAAATCATGGAAATGTGTATAATGATTGGTATTTGATGCAAAAAATCAAGAAAAAGTTAGTTAAAATATAAAAAAAAGTTTAATACAACAATGAAGAAAACACTAAAGATAAGTGTTTTATGTGTTCTATAATTTGTTTTATTTCATACTCTTAAGTCGTCTTATACATGCAGAAATAAACAAATAAATCCAGAAAAAATTGTGATGAAATAATAAAAAGTTATGATTTTATTGAATTTGTCTTTTTTCTTCTTCTTATGTAAGATGATTTAGAATATATTTTGGTCAAGTTGTTGAACATATCTAACATGCACTACTATAGAATGCAGTCCACTAACCCCTATCTTCTAACAGTTATACGCAATCTGAAAGAAAACCGTTAGTGTACAAGGTCCGCAGTGGAGAAGCACTTTTTTACTAACGGTTAAGTTTTGGGCAACCTCTAGTGAAAATCACATTATTTATTATAATGGTTATCATAGTATGAACCATTAGAAGAGACAAAATTGTACTAATGGTTTTTTTTCTATAACCATTAGTAAAACCACGTTATTTATTCTAACAATTATTACTGTATGAACCGTTGAAGAGAGAAAATTGTACTAACGGTTTGTTTTCTGTAACCGTTAGTGAAACGATGTTATTTATTCTAATGGTTATTACTGTATGAACCGTTAGAAGAAAGGAAAGTTTACTAATGGTTGTGTTTTTGAACCGTTAGTAAAAGTTCCGCAAGTTAATTAACCCACTCGACCCTTGCTCTGCATCCTCGATCTCTCTGTTAAGTTTCTACCGTTCCACGCTCCAAGCTAGAGTGATCTGGGCAAGCTAGTTGGAAGGTAGTTAATTCGATCCCTCTCGGTAATATAAACTTCTCATCACCTCTCTCTCCCTCTCGATCACTCTCTCACTCTCTCCCTCTCTCTGTCTACTTCCAATTAAACTAGCTGTAGGTCCAAGCTAGGAGATTAGATAGCTAGCTATAGCTTGCTGAAGTTAAGCTAGGAATGATTTATGGCTGAAGTTAATAAGCTAGCTAGCTGGCTCTTACAATTAATGCATCAAGTTAGGGTTTCATATATCCATTGTGAGTAGCTGAATACATATAGCCTAATTGACCATGTGTCATGTATGCATGCCCTGAGTCATTAATTATTTTTTTCAATTTGTCAATTTTGTGAATTAATTGTAGATGGACCGGGAATATTGGATGTAAGGAATAAAACGTACTACTCTTGTGTATTTGGAGAGTGTGAATGGGTTTATTAAATTTGCTGAGCAAGCAAAGGCGAAGAAGGGAGAGAAAGATATGCTTTGTCCTTGTATAGATTGTATGAACTTAAAGAGGTTTAGCAACTCTAATCAGATTAAGAGCCATTTGATTCGTCATGGTTTTAACACACGATATGCCTGTTGGATATGGCATGGCGAAGATCTTGAGGAAACAAGCACCGGTACCAATCAGCAGGACCCAGAAGTGGATTGCAGTAATGATGATCATCAAAACCTTGATAAAGTTCTTTCGGATGTACATGTAGATGATGAAAATTTAGATGAATGTTATGTGTTGTGGAAGAAGATTACAGTGAAAACGATTTTAGTAAATTTGAGAAATTGATCAACTTTGGTATAAGTGTAGGGACTGAATTTATCACAGTGAATGTGAGGAGGTAAAGAAAGGGCCTCCGGCTAAAACTGTGTGGTATTTTCCTGTGATTTCTAGATTGAAACGGCTGTTTACAAATCCGAAATATGCGAAGTACTTGCGTTGGCATGTTGAAGGCCTGAAACAAGACGGAAAACTAAGACCTCCAGCTAATTCTATTCAATAGAGAAACATTAACAGAACATTTGGTGAGTTTGGCGGCAAAGTGAGGAATATAAGCTTTGGGCTGAGTACAGATGATATGAATCCACAAGGAAATATGAGCACTCGGCATAGCACTTGGCCGGTTCTTTTATGCATCTATAATCTCCCTCCTTGGTTATTTATGAAGCGCAAGTACATCATGATGTCATTACTAATCTCGGGATCCAGACAACCCCAGAATGATATTGATGTGTTTCTAGAGCTTTTAATCGAGGACTTACAGAAATTGTGGAGCGAAGGGGTGCCGGTGTGGGATGCATCTAAGCGAGAGAATTTCATATTGTGGGCCATGATATTTTGCACCATAAATGATTTCCCAGCCTACAGAAATTTTTTGGGGTATAGTACGAAAGGAGGCAAGGCTTGTCCTATTTGCCTGGATGAAACTGAAAGCATGTGGTTACAGAACTATAGAAAAACAGTGTATATGAGTCACCGCAGGTTTCTTCCGATGCATCACGCCTACAGTAAGAAGAGGAAGTCATTTAGCCTGAGAAAGGATGAGCCCCAGTGTTTGTAACCGGTAAGGAGCTTTACTTGTGCATGAAGGACATCAAAGTTGAGTTTGGTAAATGTTCGAAACCTCTAGAAAAAAAATGTTTGGAAGAAGAGCTCGATTTTTTGTGATCTGTCATTGGGAGCACTTACAAGTTCAACATTGCATCGATGTCATGCATGTAGAGAAAAATGTTTGTGATAGTTTGATTAGTTTGTTGTTGAACATTCTGGGGAAGACAAAAGATGGCATCAAAGTTCGTTGTGACATGCTGGAAATGGGCATAAGGACTGAGCTTGCACCGTTGGAGAAGGGAAAGCATACATACCTCCCCCTGGCCTGCTATACTTTGTCAAAAAGAGAAAAAAAATAGAGCTCTGTCAGTGCCTGTATGGTGTCAAAGTTCCATGTGAGTATTCTACGAACTTGAAAAAACTTGTGTCCATGAAGGACTTGAAACTGGTTGGTATGAAGTCCCATGATTGTCATGTACTGATGTAACAAATACTTCCCATTGCTATCAGAGGCATTCTCCCAGTCAAAGTCAGAGAGACAATTACAAAGCTATGTTATTTATTCAACGCAATATCTTGCAAGGTAAGTGTGTATTCCTACTAAGTTAATCAGCTCCATTCGTGGAACTTGCCAGATTTTTTTGATCTGAATATTTGTTGCAACTGTGTCCTTGCAGGTAATTGATCCGGATGGATTGGATGATTTGCAATGTGATGTGACTACAACTCTTTTTCAGCTCGAGATGTATTTCCCTCAATTTTTTTTAATGTTATGGTCCATCTAATTGTTCACCTTGTCAGAGAAATTAAGTTTTGTGGACCCGTGTTCCTGCGCTACATGTATCCATTTGAGAGATTTATGGGTATCTTGAAGGGATATGTAAGGAATCGTCATCGGCCTAAGGGCAGTATCATTGAAGGTTATGCCGCTGAGGAGGTGATTGAATTTTGGACCAACTATATGGCCGGGGTTGACCCAATTGGCGTTCCTAAGTCCTGGCACGAGGGTAGCCTTCAGGGCATTGCACGATTGGATTCAAAGTAGTCGTCCCCTCCAGTGATCTGTATGCAAAAGAACATTTTTGGGTCTTATAGTACATGACGGGGATGGAACCATACATACATGAGCACAAGAAAATGTTACGGAAACAAAATCCTTCGAAGCCAGATATTTGGGTCACCAGAGAACATAACAGGAAGTTTGCTGGGTGGATCGAAAATAGAGTTATGCGAGCTTCTGAGGGCACCGTAAGTGAAGTTGTTACATGGTTGGCCAGAGGGCCAAGATTTATTGTAGGCACTTGGCATGGGTATGACATCAGACTATTCATTTTACACAAGAACTCAGGACGAGAAGAGTACTATGCAATGTAGTGGAGTGACACTACTTATTATTTCGGAGGATGCCAGGGCAGTAAGGGCACTCAACTCATATAGCAGTGTTATTGAAGAAATATGGGAGCTCGATTACGTATTATTTAAGATTCTTTTGTTTCAATGCCAAGGGGTCGAAATCCCTCGAGGTGTTAAAGTCGACAATTATGGGTTTGCTCTTGTCGATTTTAGTAGAGTCGCACACCAAGACGATCCATTTATACTTGCTGAGCAAGCCACACAGGTATTCTACATCGTTGACCCGGCCAATCGAAAGTTGCACATTGTCTTTCACAGTAAGAGACGTATTGTTGGGGTCGAAGATGTTGTGGATGAAGAAGAGTATAATCAGTTTGATGAACTATCTCCATTTTTAGATGGAATTCTTCAATCTGTCCTTATCGAAGATATTGACAAAACAAGTTACATGCGAGACGATCACAAAGAAGGAGTATGGGTTGACAGCCATTCTTGACTCTTTTGCAATTAATGTAAGTGACGTATATTACTTGGAGCTTTAATTGAAAAAATTAATATATATGCTGATCATGGTGTGAAACTTGTGATTATTGTGGTTATGCACTCAAGCACATGCAATAAATATTTATATATGTCTGCTCTAGCTTGTAACTATATATGCCTGTTCATTTTACAAGTAATACATGGAACAACACCATTGTGTGCTATCTGTTAATACCAGCAAACCAGGAGAAGAAATTATGTTTTACTAACGGTTCATATTGTCAAACCATTAGAAAAAGTGTCCTCACAGAATGCCACTCTCTTCTAGCGATTACTACTATGGAACCGTTAGTAAAAACCACGTTATTTATTCTAACGGTTTCTTAATGTTAACCGCTAGAAGAAATTACATTGTACTAACAGTTAGTTGTGTTGAACTGTTAGAATAAGTCCTCTCTAAATAAACCCTGGAATTTTCCCTCCATTCGAATCAAACACATTTCTAATTATCTCTGCTCACATGTGCAAAACCCTAGCCTCGCCGCCGTCCACTTTTTCGCTCCTGGACCACTGTCGCTGCCATGATTTTGGTTCTCCACCGCCGCCGGCCACTGCATTGCACCATCACCGGCCACTCCATGAACTGTAAGTGATTTCGACCAACTTGCGCCATAGAGTTCTCCTTGCCTATCCCTAGTTCATATTAGCTGGATACAAATATGAAGGAAATTGAAAAATTTGACAACTATCAAGTTTTAATGAAATCTGCCTGCATTATATTTTCTTCAATGCCTAGTAGATGATAAAAGAACTGAAGATGATATTTCATCTCAAACATCAAATGGACTTTTCATCATCCTCTCCTTCTCCTTCGTGAATAAAATGGACTTTTCATCTCAAACATCAACTATTAGAAAACATGAAAAGGGAAGAGAAAAAAAATTCTCCTTCGTGAGGACTTTTGTAGTAATAAGCACTAGTACAGAAAAGCTTTATTCTATCGGTAAAAAACACCCTTTTATTATCGGTTTTTGTACCGATAGAGATAGACACGATAGAACAAGACAGAACATTTTCTATCGGTAAATAACCGATAGAAGAACTTCACTATTCTATCGTCATATTAGGAGTGTACCGATAGAAAACCCGTCGTAGTTTGACGTTTAGCTGCAGGGAAAGTACCACTATTCTAACGGTTAATTACAAGTTTACCGACAGAAAAAGCTTAGTACTCTCTCAGTTGGAAATGAGTTTACCGATAGAAAAAACTATTGTACTCTCTCGGTTGTGTATGAGTTCATCGGCAGGAAAAGTAACACTCTTCTAACGGTTAATTTCGAGTGTACCGATAGAAAAAACGACAATAGTCTCTTGGTTGTGGATGAGTTCACCGGCAGGAAAAGTCACACTATTCTGACGGTTAATTTCTAGTTTACCGATAGAAAAAAGCTTAGTACTCTCTCGGTTGGAAATGAGTTTACCGATAGAACATTCACATATACAGTACGTTATTTAAATTCACAATACAGTACATTCACATATACAATACAGATGCAATACAGTATAGATTGGATACACAATACAGTACAGATGCAAAGAAGGGTAAATTCATAGAATAGATTGACACATTAGACAGTTATTCACATTTATTCACATATATATGGACAAATACAAATTGCAATCCAATGTGGACATTTATTCACATATATATTTATTCACATGTATATGAACAGTCTATGCACAGAGTACACGAAAAAGAGAAAATTGTCATGGCGGATGGTTGGGCGCAACTTCCTCCATGACATATTGAGCCCAGATTTGTCGAAGATCTCTAATCTTTGCATTTTCGTATTGGTCTTTCGACATGGCGATCTGCAAGCATGTGTGAATACTGAGTAACTAACTTCCTAATTTAGAACGTGGCATCCAATTTTCAAATTTGAGTTAGCTATCGATGCTTACCTGGGGGAATTGGGCAAAGTTTGTCTGCACTAGGTCGTACATGTAGCGCAGCACATAAAACCCGCATTCCCACGATTGCGGCTGCCGATGGCACTAAGATAATTGCATATGCGAAGACATGTTAGCTATTGTTTCCATAAACTAATTAAGCATAAACAAAAAGTCTCGTGAGTATCTCATATTCTTTCCAAGCTAGTAGGGAGCCCTGCAGTGCGGCATGCCTCCCTCCAGCGGACACATATTTATCAAAAGCCCTGCATTTCAGTTAGTATTGCCGGTTAATGTATTATCATTAGCTAGTGAGGTCAAAAT
This sequence comes from Pharus latifolius, assembly GCA_019359835.1. Taxonomy (NCBI): domain Eukaryota; kingdom Viridiplantae; phylum Streptophyta; class Magnoliopsida; order Poales; family Poaceae; genus Pharus; species Pharus latifolius. Next base: position 84,335,254 of record CM033319.1, on the reverse strand, counting down.
TTAAATCAAACATATAAGTTACTTACGCCTCCATATTCCCCTTGACCACATATTCGATCGATAATCTGTCACGCATCGAATCGAGGTAGTACACCTCGTTCCTCGGCGGATAGATCACGATGAGGATCCAGTGGCCCCTGCATTGTACGTAAAAGAGGACCACTAGCTCAAAGTATATCTCAGGTGTAACATACAAGATTGAGTTAAATTAGTACGAAATGCACTAACCTTTGGTGGTACGGCACCAGAATGAACTCCCTGTCCTGCTGCGCCATCAGCGCCTTGGATATGTACTGCTCAGCGTGTGCGCCGTCATGCTCTAGCATCGTGAGGCTTATTTTCTCTGGGTCCAAGAAACCCACCTTGTCACACGCAGCCTCCGATGCTAGCCTGTACATGCACCTGCATGCAAAGGATGACATTAGTATTGCACAGAAAGTTACTACATTTCAAATGAACTACAACAATGCAGAGTTAGCAAACAGAGTTAGAAAACAGCAATACATAGCATCAGCAAACTCATAGGACTCCAGTCCATATGATGGACATATCGAGCTCCCGCCAGTTGTAGAGGTCAAACAGATCCTCGTGTGCCACGGATATACTCCCGGGCTCACGGTGGAACTGCCCAGGCCTGTAGGGAACTAAGAAGTTCAGATTGCGCCGAGCTCGGTGTAGGTACCACTCGTGGAGGTCTCTGGTTGATCGATCTAATTTGTGCAAAGCTGCCTCCGACATGAGTGGGAACCCGTTCCTGAACCTCTCCGGCTATCCCTGTTGCCCTTTTCCCTTGCCTTTGCCCTTGCCTTTTGCCGGGGACTGAGCGCGTACCTTCGAAGGCAAGGGCGAGGTGATGGCGGCTTTCTTCTGAGGTGAAGGCGTGGAAGCGCTGGGTGGGGTCGAGGCCGTCTTTGATGTGTCCAGGGTCGCACGAGATCGGGCCTCATGCCCCGAGCTGGGGGCGCAGTCCCCTGGTACCCCGGCGACAGGCCACTTCAATTAATGAGCACGTATGTTAGATTTTGCAAGTTGAGTGTACTGAGTAGGATGTAATCTAAAATGTGTAGGATTTACTGGTTGTATTAGAAGAAACTTCTTGGGCCACTGTACGTAGGAGCCCACTGCCTCAGCAAGTGTCTGCAGTTCCTCTGTTGGGACTGCCAACGGAGAATCGTTGTAGCCCGGCATGGCCATGTCCACCTGGACCTTTGCAAACCCCAACCACTTCCTGCCTGTCGCCTAGGTGATTCAGTATGATGCAACCCTCCGGCTTCTGCAAATTTGTAAATATTAAAACAGTTTAGCGAAACAACTCTAACAGAATGGGAGTGGCATCAACTTAAGTGCACAGATGAAGGCTTGCAGTACCTCAAGTAGATCCACTGGATCCGCGAGGACCTTCGAAGCGCAACTTCTTATCCGACCCCGCGGGGTACCGTCGCCCTGGGGATCCGCATCTGCACTCTTGGCCAGCAATGCATCTCTCAACCGTGCAAACTCTTCCCTCATTTGTGCAACCTCAGTCTGCACCTCAGACTGCACCTCAGCCCGTATCTCCGCCCGTACCTCAGCCCGTATCTTATCAGAGAGCTCCGCTTCCTTTTCCTTCCAGGAGCGGGCCTTCTTCCTCGGTGGAGCCGGATCTGCGAAACCAACCTTCCACGACACAATGGCTCCCACAGCCCGTGTCCGCCCGGGATGCTCCTTATTTCCTAGAGCCCGGGTGAGGATGTCGTTCTCCCTCTGTGGGGTAAACAATCCCTCCACTGCCTCCTTCTCAAAAGATATCTGTTACATTTAAAGGTACCTTGTGAGACAAATTGCCTTATATACACTTGTGCGCACATAGTTTACGAGGTTAGCCAACTTACCATTAGCCTCACAATGTCGACGTCCCCAGGGGTTGCGAACTGCACAGACCCCGTGGATGACACGGACCCCCTCCCCCTCCACCATCGCTTGCACCTTCATCCCGGATCTCGGATAGCAGCAACTCAGGGGTGTCGATGACAGGATTTTGCTCGTCTTCCTTCTTCCACTGCTCCTCCTTCCCTGCATAGCCCTGGGATCCGAGCCGATGCGGGTGGTAGTTCCTCTTCTGGATCGCCCTATTCTTCTCGCTAAGGGCCCTGAACTCCTCAGTCCCCTTCTGCTTGGTGAATTCCTCCCATACCTCCTCCGATATGAAGGGGTACTTCTCGCAAGGAGATTTCCCCGCTACGAGAAAGTTACTGACAAGCCAGCTCTTAAAGGTTTTCCATGTTCCGTTCATGTCCTTCAAGCAGGCCGTCCTAGGTGTATCGTTGGGGATGTTCCACTTAGCCTGTTTTCAAAAAATGCATACAATTAATCACGAGTTAGTTAAACTTTAGTATAAGCCAAGAGAACGTGATTACGAAAGAGTTCAGCGATTTCAGTTAATTTAACCTTCACTTCCGCCCACAACCTATCCCTCTCGTTCGCCGTCACGTCCTTCCAACTATGAACGGTGATCTTCACCCTTTCTTTCGCCAATAGCCCAACGTAGGCCGCGTACTTCCCAGCATTCTTTCCAATCGGCCTCCCAAATTGGTTGAACTCACAAGAAAGATCCGTGCGTTTGGCCAAACGGCCCAACGTCGTCGCGCCTCGCCCCACTCTCTTGCGCTGGGATGTAACAGCTGCATCTTCAGTTACGTTGGGGTTGGCCCTAGTCGAACCACTAGTACCATCCGATGAAGATGACGACATGTCTTTCCCTAAAAAACCATCAACAAACCATCAAAAATTTAATGGAAACACAAACCAAATCATTTTACAAAGAAAAAGGACCTATTTTAAATATTTTTTCCATCGGTAAACACAAAAGCTACCATGCAATACAAGATAACATTCTATTTCTCAGCGTTTTCATCTACACATTTTCATATAGGAAGCAGGCAACATATGGCAATTAATTCTTCTTGGAGTTCCATAACTCAGCCTAGGACTGGAGACTAATTAGGGCTGCAAAAGGGATGTCCGAAGAAAATAATACTAAAAGAAATACATGCATAAATTACTTCCTGAACTGTTCAGAACTATTTTCTATCGGTAAACACATGATCTGCCGATAGAACATAACAATTTTTCTATCGGCAAACACGTGAGATACCGATAGAACATAACAATGTTCTCTATATATGGAATTTTGTTGATAAGCCACTATTCACTGTCATCACATAACATTCTCCATGATTTTCTATACTAATATTCATGGGCCAGCATTATTATTTCACACGTAAATATGCACACAAGCATCTAAGTGCCACTGTGCATAATCTGACAAACCTAATGCTAATGGAATATAAAGATATTGAAGTAGCACAGAAAGTAGGTCACAACCAAAAAAGGAATAATATGGTTTATAGAACCCTCTCTTGGTTATCTTTAGCATTACCTGTATGCAAGTCATCAGGACTTTATCACATCTATTAGTTTGGGAAAAGTCATATATGTATATGCATTTGAAACATATACATCGAAGACCCATCCACATTGCCATATATTCATACCAAGTGAGTAAAAATTCCCAACCAAACTAGTACATTGCATGCCTCATGTCCTTCCAGATCCAAAGTTTTAATACTTGTTCAGAAATATTTTCTATCGGTAAACACAAGAGATGCCGATAAAGCAGACAAATTGTTTCTATCGGCAAATGCAGGAGATACCGATAGAATATGTGTAAGAACAACTCCAACATATAATGTGCATTACATGGCAGTTGCATACAATTGATCACACATACAGCAGTATAGATAAGTTAAAATCTCAAAATAGGTTTATTACAGCACTGGAACATATTATGTTAACCCTAATTTAAATCAACATTGCCTGCGGAATGTACATATATAATCCAACACAATAGGGAATCCTAGTGTAATTGCAAAACTCGAAGAATTAGTACGTACAAAACACTAAGATCAAATAAGGAAGATGCTGGAAATAGAACGACCAATTAGGGTATTTACGGCGATCAGTTGTGGTGATGGAGAGGCGGTGTAGAACGCAGCGGCGGCCTGCGAATGACGAAAATAAGAACCGGTGGCAGTGGCTAACCAATGTCTAGCCGGCGATCGTCGTGTGGGAGAGAGGAAGTGAGTCGTCACGGCGGAGGTTGTGGTTTTCTTCGCTCTGGAAGAGACGCAGTGCTCTAAGTTGGAACTGTTCGATTGGAGGGAAACTCAAGGGCCGTGTACGAGTAATAAAGTAGGGGACGACTTTTTCTATCGGTAAAACAAAATAATACTGATAGAATTATGTACGTTTCTATCGATACAACAAAATACTACCGATAGAACAAGTAAATTTCCCGGAAAAATGTTTGAAGTAGTGGATTCCTTTTTTCTATCGGTATAAACAATAAAATCCCATGAGACCAATTTTCCCTAGAAAAATTTTTTAATTAAGTTCCTGAGATTATAGTATTGGGTGCCATTTTTCTATCGGTAAAGACAACAAAATACCGTCAGAAAATGAAAAGGTACACACAATTTAACATCAAACAGACCGTGCTTGAAAGCTGCAGAATGATAAAGAAAGAGGGAAGATAGCCGGAAAATTGGAAAATTGACATAAAAAGAAATTGTTCATTCATTGTTGTTTTATCACTTATAAAAAAAAATAAAACCCAAAATGCTAGGTCAAGGGGTGGTCTTAGCCTTGGCTGCATGTAGAATAGAGTCAGTTTGACTTGCAGCTAGGACGCAGGACTCCTCTAGCAACAAGTTGTCCCTAGGATCAAGTACTACCGCGTCAAGAAGGCCTGCGACCTCCCTCAGCTTCGCTATGGTATCCTTCATAGTCAAACCGCAACCAGCGATGGTAATATCTGCGGCTTGCTTCTCCTCGCGAAGACGCCTCGTCATCACCCTGGAATTGTCACCAGCCGTCTTCATGCGCTGAATGCGCTGGAGGAGATCGTCCAGTTCAAGCCGTAGCTGAGTGTGCTTGTCCCTAAGGAGCTTGTGATCCTCCTGGAGGGCCCTCAGGTCGGCCTTCACTTTGCCAGTGTCTTCCATGGCTCCCATTCCCTGTGCAAATCAACAGGTCAAGAATGTACTGAACATGGATTAACAATACAGGGGTAAACCCAGGAGATTTAGAGTTCTTACCGGGGAGGGCGTGGCTGACGATCCCATGGAGGTTGCCATTGTGAAAGAGAAGATGAGGAGTCGAAGCGTTCAGGAATTAGAAAAACAACAAAATACCGTAACGCATGGCGAGGTACTTATAGAATTTCCAAGGCGACGCATGGCGACACGGTTGAGAATTCAAAGCGCCAAAGTATTTTTCTATCGGTACAAACAACAAAAAACCGTCAGACAACAAAATACCGTGAACTAACGAATTTATTCTAACGGTAAAATATAATAATACCGATAGAATAAGTAAACTTTTCGCAGCGAAACTTTTGAAGTGCCTGAGACACATTAAAGTAGTGGATATCCTTTTCTATCGGTATAAATAACAAAATACCGTCAGAAAAATTGATTTTTGGAGAGCTTAATTTGAAGAAGCAAGAGGCTGCAATGAGATTTTTGCAAGTGCTATTTGAAGGGAAGAATTAAGTATTTACAGGAGAAAGGTACTGTACATGTTAGAACTCATGCTGTGGAGTAAAATTGAGATATATTAATGCTGTGAACTAGCTTATCATTAAGTTCTAAAAAAAAATGTACTGTTAATGATAAGTTCCTCACCTTGCTGCAGAACTTGTGGGCTGTTTGCTTGACATTTATCCTTGAAATAGAAATTAATCATCAATGGTTCTCAACCCATAATCCTTCTTCGTGGTCATCTCGCAGATACGTTGTTTCGTCGATATCTTCAGTAGGGATAGATTGAATGTCCTCTAAAAATGGAGGTATTTCATCGAATTGGTTATACTCCTCTTCGTCGACAACATCTTCGACCCCAACAATACGTCTCTTGCTGTGGAGGACAACATGCAAGTTTGGATTGGCCGGGTCAACGATGTAGAATACCTGTGTGGCTTGCTTTGCAAGTATGAATAGATCGTCTTAGTGTCCGACTCTACCAAGATCGACGAGAGTAAACCCGTAACTGTCAACTTGAACACCTCGAGGGATTTCGACCCATTGACATCGAAACAGGGGAATCTTAAGTAATCTGTAATCGAGCTCCCATATTTCGTCAATAGCACCGTAATATGAGTTCAGCGCCCTTACTGACCTGGCATCCTCGGAAATAGCAAACAGTGTCACTCCGCTACATTGCGTGCTACTCTTGGCGTCTTGAGCTCTTGTGTAAAATGAATACCCATTGATGTCGTACCCCTGCCAAGTCCCTACAGTGAATCTTGGGCCTCTAGCCAACCATGTCACAGTTTCACTTACGGAGCCCTCGGCAGCTCGCTTGACTCTTTCTTGGATCCACTCAGCAAATTTCCTGCTATGTTCTCTGCTGACCCAAACATCTGACTTCGAAGGATTCTATGACCGTAACATTACCTTGTGCTCGTGTATGTATGGCTCGACCTCCGTCATGTGTTGTAAGACCCAAAAATGTGATTTTGCGCACACATCACGAGCGGGGACGATAGCTTTGAATCCAATCGTTCCGATGCCCTGAAGCCTACCCTCGTGTCGGGACCTAGGAACGCCAATTGGGTCAGCCCCGGCCATATAATCTGTGCAAAATTCAATCACCTCCTCGGCGGCATAACCTTCCATGATACTCCCCTCGGGTCGACGACGAGTCCTTACGTATCCCTTCAATACACCCATAAATCTCTCAAATGGATACATGTAGCACAGGCACACGGGTCCACAAAACTTAATTTCTCTGATAAGGTGAACAATCAGATGGACCATAACATCAAAAAAGGATGGAGAGAAATACATCTCGAGCTAACAAAGAGTTGTAACCACGTCGCGTTGCGAAGCATCCAGTCCATCCGGATCAATTACCTACGAGGACACAGTTGCCCCAAATATTCATATCAGAAAAATCTTCTAATTAAGCTCCAAAAATGGAGGTAATGAACTTATAGTACAAGTGCACGTACTTACCTTATAAGGTATTACGTTGAAGAAATAACATAGGTTTGTGATTGTCTCTTTGACTTTAACTGGGAGAATGCCTCTGATAGCAATGGGAAACATTTGTGACATCAGGACATGACAGTCAGGGGACTTCGTGCCAACTAGTCTTAGGTCCTTCATGGACACAAGTTTTTTCAAGTTCGCGGAGTACCCACATGGAACTTTAACACCGTGCAGGCACCGACAGAGTTCTGTTTTTTCTCTCTTGGACAACATATAGCAGGCCGGGGGGAGGTATGTACGCTTTCCATTCTCTAAAGGTGCAAGCTCAGTCCTTATCCCCATTTCCACCATGTCACGATGAGCTTTCACACCATCCTTTGTCTTTCCCGGAATGTTCAACAACAAACCAATCAAACTGTCACAGACATTTTTCTCTACATGCATGACGTCAATGCAATGTCGAACTTGTAAGTGCTCCCAGTACGGTAGATCCCAGAGAATCGATCTCTTCTTCCAAACATTTTTTTCTCGAGGTTTAGAATGCTTACCGAACTCAGCTTTGATGTCCTTCACGCGCGAGTAAATCTCCTTACCAGTCAGAAACACTGGAGCTGATCCCTTCTCAGGCTTCCCGTTAAATGATTTCCTCTTCTTACGGTACGTGTGATGCACCGGAAGAAACCTGCGGTGACCCATGTACACTGTTTTCCAGCAGTTTCGCATCCACATGCTCTCAGTTTCATCTAGGCAAATAGGGCAAGCCTTGGCTCCTTTCATACTACACCCCGACAAATTGCCGTAGGCCGGAAAATCATTTATGGTGCAAAATATCAAGGCCCGCAAGTTGAAATTCTCTTTCTTGTATGCATCCCACACATGCACCCCCTCGCTCCACAATTTATGTAAGTCCTCGATTAAAGGCGCTAGAAACATGTCAATATCATTTCCGGGTTGTCTGGGTCCTGAGATTAGTAACGCCATTATGATGTACTTGCGCTTCATGCATAACCAAGGAGGAAGATTGTAGATGCATAAAAGAACCGGCAAAGTGCTGTGCCGACTGCTCATATTACCATGTGGGTTCATACCATCTGTACTCAGCCCGAACCTTATATTCCTAAGTTCACCGCCGAACTCAGCAAATGTTCTGTTGATGTTTCTCCATTGAATAGAATCAGCTAGGTGTCTCAGTTTTCCGTCTTGTTTCCGAGCTTCAGCATGCCAACGCAAGTGCTTTGCGACTTTCTGATTTGCAAACAGCCGCTTCAATCTAGGTATCACAGGCAAGTATCACACAGTTTTCGCCGGAGGTCCTTTCTTTACCTCATGACTTTCACTGTCAATCCGGTTCCTACGCGTATACCTTGATGTGTCGCATCTTGGACAAACATGCAAACTGGAGTACTCGTTATGGTACAACACACAATCATTTGGGCATGCGTGTATTCTTTCGATTTCCATTCCCAACGGACACAACAGTTTTTTGGCTTGGTAAGTAGATCTTGGCAACTCATTTCCCTCTGGAAGCATGTCCGCTAGAAGATCTAATAGTGCCGTGAAACTCTTATCACTCCAACCGTTGCCTGCCTTCAAGTTATATAATCTCAGCACAGAAGACAGTTTTGTAAATATTGCACATCCAGGGAACAGAGGCTTCTCAGAGTCAGCAATCAATTTCTCAAATTCACAGAAGTCGTTTTCGTTGTAATCTTCCTCTACATCACGTAACATCTCATCTAGATTGTCATCATCATCATCATCATCTACGTGCACATCGGAATGAACATTATCACAATTCGGATGATCATCGATATTATTGCAATCCACATCCGAGTCCTGCTGATTGGTAGTAGTGGTGCTTGTTTCCTCAAGATCTTCGCCATGCCATATCCAACGGGTGTATCGCGCGTTAAAACCACGACGAATCAAATGCCTCTTAATTTGATCATAGTTGCTAAACCTCTTCAAGTTCATACAATCTGTACAAGGACAGAGCATATTTTTTTTGTCCCTTCCTCTCATTTTGTTGCTCAGCAAATTTAATAAACTCATTCACACCATCCAAATATTCAAGAGTAGTACGTTTTATTCCATACATCCAATATTTCCTGTCCATCTACAATTAACAAAATTTAACGAGTCAGCCATACATGAAACCTGCCCGATTAAGTTATGTATATGTACATGTACAGCCTCTTACAACAGATGTGTTGAACCCTAGCCTGACGAAATTAACACTAATTAACCTAGCTAACTACACAATACAAGCTAGTTAGCTCCTAAAACATGACGCATTTCCAGCTACCTAGCTCCCAAGCTTAGAGCTACAAACTTGGAACTACACAATACAGCTAGCTTGGAAGTAGAGAGGGAGGGAGATCTAGAGGGAGAGAGAGATAAGTGTCGACAATTAAGCATACCTTAAAGAGAGGGGCGCAATCAACTTCCCTCCAGCTTGCGCTGATCACCCTAGCAGTGTAGCTGCGAGCGTGGAATTTTCATCACAAACAGAGGGACACAGAGTGCAACAGAACAAATTAAAGAGCAGCTCAGCAATGGTCGTGTGGGGTTTTCCTTATAATGGAGCTTTTTCTAACGGTAAATACATGAAATAACCGTTAGACTAACTAAGGTAATTTGCTCTCACATATTCTATCGGTAAAAACACACATACACCGTTAGAGAATGTACATTACTGAGCAAGTACAGGCCTTATTCTATCGGTAAATATGTGTATTTACCGTTAGATGATGCATGACTGAGCAAATATATGGGTTTTCTATCGGTAGATATGTGCATTTACCGTTAGATGATGCATGATTGAGCAAATATATGTGTTTTCTATCGGTAAATATGTGTATTTACCGTTAGAGGAGGTACTTGTACCAAACACACATGACACCAGTTCTCACATTCAAGGAATCATATCAATGTAACATCAAACATATCTTACATCAAACAGATCTTAACTGTAAGATAAAGCAATATTTCAAGAAATGCTAATTTGTGGATTAACTAGGAGACACAAAAATACTTTTCTTAGGTACTTGGGACTTCATCTTGCCAAAGAAATTACACATGCCAGTTCACAAATTCAGGTACAAACATATACATGCCTGTTCACCAATACAAATTCAGGTACATGTCTGAAACAACAGTACAAATACACACCTACCTACCAATAAATTAAATACACAAATACTCCCTACACATTCAAGTTCATGTCCCAATTAGCAATACATGATACACAAATATACAACAATATACAAATACAACAATTCACACATTCGATGTATATTAGAAAAGCCACGTCTGAAATTAACAACAGATCACGACCAGGACCCAGTGGCCCGTACATTTTACATAAAAGAGAACCTTTGCATGTTGCGACAATGCAACTACCGACTACAAGTTAGACCTGATACATCACAAATCCATTCATCCAAAACAGCAAATGTCTGAACCACATTGGACTTAACCATAGGAGTTCAGTTCAAAGACACCCGAGGAGTTGGAACTGCCGTCAACTTACATTTGTACGTATTGGTGATTTCCTCGGACTCAAACTCGATCAACTCAACTCAACTCCATTAACAAAAAGAACCTACCTTCCAAGATGTTGTTCTGTGTAGTGATGGTGTAGAATGGCTGTGCAAATAACAACAATTCTTCTTCTCCAAGCAGGTAAGCATCTGGCCACAAGTTGGTGCATGCAAAAAAATATAAGATGCTTTCTATAGGTCCTGATTTGAGAAACACGCCGGGCTTAAGGATCTTCTCGACCGAGCCAACCAAGATCTCGCCCTTCACGTCCTTCCAGCTCTCGACAGTGATCTTCACCGTTTCTTTCGCCAACAAGCCAACGTAGGCAGCGTACTGCGATGAAGAACCGTGAAATACGTTGCCTCTCATGAGCATCATCCAAGGACCTGCACAGATCATAATCATATTGAAAAGAAGACACATCAAAATGAAGGATACAAAAAAAGCAGAATAATTGCCATAATCGGATTAGAATAATCTAACAATATTGCCGAAATTTTACATACCTTGCTTGGGATGCCGAAGTCTAGAGGGCGTCGATGGAGGTGCGGAGGTGCAACGGTCGCCTGTAGAGGTGCGCCGGCCGTCCATGGAGCTTACGGGTTAGGACTACGAGCCCCAGATGAACTGTGAGAATGAGAGACATACCCGTGTATTTATAGTACTAGATAAGTTCTATCGGTACAAAAACCGCATACCGTTAGTCATTTTAGATATATTCTAACGGTATACAAATAAATCACCGATAGAATAAAAACATCTGTAGACGGCGAATGGTTCTATCGGCACAATACATATTACCGATAGGAATTTTTGTACATACTCTGTCAGTATATACGTACATTCCGATAGAATAATACTAATTATAGAAGGCGAACAGTTCTAAAATATTTTTGCTATATTCTAACGGTATAAACATTCATTACCGATAGTATAAAACTATTTGAAGACGAACAGTTCTAAGCAATTTTTGATATATTCTAACGGTACAAGAATACATTACCGATAGAATAAAAATATTTGTAGAAGGCGAACGGTTCTATCGGCACACTACATATTGCCGATAGGAATTTTTGCGATATTCTGTCGGTAGACTCATACAGTACCGATAGAATAAGTCTAGTTGTAGAAGTCGACCAGTCCTATCGGGGCACAACATTCTCCCGTCAGTACTTATGCATTTTTTCTAACGGCAAATATGTTCATCACCGTTAGAGTAAATCATAGTGCTTCTTCTATCGGTAAGTTTCTTACAAACCGATAGGAAAAATACACCCGTTGGCCTTTTATGACCGCGAGGCACATTTTCTATCGGTTTTCTACTAAATCGCTAATAGCCGATAGAATATAGGGGTTAGTAGACTGCATTTCTGTACTAGTCAAGGGAAGAGAAAAAAAATTCTCAAACATCAAATATATCTGATACTTTTGTAGTTTCTTTATCCTCTTGAATCAGTTTTCGGAGAGAAGCAACCAAATTCTCAATAGGTTTAGTTATCCTCTTGAATCAGTTTTCAGAGAGAAGCAACCAAATTCCCAAAAGACTCAATAGGTTCAGTTCATATTCAGTTTCTTAAATTGAAATTGAACTTGTTTTGACTATTCAAGTTCTCATGGACAAAACTCCATTAAAATGTCAGCAATTGTTACAAGTAGGGTATATCAGTGCATATCAGCAATAAAGCTTTTAAGTTAGTTAAATAAGTTATCATTTGTTGACCTATGTAAAGTTTCTGCATATATATGCATGCATTATTATAACCTTGTGTCTTTGATAAACAAGTAGCTAGAAAGCTGCAAGTGGCATCTGTAGGTGAATTGGTTGACAAGGGGAGAGAGAGTAGTAGTAGCAACAAAGTTGTTGATACATGTACTGCTGTACTGCATGTACAATCTAGCTATTTATAAAATAGTATGCTGCCATGTACATGTGGTGCCTTAACTTAGAATTATTTCCTACATTCCAACTTGCAATGCAGCACACAAAAAAAAAAGGCTGGAAATTTGTGTTAAGAATATGTGTATATGTGTATAAGTTGTGCTATTTGTATATGAACTAGGAGTTTGCCTACTAGTTGCTGTTGATTCTTTGAAAAGTATGTCAGTTGATAACATTTCAGAGAGAGGAGCTAACTAGTGGCTATTGTGCAAAGATTTTAGTTTATTTCGAGTAATATAGTACCAAAAAGAGTTAGTGATTTAGATATGATATTTATGACTCCACAACCAGCACACCTGAAGGGTTGTGAATCCATATGGAGTGCATGCTCATGCTGGAACTGAATGGGGGAGGAATTAGGCTCATGCCAAGCCACAACTATCATTTTTTCAAATAGAATTAATGAAATATAGTTGTTCTCTTTGAGAGTTGGAAAAGATATTAAAATGATAAACTGGTAGACAGAAACTGAAGAAAAAACCAATGTTTAACTAGAATATGAGTGAGCTTACATGGTGTTGTGCATATCTTGAATCAGAGGATGCATCTTTGCTTTGGCTGTAGAGAAAAATATTTAATGATTGAATTCTTATTAAAAGTTTTATGCAATTTGAAATGAATTCAGGTAATAGGTGGTAGTTCATCAATTTCACCATTTAAGGACAAATACTATGTCAAATGTGACCACTTAAGTTGTTTAATCTTATATGTACTGTACCATTTACTAGTAATGTCATTGCCATTCCATTTTATTTATGAAAATTTTCATGTAAACCCATTTTTCATATCAATTGATGGTTTGTTCATGAAATTTTAGGCATAGCCATGTCGGCATCTTCCTCGTCTAATACTAGTGATTTGACTAGGGGCAACGTAGCTGATGCTGCTTCGCCCCAGCGCAAGAGGAAAGTGCGAGGCGCAATGATGTTCTACCGTTTGGCCAAACGCACGGATCTTTCCTGTGAGTTCAACCAGTTTGGGAGACCGATCAGAAAGAACACTGGGTAGTATGCTGCTTATGTTGGTTTGTTGGCAAAGGAAAGGGTGAAGATCACCATCCAGAGCTGGAAGGACGTGAAGACTGATGAGAGGGATAGGCTGTGGGCGGAAGTGAAGGTAAAATTAATCAAAATCCCTGAACTCTTGATTAATCACATTGCATTGGTTTATCCTGAAGATTAAGTAAGTTTTGCTTATATGCACCGTTTGAAAACAGGTCAAGTGGAACATCCCCAGCGATGGACCCAAGACGGCTTGCTTGAAGGACATGAACAACACATGGAAAACCTTCAAGAGCTTCCTCGTTAGTGCCTTCCTCGCTAAAGGCAAATCTCTATGCGAGAAGTATCCCTTCATAATGAAGGAGGTATGGGAGTAATTCACCCAGCAGAAGGAGACCCCTGAGTTCAAGGTATGTATGCTTCTGTCGCTTGGTCACACCGTTGTATGGAGTAACCAACGGTGCATTAATTTTCTTTTTTCTGCTACGAAGGCCCTTAGCGAGAAGAACAAGGCAATCCAGAGGAGGAACAACCACCCGCACCAGCTCTGATCTTGTGGCTATGCGGGGAAGGAGGAGCAGTGGAAGAAGGCCGAAGATGAGGAGTCAACTTTCCTCGATTCCCCTGACCTGCCGATCTCCGAGATCCGTGATCCGCGATGCAAGCGCTGGTGGTTGGCCAGAGGGACCGTGTCGTCCATGGGGTCTATGGAGTTCCCAAACCCTAAGGATGCTGAGGTCGTGCAGCGAATCGTAAGTTGGCTAACTTCCTCGTTTTTTTCTTTTTCTTCGTTAACCAAGAAACCTAAAATTCTCGCATTTATTGGTACTGCACTATTCATTCTAGTTTGTACTGTCTTTTTACTTATTATTTATGTAAAAATAGTTAGCCAAAATGATTAATCGTCTGTGCACAAGTTTGTATATATTTTTTTCTCACAATGTAGCTTTGAATGTAACAGATCTCTTGCTCGAAGGAGGCGAGCCAGGGGTTGTTTACTCCCCATAGGGAGAACAATATCCTAACCTGGGCTCTAGGGAATAAGGAGCATCCAGGGCAAACACGGACCGTGGGGGTTGTGGTGCCATGGAAGGATGGCTTCGAGGAGCCCGGGCCACAGAGGAAGAAGGCCCGCAACTGGAAGGAAAAGGAATCGGAGCTGGCCGAGAAGATACGATCAGATGTAACTGCACAATTCATGGCCATGTTCGCTCAAACGAATGAGAAGTACGAACGCCTCAGTCGAATTGTGCAGTCCAAAGGTATAGATCCAGCTGCCGAGGTCAACACTGCTAGGCTGAGGAGTTACAACTCGAACATTCACGTGGATCCAGTGGACCTGCTTGAGGTATTGCAAGCCTTGAACTATATATGCACTTCAGTTGATGCCACTACCGTTCCATTAAAATTGTTTCACTAACCTGTTATAATTGTTGCAAATTTGTAGAAGCCGGAGAGCTGTAGCCTATTGATCTACATAGGCGACGACCCTATAGTGGTTGCACACGGGGTCGTATATCCGTCTTGGGAGGATGTCCGGATCCACTACGTACCTTTGAAGCCTGGGTTTGCAAAGGTATAGGTGGACATGGCCCTCCCGGGCTACAGCGCTTTTCCGTTGCCTGTCCCAACAGAGGAAATGCGGACAATTGCTGAGGCATTGGGCTCATACGTACAGTTGCCCAAGAAGGGTGTTAAACTACAGGAGGTAAACCCTACCCATTGTAGCTTACAACTCAGTTAATATACTCAACTTGCAAAATCTAACTTACGTGTTCGTAACTTAAAGTGGACGATGGATGCTAGTGCACTTCTTGAGGACCCCACTCCTAGCACAGTGCATGATCGAGCTCCTTCGACCCCCATGCCTCCTCCGACAGCCTCGACCCCAACCAAAGGATGCACGTCTCCTCGGAAAGCCCCTTCACCATCAAATGAAGCCAGCGGCACCTTGCCCCAACCTTCCAAGTTATACACTTGCTCCCCAGCCAAAGGCAAGGGGAAACAAAGCCAGCCTGGTATGTTCAAGAACGGGTTCCCACTCGTGTCGGAGTCCCTTCTGCGTAATATGGATCAAACAACCAGAAGTCTCCACGAGTGGTACCTGACCCAATCTCAGTGTCACTTGAACTTCTTAGTTCACTTCATGCCAGGACATTTTAACCGTGAGGCCGAGAGCATATCCATAGCCCATGAGGATTTGTTCGACCTCTTTAACTAGCAGGAACTTGATATGTCCATCATACGGACTGGAGTCTTGTGAGTTTGCTGATCCTATATGTTGTCGTAGTTCATTTAATAAATCTAATCACTTTGCATGCAGGTGCATGTACAGGCTGGCGTCGATGAGGGCATGTGACAGGGTGGTTTCCTCGACCCAGAGAAAATAAGCCTCACGATGCTAGAGTAGGACCCAACACATGCAAAGCAATACATATCAAGGGCACTACTGGTGCAACAGGACCGGGAGTTCATTCTTGTGCCGTACCACCAAAGGTTAGTGCTTTTCTTACTAATTTAACTTATTCTTGTATGTTACGTCTAAAATATACATGAAACGGTTATCTTTTATGTACAATGTAGGGGCCATTGGGTCCTCGTCATCATTTTCCCATGGGAGAATGAGGTGTACTACCTCGATTCAATGAGCGACAGGGTAGCTCATGTTTTCACCCTCACGTAGCACATAGACGCATAAGTAACATAGTTGATTTAAATTTTGATCTGACTATCTAATTAATGATAACATATTAATCGGCAATGTTAAATTGAATGCAGGGCTTTCAAAAATTATGTTATCGCTGGAGGGAGGCATGACGCGTCGAAGGGCACAACAATTTCTTGGAAAGAATATGAGATAATTAATAAGGATGGAACTACTCATGAGGCTTTTAATTTATGCTTAATTAGTTCTTTCGAGTTAATGTGGGTTTATGTCTTTGCATATGTAATTATCCCAGTGCCATCAACAGCCACAATCGTGGGAATGTGATTTTTATGTCATGAGGTTTATGTATGACCTGATCAGGACAGACTTTGCCCAATTCCCTAAGGTAAGCATTTTTCCTAACTCAAAGTCAAACATTGGATGTGACTTACGTTCCTAACTTCATACATGCATGCAGAGCGCCATGTCAAAAGACTTGTTGGGGGAAATCCCGTACCCCTAGGCAGTCTTCGAAGTGACCTCCCGAGTGCCCTTGTTCCTTCGTGCGGAGAAGGTCCCGGGTGGGTCCTGGGGCTCCGGGCCCCGGGTCCCGCAGGGTCTCCGGAGCGCCTCGGTCCTTCATGCGAAGAAGATCCCTAGTGGGTCCCTGGGCCTCCGGGACCTGGGTCCCGTGGGGTCTCCGGAGCGCCTCGGGCCTTCGTGCGGAGAAGGTCCCCGGTGGGTCCCTGGGCCTCCGGGTCCCGAGTCCCAGGGACCTCCCGAGCTCCCTCGGTCCTTCGTGCGGAGAAGGTCCCGGTGGGTCCTGGGCCTCTAGGCCCTAGGTCCCGTGGGGTCTCCAGAGCACCTCGGGCATTCGTGCGGAGAAGGTCCCCGGTGGGTCCTGGGCCTCCGGGTCCCGGGGTCCTCCCAAGCTCCCTCGGTCTTTCGTGAGGAGAAGGTCCCAACGGGTCCTGGGCCTCTAGGCCCCGGGTCTCACGGGGTCTTTGGAGCGTCTCGGTCCTTTGTGCGGAGATGGTGTCCAGGGGGTCTCAGGGAACTTCCAAAGTCCCCGATGGGTCCCCGGGCCTCTGGGCTCTGGGCCCCGGGGGACTTCCAGAGCCCCTCGACCCATTGTGCGGAGAAGGTTCCCGGTAGGTCCCAGGGCCTTCGGGCCCCGGGTCCCGGAAACTTCCGGAGCCCCTCTGCCCATCGTGCGGAGATGGTCCCTGGCGGGTTCCGGGGCCTCCGGGCCCCGGATCCCGAGAACTTCGCGAGCTCCCTGCGTCCTTCTTACGGAGAAGGTCCCAGCGGGTCCTGGGCCTCCGGGCCCCGGGTTCAGCGGGGTCTCTGGAGCGCCTCATCCTTCGTGCGGAGATGGTCTCCGGTGGGTCCCGGGGCCTCCGGGCCCCAGGTCCCAGGGAACTTCTGGAGTCCCCGACGGGTCCTTGGTCCTCTGGGCCTTGGATCCCGGAGGACTTCCGGAGCCCCTCGGCCCATTGTGCGGAGAAGGTCCCCGGCTGGTCCCGGGCCTCCGGACCCCGGATCCCGGGAACTTCTGGAGTCCCTTTGCCCATCGTGCGGAGATGGTCGCCGGCGGGTCCAGGGGCCTCCGTGCCCCGAATCCCGGTAACTTCCGGAGCCCCTCGGCCCATCGTGAGGAGATGGTCCCCGGTGGGTCTCGGGGCCTTCGGGCCCTGGGTCCCGGGAACTTCCAGAGGCCCTCCGGGCCCTGCATCCCGGGAACTTCCAAAGCCCCTCGGCTCATCATGCGGATATGGTCCCCGATGGGTCCCAGGGCCTCCGGGCCCTGGGTCTCGAGAACTTCCGGAGCCCCTCGGCCCATTGTGTAGAGAAGGTCTCCGGCGGGTCCCGAGCCTCCGGGCCCCGAGGGACTTCTGGAGCCCCTCGGCCCATCCTGTGGAGATGGTCCCTGACGGGTCCCGGGGCCTTTGGGCCCTGGGTCCCGGGAACTTCCAGAGCCCCTCGGCCCTCGTGCAGAGAAGGTCCCAGGTGGGTCCCGGGGAACTTCCGGAGCTCCTCGACCCTTCATGCGGAGAAGGGCGGAGAAGGTCCCGGTGGGTCCCTGGGCCACTGGGCCCCGGGTCCCACGGGGTCTCTGCAGAGTCTCGGCCCTTCATGCGAAGATGTTCCCCTGCGGGTCCCTGGGCCTCCGGGCCCCGGGTCCCTCAGGAACCAGTGAGGACACTTGTCAAGCATCCAAGCCCTTTGGCCGGTGAAATGACGCCAGCGCCCCTCGATCCAACGGCCGTAGCTAGGGCTTTTTAGTCTTTTGCGTGTTTTGGGGCCTATAAATACCCCTTGTACCTCATTTGTAAGGAGACTCCAATTCATTTTCAACATACTCAAACAATAGGCTCCCTTGGAGACCTCTCTCCCCGAGAGAGCTCCTCCCCAGCGGACTTGCGTTTGGAGAGTGCCGACAGGACTAGGGCCCCCACCGGGACCCGAACCTATATAAAAATCGCTGTGTCAATTGCTGCGTTGCCCGGCGGGAGATAACCGGTCACTCGGTTAGCTCGCGCCGCTGTTCGCGTGTCAAGTCGCTCCATGAAATCTGCCGGTGGTATATTTTATACCACGACAGTTCCCTCGGGACCCAGGGCCCGGAGGCCCAGGGACCCGTCGGGGACTCCGGAAGTTCCCTGGGACCCGGGTTCCGGAGGCCCTGGGACCCACCGGAGACCATCTCCGCACGAAGGACTGAGGTGCTCCAGAGACCCCGCGGGACCCGAGGCCCAGAGGCCCAAGGACCCACCGGGGACCTTCTCCGCACGAAGGTCCGAGGCGCTCCGGAGACCCCATGGGACCCGGAGCCCGGAGGCCCAGAGCCCGCCGGGACCTTCTACGCACGAAGGACCAAGGGAGCTCGGGAGGTCCCTGGGACCCGGGACCCAAAGGCCCAGGACCCACCAGGGACCTTCTCCGCACGAAGACCCGAGGCGCTCCAGAGACCCCACGGGACCCAGGGCCCGGAGGCAAAGGGACCCGCCAGGGATCTTCGCACGAAGGACCGAGGCGCTCTGGAGACCTTGCTGGACCCAGGCCGGGAGGCCCAGGACACACCCGGGACCTTCTCCACACAAAGGAACAAGGGCACTCGGGAGCTCACTTCGAAGACTGCCCGGGGGTACGGGATTTCCCCCAACAGGAGCCCCCCCCGGCCCTCGGGGACACGTCGTGGCCCTGGAGGGTATGTGTAAAACCCTTCCCCTGATGACACTAAGGTCTCCGGGGTAATTTTCCCGCACAGTGCTGCAATAGAACACTTTCGCTTCCGAGGGATTGGGGATCTCTGGGCGGAAGGATCTGAACTGGGATGTAAAGTCGCTGTGAGGAAGACAAAACATCCCCCGGGGGGTTTAGAGCCCCGGAACGGAAGAAAACCTCTCCTGGGGCCCTGGTCCCCAGGCAAAGGCGGCACTCGGAACGAGGGAGCCGGGGTCCTCGTCCCGGGCGGTGCCCAGGAGAGGGAGTCGGGGCCCTTGTCCCCGGGCGAAAGGCGGTGCCCAAGACGAGGGAGCCGGGGCCCTTGTCCCCGGTCAAATGACGGCGCCCGAGACGAGGTCACCTGGGCCCTGGTCCCCGGGCAAATGGTGGCGCCCGGTACAGGCAAAGCCTTCCCCCGGGACAAAGTCCCACTGGGAGAGAACATTACCGCGTCTGGGCGGCGCGGTTGAGAAAATCCTCCTCCCGGGACAAAGTCCACCCGGGAGAGAACATAGTCGCGTCCGGATGGCGCGGAGCCCCCGGACGGGATAAAACTTCCTCTCGGAACAAAGTCCCCTGTGGAAAGAATGTTACCACACCCAGGTAGCGCAAAGCCCCCGGACGGGAAAAATGTTCTCCCAGGACAAAGTCCACATGGGAGAGATATCCTTCCCTCGGGACAAGGTACACTCGGGGGAGAAAACCTTCCCCTTGTACAAAGTCCACCGGGAGAGGATGTTACCGCGCCTGGGCGACGCGGTTGAGAAAATCCTCCTCCCGGGACAAAGTCCACTCGGGAGAGAACGTAATCGCGTCTGGATGGCGCGGAGCCTCCAGACGGGGAAAACCTTCTCCCGGGAGAAAGTCCACCGGGAGAGGGTGTTACCTCATTCGAGCGGCGTGGAGCCCCCGGACGGGAAAAACCTTCTCCCGGGACAAAGTCCACCTGAGAGAGAGATGCGGTCGCACTCGGATAGCGCGTAGAAAATTGCTCTAGTCGCCGTGAGAACGGGGGGCCGGCGAAGGATTTCCTGGTCAAAAAGTTCCGAGACCCGATCGAAAATTCCCCCAGTCACCGTGAGAACAGGGAGCTGGTCAAAAATTTTGGGTTCGAAAATGTGCTCTCGGAGGAGAGTGAGCGCCATGATGGGCTCTGGAGTATTTGAGGGGGGACTATTCCCTCAAAGTGACTCGTTACCACAGTTAAGAAACTGGGTTGCTGCTTACCCCCTCAGTCCGCAAGGGGTTATCATAAGCCACCCAGGGGAGCGAGGCTCCCGTTGTCGGGACTTTTGGAGTATTAGAGGGGGGGACTCACCCCTCAAAGTGACTCGTTACCGTGGTTTCTGGGAACCGGTTTGCCGCTTATGCCCTCAGTCCACGAGGGGGATTGTAAGCCGCCCTAGGGGAGCAGGGCTGCCGCCATCGGGACTTGGGCTAGGGGCATCCTCTGGGGAGGGCATCCTCTTAAGGGCATCCTCGCGGGGAGGGCATCCTCGCTGGGAGAACCATCCATGGCATGGGGTCAACTCCCGGCGTGGGGGGAAGCCCTGGCGCAAGGAAGGCTCCTGCCGCAGAGTGAGCCCCCAGCGCGGGGAAAGACCCTGCGCTGTTGGGATGGTGGCGGCGTCCGACATGCGAGGACGCTTGTCACCGGGATGCCTCTCACCAGGAGACAGTGACGGCGCCCGGGACACGGGGACAGCTGCCCCCGGGGTGCTTATCACTGGAGTGGTGGCGGCACCCGGGACGCGGGTCACCAAGATCTGTTGGGCGGAGATTTCTCCCAACACCCTGGAAGATCATCCTTTCTGGGAGGGCATAGCCTTGGAGGCAGTGAAAAAAAATACACCCTGCAAGAGAAGATTAATACGGGAATGACTAATTTGCATTGATTGAGTAAATTGATACAACGCCTCCCCCCTGCGAAGCGTGAGAGGGTGAGGGGGAGGCCCGGAGGCCAAGTGTAGACATCCCTGCGGAGAAGGCATCCTCGCGAGGAGGGCATCCTCTAAGTGAGGGCATCCTCGCGGGGAGGGTCTCGCCTCGGGGGTCCAGTGCGGGGCTAGTGGACAGGATCCCCCCAAGTCAGGAGACATGTCCCTGGGAGTTTTGGAAAGGGGGAACGTCGGTTGGGCCCCTTTCTTGGGCCAGCTCCCGGTGTCCCCCATAGGTAGCGGGGGGGCTACCTGTACCGACTGATGGGGCAAGGTAAGTCTCTCCCCCTGCTCATGTTACTCGAGGAATGCCGCGAAGTGTTGACGAAGCGCGTTACATTCTTGAGTGGCATGGGAAGTGGATTGGTGGAAGACGCATCATAAGTCGGCCCCAACCTCGTTGCTTCCCAGCGCGGGATTGTCCCGAGCATGGGAGGGCTGGCCTCCCCCCCCCTTTTGATTTGGGGGAGGGGCGGCCGCCCCGATCGACTTTGCGAGAGCCGCCTCCGTCTTCAAGAATGAAGACATCTCGAGACATCGATTGGCTGTGATGTCCCTCCTTGAGACATTTGCGGGGTGAGTCCCCCCTCTTTGCGCGGGGGGGGGGGACCCCTTGGTCTTCTTTCCAGAAGTCCTCCTCCTCTGCCCTTGCGTATTTTTCAAGTACGTTGAAGAGCTCATCGGCGGAGGAGGGGCAGCTCCGGGAGAGCCTCCGATGGAGCTTCCCGGGGAGGATCTCGCTCTTGCACGCCTCGATGACTATGGAGTTGGGGACGTGCGCTACCTTGCTCTTGACCTGAGCAAAGCGCTTGAAGAAGCTTCGGATGGTCTCCCCTGTCTTCTGCCGTACGGTGTAGAGTTGCGACGAGTCCAGGGGACACACATAGTTCCCCTGGAAGTTCGCGCAAAACTCGCGCTTAAGCTGCATGAAGGACTTGATGGAACCGGCCCTCACGTTGTAAAACCATGAGCGGGCGATCTTGGTGAGGTAGAGGGGGAAGACGTTGCATTGCACCGTCTCGTCCCCCCGGCCGCTGAGATGACTGTGGAGTACACCTGCACAAATTCATAAGGATCGGCCTCACCATTGTAGTGCTTGATGCAGGGCAGGCGATATGGCTTTGGCCATCGGACGCATCGGAGCCGGCGGCACAAGGGCTGGTTGGCCCCCTCAACTCCCCAGGAAGGTTCCCAGTCGCTGTCCCCCCTTGCAAGGGAGACGCGCTCGTTATCGGAGTCGGGGAGAGGCCCCAGCGGTCCACCCGGATGGTGGTAGTGCCTCTTCTCCTCAGGGTTGGAGCTAGCTTCGTGAACCTCTAGGTGTCCCCCAGAGGTGGCGGTGGCTTCGTCGACTGGTCTCCCTCCCCGGCTGGTCTGGCGGCGTGTCCCCGGCCTGCGTCGAGAGGGAGCTTCGCTAGGTTTCACGGCACGCATGCGGTCCACCCCCTCCCGAGTTAGTCGGGTCTGATCCACCGGGGGAACCCTCGGGGGCGGCCCCGGGGAAGGAGGGAGCTGATGCGCGTCAGCCGACGCCGCTGGCACGCGGGCAAGGCCCGGCATTAGGAGTGTCTCTGGGGCCGTCCCGAGCGCGGTGGAAACCGCCGTCCCAGGAGCCACTCCGGACGGACTGGCAACCATCCACGGCGCGGAGCCAGGGAGAGCCACCGGCGTGGGGAAGGCTCCCGGTGCTAGGTAAGGCCCCGGCGCGGGCAAGGCTCCCGGCGTGGGGTCAGGCCCTGTCACGGGGACAGCTCCCTGCGCGGGGTAAGGCCTCGGGGCGACGAAGGCTCCCGGCTTGGGGTAAGTCCCCGGCGCGGGGAAGCTCCCGGCGCGGGCGCGGGGAGAGCTCCCGGCGCAGGGTCAGGCCCCAGCGTAGGGTAAGTCTCCGGCGCGGGGACAGGTCCCGGCGCGGGGTAAGTCCCCAGTGTGGGGAAAGCTCCTGGTGCGGGCGCGGGGAGAGCTCCCGGCGCAGGGTCAGCCCCCGGCGTAGGGTAAGTCCCGGCACAGGGAAAGCTCCCGGTGCGGGGTACGGCCCCGGCGTGGGGAAGGCTCCCGTCGCGGGGTCACGCCCCGGCACGGGGACAGCTCCCGGCGCGGGGTAAGTCCCCGACGCAGGGAAAGCTCCCGGCGCGGGGTAAGTCCCTGGCGCGGGGAAAGCTCCCGGTGCGGGGTAAGTCCCCGGCACGAGGGAAGCTCCCGGCGCAGGGTCAGCCCTTGGCGTAGGGTAATTCTCCTGTGAGGGGACAGCTCCCGGCGCGGGGTAAGTCCCCAGCGCGGTGAATATGCTCGGCGCCAGGAAGGCCACCGGGTGTCCCATGAAAAACGAAGACGGTGACCCCATAAATGGGAATGAGGGCGGATAGATGGGAGCCGGAGGCCGCGCTAATGCGCGCAACAACTCCTCCAAGGTGCGTTGGGCACGGAGTTGGCCTTCGACCAAAGCTTCGAGCAAGGTGTCCCGGGGAGCCGGGTGTGCCATCGGGGGGAGACTAGTCCCCGCTGAGGCTGCCACGATCACCGGGATTGACCCAGAGGTCGAACCACCAAAATTAATAGGAAAGGTGGGAGGTGGTACCTGGGTCTGGCCGCATCCGGGCGGAAGCATCGGGACGGTTGTGTCCCAGACGGGTGGCACTGGGTCACTGGGACCGGCGTCACCGGGGAGGGTGCGAGCCCTCGTTCTTGGGGGAGCCATGGCGATCCCCATGGTCGGCGCCAACTGTCGTGGTATAAAATATACCACCGGCAGATTTCACGAAGAGACTTGACACGCGAACAGCGGCGTGAGCTGACCGAGTGACCGGTCACCTCCCGCCTGGCAATGCAGCAATTGACACAGGTTCGGATCCCGGTGGGGGCCCTAGTCCTGTTGGCACCCTCCGGACGAGAGTCCACTGGGGAGGAGCTCTCTCGGGGAGAGAGGTCTCCAAGGGAGCCAGTTGTTTGAGTGTGTTGAAAATGAATTGGAGTCTCCTTACAAATGAGGTACAAGGGGGTATTTATAGGCCCCAAAACACACAAAAGACCAAAAAGCCCTAGCTACGGCTGTTGGATCGAGGGGTGCTGGCGTCATTTCACCGGCCGAAGGGCTTGGATGCTTGACAAGTGTCCTCGCTGGTTCTTGAGGGACCCCGGGCCTGGAGGCCCAGGGACCCGCTGGGGAACATCTCGGCACGAAGGGCCGAGAATCTCCGGAGACCCCGCGGGACCCAGGGCCTGGCTGCCCAGGGACACACTGGGACCTTCTGCGCACGGTGGAAAAGGGGCTCCGGAAGTTCCCTGGACCCGGGGCCCAGAGGCTCTGGGACCCACTAGGGACCATCTCCGCACAATGGGCCGAGGGGCTCCGGAAGTCCCCTGGGACCCAGGGCCCAGAGACCCAGGGACCCGTCGGGGACTCTGGAAGTTACCCGGAACCCGCCGGAGACCATCTCCGCACGAAGAATCGAGGCGCTCCAAGACCCCGCAGGATCCGGGGCCTGGAGGCCCAGGACCCACCGAGACCTTCTCCGCACGAAGGACCGAGGGAGCTTGGGAAGTTCCCGGGACCAGGGACCCAAAGGCCCTGGGACCCGCCAGGGACCATCTCCGCACGATGGGCAAAGGGGCTCTAGAAGTTCTTGGGACCCAAGGCCCAAAGGCCCTGGGACCCGGCGTCCGGAGGCCCCGAGACCCGCCGGCGACCATCTCTGCACGATGGGCAAAAGGGCTGTGGAAGTTCCTGGGACCCGGGGCCCGAAGGCCTTGGGACCCGCTGGGGACCTTCTCCGCACAATGGGCCGAGTGGCTCCGGAAGTCCCTAGCACCCGGGGCCCAGAGGCCCAAGGACCCGCTGAGACCTTCTCCGCACAATGGGCCGAGGTGCTCCAGAAGTCTCCAGGGACCCGGGGCCCGCAGGCCCAGGGACCTGTCGGGGACTCCGGAAGTTTTCTGAGGCCCCGGGACCCGTCGGACACCATTGAGTCTTCACAAGCGAAGATTCTTCCCGTGTGGTTATAAAAAAACTACTAAAATGGCCTATGAAAGCTTGTAGATTTAATCTAATATCTTTTGTTGATCTTCTGATTCATCTCTCCTCGTTTGATGCATTGGTTTATCCTTTTATACTGGTCGAAAGGGTGCCAAGGCATAACGGCTTCGAACAGTTGCTTAGGTGCAGTTTTGGTAACTGCACTTAACCTCCACGTAGGCTTAACACATGTAATTAAGGAATAGCTACACGTATTAACCTCCTGACGGTTGTTTCCGCATGTGGAGGAATCTCTGGGATACTCGGGATATGCTTGTTGTAAGGTCTAAGAAATCCCGTGTCCCCTGGTCGAGAGTGTTCTGACCGCGCATTGCTTGCAATCATCTGACCGCGCACTATCTGCAGCCTTCTATCTGCGTATCGCATACGGGCTGCTAACCGCGCACTATCTGCGGCCTGATCGTGTAAAGCCTGCAACCATGTGTCCGCGCTTCCTAGGATAGCTTGAAATCATATCAACAGACACTCACCTGGTTCGAATCTGTCTTGAACCAGACGTGCATTTATTCTGAACTAGCTCAGGTAACGATCCTCATCAGTTACATTTTTGTCGACAGAAGCAAAAACCAGATTTGTCTAGATCTTTCTAGAAAATGCAAAAACTCTTCTGCTGTCAAAAGCGCAACTGAAAATCCAAATCTTTCAAAAACCAAATCCAACCGAAATGATGCAATGCAGTGACCTGGATTTCTTGGTTTATCCTGGAAATGTAGAGAGGACTTTGCAACCCCTCTTTATAGTACGGTTAAAATCTAAAAAAAAATTTCCCTAAACTGATCAATCTCCATTCTCCGAGATTAGTAAAAATAAAAACAATATTACCTTAGGTCCTTTACATCTCTCGATTTTATTTTCATCTTTGTGCTTTGCGACTTGTGCTTGATCCATTTTATGTCAGGTTTATCTTGATCATCTTGCATTTCTTCCCAATATAACTCTGTATCAAAATATCTCAGAAGCACAGTTAATCTACAACACTTTGTTTTCATTAATCATCAAAATTAGCTTAGGCACAACGGCCTAGATGCAATAGGAGCCCACTACCTCAGCAAGTGTCCGCATTTCCTCCGTTGGGATTGGCAACGGAAAAGCGGTGTAGACCAGGAGGGCCATGTCCACCTATACCTTTGTGAACCCCAACTCCAGAGGTGTGCAATGGATCCGGACATCCTCCCCAGATGGATAGACTAACCCGTGGGCAACCACTACGTTCCGGTCGTCTACATGAGTCACTAGGCTGTAGCTCTCCGGCTTCTGCAAATTTGTAACAATTAAAATAGGTTAGCGAAACAACTCTAATGGAATGGGAGTGGCATCAACTTAAGTGCACAGCTCAAGGCTTGCCATACCTTCGAAGAGAAACTGCTCAGCCGACCCCACGAGGCACTGTTGCCCTCAGGAGCTAGATCTACACCCTTGGACACCATCATTTGTTTTAGTTGTCCTAAGTCTTCCCTCATCTCAGCGACCATGGCCTCGACCTCTGCCCATACCTCTGCCCGTATCTTCAGGGCCAACTCCGATTCCCTCTCCTTATAGGAGTAGGCCTTCTTCCTCGGTGGAGCCAGATCTTCGAAGCCAGCCTTCCACGGCACGATGACTCCCACGATCCGCATCCGCCCAGGATGCTCCTTATTTCCTAGAGTCCGGGTGAGGATGTCGTTCTCCCTCTATGGGGTAAACAATCCCTGCATTGCCACCTTCTCAACAGAGATCTGTTACATTTAAAGATGCATTGTGAGACAAATACATATATACACTTGTGCACACACAGTTTAAGAGGTTAGCCAACATGCCATTCGCTGCACGACCTCAGCATCCTTAGGGTTTGGGAACTCCACAGACCTCGTGGACGACATGGACCCTCTCCCTCGCCACCATCGCTTGCACCTTGCGTCGTGGATCTCAGAGAGTGGCAAGCCAGGGGAGTCGACGAGAGCATTTTCCTCTTCTTCCTTCCTCCACTGCTC
This sequence comes from Pharus latifolius, assembly GCA_019359835.1. Lineage (NCBI taxonomy): Eukaryota > Viridiplantae > Streptophyta > Magnoliopsida > Poales > Poaceae > Pharus > Pharus latifolius. The sequence goes on along the minus strand of CM033319.1, from coordinate 84,307,928 downwards.
CTCCTTCCCTGCATAGCCCTGAGATATGAGCCGGTGCTGGTGGTCATTCCTCTTTTGGATCACCTTGTTCTTCTTGCTAAGGGCCTTGAACTCGTCGGTCCCCTTCTGCTGGGTGAATTCCTCCCATACTTCCTCCGTTATGAAGGGGTACTTCTCGAAAGGAGATTTCCCCGCAACGAGGAAGGTACTGACGAGCCAGCTCTTGAAGGTTTTTCATGTTGTGTCCATGTCCTTCAAGCAGGCCATCTTAGATCCATCGTCGGGGATGTTCTACTTAGCCTGTTTTCAAACAATGCATATAAGTAGGAATTAGTTAAACTTTAGGATAAGCCAAGGGAAGGTGATTACGAAAGAGTTCAGGGATTTCGATTAATTTACCTTCACTTCCACCCACAACCTATCCCTCTCGTCCGCCTTCATGTCCTTCCAGCTTTGGACGGTGATCTTCACCCTTTCTTTTTGACGAGGATTATTACCCGAGCTAGTTATTTATCTAATGTATCATATTCAAGATATTTCGGGTATGATACATAAATCTGTGCATTAGCAGCCACTATGGTCGCAGAAGCAACATCCTGTGTACTAGAAGGTCGCAATCACAGTACCAGTCTATGGTCACAGAACTTGTGCAACCATAAGGTCGCAGGCTATGCACGACCAAGGTAATCTAAGGATTACATTTAACCTGAGTAGTGTTTGAGCTTTACCAAACACGTTCCCAGGATAAAGATAATTTCTTCTCCCACGTGTGAATACAACCGGCAAGGAGTTGAGATGTGCAGTTATCTATAACTGCATGTGTTAACCAGAAGAGATCAGTGCAGTTATGCAACTGCATATTAGCAACCGTCCAAACTGTTTCACGTTGGCATCCTTTCATTCAGTATAAAAGGAGGGAAGGAAGCACAGGATGAGGGATCTGAAGATATATCAATAGAGATATATGAGATACTCCAAAGAATACTGATAGACAATAGACAGATGTACTGAGGGAGATTGTCAACCTTTATAACAATCTCTCCTTCCTTGTAAACATTCCTATACATAGTAAGAAGCACCATAGGATGTAGGGTTATTACTCAATCTGTTGAGGGCCCGAACCTGTATAACTTTGTGTGTCACCAACTTGTACTTACCTTAACTTACCTGATAAGCGCTCTGAAAGGTCTCACTCCCTACTCACAAATTTGTGTAAGATCGACTAAGGACCCCGAGTCCCAATCATCGACAGATGGCGCCCACCGTGGGGCCTTTCTCAAGGCATTTTTTTCATTAGAAGCTCTGGTAAGTCATGTTTGGGGCATACGATTCCGAGAACGATTTCGATCTCGACGACCATGCTCAGATTCAGATGCCTTCGCCCAACGATCCCGTTCCTATGGAAGAGGTCGACGGTGAGGATATCCATGAATCACATCTAGAGGCTACGTCTTCTCCAACTCTGGTCATGTCTTTCGACCAAGAGACAAAGAAGATAGATGATTCCCCTCATGGGGAACTTGCCACATCAAAGGCTGAGTACGTGTCACAACACGTTATTCCAGGAGAAGTGGAGGATGACAATCTTGAGTTTAGTCCTGGAAAATTTGATCCAGACAATCTCAAGTCCCTTTTTGATTTCGAATTTGATTCGAAACAAGGAGGAATGTTTTCCTCATCTGCGACCTCGGTTCCTTGAGAATTTGCTGTGCTATCGGAGGAAACTCCTGAGCAGTGCATTGCCAGGGAGGAACAAGAGCGCAGACAAAAGGGGGATCAGGACTGCGAGCAACAAAAAAATGAGATTCGCAGGGCCACTAAGGAAGCCATACACCTTGCGCAATCTCACCACAATGCCATTGTTTGAGATCTCGCTCCTAGCACTTCCCGTCATCCGCATGGTCACAGGCATGACCAAACACCTTCTTTTACTCTGGACTACCCTCAGGTGGTTGAAGGGACGGTGACTCCAATGGCACCCAGAAGGAGCACACAAGATCGAATTTGTGTTATCACAAATACGCTGTGTAATCCTCCTCCTGGAATCGAAGATGCGGATAGAACAACCTTTGCTAGAGTCCTGGCGAACACGCTTGATGAGGTTGCATCTGACACAACTCTGATGGTGTCGTCCCATTCCACGATTCATTCCCATGGGTAGGATTATTCTCATTCCGGCCAGGGAAGGCGCAATTGATGCCGGCAGGGTCGATTCGGCATGACAAGGCTAGGTGAGTTGGAAGCTCCCGTGATCGAGATCGCGTCCCAATCCATTCTTACCTGGGGCCGCGAGGTGTATCTCCTCAAGGTAATGTCACCCGCGACCATATGGAAGGTCGCGGTGATAGACATTTCTGCAGTTCCTATGTAGGTTGTAAGGCTTTCTCGCCAGGCCTCTGTGTTGTTGTCTGGCTAGATAAGTTTAAACCAGGAACGATCGAAAGGTTCGATGGAACTCAAAATCCATCGGAGTTTCTTTAAATCTACATCACTGCCATCCAAGCGACAGGGGGAGATGACCACTGTCGATGATTCGGACTCGGGGTCCTTAGTCGAACTTATGCAGAATTTGTGAGTGGTGAGACCTTTCAGGGTTTCCCTCCGGGAAGGGATGATGAGCCAAAGTCGGTTGGAATACAAAGAGATTTATACAAGTTCGGGCCCTCAATGGTGGGAGTAATAGCCCTACGTCCTGTTGGGATTTCACTATGTGTAGGAAAAAAGGTTACAAATTTGTGGAAAAGATCATCACAGGCGAAGATCTTTTCCGTGTGATTATCTAGAAAATGACTAAAACTAGCCCATGAAAGCTTGCTGTTGCCGATCTCTGGAATCTGTTTCCGTTGTGTTATATCCTCGTCTGGTGCATTTGCTCACCCTTTTATACTGGTCGAAAGGGCACCAATGCACAACGGCTTTAAATGGTTGCTCGGGTGCAGTTTTGACAACTACACTTAACTTCCATGTAGGTTTAACACGTGCAATTAAGGAATAACCGCACATATTAATCTCCTGGCAGTTATCTCCGTGCGTGGAGGAATCTTTGGGATACTCGGGATATGCTTGTTGTAGGGCCTAAGTAACCCCGAGTCGCCCTGGTTGAGAGTAGTCCATGACCTTCTGACCACGCATTGTCTGCAATCACCTAACCGCGCACTGTTTGCGACCTCCTGTCCGCGCATCGCCTACGGGCTTCTGACCACGCACTGTCTGCGGCCTTATGATCGCGCAAAGCCTGCAACCATGTGTCCGCGCTTCTCAAGCTATATGAGATCGCATCAACGGACACACTTGGTTCGAATCTATCTTGAACCAGACGTGCATTTATTCTAAACTAGCTCGGGTAACAATCCTCGTCAGCTCGCCCCCAAATTTGAAGAAAACGAAGGGACATATTTACTTCAAATTTAAACCTTACATTGGATGAGTGACCCGACGCTTCAACTCCTCCACTTAGTGGCGCACTAAGTGTGACGGTTTATTTCCCGAGAAGGACTTTGCGTTGTATTTGACAGGTAATGATGGCGCCATGGAATTGTCTTTTAACTCGAGATAAAAACTGTAAATATTTTAAGAGCTCGAGGCATTCGAAAAACAAACCGTCACCCCTGAGGGCTATAAATATCGAAGCCTCTCAGCCTAAAACTTCACAAGTTTTTTTCCGACTAAGTCTTTTTCAAAGCCATCTTTTCCCTTTCTTCTATTTCCACCTCAATGGCAGATCAAAACATCATTGAGATTGAAAGTGACGAAGAGGAAGTGGCACTTGAATTCGACCAGGATTTCCAGAAGGTAAGTCTTTTCCAGACGCCCTGGTTCAAGTTGCCATCTTATGTTCTAATCATTTCCCGAATGCTGTTGGAAACTCACAGACGACCGAAGATCTGGTTCCTCCAAGGAAGAAACCCAAGGTTGATGAGGGATCTTCCAGCGGCACAAGGGTTAGGGATGCATCATTGCTCTCTCTTCCTTTGGCCCCTGTAGTTCTCCCTGTCCATGCAACTCAGCAGGTCGAATCTTCATCTCCACTTTTGGAGGTTCATAATAATCCTTCAAATCCTTCATCTCAGCTTTCTCCATTGTGATCAAGCGATCCCCGTCTTTTGACGGGTTATCAATTTTCTGGTTGGAAGGCTGCACTTCCGCGACCAGATGATCCTCAACTTGTGTTGGGGAAGCAATCTTCTCGTGGGAAAGTTGCACTCCCACAATCTGATGTTCCCGACTTTTGTCGGGTGATCTACTTTCTGGGGGAAATACTTCATCCTCTCACTTGCGAGGATTGGTAATTATTTTCATCTTTCCTGTTGGCTGTTTTAACTTGTTAAACTAACACATTCATGTACAGGAGACGAAAATTGTTGGAGCCCCCAGCGACCAGCCTGCTGAGATCCAACCTCCTTCCCTCGAACAGACCCTCCAGAAAGAGAAAGAGGTTCTGGAGAAGAAGACCGAGGAGATGTCTTCGGCCATTCTGCACCTGGCAGAATGTTTTGATAGATCCCACGAAGAGGCACACCAATTCCGCTTGGAGAGGGACTATGCTCGACAGCAGCGAGAACTCTCCGATTCGATCAGGGATGGTAGTGCTTCTTTGATTCGGGATGATGTAGATAGGCTTAGAGTAGTTGCTAGTTCTCTTGGGGCGGTCAGTGTAGATCCTACTGACGCTAATATGTCCCTAGGAGAACTTTGTAAACTCCTCTCGGATCAGGTCGATGCTCTAGTCGCCTGTATCCCTTTTGTATGCAAGGATTGTCAGAAATAAAGATTTATTTTACCTTACATAACTTGCCATAAGAGTTAATATGAATTAAAATCCTTCATAATCTCTGTGTGAAAATATGGTCACAAGTAATGTCTTCACGACCACACATACACAGGTAAATTTGACGTAACAAGCCTTTCGATCAGAAATGAATTAATATGTCATACCGCGACCAATACTAGTACTGCGATCAGAACCAAAGCCACGATCAGAACTGAAGTCGTGATCAGAACTGAAGTCGTGATCAGAACTAAAGTCGTGATAACATAATATTCTGACCGGATGATAACTGTCTGTATTGCGATTATCCACTTGCAGCGATCACAGAATGGCATTGTGATCAATACGTGAAAAATTAACTTGCAAAAAACATGAAGGACAACTTCCTCCGAAAATTTTTGCAACATTTTCACGTTCTTATGTGCACCCTAGCCCCCGAATTCGAAACAAAGACTATAAAAATACATTTCGTTTCAGATTCACTGTGGGGAGTGCATAACAGGTCTTCCGAAAGAAGGCACCCATTATGGGAAATGAATAAAGTATTCAATGGAACGTTGCCTCGAGCATATAAAAGGAGAAGGTAGCTTCTTGAGGAAGCCACACAACCAGAAACCCTTTACTTGCCTTAGAGCTTCTGCCGCACAAAACCCTCATTCCTCATTCTCCATCGCCTCCAAAGTCACCACCTTTCCTTCTGATCCTTTGCAAGAAATGGCGTCCTAGAGCCGATCTGTTCACCACACAGAGGAGAGTCTGGTGGCACTTGAGAAAGAAGAGATTCTCCCTCCGTGACTACTGATCAACTGGCGGCCCGCGGAGAAAGACCAAGAAACCCCAATCGTCCAAGAGGGCGAGTTGGTGGTTTTTGAGGAGTACCTGCGTTGTGGGTTCCGATTCCCTGAGAGCCAATTCTTGAAGGGAATCTTGGAGCACTACGGGTTGGAGTTGGTGAATCTCCACCCAAATGCTGTCCTCATCCTGGCAATTTTCCAGCATTTGTGTGAAGCCTTCGTCGGAGTGCTCCCAAGTGTGGAGCTCTTTCGACGCTTCTACTATTCGGCATGGTCGAAGAGCGCCAATGCCACCGGATGTATCTATTTCTGGATAAGGGAGAAAAAAGAGTATCCCTTCCCACCCCTCCGAGATTCCGTTCACGGGTGGTACCAGAAGTGGTTCTACTGCACCCCTCAATTGGAGAGCGGTTTTTGGTTTGAGAACTCTCGACCAGAGAAGTCCAGCGAGTTGGACTCTCTTCCTGCTCTAAGCACAGAGCAGAAGAAGCAGGCCCAAGTGATTCTTCACTTAGAACAACAAGGACTAATTGCTCGTGACATCATTCGCGATTTTGTGAAGAACCGGGTGAGCCCCCTGTATGAAAGGGCTCGTCCAGCTTGGGAAATACAATCTATGGCGGATAGCACCTTGGACTATAATAATGGTATGTTTTCCAGTCAACAAAACATATGTTTCTTCAGAAAAATTTTTGTATTGGCTGACATGCTTGTTTGTGACGCAGCCCTACCATTGTTCGAAATTGAAAAGCGGACAAATTACCTCCTCAAAGAGTACAGCACCGATGTGGAGGGAACCAAGGGATCGCCTCGCCCCCAGAGCTTAATCAATGCCAGTGACGATCTCAAACAGGAGCACCGAAAGGTATGGACTTTTTCAGCAGGCTCTGTTTGTAGATCATTCACTCATCTTGCATTAACAAGAACATTTGGAATGACATAGCTCCTGGTGAAATTCGCTGAGGCGACGCGTCCAACCAAGGACGTTGGTCTCCTGGGGAAACCGGCTACGAAGAGGGTGAAGAAGATCTCCTCGAAGCGCGGGGCGAAGGAACCTGCTCCCAAGAAGTCCAAGATGATTCTGGGAAAGGCCTCCTCGCAAAAGACTCCCCTTACCACAAAGAAAGCTGCGGTAAGATACTCAATGCCTCTTGTTACCCCAGGTACGAGCTGGAATTATTTCTTCGTCGTACAGGGTGAAGGGAGCGAGGACGAGGAAGATGACAACCCCCAGATTCGTCGCAAGAGGAAGACGATCGCTCCCTCATCCAGCGAGGTCCTGTCTCTGCCCGCAGGGGCAGAGACGACTGCAATGGGCCCCGCGACCGCTGATACTCCTGTGGTTGCTGGTGAAACCCCAGTCCCTGAAGCCCAGGAAGCTTCAGGATCTGCAACACCCCCCCTTCTGACAAAAGGGGTGACTGTGGTAAGATTTCTCACAGTCCTGAATGTTGGTGTTCGTTTGTGTATATCCACTAAGTTATGCTCATACAGGAAGAAGAAGAAATCCCCCTTGTCCGCCGCGAAGTGACTCCTGCCAGTCCTGGGGTGGCGAGCACTCCACTCCTGTCGACAGGAGTTGGAATAACCGAGCAGGACACTGCGACCACTGCCAACCTCATGGTCGCGGACGAAGTCCCAGCGCCGGTGGTCCAGGAGACATCTGGACCAATGGCCTCATCCCTAACGACCGAAAAAGCTACCCCGGTAAGAACTCTTACAGCTTTGGTCTTCACCATTCCTCATGTGTGTTCTTATAGATTTGCATGCATACAGGGAGAAAAAGACAAGGTCTTGTTCACGAAGAGGAAAGCCAGGACAGATGATGATTGTCCTCTTTTCCTCGGGGAACCATCTTCGAAATCCCAAAAGTTGATGGGATTTCGAGTAAGGTAAGAATCTTTCCTGTTTGGATAGGATCGGATTACAGTGATCGACTGAAAAGATTCTAACCGATGGTCTTTCTATTTGTTTAGGAGCAGAGATACAGCGCCAAGTCCTCCAGTAGCGTCGGCTAGTGTTGAATCTTCCCCCGCTACCGAGGTCTCTGGAGAGCAAAGTCCCATCCCTTCGGCCAGGGAAGTTTTTCGGGCCATTATAGATGGGTTGGCCGCAGAAGTCCAATCGGAGTTATTGGCATCTACAACCCTAGCAACAAATAAGGCTCAGTAGGAAAACTCATCCGCTGCTCCTGTCGGGGATAAGGCGAGTCCAGCGACTCAGCCATCAATTGAACCAGAAAGTGGCTCATTCCAGGAATATGTTGAGGTATATCGAACACCCCTCGCAATTTTGCATTTGCATAGGAATATCCAGGTTTCGAAACTGATCTCCTTCCATGTCATAGGAATTGACCCGCATGGCGACCAGGTCGATGGCTATGGCGAATAGCGTCGAGGTCACGCAAGAGGAAATGGGTCACTTGCAGCGGTGAGGAAGACTTTTCTTCATTTGCCTGAATGTAAGCCCTATATTGACAATTGTCTCTTTTGTCACAGAGAAAATGCTTATCTGATGAAGAGCCTCACTGATCGGGAAGACCAGGAGTTCAGGGCGGCTACCAAGATCTCATTCCTGGAGACCGAACTCCAAAAACTGTGGTCACAGCTCTCCTGTAAGTAACCTCCGACCAGAGTGAATTAATTTTGTCATGTGAACTATTTTGTAATGGTCTCTTATCGCAGCGCGAGACGACCAAGTAAACTAGCTTGGCCAAGAGAAAAAAAGATCTCCAGGCGACCATTGATTCTGTCTACAGGGAGAACAAATACTTGAATACGTCACTCTTTGCCTGCAGCAGTGCTCAACAAAACATCTTCGAAAAACTGAAGATGGTGGCCGGTCTGCTAAGGGCTGATGTGGTCGAGACCGAGATGGACGACCTTAGCCTGGGCGACTGGACCACACTGGTCGCGACCCAAACAGAGTCACTTCTCAAGTATATTCTTGAAGATACAAGGAGGCAAAAAGAGGCGATCAAGACCAGAGTACAATCAGTAGCCTCCGCCATCCTCTGCCGGCTACGTCTTCACCATGGCCCAGATCTTGATCTGAATCCAGTGGTGGGAGAAGCAGAGGTCGAGAGTGAAGACCAGCTTGAGGTTATCATGGAGGAGGTCAAACCCCTTGTAGAAAAACTCTTGAAAGAGTTTGGCATAATGTAAATCCTTGTACCTGTACAAATACAATTTATACAATGCGAATGTATGCATTATTTTTTGGAAGGAAGCACTTCTTTTTGTTTCACACTGCAACCATATTCCCCTAACCCCCGCCTGTGATTATGTATACTGAAGACTTAGTATTATAAGCACAGGAAAAATATGGGTGTAACGATGACCAAGCATATCTGACTAGGCCGACAATCATATTCGACATAATACCCAACCTTATTGCAAACCGGCAGCCACTCTGATGACCAAGGACATGCCAGCAAGCCCCGTGTGTGTTGAGAAACGGCTTAGTGAGGGGTGTATTGTCTGGAAGTGATCACGAGATCGGCCAGCGAATCCGATCAGGGCCTTGTGGTGATACAACCATTGGCGACCAGCCCCCGAGCCAGACTCGTAACATACGGGCAAAAAGGAATAATTAACATATGAAACAACTAAGAGTACTGATTTTTGTTAAATCATGCTAATTGAAAAGGAAAAGGGATTGGACACTTACATGTAGAACTTGCGTAGTTGATCGATGTTCCATGTATTGGATACGATTCGACCATCCTCCATCGCTAACCGAACTGATCCTGGTCGCGGCACCCAGACAATAGTGTAGGGGCCTTCCCACTGTGGGGAGAACTTGTTGCCACTAGATTGGTTTTGTATTTTACGTAAAACCAGATCGCCCACATGAAGACTACATGGTCGCAACCTTTTGTTATGGTATTTGCGCAAAGCTTGCAAATATACCGCGGACTTGACCAGAGCTCGACCACGTTTTTCTTCTAGGAGGATGAGAGCTTGTAACCATTGCCCATTTTGATCAACTTGTTCGAATTGATCTGTTCGGACAGAACCAATACTAATTTCCATGGGTAACACAGCCTCAGCCCCGTATACCAGATGGATAGGTGTCTCACCGGTGGCTCGACTAGAAGTAGTATGTAGCGCCCACAGAACGGTGTAGAGCTCGTCTACACAAGCCCCCAAGCGTGTCTTAAGGCGATCAAAAACACATTTTTTAATGCCCTGTAATATTTACCCATTGGCACGTTCAACGGCACCATTGCTCTACGGATGAAATACAGAGGCAAAGCACACCTTGGTCCCGACCTGGTTGCAATAGTCCAAAAAAAGACCACTAGCGAACTGGGAACCATTATCAGTGATGAGACGATTTGGAACACCGAATTGAGTCACAATATTCTTATGAAAGAACTTTTGTGCAGCAGTAGCTATAATGTTGCCTACTGGTTCGGCCGCAATCCACTTTGTAAACGTGTCGATGGCTACGAACAAGAACTTGTACCCATTGACCGCTTGTGGCATAGGACCGACAATGTCCATCCCCCAGACCGCGAAGGGCCATGATAGAGGAATGGTTTGTAGAGCGTAGGCAGGTTGATGAACCTGTCTCACATGGAACTGACACTGAGGACATGTCTTGACCATATTCTTGGCATCATCAAGCGCCGAAGGCCAGTAAAATCCTTGTCGGAAAGCCTTTTCGGCCAGTGTTCGAAATGACGCGTGCGTACCGCATACACCGTCATGAATTTCCTTCAAGAGGGATTTACCTTCCTCTTGGGATACACAGCGCATGAATACTCCTTGAGTACCCTTTCTGTACAAAACCCCTTCTATAAGTTTGTATAGACATGCTTTTCGAACTAACCGATCACTTTCGGTTTCATCCTTGGGCAAGGTCCCGTGTTCGAGATAGACCCTCAATAGATGGGTCCAATCTCATTCATGTCCGAGGTTGGTAACGCAGACCGTTACCGGATCATCCTCGACTATAGTTATGATCGAGAGATGTTCCAAGTGTTTGACGAACACTCCTGCCGGAGCGGATGTGCGTGAGGACCCAATTTTGGATAATTGGTTTGCGAGAATGTTGTCCTTTCGCGGGATGTATTGGATTTCGAAATGACTGAAGTGTTTTTCCAATCTCCTCACTTCCCTAGGTAATGAGCCATTGTCTCATCAGAGGTGTTGTACTCCTTGTTTACCTGGTTTACGACTAGCTATGAGTCTCCCTTCACCACTAATCGACGGACTCCGAGGAATTTTGCAGCCCGGAGCCCTGCAATAAGACCTTCATACTCTGCTGCATTGTTGGTCGCAACAAAGTGTAGTTGGATGACATACTTAAGCTGTTCGCCCTGATGCGTGACTAAGACCACTCTAGCCCTCGAGTGTTAGAAACTACGAGAGCCGTCAAAGTACATTGTCCAGTGATCGGGGCATTCCAAATCTTCGGCCGCCTGCACGGGCTTTTCAGGATTAGCCCATTCGACCACGAAGTCGGCCAGGACCTGAGACTTGACCGCCGTGCGGGGTGTGAAATGGATGTCGAATGCTCCGAGTTCAACAGCCCATTTCGCGATCCGACCAGATTTCTCTGGATTGCGGACGATGTCCCCCAATGGAAAAGATGAGGGCACTGTGATCTTATGTGCTTGGAAGTAGTGTCGTAGCTTACGGGAAGCCATCAGTAGTGCGTAAAGTATCTTTTGGACCTCAGGGTATCGCTCCTTAGGACCATGAAGTACTTCGCTTATGTAGTAGACGGGTTTGTGCACACCTTCCCTTTCTGCGATTAGGACAGTGCTGACCGCGTGAGGTGTGGCCGCCAAATAAAGAAGTAATGGCTCCTCTTTGACGGGGGAAACCAAGACCGGCAGACTGGATATATATGCTTTTACCTCCTGAAATGCCTTTTCGGCCTCATCAGACCACGTAAAATTGTGATGTTTACGCAGGGCTTTAAATAAAGGTAGTCCCCTTTCGCCTAGTCGCGATATGAACCGGCTCAATGCCGCCATGCGACCTGCTAGGAATTGAACATCCTTGATGGTCGAGGGAGACCTCATCTGTTTGATAGCCCTGATTTTTTTAGGATTGACTTCAATTCCTCTGGAACAAACAAGAAAACCAAGAAGTTTTCCAGATGAAAGAACATTTCTCTAGGATTAACTTTATTCCATATCGATTCAAATTACATAAGGTTTCAGCAAGATCATCTAAATGAGACGAACTTTTTATACTTTTTACAACCAGGTCGTCTACATAAGCTTCAAGATTACACCCCATCTGGAAAAGAAAGGTCTTTTGCATCAAGCGCTGGTACGTGGAGCCAGCGTTCTTGAGACCAAACGACATTCTGACGTAGCAGTAGGTGCCGAATGGTGTGATGAAGGCAGTCTTCTCTTCATCTTCTTCTGTCATGCTAATTTGATGATATCCTGAGTAAGCATCCAGGAAACTCATCAGTTTGCAACCCGCAGTGGAATCGACCAGCTGGTTGATGCGGGGAAGGGGAAAGTCATCCTTCGGACAGGCACTATTTAGGCTGGTGTAGTCGACGCACATGGGCCACTTGCCATTTGACTTGCGGACCATGACCGGGTTTGCAAGCCATTCCGGGTGATCGACTTCGCGAATAAACCCGGCCTTCTGGAGTTTATCTAACTCCACATGGATGGCTTCCTGCCGATCAACAGCAAAACACCTGAGCTTTTGCTTTAGTGGTCGCTGTCCAGGCCAAATTGCTAACCTATGCTCGATTACCTCCCTTGGGACACCGGGCATGTCGGATGGCTTCCACGGAAACACATCTGCATTAGCTCGGAGGAAGGCAATGAGCTTGAGTTCCTATTTGTCGTCCAGGCCTGATCCAACCTGAATTGTCTTGGACGGATCATCTGGGTACAATGGAACCAATTTTAGTGTTTCATCTGGTCGAGGAGTAGCTTTGATCGTATCAGTGGACACTGTGGTGATTTGGGCTTCTCGGAGGGGAAGTTGGTCCACCATCTCCAGGGATAACCGATCGCACGTCAATGCCACGTTGCGACTGCCTCGGACCGAAATAACGCCCTTGGGGCCAGGCAACTTGCCGCACTAGTAAGCATACTGCGTAGCCATCATGAACTTAGCAAGAGTTGGCCTGCCAAAGATTGTGTTATAAGCCGAATCACAATTACATCAAAAGTAACTAATTCTGTTCGGAAGTTATCTGGTTCTCCCAGGGTGACCGGGAACACCACCTGTCCCAATGGCATCATAGAGAGACCAGGAATTATCTGATAAAATGGATGAATTATGGGTTTGATTTTTGAACGAGGGATTTGCATCTCGTCGAGTGCCTTGACCAATAAAATGTCCAAGGAACTACCTCCGTCAATCAGGACCCTTTCGACTCTCGCATTGCTGATTATTGGGGTAATGACCAGAGGCAACCTCAATGGTCGAGTAAGCCCCGCAGGATAATCAGAGCGATCAAACGTCAAAGGTATATCCGACCAACGGGGATACTGAGGTTCACCAAGGGGAGTCTCCGTTTGGTTCACCTCTCGAAAAAGGCTTTAAATTGCCTCTTAGAAACAAAAGAGGAGGAACCTCCGAAAATAACATTAACATGATTATGAAGTACCTGGTAAGACATCTCTTCGTCTCCGCTGGCGTCTCTTAGCCCGCAAGTCTGTTCTTTCGGTGGCAAGGTCGGCATAGGTCCGATCCCCTGGTAGAAGTCATCCAACTACTTCAACCAGCTCCTGCAGTTCTTGAGATCGTGGCCTGCAGAGTTGTGGAGCAGACACCATTTCTTTCCTTCTTGCGGGTTAGTCGACTTCTCTGGCTGGTCGGTACTGCGACCACCAAAACCAATTTTATTTTTGAATGGAGGTTTGTTACCTTTGGTCGATGGAGGCTTCTCTGCGACTGTGACATCTCGGTACTGTCCAGATCGACTCCTTTTTGATTTCTTCGACTTCCCGCCTGATGAAGACTCTGGCTTCTTATTCGAATCCTCCCCCTTCACGTCCTTGAGACCTAGTTGAGGCGGTAAGTTTCCTTTATCCACCATCCAATTCCACTCAACGGCCTCAGCCGCGTCGGAATATCGATCAGCCATATCAAAGAGATCGGCTACTGATCGAGGAGGGTGGATGAGTAAGTCCTCGGTGAACTTCCGATACCGAACAGCATGTTTAAATGCCCTGATAATAGAGTTATCAGATATGTTCAGGATGGTATTTCTCACCCTGACAAATCTCTTGACAAACTGACGAAGAATTTCGATCGAAGTTTGTCATAGTCGATGGAGGTCGTCCTCTTTACCCGGCTTCTGATAACAATTTTGGAAATTGTTGAGGATGGCATCGCACAACATTTCCCAGTTATAGATTGAACCCTCAGGTTGATTGAACAACCAGGTTCTTGCTGGTTCCTCGAGGACTGTAGGTAGATAGTTGGCCATGACTCGGTCATCGCCTCCCGCCACCTGAATAGTAGTGATGTAGATATGAAGGAACTCGGACGGATTCTGAGTTCCATCAAATCTTTCTATGGCCCCTAGTTTAAACTTGTCTGGCCAAACGACAACACGAAGGCCGGGTGAGAAAGCTTTACAACCGACATAAGGGCCATGAATAGACCTGCAACTCTCGACCTAATATCGGTGCAGGGTTCCTGGAAAAATCACAATTTGCAACATTTCTGGTTTCAAAAACAGGATTTGGTAAGACGTGATATCCTTACCTGATTCGAAACCCCATCAGACTTTTGGGTTTCAGTGATGTGCTTCTCAGAGAAAGAAGCGCGCTGAGCGTTCCTGTTGCAGCGTCATCGGGACTTGTCCTTGTTCTTCTCTTTTTGGACAAGACAGTAGATGACGAGGATTGGTACCCGAGCTAGTTCGAAATAATGTACATTTGGTTCAAGACGGATTCGAACCGGATGAGTATCTGAAGTTCCGCTGTTATGGTCTCAGACAACCTGAGAAGTGCAGACACAAGAAAGACTTATGGTCGCAGGCTTTGCACGATCATGAGGTCGCAGACGTTACGCGGTCAAGAGGCTGCAGACAATGCATGGTCAGAAGGTCGTTGACTACCCTCGACTAGAGTAACTCGGGATTGCCTAGCACTTTGTACAAGCATATCCCGAGAATCACGAAGATCCTTCCACGTATGAAGACAACTGCCAGCAGGTTAACATGTGCAGTTATCCCTTAATTGCACGTGTTAAGCTTGCATGGGAGTTAAGTGCCGTTACCAAAACTGCGCTTCTACAACCGTTCAAAACTGTTGTGCATTGGCGCCCTTTTGATCGGTATAAAAGGGTGAGAAAATGTACAAAACGAGAGGGATCGAAGACGACGACAGATCAAGCACAAGCTTTCATAAGTTAGTTTAGTCGTTTTTTAGACAATCACACAGAAAAGATCTTCGCCTGTGATGATCTTTTGTTCAATCTTGTAAACATTTTTTCCATACATAGTGAAATCACAACAGGACGTACGGCTATTACTCCCACCATCGAGGGCCCGAACCTGTATAAAGATGTCTTCACCTAGTGATCCTGTTCCAATGGAGGACACCGAAGGCAAAGACGTCCCAGAGGTCGATTCAACCACTCAGGTCATGTCTATCGACCAGGAGACAACAGACGCAGAACCGGAACCAAATGTTGTTTCTACTACATTAGGGATTGAATCTGGTCCATCGCACGATCTTGCCAAGGGCAAAGGCGATGTTGATCAGGAATTTAGTCCGGTGAGGTTTGATCCTGATAACCTCCACCGTCTCTTTGATTTCGAGTCCGACTCGGAACAACCAAAGATGTTCTCTCCATCGGTGACCTCGTTTCCTAGGCAATTCGCTGCCTTATCTGAAGAGACTCCCGATCAGCGGGCTGCTAGGGAAGAATAGGAGTGCAAGCAAAAAGAAGAGAAAGAATGCAGACAAAAAGAGGATCAAGATCGTGAGCAGCAAGATAATGAGCTCCGCAAAACAGCCCTAGAGGCTCTTCAAAATGTGCAAGCTCGTTACGACACTGCTCCTAGTTCCTCCCGTCGTCCACGTGGTCGCCGACGCGACCAGACACCTTCTTTACCCCAGGACATTTACCGGCGGACGAAGAGACGGTGACACCTGGCGCACCCAGGAGGTGCACGCATGGCCGGCTTTGATCCATAGCAGAGGTCCTGCGTAATTTTCTTCCTACTGTCACAGATGCGCAGAAACCAGCTTTCGCCAGAATCTTGGCGGAGAGGTTAGAAGAGGTCGCATCCGAGGCGACCCCTACAGCCTCTTCCAGGTCGGTGATTCGTTCCCATGACAGAGAATATTCTAATTCTAGTTCTGGTAGACGGAATTGGCCACCACTAGTGCTGTCTCAACATGACAAAGCCAGACGGGTGGGAAATTCTCGTGATCGGGAACGAATTCTTGTTCACTCTTGCCTGGGACCACGCGTGGCCTCTCCTTCACATGAGATCACCCGAGATCAGGTCGAGAGTCGCAGATCCCTCCATGGCCCTTATGTCGGTTGTAAAGAAGCTTTCTCGCCTGGCCTTCGCGCGGTTGTTTGGCCTGATAAGTTTAAACCAGGGGCTATTGAAAGATTTGACGGAACTCAGAATCCATCGGAGTTCCTTCAAATTTACATCACTGCTATTCAGGCAGCAGGTGGCGATGACCGTGTCATGGCCAACTATTTACCTACAGTCCTCGAGGGACCGGCAAAAACCTGATTGTTCAATCAGCCCAAGGGTTCGATATACAACTGGGAAATATTGTGTGATGCCATCCTCAACAATTTCCAGAATTGTTATCAGAAGCCGGGAAAAGAGGACGACCTCCATCGACTGCGACAAACATCGACGGAAACTCTTCGTCAGTTTGTCAAAAGGTTTGTCGGGGTGAGAAATACCATCCCGAACATATCTGACAATTCTGTTATCAGGGCATTTAAACACGTCGTTCGATATCGGAGGTTTACTGAGGATTTGCTCATCCACCCCCCTCGATTAGTAGCCGATCTTTTTGATATGGCTGATCGATATTCCGACGCGGCCGAGGCCGTTGAGTGGAATCGGATGGTGGACAAAGGAAACTTACCGCCTCAACCAAGTCTCAAGGATGTAAAGAGAGAGGATTGGAACAAGAAGCCGGAATCTTCATCAGGCGGGAAGTCAAAGAAATAAAAAAGTATTCGAACTGGACAGTACCGAGAGGTCACGGTCGCGGAAAAACCTCCGTCGACTAAAGGTAACAAATCTTCGTTTAAAAATAAAACTGCTTCTGGTGGTCGCAGTGTCGACCAACTAGAGAAGTCGACTAACCCGCAAAAAGGCAAGAGGTGGTGTCCACTCCACAACTCTGCAGGCCACGACCTCAAGAATTGCCGGAGTTGGTTGAAGCAATTGGATGACTTCTACCAGGGGATCAGACCTATGCTGACCTTGCCACCAAATGAACAGACTTGCGGGCTAAGAGACGCCAGCGGGGATGAAGAGATGTACTACCAGGTACCTCGTAATCATGTCAATATCATTTTCGAAGGTTCCTCCTCTTTTGTTTCTAAACGGCAATTTAAAGCTTTTTATCGAGAGGTGAACCAAGCGGAGACTCCCCATGGAGAACCTCAGTACCCCCGTTGGTTGGATAATCCTTTGACGTTTGATCACTCTGATTGCCCTGTGGGGCTTACTCGACCATTGAGGCTACCTTTGGTCATTACCCCAATTATCAGTAATGCGAGAGTCGAAAGGGTCCTGATCGACGGAGGTAGTTTCTTGGACATTTTATTGGTCAAGGCATTGGACGAGATGCAAATTCCTCATTCGAAAATCAAACCCATAATTCATCGTTTTATGGGATAATTTCTGGTCCCTCTATAATGCCATTGGGACAGGTGGTGCTCCCGGTCACGCTGGGCGAACCAGATAACTTCCGAACAGAATTGGTTACCTTCGATGTAATTGATTGTGATTCGGCTTATAACGCAATCTTTGGCAGGCCAACTCTAGCTAAATTCATGATGGCTATGCACTACGCTTACCAGTGCGGCAAGTTGCCTGGTCCCAAGGGCGTTATTTCGGTCCGAGGCAGTCGCAACGTAGCATTGACGTGTGATCGGTTATCCCTGGAGATGGTAGATCAACTTCCCCTCCGAGAAGCCCAGATTGCCACAATGTCTACTGAAACGATCAAAGCTACTCCTCGACCAGACGAAACATTAAAATTGGTTCTGTGGTACCCAGATGATCCATCCAGAACAATTCAGATTAGATCAGGCCTGGATGACAAATAGGAACTCGAGCTCATTACTTTCCTCCCAGCTAACGCAGATGTGTTTGCGTGGAAACCATTCGACATGCCCGGTGTCTCAAGAGAGGTAATTGAGCACAGGTTAGCGATTCGACCTGGACAGTGACCAATAAAGTAGAAGCTCAGGCGTTTTGCTGTTGATCGGCAGGAAGCCATCCGAGAGGAGTTAGATAAGCTCCAAAAGGCTGGATTTATTCGCGAAGTCGATCATCCGGAATGGCTTGCAAGCTCAGTCATGGTCTGTAAGTCAAATGGCAAGTGGCACATGTGCGTCGACTACATCAGCCTAAATAGTGCCTGTCCGAAGGATGATTTTCCCCTTCCCCGCATCGACCAGCTGGTCGATTCTACTGCGGGTTGCGAATTGATGAGTTTCCTGAACGCTTACTCAGGATATCATCAAATTAGCATGGCGGAAGAAGATGAAGAGAAGACTGCCTTCATCACGCCATTCGGTATCTACTGCTACGTCAGAATGCCGTTTGGTCTCAAGAACACTGGTTCCACGTACCAGCACTTGATGCAAAAGACCTTTATTTCCCAGATGGGGCGTAATCTTGAAGCTTATGTAGATGACTTGGTTGTAAAAAGGTTAAAAATTTCGTCTCATTTAGATGATCTTGCTGAAACCTTCTGTAATTTGAATCGATTTGGAATAAAATTAAACCCGGAGAAATGTTCTTTCGGAATTTCGTCTAGAAAACTTCTAGGTTTTCTTGTTTGTTCCAGAGGAATCGAGGTTAATCCCAAAAAAATCAGGGCTATCGAACAAATGAGGTCTCCCTCGACCATCAACGATGTTCAGCGCCTAGCAGGTCGCATGGCGGCATTAAGCCTATTTATATCGCGGCTGGGCAAAAAGGGACTACCTTTCTTCAAAGCTCTGCGCAAACACCATAATTTTATTTGGTCTGAAGAGGCTGAAAAAGTATTTCAGGAGGTCAAAGCATACTTGTCCAGCCCACCAGTCTTGGTTTCTCCTAATAAAGAGGAACCATTACTCCTTTACTTGGTGGCCACACCTTACGCGGTCAGCGCTATCTTGATCGCAGAAAGAGAAGGTGTGCACAAACCCATCTACTACGTAAGTGAAGTACTTCATGGTCCTAAGGAGAGATACCCTGAGGTCCAGAAAATACTTTACGCACTGTTGATGGCTTCCCGCAAGCTACGACATTACTTTCAAGCACATAGGATCACAATGCCCTCATCTTTTCCTTTGGGGGACATTGTCCGGAATCCAGAAAAATCTGGTCGGATCGTGAAATGGGCTGTGGAACTCAGAGTGTTCGACATCCATTTCACGCCTCGCACCGCGGTCAAATCTCAGATCCTGGCCGACTTCATGGTCGAATGGACTAATCCTGAACTGTCCGTGTAGGAGTCTGAAGATTTGGAATGCCCCGATCGCTGGACAATGTATTTTGATGGCTCTCGCAGTTTTCAACACTCAGGGGCTGGAGTGGTCTTAGTCACGCCTCAGGGTGACCAACTCAAGTATGTCATTCAACTACACTTTGTTGCGACCAACAACGCAGCAGAGTATGAAGGTCTTATTGCAGGGCTTTGGGAAGCAAAATTCCTCGGAGTCCGGCGATTGGTGGTGAGGGGAGACTCACAGCTGGTCGTAAACCAGGTAAACAAGGAGTACAACACCTCCGATGAGACAATGGCTCATTACTTGGGGGAAGTGAGGAGATTGGAAAAACACTTCAGTCATTTCGAAGTCCAATACATCCCACGAAAGGACAACATTCTCGCAGACCAATTATCCAAAATTGGGTCCTCACGCACGTCCACCCCGACAGGAGTGTTCGTCGAACACTTGGAACATCCTTCGATCATGACTACGACCGAGGATGATCCCGTAACAGTCTGTGTTACCAACCTTGGACATGAACGAGATTGGATCCATCCATTGAGGGTCTATCTCGAATACGGGACCTTGCCCAAGGATGAAACCGAGAGCAATCGGTTAATTCGAAAAGCGCGCCTATACAAACTTATAGAAGAAGTTTTGTATAGAAAAGGTACTCAAGGAGTATTCATGCGATGTGTGTCCCAAGAGGAAGGTAAATCCCTCTTGAAAGAAATTCATGACGGTGTATGCGGTGCACATGCGTCATTCCATACACTGGTCGGGAAGGTTTTGCGACAAGGATTTTACTAGCCTCCGGCACTTGATGATGCCAAAAATATGGTCAAGACATGTCCTTAGTGTCAATTTCATGCGAGACAGGTCCACCAGCCTGCCTATGCTCTACAAACTATCCCTTTATCATGGCCCTTCGCGGTTTGGGGGATGGATATTGTTGGTCCTATGCCACAAGCGGTCAATGGATACAAGTTCTTGTTCGTAGCCATTGACACGTTTACAAAGTGGATTGAGGCCGAGCCAGTACTCAATGTCACGACTGCTGCTGCACAAAAGTTCTTTCATAAGAACATTGTAACTCGATTCGGTGTTCAAATCATCTCATCACTCATAATGGTTCCCAATTCGCTAGCGGTCTCTTTCTGGACTATTGCGACAATATCGGAACCAAGGTGTGTTTTGCTTCTGTAGCTCATCCGCAGAGCAATGGTGCCGTTGAACGTGCCAACGGGCAAATATTGCAGGGCATCAAAAAGCACATTTTTTATTGCCTTAAGACACGCTCGGGGGCTTGGGTAGATGAGCTCTATACCGTTCTATGAGCACTACGTACTACTTCTAGTCGAGCCACCGGTGAGACACCTTTCCATCTGGTATACGGAGCTGAGCCTGTGTTACCATAGAAATTAGTATTGGTTCTATCCGAACAGATCAATTCGAACAAGTTGATCAAAACGGACAACGATTACAAGATCTAATCCTCCTAAAAGAAAAGGGTGATCGAGCTCTGGTAAAATCCGCAGTGTATTTGCAATCTTTGCACAAATACCATAACAAAAGGGTGCGGCCACGTAGCCTTCACGTGGGTGATCTGGTTTTATGTAAAATACAAAACCAATCTAATCGCAATAAATTCTCCCCTCAATGGGAAGGCCTCTAAACTGTTGTCTCGGTGCCGCGACCAGGATCGGCTTGGCTAGCAATGGAGGATGGTAGTATCCAATACATGGAACATTGATCAACTGCGCAAGTTTTACGTGTAACTGTCCCAATCTTTTTTCCTGTTCAGTTAGCATAGTTTAACAAAAACTTTGTGAGTACTCTTCTTCACTTCATGTTATGTCTGTTTTTTTTATTTGCCACACCTATATCAAGCCTGGATCGAGGGCTAATCGCCGATGATCATCTTGGTACAAATATCTTAACCGGATTCATTGGCCGATCTCGTGGTCTCATCCAGCTAAGGCATCCCTCAATAAGCCGTTCCTCAACGCACACGGGACTTACTGGCATGTTCCTGATCATTCGAGTGGCTGCCAGTTCGTAATAAGGTCGGATGTTGTATTGGGGTCAGTATCGGTTCGATCGGATGATTATATCTAAGTTAAAGCATTTTCCTAGATATTCATCATGCCCATATTTTTCCAGAAATTATAATACTAAATCTGGAGTATTGGTGATTTCCGAAAAGGGGGCTAAGAGGATATGATCATGCTATGAAATGAAGAAAGTATCACAAAGATAGTATCACTCTTTTTCAAAAGTTTAAGGCACGCATTCACATGTTATAAATGTAATTTTACAGGAAAAGTTACTGAGAATCAAATGAGGCCTAGCTCTTTCAGTAGATCTTCGATTAGAGGCTTCAGAGATGGCTTTCAATCGATCACTCTCGATCTCTGCGTCTCCTACCACTGGCTTCAAATTCAAATTTGGGCCATGGTGGAATCGTAATCTGCAGAGAATGGCAGAGGCTACGGATCTGACATTTGACCTTAGCGCCTCTTCCTACCATTTGGTATCTTCAGGAAGATACTTGAGGAGTGATTAGGCTTGTGCTGCGACCAGTGTGGTTAACTCGCTAAGTCTTGGATTGTCCTTTTGTGACTCGATCACATCTGTTTTTAGCAGAGTGGCCACCATCTTCAGCTTTTCGAAGATGTCGAATTGAGAACCGCTGCAGGAGGAGATTGTTTCTTTCAGTCCCTTATTGTCCATGCTGGCAGTATCAATTCTCGAGCTTTGCAACTCGATGGTCATCTGAAGGCTTCTTTTCTCTTCTGAAAGACGGCTTATTTGATCCTCTTGTGTAGTACAAACACAGTAAACATTTACTATAAGTAAATCTCATATGATGTGAAGTTTTCTTCTGGTCGGGAGTGTACTTACAAGCAAGCTTTGACTGCGCGTCACAAAGTTCCTTCTCCAAAGAAGAATACCTCGCAACTGCAGCTTCTTCTTGATTCTCTCAATCAGCCATGCTCTTGTGTAGAAAGGTATTTTTCTCTGTATCAAGAAGGACAACCAGTTACACTTAAATAGAGATTCAAGTTAACATGAATGAAGAGCACTATACTTACTGTTCTAGCCGGCTGATCTTCTGTTGTGCTACCTCAATATGCTTTGCTATAGCTGTTGATCTGGTAGCCACTCGGGTCAAGTCCTGGAACACAATAAGAAATTGCTCTTGAGACTCAAATGTTCCAGAATTTTTTGTGGGTTGGAAAAGAAAAATTGTTCATACCTCTATGTAATCGCTGATTGAGTCACTCTCAACATCAGCATGAGGTCTAGCCTCAGGACCTATTGTGTCCGCGGTAGGGGCAGCAGATGACTTTTCCTGTTGTTCCCCCTCTATGACTGAGACTTCAGTTTCTGTCCCCTGGGAATGGATTTCCTCTGCCATTCCATCCACAATGGCCCGAAGAAGCTCTTCGGCCACGGGAACCGGGGTTGGCTCTCCCGCGACCTCCATAGTGGGTGTGCCATGGCTTGTCGAGGTCGTCGGGGTACTGGGTGCAGCATCTCTGCGCCAACAAACAAACAAATTGAAGGGTGAAGAAACCTCTGGTCAGTCATATTTAGATGAAGATTGGAAAAGATCTCACATCATCCGAAACCCCACCCACGGTTTGGGTTTCGATGATGTGCTCCCGAGGGAGAAGAGCTTGATGGTTGCTCTCGAGGAAGAGTCTTCATCCGTCCTCATTTTCCTTCTCTTAAAGAGGACGGTATCCTCCTTTCCCTGTATGAACACCACTCAATAGATATGCACAGAGGAATAAAAACATGCAGGATTGTGAGAAACCTTACCACAGTCGCCCCTTCTATCGGAAGGAGAGGTGTTGCAAGTATTGAGACTTCATGAGCTTCAGGCACCAGGGTTCCACCCGAAACCACTGGATTACCAGTGGACACGGGGCCCACTATCGTCATTTCTGTCCCTGCGGCCAGGGATAAGACTTCGTCGACCACAAGGGAAGTCGACCTCTCTGGGACGCTTGTTCCTAGAAGGTTAGTCGTTTTCCTCTTGCGACGAACTAGAGGAATGTTGTCTTCCTCATCCTCGCTCCCTTCGCCCTGTACGACAAATAACTAATTTCCACTCGTACTTGGGGGTACAGGAGGAACCGAGAATCTTACCGCACTCTTTTTTGCAGTAATGGTTTTCTTCTGCGACGAAGCCTCTCCCAGAATCTTCTTAGGTTTTTTGGAAGCAAACTCCTTCACTACGTGCTTCAAAGGGGTCCTCCTCACCCTCTTCACAGTCGGTCTTCCCGAAGGACCAACATCCTCAGTTGGATGCATTGCCTTGGCAAATTTTCCCAGAAGCTATATTATTCAACATGCTTTTGGTAATACAAGACAAATGGATGATTTACAACAGAGCTTGTTTGAAAAAAGTCACACCTTTCGGCGCTCCTGTTTAAGATCGTCACCGGCGTTAATTAAGCTCTGGGGGGCGAGGCGATCCTTTAACTCCCTCCACAGTGGCGTTATACGCCCGAAGGAGGTAGTTTGTCCTTTTTCGATCTCGGACAAAGATAGAGCTGTGTCACAAACAAGAATATTAACAAATACAATATTTTTTAGTCAGTAAAAATGTGTGTTTTGTTAAAGGGCATACCATTATTATAGTCCAGGGTACTGTCCGCCATGCACTTAACTTCCCAAGCTGGATGTGCCCTTTCATGCAGGGGGCTTATCTGATTCTTCACGAAGTCGCATATGATATCACGCGTGGTCAAGCCTTGCTGGACTAGGTGAAGAATTGCTTGGGCTTGTTTCTTCTATTCTGCGCTCAGAACGGGAAGGGAGTCTAACTCACTGGCTTTCTTCGATTGGGTGTTCGCGAACCATAGTCAGCTCTCCGACAGAGGGGTGCAGTAGAACCATTTCTGGTACCACCCGTTAACAGAGTCCTGTAGGGGCGGGAATGGGTACTCTTTCTTCTCCCTTATACGGAAGTAGATGCACCCAGCGGCATTGGCACTTTTCGACCATGCCGAAAAGTAGAAGCGTCGGAAAAGCTCCACGCTTGGAAGCACTCCGAGGAAGGCTTCACAGAGGTGTTGGAAAATCACCAAAATAAGAACTGCATTTGGGTGGAGATTCACTAACTCCAGCCCATAGTGTTCCAAGATTCCCCGCAGAAACTCGCTTTCTGGAAATTGAAACCCGCAACGCAGGTATTCCTCGAAGATCACAAATTCGCCCTCTTGGACGATTGGGGTTTCTTGATCTTTCTCCGCTGGTCGCCAGTTGATCAGCAGCCGTGGAGGGAGAATCTCTTCTTTCTCTAGTGCCACCAGGATCTCTTCTGTATGGTGAACAGATCGGCTCCAGGATGCCATTTCTTGCGAAGGATTGGGAAGAAAGGTGGTGACTTCGGAGGCGACGAAGATGAGGAATGCAAAAAAGGGTTTTTTGTGCGGCGAGAAACTCTAAGACAAACGAAGGATTTTTGGTTGTGAAGCTTCCTTAGGAAGCTACCTTCTCCTTTTATATGCTCGAGACAACCCTTCGCCGAATATTTTATTAATTTCCTATAATGGGTGCCTTCTCTCTGGAAACCCGTTATGCACTCTCCACAGTGAATCCGGAACAAAATATATTTTCATTATTTTTTGTTTCGAATTCGGGGGCTAGGGTGCACACAAAAACATGAAAATTTTGCAAAGATTATGGAGGAAATGATCCCTCATGTCTTTTGTAAACTAATTTTTATGTGTTGATCACAATGCAGTTCTGCGATCGTGTCGAGATTTGCATGTTGATCGCAGTGCAATTCTGTGATCGCTGTGAGTGGGTAATCGCAACATATACGATTATCACTCGATCAAGGTATTATGTTCTGATCGTGGTTCTGTTATGATCGCAATACCAGTACTGGTCGCGATATAGCACATCAATGCATGTCTGATCAAAAAAGTTGTTGCGAAGCCATACTTCGAATAGGGCTTTACTTGCGTATGTGTGGTCGCAAAGGCATTTTTTGTGATCATGTTTTCGCACAGAGATTGTGAAGAGCTTTAATTCGGGATTATAAGTCTTACATAATCCTTCTTGAAAAATCAAGGTGTGTAAGGTAAAGGAAATTCTTATTTCTGGCAATCTTTACATGAAAAAGGGATATAGGTGACCAGAGCATCGACCTGATTCGAGAGAAGTTTACAAAGTTTTCCTAAGGACATATTGGCGTCAGTAGGATCTACACTAACCACCCCAAGAGAACTAGCAACTACTCTAAGCCTATCTACATCATCCCGGAGCAAAGAAGCACTACTACTCTTGATCGTATCGGAGAGTTCTCGCTGCTGCCGAGCATGCACTAGTACAGAAATGCAGTCTACTAGCCCTTATCTTCTATCCGTTATTAGCGATTTAGTAGAAACCATTAGAAAAGGTGCCTCACGGTCATAAAAGGCATAAGGGAGGTATTTTTACTATCGGTTTGTAAGAAACTTACCGTTAGAAGAAGCATAATGATTTACTCTAGCGGTGATGAACATATTTACCGTTAGAAGAGATGCATAAGTACTGACGGGAGGATGTTGTATACCGTTAGAACTGATCGACTTCTACAAATAGTTTTATTCTATCGGTACAGTATTTATATACCGTTAGAATATATCACGAATGCTTATCGGTAGCCTGTTGTGAACTGATAGAATCGTTCATCTGCTACAAATAGTTTTATTCTATCGGTACTGTATGTTTATACTGCTAGAATATGTCACAAATTCCTTAGAACTGTTCGTCTCAAATAGTTTTATTCTATCGGTAATATATGTTTATACCGTTAGAAGATAGCACAAATATCTTAGAACTGTTTGCCTTCTACGAATAGTCTTATTCTATCGGTAATGTATGTCTATACCGACAGAATATATACATAAATTCCTATTGGTAGGATGTAGTGTGCCGATAGAACTATTCATCTTTTACAAATAGTCTTATTCTATCGGTAATGTATGTATATACCGACAGAATATGTATAAAAAGTCCTATCGGTAGGATGTAGTGTACCGATATAACCGTTCGCCTTGTACAAATAGTTTTATGCTATCGGTAATGTATGTTTATACCGTTAGAAGAGATCTCAAATTACTAACGGTAGGCGGTTGTGTACCGATAGAACTGATCTAGTACTATAAATACCCGGGTATGTCTCTTTCATTTGAACAGTTCATCGGGCGCTCGTAGCCCTAACCCGTAAGCTCCATGGACGGCCGGCGCACCTCCACCGGCACCTCCATCGACGCCCACTAGATTTCAGCATGGCAAGGAAGGCATGTAAAATTTTGGCAATATTGTTGTATTACTCTAATCCGATTATGGCAATTATCCTGCAATTTTTGTATCCTTCATTTTGATGTGTCTTCTTTTCAATATGATTATGTATGGTGTCTTGCTCCTATTGTTTTATTAAAACAACTAAATAATATCACTGTGGGACAGATAATGTTCAATTGCTTGCTGATCCTATCAACTGAAGAAAATTATCAGGATATATTTGCAAGACAAACGCTAGCTAACATAGTCAAATGCCAATAAGAGTATAAATGTAATATCTTCATCTCACTAGTACAGAAATGCAGTCTACTAACCCCTATCTTCTATCGGTTATTAGCGATTTAGTTGAAAACCGATATAAAATGTGCCTCGAGGTCATAAAAGGCCATCGGGTGTATTTTTCCTATCGGTTTGTAAGAAACTTCCCGATAGAAGAAGCAGTATGATTTACTCTAGCGATGATGAACATATTTGCCGTTAGAAGAGATGCATAAGTACTGACGGGAGAATGTTGTGCGCCGATAGGACTGGTCGACTTCTACAACTAGACTTATTCTATCGGTACTATATGAATATACGGACAGAGTATATTCAAAATTCCTATCGGCAATATGTAGTGCGCCGATAGAACCGTTGGCCTTCTACAAATATTTTTATTCTATCAGTAATGGATTCCTGTACCGTTAGAATATATAGAAAATTGCTTAGAACTGTTCGTCTCAAATAGTTTTATTCTATCGGTAATGAATGTTTATACCGTTAGAATATAGCAAAAATATCTTAGAACTGTTGGCATTCTACAACTTGTAATATTCTA
Source organism: Pharus latifolius (assembly GCA_019359835.1). Taxonomy (NCBI): domain Eukaryota; kingdom Viridiplantae; phylum Streptophyta; class Magnoliopsida; order Poales; family Poaceae; genus Pharus; species Pharus latifolius. Next base: position 84,280,619 of record CM033319.1, on the reverse strand, counting down.
TCGGCAATGTACGTACACACCGATAGAGTATGTACAAAAATTCCTATCGGAAATATGTATTGTGCCGATAGAACCATTCGCCTTCTACAGATGTTTTTATTACTAACGGTATGCTGTTTTTGTACCGATAGAAAATATAGCAAAAATTAATTAGAACTGTTGGCCTTCTACAACTTGCAATATTCTATCGGCAATGTACGTATATACCGACAGAGTGTGGACAAAAATTCCTATCGGTAATTTGTCTTGTGCCGATAGAGCCATTCGCCTTCTATAGGTGTTTTTATTCTATCGGTAATTTATTTGTATGCCGTTAGAATATATATAAAATGACTAACGGTATGCGGTTTTTGTACCGATAGAATTTATCTAGTACTATAAATACAGGGGTATGTCTCTTCATTCTCACAGTTCATCTGGGGCTCGTAGTCCTAACCCGTAAGCTCCATGGACGGCCGGCGCACCTCTACAGGGGACCGCTGCACCTCCGCACCTCCATCGACGCCCTCTAGACTTCGGCATCCCAAGGAAGGTACGTAAAATTTCTGCAATATTGTTAGATTATTCTAATCCGATTATGGTAATAATTCTGCTTTTTTTGTATCCTTCATTTTGATGTGTGTTCTTTTCAATATGATTATGATCTGTTCAGGTCCTTGGATGATGCTCATGAGGGGCAACGTATTTCACGGTTCTTCATCGCAGTACGCTGCCTACGTTGGCTTGTTGGCGAAAGAAACGGTGAAGATCACCGTCGAGAGGTGGAAGGAAGTGAAGGGCGAGATCTTGGTTGGCTCGGTTGAGAAGATCCTTAAGCCCGGCGTGTTTCTCAAATCAGGACCTATAGAAAGCATCTTACATTTTTTTGCATGCACCAGTTTGTGGCCAGATGCTTACCTGTTTGGAGAAGAAGAATTGTTGTTATTTGCACAGCCATTCTACACCATCACTACACATAACAACATCTTGGACGGTAGGTTCTTTTTGTTAATGGAGTTGAGTTGAGTTGAGTTGATCGAGTTTGAGTCTGAGGAAATCACCAATACGTACAAATGTATGTCGACGGCAGTTCCAGCTCCTCGGGCGTCTTCGAACTGAACTCCTATGGTTAAGTCCAATGTGGTTCAGACATTTGCTGTTTTGGATGAATGGATTTGTGATGTATCAGGTCTAACTTGTAGTCGGTAGTTGCATTGTGGCAACCTGCAAAGGTTCTCTTTTATGTAAAATGTATGGGCCACTGGGTCCTCGTCGTGATCTGTTGTTAATTTCAGACGTGGCTTTTCTAATATACATCGAATGTGTGAATTGTTGTATTTGTATATTGTTGTATATTTGTGTATCATGTATTGCTAATTGGGACATGAACTTGAATGTGCAGGGAGTATTTGTGTATTTAATTGTATTGGTAGGTAGGTGTGTATTTGTACTGCTGTTTCAGACATGCACTTGAATTTGTGAACTGGCATGTGTATGTTTGTACCTGAATTTGTATTGGTGAACTGGCATGTGTATGTCTATACCTGAATTTGTGAACTGGCATGTGTAATTTCTTTGGCAAGATGAAGTCCCAAGTACCTAAGAAAAGTATTTTTGTGTCTCCTAGTTAATCCACAAATTAGCACTTCTTGAAATATATTGCTTTATCTTCTGGTTAAGATCCGTTTGTGTATGTTTGTCCCAGTATGGTATCAGTACCTCCTCTAACGGTAAGTACACGTATTTACCGATAGGAAAACACATATATTTGCTAAGTCATGCATATTCTAACGGTAAATACACGTATTTACCGATAGAAAAACAGTCATGCATCATCTGACGGTTCGTACACATATCTACCGATAGAAAAATTCAGGTACGTGCTGTGTCATGCATGATCTAACGGTCAATACACATATTTACCGAAAGAGAAAGTCCTGTACTTGCTCGGTAATGTAGATTCTCTAACGGTATGTGTGTGTTTTTACCGATAGACTATGTGTGCGGCGAATTACCTAAGTTAGTCTAACGGTTATTTCATATATTTACCGTTAGAAAAATGTACTTGCTCGGTAATGTACATTCTCTAACGGTATGTGTGTGTTTTTACCGATAGACTATGTGAGCGGCGAATTACCTAAGTTAGTCTAACGGTTATTTCATATATTTACCGTTAGAAAAATATCCATCATAAGGAAAACCCCACTCGACCATTGCTGAGCTGCTCTTTAATTTGTTATGTTGCACTCTGTGTCCCTTTGTTTGTGACGAAAGTTCCACGCCCGCAGCTACACTGCTAGGGTGATCAGTGCAGGCTGGAGGGAAGTTGATTGCGCCCCTCTCTTTAAGGTACGCTTAATTATCGACACTTGTCTCTCTCTCCCTCTAGATCTCCCTTTCTCTCTACTTGCAAGCTAGCTGTATTGTGTAGTTCCAAGTTTGTAGCTCTAAGCTTGGGAGCTTGGTAGGTGGAAATGCGTCAGGTTTTAGGAGCTAACCAGCTTGTATTGTGTAGTTAGCTAGGTTAATTAGTGTTAATTTCGTCAGGCTAGGGTTCAACACATGTATCTGTTGTAAGAGGCTGTACATGTACATATATATAACTTAATCGGGCAGGTTTCATGCATGGCTTACTCGTTAAATTTTGTTAATTGTAGATGGACAGGAAATATTGGATGTATGGAATAAAACGTACTACTCTTGAATATTTGGATGGTGTGAATGAGTTTATTAAATTTGCTAAGCAACAAAAGGAGTGGAAGGGAGAGAAAAATATGCTCTGTCCTTGTACAGATTGTATGAACTTGAAGAGGTTTAGCAACTCTGATCAAATTAAGAGTCATTTGATTCGTCGTGGTTTTAACGCGCGATACACCCGTTAGATATGGTATGGCGAAGATCTTGACGAAACAAGCACCACTACTACCAATCAGCACGACTCGGATGTGGATTGCAATAATATCGATGATCATCCGAATTTTGGTATTGTTCATTCCGATGTGCACGTAGATGATGATGATGACAATCTAGATGAGATGTTACGTGATGTAGAGGAAGATTACAACGAAAATGACTTCTGTGAATTTGAGAAACTGATTCCCTGGATGTGCAACATTTACAAAACTGTCTTCTGTGCTGAGATTATATAACTTGAAGGCAGGCAACGGTTGGAGTGATAAGAGTTTCACGGCACTATTAGATCTTCTAGCGGACATGCTTCCAGAGGGAAATGAGTTGCCAAGATCTACTTACCAAGCCAAAAAATTGTTGTGTCCGTAGGGAATGGAAATCGAAAGAATACACGCATGCCCAAATGATTGTGTGTTGTACCGTAACGAGTACTCCAGTTTGCATGTTTGTCCAAGATGCGGCGCATCAAGGTATACGCGTAGGGACCGGATTGACAGTCAACGTCACGAGGTAAAGAAAGGACCCCCGGCAAAAATTGTGTGGTACTTGCCTGTGATACCTAGATTGAAGCTGCTGTTTGCAAATCCGAAAGTCACGAAGCACTTGCGTTGGCATGCTGAAGGCCGGAAACAAGACGGAAAATTGAGACACCCAGCTGATTCTATTCAATGGAGAAACATCAACAGAACATTTGCTGCGTTCGGCAGCGAACTTAGGAATGTAAGGTTCGGGCTGAGTACGGATGGTATGAACCCACATGGTAATATGAGCAGCCGGCACAGCACTTAGCCGGTTCTTTTATGCATCTACAATCTTCCTCCTTGGTTATGCATGAAGCGCAAGTACATCATGATGGCGTTACTAATCTCAGGACCCAGACAACCCAGAAATGATATTGACGTGTTTCTAGCGCCTTTAATCGAGGACTTACAGAAATTGTGGAGCGAGGGTGTGCAGGTGTGGGATGCATACAAGAAAGAGAATTTCATCTTGCGGGCCCTGATATTTTGCACCATAAATGATTTTTTGGCCTACGGCAATTTGTCGGGGTATAGTACGAAAGGAGCCAAGGCATGCCCTATTTGCCTAGATGAAACTGAGAGCATGTGGCTGCGAAACTGCTGGAAAACAGTGTACATGGGTCACCGCAGGTTTCTTCCGGTGCATCACACGTACCGTAAGAAGAGGAAATCATTTAACGGGAAGCCTGAGAAGGGATCAGCTCCAGTGTTTCTGACCGGTAAGGAGATTTACTCTCGCGTGAACGACATCAAAGTTGAGTTCGGTAAGCATTGTAAACCTCGAGAAAAAAATGTTTGGAAGAAGAGATCGATTCTCTGGGATCTACCGTACTGGGAGCACTTACAAGTTCGACATTGCATTGATGTCATGCATGTAGAGAAAAATGTCTGTGACAGTTTGATTGGTTTATTGTTGAACATTCCGGGAAAGACAAAGGATGGTGTGAAAGCTCGTCGTGACATGGTGGAAATGGGGATAAGGACTGAGCTTGCACCTTTAGAGAATGGAAAGCGTACATACCTCCCCCCGGCCTGCTATACGTTGTCCAAGAGCGAAAAAACAAAACTCTGTCGGTGCCTGCACGGTGTTAAAGTTCCATGTGGGTACTCCACGAACTTGAAAAAAATTGTGTCTATGAAGGACCTAAGACTGGTTGGCATGAAGTCCCACGACTGTCATGTCTTGATGTCACAGATGCTTCCCATTGCTATCAGAGGCATTCTCCCAGTTAAAGTCAGAGAGACGATCACAAACCTATGTTATTTCTTCAACGCAATATCTTTCAAGGTAAGTACGTGCACTCGTACTATAAGTTCATTACCTCCATCTGTGGAGCTTAATTAGAAAATTTTTCTGATATGAATATTTGGCGCAACTGTGTCCTCGTAGGTAATTGATCCGGATGGACTGGACGCTTTGCAACGCGACGTGGTTACAACTCGTTGTCAGCTCGAGATGTATTTCCCTCCATTCTTTTTTGATGTTATGGTCCATCTGATTGTTCACCGTATCAGAGAAATTAAGTTTTGTGGACCCGTGTGCCTGCGCTACATGTATCCATTTGAGAGATTTATGGGTGTATTGAAGGGATACGTAAGGACTCGTCGTCGACCCGAGGGGAGTATCATGGAAGGTTATGCCGCCGAGGAGGTGATTGAATTTTGCACAGATTATATGGCCGGGGTTGACCCAATTGGCGTTCCTAGGTCCCGACACGAGGGTAGGCTTCAAGGCATCGGAACGATTGGATTCAAAGCTATCGTCCCCGCTCGTGATGTGTACGCAAAATCACATTTTTGGGTCTTACAACACATGACGGAGGTCGAGCCATACATACACGAGCACAAGGTAATGTTACGGTCACATAATCCTTCGAAGTCAGACGTTTGGGTCAGCAAAGAACATAACAGGAAATTTGCTGACTGGATCCAAGAAAGAGTCACGCGAGCTGCCGAGGGCTCCGTAAGTGAAACTGTGACATGGTTGGCTAGAGGCCCAAGATTCACTGTAGGGACTTGGCAGGGGTACGATATCAATGAGTATTCATTTTACACAAGAGCTCAAGACGCCAAGAGTAGCACGCAATGTAGCGGAGTGACACTATTTGCTATTTCCGAGGATGCCAGGTCAGTAAGGGCGCTGAACTCATATTACGGTGCTATTGACGAAATATGGGAGCTCGATTACGGATTACTTAAGATTCCCCTGTTTCGATGCCAATGGGTCGAAATCCCTCGAGGTGTTCAAGTTGACAGTTACGGGTATACTCTCGTCGATCTTGGTAGAGTCGGACACCAAGACGATCCATTCATACTTGCAAAGCAAGCCACATAAGTATTCTACATCGTTGACCCGGCCAATCCAAACTTGCATGTTGTCCTCCACAGCAAGAGACGTATTGTTGGGGTCGAAGATGTTGTCGACGAAGAGGAGTATAACCAATTCGATGAAATACCTCCATTTTTAGAGGATATTCAATCTATCCGTACTGAAGATATTGACGAAACAACGTATCTGCGAGATGACCACGAAGAAGGATTATGGGTTGAGAACCATTGATGATTAATTTTTATTTCAGGGATAAATGCCAAGCAAACAGCCCACAAGTTCTGCAGCAAGGTGAGGAACTTATCATTAATACATCAGGCAGTACATTTTTGTTTAGAACTTAATGATAAGCTAGTTCACAGCATTAATATATCTCAATTTTACTCCACAGCATGAGTTCTGACATGTACAGTACCTTTATCCTGTAAATACTTAATTCTTCCCTTCGAATAGCACTTGCAAAAATCTCATCGCAGCCTCTTGCTTCTTCAAATTAAGTTCTCCAAAAATCAATTTTTTCTGACGGTATTTTGTTATTTCTACCGATAGAAAAGGGCATACACTACTTTAATGTGTCTCAGGCACTTCAAAAATTTCCCTGCGAAAAGTTTACTTTTTCTATCGGTACTATTCTATTTTACCGTTAGAATAAATTCGTTAGTCTCACGGTGTATGTTGTCTGACGGTTTTTTCCTGTTTTTACCGATAGAACAATACTCTGGCGCTTTGAATTCTCAACCGTGTCGCCATGCGTCGCCTTGGAAACTCTATAAGTACCTCGCCATGCGTCGCGGTATTTTGTTGTTTTTCTAATTCTCGAACGGTTCGACTCCTCATCTTCTCTTTCACAATGGCAACCTCCATGGGATCGTCAGCCACGCCCTCCCCGGTAAGAACTCTAAATCTCCTCGGTTTACCCCTGTATTGTTAATCCATGTTCAGTACATTCTTGACCTGTTGATTTGCACAGGGAATGGGAGCCGTGGAAGACACTGCCAAAGTGAAGGCCGACCTGAGGGCCCTCCAAGAGGAGCACAAGCTCCTTACGGACAAGCACACTCAGCTACGGCTTGACCTTGACGATCTCTTCCAGCGCATTAAGCGCATGAAGACGGATGGTGACAATGCTAGGGCGAGGACGAGGCGTCTTCGCGAGGAGAAGAAAGCCGCTGATATGACCATCGCTGGCTGCGGTTTGACTATGAAGGATACCATAGCGAAGCTGAGGGAGGTCGCAGGCCTTCTCGACGCTGTAGTAGTTGATCCTAGGGACAACTTGTCGCTAGAGGAGTCCTGTGTCCTGGCTGCAAGTCTAACTGACTATATTCTACATGCAGCCAGGGCTAAGACCACCCCTTGACCTAGCATTTTGGGTTTTATTTTTTTTTTGTAAGTGATAAAACAACAATGAATGAACAATTTCTTTTTATGTCAATTTTCCAATTTTCCGGCTATCTTCCCTCTTTCTTTATCATTCTGCAGCTTTCAACCATGGTCTGTTTGATGTTAAATTGTGTGTGCCTTTTCATTACTCTGATGGTATTTTGTTATTTTTACCGATAGAAAAATGGCACCCAATACTATAATCTCAAGAACTTAATTAAAAAAAATTTCTGGGGAAAATTGGTCTCACGGGATTTTATTGTTTATACCGATAGAAAAAGGCATCCACTACTTCAAATATTTTTCCGGGAAATTTACTTTTTTCTATCGGTACTATTTTGTTGTACCGATAGAAAAGTACATAATTCTATCGGTATCATTTTGTTGTACCGATAGAAAATTTCCTCCACTACTTTATTACTCGTACACGGCCCTTGAGTTTCCCTCCACTCGAACAGTTCCACCTTAGAGCACTGCGTCTCTTCGAGAGCGAAGAAAACCACAACCTCCGCCGTGACCACTTACTTCCTCTCTCCCACACGACGATCGCCGGCTGGACACTGGTTCGCCACTGCCACCGGTTCTTATTTTCGTCCTTCGCCGGCCGCCGCTGCGTTTTACACCGCCTCTCCATCACCAGAACTGATAGCCGCCATAAATACCCTAATTCGTCATTCTATTTCAAGCATCTTCCTTATTTGATCCTAGTGTTTTGCACGTACTAATTCTTCGAGTTTTGCAATTACGCTAGGGTTCCCTATTGTGTTGGATTATGTACATTCCGCAGGCAATGTTGATTTAAATTAGGGTTTACATAATATGTTCCAGTGCTGTAATGAACCTGTTTTGAGATTTTAACTTATCTATACTGCTGTATGTGTGATCAATTGTATCCAACTGCCATGTAATGCACATTATATGTTGGAGGTGTTCTTACACATATTCTATCGCCAGCTCATGTGTTTACCGATAGAAAATATTTCTGCACAAGTAGTAAAACTTAATTTATTTGGATCTGGAAGGACATGAGCCATGCAATGTACTAGTTTGGTTGGGAATTTTTACTCACTTGGTATGAATATATGGCAATGTGGATGGGTCTTCGATGTATATGTTTCAAATGCTTATACATGACTTTTCCCAACCTAATAGATGTGAAGTCCTGATGACTCGCATACAGGCTAAAGATTATGCACAGTGGCACTTAGATGCTTGTGTGCATATTTACGTGTGAAATAATAATGCTGGCCCATGGATATTAGTATAACAAATCATCGAGAATGTTATGTGATGACAGTGAATGGTGGCTTGTCAACAAAATTCCATATGTAGAGAACATTGTTATGTTCTATCGGTATCTCACGGGTTTGCCGATAGAAAAATTGTCTTCTGTGGAGGTAATTGTTATGGTCTATCGGCAGCTCATGTGTTTACCGATAGAAAATATTTCTGAACAGTTCAGGAAGTAATTTATGCATGTCTTTCTTTTTGTATTATTTTCCCTTTTGCCGCCCTAATTAGTCTCCAGTCCTAGGCTGAGTTATGGAACTCCAAGGCGAATTAATTGCCATATGGTTTGTTGATGGTTTTGTAGGGGAAGACATGTCGTCGTCTTCATCGGATGGTACTAGTGGTTCGACTAGGGCCAACCCCATCGATACTACTGAAGATGCAGCTGTTACATCCCAGCGCAAGAGGGTGGGGCGAGGCGCGACGACGTTGGGGCGTTTGGCCAAACGCACGGATCTTTCTTGTGAGTTCAACCAATTTGGGAGGCCGATTGGAAAGAATGCTGGGAGGTACGCGGCCTACGTTGGGCTGTTGGCGAAAGAAAGGGTGAAGATCACCGTCCAAAGCTGGAAGGACGTGACGGTGGACGAGAGGGATAGGTTGTGGGCGGAAGTGAAGGTTAAATTAACTGAAATCGCTGAACTCTTTCGTAATCACGTTCTCTTGGCTTATACTAAAGTTTAACGAACTCGTGATTAATTATATGCATTTTTCGGAAACAGGCTAAGTGGAACATCCCCGACAATACACCTAGGACTGCCTGCTTGAAGGACATGAACGGAACATGGAAAACCTTTAAGAGCTGGCTTGTCAGTAACTTCCTCGCTGCGGGGAAATCTCCTTGCGAGAAGTACCCCTTCATATCGGAGGAGGTATGGGAGGAATTCACCAAGCAGAAGGGGACTGAGGAGTTCAAGGCCCTTAGCGAGAAGAATAGGGCGATCCAGAAGAGGAACAACCACCCGCATCGGCTCGGATCCCGGGGCTATGCGGGGAAGGAGGAGCAGTGGAAGAAGGAAGACGAACAAAATCCTGTCATCGACACCCCTGAGTTGCCGCTCTCTGAGATCCGGGATGAGAGGTGCAAACGATGGTGGAGGGGGAGGGGGTCCGTGTCGTCCACAGGGTCTGTGCAGTTCGCAACCCCTGGGGACGCCGACGTTGTGAGGCGAATGGTAAGTTGGCTAACCTGGTAAACTGTGTGTGCACAAGTGTATATAAGGCAATTTGTCTCACAAGGTACCTTTAAATGTAACAGATCTCTTTTGAGAAGGAGGCAGCGGAGGGATTGTTTACCCCGCAGAGGGAGAACGACATCCTCACCCGGGCTCTAGGAAATAAGGAGCATCCCGGGCGGACATGGGCCGTGGGAGCCATTGTGTCGTGGAAGGCCGGTTTCGTAGATCCGGCTCCACCGAGGAAGAAGGCCCGCTCCTGGAAGGAAAAGGAAGCTGACCTCTCCGATAAGATACTGGCTAAGGTACGGGCGGAGATACGGGCGGAGATGCGGGCTGAGATACGGGCTGAGGTGCAGTCTGAGGTGCAGTCCGAGGTCGCACAACTGAGGGAAGAGTTTGTACTGTTGAGAGAAGCATTGCTGGCCAAGAGTGCAGATGCGGATCCCCAGGACGTGATGCGCACGGTGGCCCGATCTTCCGACAGGTAGAGGTAAGTCGATTGGTGGAGACTCGACGTTGACAATCCGGCTTCCGATCAGAACCGATCCGAACCCAGCAATCGCTACACCACGGCTCCGTTGGTTATCAACCATGCACAAACACGATTGACCTCGCCAAGAAGGCTTATCCCTGCATGCGAATCGAGAACACAAGCAAGAACGAGAAAGATGCAACTGAATTTGCAATTGAGGATGAAGCTCACGAGTTGGGGTCTCACAAACCGATGAACGGCGACACTGTTCAAAGACAGAATTGATCTAAGCAAAACCCAAACCAAACCCTAGCGGTGGCTACTGAATATAAGGGCTAAGGGACGTCCTAGAAACCCTAGACGTGTCCGTGATGGACTCCAACACGATACATGGGCCAACGGCCCAAATTGGTGACGCAGCACCCTGGGACAGATTCTGTCCGCCAACTTTCAACGCGAATTCCCGTCGACTCAGCAGTTCAATTGACCTGAAACCGGTGCCATTGGAAAGGTTATCTCCTTAGCTTTCGATACATATGTGGATCATTGAAATCGGAGTCCGTTTGTGGCCTGGGCGACGATTTTAGTGAACACTGCTCCTGGTGGCCGAGGTAGTCGACTCCGAGATGAATTGGGACTCCGACTCCGAGATGAATTGGGACTCCAACTTGACTTGGACGCCCTCCTGGCCTCCCTCCTGGCCCTTGCTGGTTCCCAAGGCCTTCATGATCCTCTCCAAAGTTCCTAAGTACAATATAATCAATAATATCATTAGGTAGCATACTATCCTCACAAGTATATACACGGGCACTTAGGAACGAGCTCACCTGTTGATTCAATTGCCGTGCTCGTGCTCTTGTGATGGGTCCTTGCATCACAACTGGAGGAGTCTCGGGCGTATGCATAGGAGTGATGTCCTCATCAGGACGACGGTACCCCGCGGGGTCGGATAAGCAGTTGCGCTTCCAAGGTACTCGCAGATCCAGTGGATCTACTTGAGGTACTGCAAGCCTTCATCTGTGCACTTAAGTTGATGCCACTCCCATTCTGTTAGAGTTGTTTCGCTAACCTGTTTTAATTGTTACAAATTTGCAGAAGCCGGAGGGCTGCATCCTACAGAATCACGTAGGCGCCGGGCAGGAAGTGGTTGGACACGGCTTCGTATATCCGTCTGGGCCGGATGTCAAGGTCCACTGTGTACCTCTGCGGTTGGGGTTCGCAAAGGTACAGGTGGACATGGCCATGCCGGGCTACAACGATTTTCCGTTGCCAGTCCCAACAGAGGAACTGCAGACACTTGCTGAGGCAGTGGGCTCCTACGTACAGTGGCCCAAGAAGTGTCTTCTAATACAATCGGTAAATCCTACACATTTTAGATTACATCCTACTCAGTACACTCAACTTGCATAATCTAACATACGTGCTCATTAATTGAAGTGGCCTGCCGCCGGGCTACCAGGGGACTGCGCCCCCAGCTCGGGGCATGAGGCCCGATCTCGTGCGACCCTGGACACATCAAAGACGGCCTCGACCCCACCCAGCGCATCCACGCCTTCACCTCGGAAGAAAGCCGCCATCACCTCGCCCTTGCCTTCGAAGGTCCGCGCTCAGTCCCCGGCAAAAGGCAAGGGCAAAGGCAAGGGAAAAGGGCGACAGGGACAGCCGGAGAGGTTCAGGAACGGGTTCCCACTCATGTCGGAGGCAGCTTTGCGCAAATTGGATCGATCAACCAGAGACCTCCACGAGTGGTACCTACACCGAGCTCGGCGCAATCTGAACTTCTTAGTTCCCTACAGGCCTGGACAGTTCCACCGTGAGCCCGGGAGTATATCTGTGGCACACGAGGATCTGTTCGACCTCTACAACTGGCGGGAGCTCGATATGTCCATCATACGGACTGGAGTCCTGTGAGTTTGCTGATGCTATGTATTGTTGTTTTCTAACTCTGTTTGCTAACTCTGCATTGTTGTAGTTCATTTGAAATGTAGTAACTTTCTGTGCAATACAAATGTCGTCCTTTGCATGCAGGTGCATGTACAGGCTAGCATCGGAGGCTGCGTGTGACAAGGTGGGTTTCCTGGACCCAGAGAAAATAAGCCTCACAATGCTAGAGCACGACGCCGCACACACTGAGCAGTACATATCCAAGGCGCTGATGGCGCAGCAGGACAGGGAGTTCATTCTGGTGCCGTACCACCAAAGGTTAGTGCATTTCGTACTAATTTAACTCGATCTTGTATGTTACACCTGAGATATACTTTGAGCTAGCGGTCCTCTTTTACGTATAATGTAGGGGCCACTGGATCCTCATCGTGATCTGTCCGTCGAGGAACGAGGTGTACTACCTCGATTCGATGCGTGACAGATTATCGCTCGAATATGTGGTCAAGGGGAATATGGAGGCGTAAGTAACTTATATGTTTGATTTAAATTTTCACCTCACTAGCTAATGATAATACATTAACCGGCAATACTAACTGAAATGCAGGGCTTTTGATAAATATGTGTCCGCTGGAGGGAGGCATGCCGCACTGCAGGGCTCCCTACTAGCTTGGAAAGAATATGAGGTACTCACGAGACTTTTTGTTTATGCTTAATTAGTTTATGGAAACAATAGCTAACATGTCTTCGCATATGCAATTATCTCAGTGCCATCAGCAGCCGCAATCGTGGGAATGCGGGTTTTATGTGTTGCGCTACATGTACGACCTAGTGCAGACAAACTTTGCCCAATTCCCCCAGGTAAGCATCGATAGCTAACTCAAATTTGAAAATTGGGTGTCACGTTCTAAATTAGGAAGTTAGTTACTAAGTATTCACACATGCTTGCAGATCGCCATGTCGAAAGACTCATACGAAAATGCAAAGATTAGAGATCTTCGACAAATCTGGGCTCAATATGTCATGGAGGAAGTTGCGCCCAACCATCTGCCATGATAATTTTCTCTTTTTCGTGTACTCTGTGCATAGACTGTTTATATACATGTGAATAAATGTCCACATTGGATTGCAATTTGTATTTGTCCATATATATGTGAATAAATGTGAATAACTGTCTAATGTGTCAATCTGTTCTGTGAATTTACCCTTCTTTGCATCTGTACTGTATTGTGTATCCAATCTATAATGTATTGCATCTGTACTGTATATGTGAATGTACTGTATTGTGAATGTAAATAACGTACTGTATGTGAATGTTCTATCGGTAAATTCATTCACAACCGACAGACTACTACCACTTTTCTATCGGTAAACTCATCCGCAACCGAGAGACTACTGTAGTTTGTTCTATCGGTACACTCAAAATTAACCGTCAGAATATTGTGACTTTTCCTGCCGGTGAACTCATCCACAACCGAGAGACTACTGTAGTTTTTTCTGTCAGTAAACTTAGAATTAACCGTTAGAATAGTGTGATTTTTCATGCCGGTCAACTCATACACAACCGAGAGAGTACTAAACTTTTTTCTGTCGGTAAACTTGTAATTAACCGTTAGAATATCGGTATTTTTTCCAACGTTAAACGTCAGACGACGACGGATTTTCTATCGGTACAATAATAAGGTGCCGATAGAATAGTAATATTTTCCTGTCGGTAATTATGTAATTAACCGTTAGAATAGTGGTACCTTTCCCACCGTTAATCGTCAGACTACGACTGGTTTTCTATCGGTATACTCCTAAGATGACGATAGAATTGTGAATTTCTTCTATCGGTTATTTACCGATAGAAAATGTTCTGTCTTGTTCTATCGTGTCTATCTATATAGGTACGAAAACCGATAGTAGAAGGGTGTTTTTTACCGATAAAAGAAAGCTTTTCTGTACTAGTGTCTCCCAGTAAGTTGCTCAATGCCAACTTGGACTTAGTAACAATTGAAATTGAAAGATCATGAAATTGAAAATGAAATTGAAAGATCATGAAATTGAAATTGAAATTGAAAGATATTTGTAATTGAAATTGAAATTGAAGTTGAAATTGAAATTGAAAGATCATTAATGTCAAGATATTTACAAATATCATGAGATACACAAATATCTTGATCTCTCCGTAGGTTGCTCAATGCCAATAACATAGTCAAATGCCAACTAGCTTGCTCAATGATCAAGTGAACGTAAAAAGTTCATTAAATAATTAATATATGTATATTGGCAAGGTAATTTCTTCTGATGAAATAGAGTAGAAATGTAATATCTTGATCTCTAGTTGCAAGTTGATGTTACTATGACGAAGCACAACCTAACCTTCAGTTGGTAGTCTTTCTCAGATAGGGAGTCATTTAGAAAACAGTAAACAATCTTAATTTGCTCTAGAATGCCTATTTATGATCTGTGCAGATCCTTGGATGATGCTCATGAGGGGCAACGTATTTCACGGTTCTTCATCGCAGTACGCTGCCTACGTTGGCTTGTTGGTGAAAGAAACGATGAAGATCGCCGTCGAGAGCTGGAAAGAAACGGTGAAGATCACCATCGAGAGCTGGAAGCACTTGAAAGGCGAGATCTTGGTTAGCTCGATCGAGAAGATCCTCAAGCCCGGCGTGTTTCTCAAATCAGGACCTATAGAAAGCATCTTACATTTGTATTGTGTTTCAGTCATTTTTTTGCATGCACCAACTTGTGGCCAGATGTTTACCTGCTTGGAGAAGAAGAATTGTTGTCATTTGCACAGCCATTCTTTTTGTTAATGGAGTTGAGTTGAGTTGATTGAGTCTGAGTCCGAGGAAATCACCAATACAAATGTAACTCGACGACAGTTCCAGCTCCTCGGGCGTCTTTGAACTGAACTCCTATGGTTAAGTCCAATGTGATTCAGACATTTGCTGTTTTGGATGATTGGATTTGTGATGTATTAGGTCTAATTTGTAGTCGGTAGTTGCATTGTCGCAACTTGCAAAGGTTCTCTTTTATGTAAAATGTATGGGCCACTGGGTCCTCGTGAAGATATGTTGTTAATTTCAGACGTGACTTTTCTAATATACATCGAATGTGTGAATTGTTGTATTGGTATATTGTTGCATATTTGTGTATCATGTATTGCTATTTGGGACATGAACTTGAATGTGTACATGGGAGTATTTGTGTATTTAATTGTATTGGTAGGTAGGTGTGTATTTGTACTGCTGTTTCAGACATGCACTTGAATTTGTGAACTAGCATGTGTATGTTTGTACCTAAATTGATGTGTCATATATGAATCAGCATGCTTTTGTTTCAGCCAATAACTAGAATGAGTTTAAATAGTACTCATTTTTTATGTTTCCTCTTACATTTTCTTAAAGGAATGGAGGCAAACCAAGATCTCATGTAAGTAGAGATTTTTAATTTCTTTGGCAAGATGAAGTACCAAGTACCTAAGAAAAGTATTTTTGTGTCTCCTAGTTAATCTGTAAATTAGCATCTCTTGAAATATTTCTTTATCTTCCAGTTAAGATCTGTTTGATGTTACGTTGTGTTTAGATATGATTCTTTGAATGTGAGAACTGGTGTCATGTGTGTCATGCATTACCCAATTTCAGCCATGTACCAGTACCTCTTCTAACGGTAAATACACATATTTACCAATAGAGAAACACCTGTATTTGCTTATGTGCCTCAGGCATGCACTTGAATGTGAGGACTGGTGTGCATCTGTGCACTTAGATTGTTGTGTCATGCATTACCCAGTTTGGTTTTGTTTCAGCCATGTACAGTACCTCTTCTAATGGCAAATACACATATTTACCAATAGAAAAAAACATGTATTTGCTTATGTGCCTTAGGCATGCACTTGAATGTGAGGACTGGTGTACATCTGTGCACTTAGATTGCTGTGTCATGCATTACCCAGTTTGGTTTTGTTTCAGCCATATATAGTACCTCTTCTAACGGTAAATACACATATTTACCGATAGAACAACACCTGTACCTATTCAGCAATGCACCAGTACCTGTTCTAACGGTATATGTGTGTTTGTACCGATAGAAGATGTGAGTACAAAATTACCCGCACTTAGTCTAACGGGCATTTCATATATTTACCGTTACAAATAGGTCCAGTATAAGTAAAACCTCACTCGACTATTGCTGAGCTGCTGTTTTGTTCTGTTGCACTCTGTGTCCCTCTGTTTGTGATGAGAGTTCCACGCTCGCAGCTACATTGCTAGGGTGATCAGGGCAAGCTGGAAGGAAGTTGATTGCACCCCTCTCTTTAAGGTAAGCTTAATTGTCATCACTTATCTATCTCTCTCTCTAGATCTCCCTCCCTCTCTACTTGCAAGCTAGTTGTATTGTATAGTTCCAATCTTGTAGTTCCAAGCTTGTAGCTCCAAGCTTGGGAGCTAGCTAGAAATGCCTCATCTTTTAGGAGCTCACTAGCTTGTATTGTGTAGTTAGCTAGGTTAATTAGTGTTAATTTTGTCATGCTAGGGTTTAACACATCAGTTGTAAGAGGCTGTACATGTACATATACATAACTTAATCGGGCAGGTTTCATGCATGGCTGACTCGTTAAATTCTGTTAATTGCAGATGGACAGGAAATATTGGATGTATGGAATAAAACATACTACTCTTGAATATTTGGTTGGTGTGAATGGGTTTATTAAATTTGCTAAGCAACAAAAGGTGAGGAAGGGAGAGAAAGATATGCTTTGTCCTTGTATAGATTGTATGAACTTGAAGAGGTTTAGCAACTCTGATCAAATTAAGAGTCATATGATTCGTTGTGGTTTTAATGCATGATATA
The DNA here is from genome assembly GCA_019359835.1 of Pharus latifolius. Classification (NCBI taxonomy): domain Eukaryota; kingdom Viridiplantae; phylum Streptophyta; class Magnoliopsida; order Poales; family Poaceae; genus Pharus; species Pharus latifolius. The sequence goes on along the minus strand of CM033319.1, from coordinate 84,263,831 downwards.
TCCGTTGGATATGGCATGGCGAAGATCTTGAGGAAACAAGCACCACTACTACCAATCAGCAGGACTCGGATGTGGATTGCAATAATATCGATGATCATCTGAATTTTGATAATGTTCATTCCGATGTGCACGTGGATGATGATGACAATCTAGATGAGATGTTACGTGATGTAGAGGAAGATTACAATGAAAACGACTTCTGTGAATTTGAGAAACTGATTGCTGACTCTGAGAAGCCTCTGTTCCCTGGATGTGCAAAATTTACAAAATTGTCTTCTGTGCTGAGATTATATAACTTGAAGGTAGGCAATGGTTGGAGCAATAAGAGTTTCACGGCACTATTAGATCTTCTAGCGGACATGCTTCCAGAGGGAAATGAGTTGCCAAGATCTACTTACCAAGCCAAAAAACTGTTGTGTCCGTTGGGAATGGAAATCGAAAGAATACACGCATGCCCAAATGATTGTGTGTTGTACCGTAACGAGTACTCCAGTTTGCATGTTTGTCCAAGATGCGGCGCATCGAGGTATACGTGTAGGGACCAGATTGACAGTCAACGTCACGAGGTAGAGAAAGGACCTCCGGCGAAAAACTGTGTGATACTTGCCTATGATACGTAGATTGAAGCGGCTGTTTGCAAATCCGAAAGTCACGAAGTACTTGCGTTGGCATGCTGAAGGCCGGAAACAAGACGGAAAACTGAGACACCCAACTGATTCTATTCAATGGAGAAACATCAACGGAACATTTGATGAGTTCGGCGGCGAAGTTAGGAATATAAGGTTCGGGCTGAGTACAGATGGTATGAACCCACATGGTAATATGAGCAGTCGGCATAGCACTTGGCCGGTTCTTTTATGCATCTACAATCTTCCTCCTTGGTTATGCATGAAGCGCAAGTACATCATGATGGCGTTACTAATCTCAGGACCCAGACAACCCGGAAATGATATTGACGTGTTTCTAGAGCCTTTAATCGAGGACTTACAGAATTTGTGGAGCGAGGGGGTGCAGGTGTGGGATGCATACAAGAAAGAGAATTTCATCTTGCGGGCCTTGATATTTTGCACCATAAATGATTTTCCGGCCTACGGCAATTTGTCGGGGTATAGTACGAAATGAGCCAAGGCTTGCCCTATTTGCCTAGATGAAACTGAGAGCATGTGGTTGCGAAATTGCCGGAAAACACTGTACATGGGTCACTGCAGGTTTCTTCCGGTGCATCACACGTACCATAAGAAGAGGAAATCGTTTAACGGGAAGCCTGAGAAGGGATCGGCTCCAGTGTTTCTGATCGGTAAGGAGATTTACTCGCGTGTGAAGGACTTCAAAGCTAAGTTCGGTAAGTATTCTAAACCTCGAGAAAAAAATGTTTGGAAGAAGAGATCGATTCTTTGGGATCTACCGTACTGGGAGCACTTACAAGTTCAACATTGCATTGACATCATGCATGTAGAGAAAAATATTTGTGACAGTTTGATTGGTTTGTTGTTGAACATTCCGGGAAAGACAAAGGATGGTGTGAAAGCTCGTCGTGACATGGTAGAAATGGGGATAAGGACTGAGCTTGCACCTTTGGAGAAGGGAAAGCGTACATACCTCCCCCCGGCCTGCTATATGTTGTCCAAAAGCGAAAAAATAGAACTCTGTCGGTACTTGCACGGCATTAAAGTTCCATGTGGGTATTCCGCGAACTTGAAAAAACTTGTGTCCATGAAGGACCTAAAAATGGTTGGCACGAAGTCCCACAATTGTCATGTGCTGATGTCACAAATGCTTCCCATTGCTATCAGAGGTATTCTCCCAGTTAAAGTCAGAGAGACAATCACAAACCTATGTTATTTCTTCAACGCAATATCTTGCAAGGTAAGTACGTGCACTCGTACTATAAGTTAATTAGCTCCATTTGTGGAGCTTAATTAGAAGATTTTTCTTATATGAATATTTGGCGCAACTATGTCCTCGTAGGTAATTGATCCGGATGGACTGGATGCTTTGCAACGCGATGTGGTTACAACTCTTTATCAGCTCGAGATGTATTTCCCTCCATCCTTTTTTGATGTTATGGTCCATCTGATTGTTCACCTTATTAGAGAAATTAAGTTTTGTGGACCCGTGTGCCTGCGCTACATGTATCCATTTGAGAGATTTATGGGTGTATTGAAGGGATACGTAAGGACTCGTCGTCGACCCGAGAGGAGTATCATGGAAGGTTATGCAGCCGAGGAGGTGATTGAATTTTGCACAGATTATATGGCCGGAGTTGACCCAATTGGCGTTCCTAGGTCCCGACACGAGGGTAGGCTTCAGGGCATCGGAACGATTGGATTCAAAGCTATCGTCCCCGCCCGTGATGTGTACGCAAAATCACATTTTTGGGTCTTACAACACATGACGGAGGTCGAGCCATACATACACGAGCACAAGGTAATGTTATGGTCACAGAATCCTTCGAAGTCAGAGATTTAGGTCACCAGAGAACATAACAGGAAATTTGCTGGGTGGATCCAAGAAAGAGTCAACGCGAGCTGCCGATGGCTCCGTAAGTGAAACTGTGACATGGTTGGCTAGAGGCCCAAGATTCACTGTAGGGACTTGGCAGGGGTACGACATCAATGGGTATTCATTTTACACAAGAGCTCAAGACGCCAAGAGTAGCACGCAATGTAGCGGAGTCACACTGTTTGCTATTTCCAAGGATGCCAGGTCAGTAAGGGTGCTGAACTCACATTACGGTGCTATTGATGAAATATGGGAGCTCGATTACAGATTATTTAAGATTCCCTTGTTTCGATGCCAATGGGTCGAAATCCCTCGAGGTGTTAAAGTTGACAGCTACGGGTTTACTCTCGTCGATCTTGATAGAGTCGGACACCAAGACGATCCATTCATACTTGCAAAGCAAACCACATAGGTATTCTACATCGTTGACCCGGCAAATCCAAACTTGCACGTTGTCCTCCACAGCAAGAGACGTATTGTTGGGGTCGAAGACGTTGTCGACGAAGAGGAGTATAACCAATTCGATGAAATACCTCCGTTTTTAGAGGACATTCAATCTATCCCTACTGAAGATATCGACGAAACAACGTATCTGCGAGATGATCAAGAAGAAGGATTATGGGTTGAGAACCATTGATGATTATTTTCTATTTCAGGGAAAAATGCCAAGAAAACAGCCCACAAGTTGTGCATCAAGGTGAGGAACTTATCATTAATACATCAGGCAATACATTTTTCTTTAGAACTTAATGATAAGCTAGTTCACAGCATTAATATATCTCAATTTTACTCCACAGCATGAGTTCTAACATGTACAGTACCTTTATCCTGTAAAAACTTAATTCTTGCCTTCAAATTTTCTTGCCAAATCTCATTGCAGCCTCTTGCTTCTTCAAAAATTAAGCTTTTCAAAAATCCCATTCCCTGAAACATCATTTTTCAATGCCCTGCCCACTTCAAGGAAAAATTTACTTGTTCTATCGGTATTATTTTGTTGTATCGTTAGAATAAAACCATTAGTCTGACGGTATTTTTTTGTTTGTACCGATAGAAAAGGGCATCCACTACTTTATTAAACATGGCCCTTGAGTTTCCCTCCAGTCGAACCGTTCCAACTTATAGCACTGTGTCTCTTCGAGCGCGAAATACATCAGGTAATACATTTTTCTTTAGAACTTAATGATAAGCTAGTTCACAGCATTAATATATCTCAATTTTACTCCACAGCATAAGTTCTAACATGCATAGTACCTTTATGTAAGAGCTTAATTCTTCCCTTCAAATTTTCTTGCCAAAATCTCATTGCAGCCTCTTGCTTCTTAAAAAATTAAGCTCTCCAAAAATTCCATTCCCTGAAACATCATTTTCCAATGCCCTGCCCACTTCAAAAATTACTCTGGGAAAAATTTACTTGTTCTATCGGTATTATTTTGTTGTACCGTTAGAATAAAACCATTAGTCTAACGGTATTTTGTTGTTTGTACCGATAGAAAAGGGCACCCACTACTTTATTAAACATGGCCCTTGAGTTTCCCTTCAGTCGGACTGTTCCAACTTATAGCATTGCGTCTCTTCGAACGCGAAAACCACAACCTCCGCAGTGACCACTTACTTCCTCACTCCCACACGACGATCGCCGCCTGGATACTGGTTCGCCACTGCCACCGGTCCATATTTTCGTCCTTCACCGACCACCGCTGCATTCTACACCGCCTCTCCATCACCACAATTGATCGCTGTAAAATACCCTAATTCGTCGTTCTTTTTCCAGCATCTTCCTTATTTGATCTTAGTGTTTTGTACGTACTAATTCTTCAAGTTTTGGAATTAAACTAGGGTTCCCTATTGTGTTGGATTATGTAAATTCCGCATGCAATGTTGATTTAAATTAGGGTTGACATAATATGTTCCAGTGCTGTAATGAACCTATTTTGAGATTTTAAATTATCTATACTGCTGTATGTGTGATCAATTGTATCCAGCTGCCATGTAATGTACTTTATATGTTGGAGGTGTTCTTACACATCTTCTATCGGTATCTCTTGTATTTGCCGATAGAAAAAATTGTTATGTTCTATCGGCAGCTCATGTGTTTACCGATAGAAAAGATTTCTGAACAAGTATTAAAACTTTGGATCTGGAAGGACATGAGCCATGCAATGTACTAGTTTGGTTGGGAATTTTGACTCACTTGGTATGAATATATGGCAATGTGGATGGGTCTTCGATGTATATGTTTCAAATGCTTATACATGACTTTTCCCAACCTAACAGATGTGAAGTCCTGATGATTTGCATACAGGTAATGCTAAAGATAACCAAGAGAGGGTGCTATAAACCATGTTATTCCTTTTTTGGTTATGACCTACTTTTTGTGCTACTTCAATATCTTTATATTCCATTAGCATTAGGTTTGTCAGATTATGCACAGTGGCACTTAGATGCTTGTGTGCATATTTATGTGTGAAATAATAATGCTGGCCCATGAATATTAGTATAGAAAATCATGGAGAATGTTGACTTAAACCAAGATTATATGATGCCAGTGAATGGCGGCTTATCAACAATATTCCATATACACATAGAGAAAATTGCTGAACACTTCAGCAATTAATTTTTGCATGTCTTTTAGTACTATTTTCTTCGGACATCCCTTTAGTAGCCCTAATTAGTCTCCAATCCTGAACTGAGTTATGGAACTCCAAGAAGAATTAATTGCCATATGTTGCCTGCTTCCTATATGAAAATGTGTAGATGAAAATGCTCATAAATAGAATCTTATCTTCTATTGGTAGTTTCTGTGTTTACCGATAGAAAAAATATTTAAAATAGGTCCTTTTGCTTTGTAAAATGATTTGGTTTGTGTTTCCATTAAATTTTTGATGGTTTGTTGATGGTTTTGTAGGGAAAGACATGTCGTTGTCTTCATCGGATGGTAGTAGTGGTTCGACTAGGGCCAACATAACTGAAGATGCAGCTGGTTCATCCCAACGCAAGAGGGTGGGGCGAGGTGCGACGACATTGGGCCGTTTGGCCAAACGCACGGATCTTTCTTGTGAGTTCAACCAATTTGGGAGGCCGATCGGAAAGAATGCTAGGAAGTACGCGGCCTACGTTTGGCTGTTGGCGAAAGAAAGGGTGAAGATCACCGTCCAGAGCTGGAAGGACGTGACGGCGGACGAGAGGGATAGGTTGTGGGCGGAAGTGAAGGTTAAATTAACTGAAATCGCTGAACTCTTTCGTAATCACGTTCTCGTGGCTTATACTAAAGTTTAACTAACTCGTAATTAATTGTATGCATTGTTTGAAAACAGGCTAAGTGGAACATACCCGACGATAAACTTAGGATGGCCTGCTTAAAGGACATGAACGGAACATGAAAAAACCTTTAAGAGCTGGCTCGTCAGCAACTTCCTCGCTGTGGGGAAATCTCCTTGCGAGAAGTACCCCTTCATATCGGAGGAAGTATGGGAGGAATTCATCAAGCAGAAGGGGACCGAGGAGTTCAAGGCCCTTAGCGAGAAGAATAAGGCGATCCAGAAGAGGAACGACCACCCGCATCGGCTCGGATCCCGGGGCTATGCGGGGAAGGAGGAGCAGAGGAAGAAGGAAGACGAGCAAAATTCTGCCATCGACTCCCCTGAGTTGCCGCTCTCCGAGATCCGAGATGCGAGGTGCAAGCGATATTGGAGGGGGAGAGGATCCGTGTCGTCCACGGGGTCTGTGCAGTTCGCAAACCCTGGGGACGCCGACATTGTGAAGCGAATGGTAAGTTGGCTAACCTCGTAAACTGTGTGCGCACAAGTATATATGTATTTGTCTCACAAGGTACCTTTAAATGTAACAGATCTCTTTTGAGAAGGAGGCAATGGAGGGATTGTTTACCCCACAGAGGGAAAATGACATCCTCACCCGGGCTCTAGGAAATAAGGAGCATCCTAGGCGGACACGGACCGTGGGAGCCATTGTGTCGTGGAAGGCCGGTTTCGCAGATCCGGCTCCACTGAGGAAGAAGGCCCGCTCCTAGAAGGAAAAGGAAGTGGACCTCTCTAGGAAGATACAGGCTGAGGTACGGGCGGAGATACGGGCTGAGGTGCAGTCTGAGGTCGCACAAATGAGGGAAGAGTTTGCATAGTTGAAAGAAGCATTGTTGGCCAAGAGTGCAGATGCGGATCCCCAGGACGATGGTACCCCGCCTGGTTGGATAAGCAGTTGCTCTTCGAAGGTCCTCGTGGATCCAGTGGATCTACTTGAGGTATTGCAAGCCTTCATCTGTGCACTTAAGTTGATGCCACTCCCATTCTGTTAGAGTTGTTTCGCTAACCTGTTTTAATTGTTACAAATTTGCAGAAGCCGGAGAGCTACAGCCTACTGACTCACCTAGGAGACGGGCAGGAAGTGGTTGCACACGGGTTCGTATATCCGTCTGGGGAGGATGTCCAGATCCACTGCGTACCTCTGTGGTTGGGGTTCGCAAAGGTACAGGTGGACATGGCCATGCCGGGCTACAATGATTCTCCATTGCCAGTCCCAATAGAGGAAATGCAGACACTTGCTGAGGCAGTGGGCTCCTATGTACAGTGGCCCAAGAAATGTGTTCTAATACAACAGGTAAGTCCTACACATTTTAGATTACATCTTACTCAGTATACTCAACTTGCAAAATCTAACATACGTGCTCATTAATTGAAGTGGCCTGCCGGCATGCTACCAGGGGACTGCGCCCCCAGCTCGGGGCATGAGGACGGATCTCGTGCGAACCTGAACACAGGAAAGACAGCCTCAACCCCAGCCAGCGCATCCACACCTTCACCTCGGAAGAAAGCCGCCATCACCTCGCCCTTGCCTTCGAAGGTACGCGCTCAATCCCCGGCAAAAGGCAAGGGCAAAGGACAAAAGAGACAGCCGGAGAGGTTTAGGAATGGGTTCCCACTCGTGTCGGAGGCAGCTTTGTGCAAATTGGATCGATCAACCAGAGACCTCCACGAGTGGTACCTACACCGAGCTCGGCGCAACCTGAACTTCTTAGTTCCCTACAGGCCTGGGCAGTTCCACCGTGAGCCCGGGAGTATATCCGTGGCACACGAGGATCTGTTCGACCTCTACAACTGGCGAGAGCTCGATATGTCCATCATATGGACTGGAGTCTTGTGAGTTTGCTGATCCTATATATTGCTATTTTCTAACTCTGTTTGCTAACTCTGTTTGCTAACTCTGTATTGTTGTAGTTAATTTGAAATGTAGTAACTTTCGGTGCAATACTAATGTCATCCTTTGCATGCAGGTGCATGTATAGGCTAGCATCGGAGGCTGCGTGTGAGAAGGTGGGTTTCCTCGACCCAGAGAAAATAAGCCTCATGATGCTAGAGCACGATGCCGCGCATGCTAAGCACTACATATCCAAGGCGGTGATGGCGCAGTTGGACAGGGAGTTCATTCTGGTGCCGTACCACCAAAGGTTAGTGCATCTCGTACTAATTTAACTCAATCTTGTATGCTATACCTCAGATATACTTTGAGCTAGCGATCCTCTTTTATGTACAATGTAGGGGTCACTGGATCCTCATCGTGATCTGTCTGTGGAGGAACGAGGTGTACTACCTTGATTCGATGCGTGACAGATTATCGAATGAATATGTAGTCAAGGGGAATATGGAGGCGTAAGTAACATATATGTTTGATTTAAATTTTGACCTCACTAGCTAATGATAATACATTAACCGGCAATGCTAACTGAAATGCAGGGCTTTTGAGAAATATGTGTCCGCTGGAGGGAGGCATGCCGCACCACTGGGCTCCCTACTAGCTTGGAAAGAATATGAGGTAATCACGAGACTTTTTGTTTATGCTTAATTAGTTTATGGAAACAATAGTTAACATGTCTTTGCATATGCAATTATCTCAGTGCCATAGCAGCCGCAATCGTGGGAATGCGGGTTTTATGTGCTGCGCTACATGTACGACCTAGTGCAGACAAACTTTGCCCAATTCCCCCAGGTAAGCATCAATAGCTAACTCAAATTTGAAAATTGAGTGTCACGTTCAAAATTAGGAAGTTAGTTACTTAGTATTCACACATGCTTGTAGATCGCCATGTCCAAAGACCAATACGAAAATGCAAAAATTAGAGATCTCCGACAAATCTGGGCTCAATATGTTATGGAGGAAGTTGCGCCCAACCAACCGCCATGACAAGCTTTTCGCTCACTTGTTGTCAATTTTCTCTTTTTCGTGTACTCTATGCATAGATTGTTTATATATAGTCTTATTGGTTAGTATTTGTCCATATTGGATTGCAATTTGTATTGGTTCATATATATGTGAATAAATGTGAATAACTGTCTAATGTGTCAATCTGTTCAATGTATATGTGAATTTACCCTTCTTTGCATCTGTACTGTATTGTGTATCCAATCTATACTGTATATGTGAATGTACTGTATTGTGAATGTAAAGAATGTATTGTATTTGTGAATGTATTGTATTGCATCTATACTGTATTTCTATCGGTAAACTCATCCACAACCGAGAGAGTACTATCCTTTCTTCTATCGGTACACTCGTAATTAACTGTTAGAAGAGTGTAACTTTTCCTGCCGGTAAACTCATACACAACCGAGAGAGTACTAAGGTTTTTTCTATCGGTACACTCTTAATTAACCGTTAGAAGAGTGTAACTTTTCCTGCCGGTAAACTCATACACAACCGAGAGAGTACTAAGGTTTTTTCTATCGGTACACTCTTAACTAACCATTAGAAGAATGTAACTTTTCCTGCCGGTAAACTCATCCACAACCGAGAGAGTACTATCCTTTCTTCTATCGGTACACTCTTAATTAACCGTTAGAGGAGTGTAACTTTTCCTGCCGGTAAACTCATACACAACTGAGAGAGTACTATCCTTTTTCTATGAGTAAACTGTTTCACAACCATCAGGCTAAAATGGTTTTTCTACCGGTTTTCACCTAAAATGCCGTCAAAATAGTTTACTTCTTCTAACGGTTATTTACCGTTATAAAATGACCTGTCTTGTTCTATCATGTCTATCTCTAACGGTAAAAAAACTGATAGTAGAAGGCTGTTTTTTACCAATAGAAGAAAACTTTTCTGTACTAGTGGTGGTCTCTCTCTAGGCGAAGTTGGTGCGCCTCTTCGCGGGAGTTGTCATAACATTCTGCCAGGTGCAGAATGGCCGAAGACATTTCTTCGATCTTCTTCTCTAGAGCCTCTTTTTCCTTCTGGAGAGTTTGTTCGAGGGAAAGAGGTTGGACCTCAGCAGGCTGGTCGCTGGGGGCTCTAGAAATTTTCATCTCCTGCACATGTATGTGTTAGTTTTACAAGATAAAACAACCAGCAGAGGAAATGAAAATAATTACCAATCCTCGCGGTAAGATTGGATGGGAGGATGAAGTGTTTTCCCCAGAAAGTAGATCACCCGACAAAAGTTGAGGGCCATCAGGTTGTAGGAGTGCAACTTTCCCACGAGAAAATTGATCACCCAACAAAAGCTGAGGATCAACTGGTCGCGGGAATGCAACCTTCCCACCAGAAAATTGATAACCCATCAAAAGATGGGCATCACTTGATCGCAATGGAGAAAGCTGATCAGAACAAGGAGAAAGCCTTGAAGTAGTATTTTGGATCTCCAAAGGTGGAGATGAGGGTTCGACCTGCCAAGTTGCATGGACAAAAAGAACTACATGGGACAAGGAAGGAGAGCGCAATGATGCATCCCCAACCTTTGTACCGCTGGAGGATCCCTCGTCAACCTTGGGTTTCTTCCCTGGGGGAACCAGCTCTTCAGTCACCTATGAATTCCCAAAAAGCATTTTGGAAATGATCAAAATATAAAATGACAACTTGAACCAAAAGTTCCAGAAAAAACTTACCTTCTGGAAGTCCTGGTCAAGTTCAGGTATTGCTTCCTCTTCATCACTCTCAATCTCAATGATGTTCTTGGAGTTCTGATCTGCCATTGAGATGAAAACGAAAGAGAAGAAGAGATAGCTCTGGAAAAGACTTAACTGAGAAAAAACTTGTGAAGTTTTAGGGCTAAGGCGCTTCGGTATTTATAGCACCCAAGGGTGACGGTTTGTATTGCCGAACGCCTCGAATTCTTAAAACATATTTACGATTTTATCCCTGGTTAAAAAACAAGTCAGCAGCGCTATCATTACTTGTCAAGAACAAACCCGGAACCCATCTCGGAAAATAAACCGCCACACGTAGTGCACCACTAAGTGTGGAAGTTGAAGCGTCGGGTCACTTATCCGATGCAGGATTAAAATTTGAAGTAAATATGTCTCTTCATTTTCTTCAAATTTGGGGGCTAGCTGACGAGGATTGTTACCTAACCTAGTTCGAAATAATGTACATTTGGTTCAAGACGGATTCAAACCAGATGAGTATATGAAGGTCCGCTGTTATGGTCTCAGACGACCTGAGAAGCGCGGACACAAGAAAGACTTATGGTCGCAGGCTTTGTGCGATCATGAGATCGCAGACGTTACACGGTCAAGAGGCCGCAGGCAATGCGCGATCAGAAGGTCATTGACTACCCTCGACTAGAGTAACTCGGGATTGCCTAGCACTTTGTACAAGCATATCCCGAGAATCACGAAGATCCTTCCACGTATGAAGACAACTCCTAGCAGGTTAACATGTGCAGTTATCCCTTAATTGCACGTGTTAAGCCTGCATGGGAGTTAAGTGCGGTTACCAAAACTGCGCTTCTACAACCGTTCAAAACCGTTGTGCATTGGCGCCCTTTTGATCGGTATAAAAGGTGAGCAAATGTACAAAACGAGAGAGATCGAAGACGACGACAGATCAAGCACAAGCTTTCATAAGTTAGTTTAGTCGTTTTTTAGACAATCATATAGAAAAGATCTTCGCCTGTGATGATCTTTTCTTCAATCTTGTAAACATTTTTTCCATACATACTGAAATCACAACAGGACGTAGGGTTATTACTCCCACCATCGAGGGCCCGAACCTGTATAAATCTCTCTGTGCCCCAACTGACATTGCTCATCATCCCTTTCCGGAGGGACACCATGAAAGGTCTAACAACTTACAAATTCTACATAAGATCGACTAAAGACCCTGAGTCCGAATCGTCGACAGTAGACTCCTCTTCTTGAATATTCAAAAGATGATTAATATATGCAATGGAGTAAAACTCGTGGAGTGTGGTGTTCTTACCGCAACAACTCCTTCGGTGTTTGAAGGAGGTGTCACCAGGCCTGAAATTGTTGAAACTATGGTTGCAGAGTCTCCCGCAACCATAGTTGTTGAAATGCTAACCTCAGGACTGGTAACTTCCTTTGTGACTGTGAGTTCTCCCACGGCCATCAAATCCCTGCCTCAACAACCATTTCTGCCATTGAGGACAATATGTTGGCAATGGTGGGGGAGGATGGACTCTCTGGAATGTCAATCTCTAGAGGGTTCACCGCTCTTCTCTTTCAGCGGATGAGAGGAACATCATCTTCCTCATCCTCACTCCCCTCACCCTGTATGATTAAGAAGTGACTCCTATTCGTACATGGTAAAACAGGGGGAAGAGAAAACCTTACCGCAGCTGTTTTCACGGCAGTTTTCTTCACCTTTGATGAAGTCCCTCCTATGGTCTTTACTTTGGACGCTCTAGGGGTTGGCTCCTTCATCTTCTTGGCTTTAGAAGAGATGACTTTTATTCTCTTCGATGCTGGCCTCCCAGAAGGTCCAACATCATCCCCAGGACGTTTTGTCCTGATAACTTGCCCCTTCAGTAGCTGCATCATTTCATGATTTTCAACTTGATGATTGAGATCAACGGACATTTATGGACAAGTTTCTCGAAAGGAGTCTTACCTTTTGATGTTCTTACCTCAAATCGTCGCCACTGTTGATTAAGCTCTGAGGACGGGTTGAACCTAGAGCTCCTTCTGCCGTCGCATTATATGGCTTCAGAAGGTTGTTTGTTCTCCTATCAATTTCTGATATGGACAATACTATTTCAAAATTGCAATTACTCAGCATGACATTGATCATCGGTAATAACGCGTATTTTATCAACAAGTAAAATTTACCATTATTATAGTCCAGGGTATTATCCGCCATGGACTACACCTCCCAGGCAGGGTGCTCCCTCTTCTTTAGAGGGCTTATCCTATTCTTCACAAAGTCGTGAATGATGTCTCGTGCGATCAATTCCTGGCTGACTAAGTGAAGAATTACTTGCGCTTGTTTTTGCAAATCAGCGCCTAACACTGGGGCGGTGTCCATTTCGCTGCTTTTCACTAGCTGCCGGTTCTCAAACCACAGGTTGCTCTCCGCCGGTGTAGAGCAGTAGAAGCATCTCTGGTTCCATCCATGCACAGAATCACACAGCAGGAAGGAGGGGTAATCTTTTTTCTCCCGCAGGTGGAAGTATACACACCCTGCCACACTAGGAATTTTTGACCATGATGAAAAATAAAACCGTCAAAACAGATCTACGCACAGTAACACTCCTACAAAAGCCTCACATAAATGCTGGCAGATAGCCAGAATGAGGATAGCATTGGGGTGGAGATTTACCAGTCCTAAGTTGAAGTGCGTTAGAACATCTTGCAAAAATTTGCTTTCTGGCAAGCGGAATCCGCATCGCAGAAAGTCTTCGAAAATCACCAGTTCACTCTCCTGGATGTTGGGGGTTTCTTCTCGTTTCCCCACGGGTCGCTAGTTGATTAGCAGCTGAGAGGGAAGAATTTCCTCTTTCTCCAATGCTGCTAAACTCTTAGCATCACAATGACTCGATCGGCTCTAGGATGCCATCACTGTAAGAATCTTTGAAAAGATGAAGGTTTTTTGTAGCGATGAGAGCAAAAGTGAACAACGGGGGTTTTTTGCGGCGCAGTGGCTAATGCAAAAGAAGGGTTTTCTGAAGCTTCTCAAGCAAGGTACCTTCCTTTTATCTGCCCAAGGCCACTACCTACTGTTGTCATTATTTTAATATTTCCTCATAACGGGTTTTTCATAGATTAAAAACCGAAACAATATCATTAACCTTGGTGGAATTTGAAACAAAATGCATCTTTTTTAGAAATTAAAAGGTCATTTTATTTCGAATTCGAGGGCTATGGTACAAGTAATTATATTGAATTTTTGCGGGTTTAATACCCTATGATTTCAGGGTAATCTCGCAGTTCCAATACTGTTATGATCTCAAAGTAATTCTATGGTCTCAGTATTATGCATGATCTCGAGGCAATCTGTGATCGCAATGTTATCCTGTGATCTCAGTGCTCCTTATGGTGTCAATGCTATTCTGTGACCTTAGTACTGTCCTGGTTTGATCATGGACAAAGTCTTTATTACCTGTGATGGTCGAAGAGACATTTACCTGTAACCATTTTTCACATAGAGATATTTTCAAGAATTCCAACTGATGATTATAGATCATGCGTAATCATTAAAAGAATTTGAGATGTAAAGAAAAGGAATTTTATTTCTTGCATTCTTTACATAAAAAAGAGATGCAGGCGACCAAAGCGTCAACTTGATCCGAAAGTAATTTACAAAGTTCTCCAAGGGACAGGTTGATATTAGTGGGATCAACACTAGCTGCCCCAAGGGAACCCGCGATGTCCCTCAATCTATCGACGTCATCTTTTATTACAAAGAGGCAATTGTCCATAATTGCATTAGAGAGGTCCTTCTATTCTCGAGCAAGATCCCTCTCTATGCGGGCCAACCGCATCTCTTTGCGAGCTACATCATAACACTCTGACAGACGCTCCATAACTGTGAGAGTAGTCTCAAGGTTCTGTCCTCGCCTGTTGAAGTGCTCCTGTAGCTCCTCTTTTTCTTCTTCGAGAGTTCTGCACAAAGCAGTCTTCTCCCTCAGAAGAACCTGGATCTTAGCAAGCTGTTCCCTGGGGACCCAGAGAGCCTTGTCCTCCTGTGCATATGTGAGTCAGTTCCAAAAGTATGTAACAAGCAAAGAGGATAAAGATAATAACCTGGGTCACAGGCTGGGTGGAAAAAGTTGAGGATGGAAGGGGACTTGGTGGCAAAGGCACTGCAGGTGCAGTGATACCTAACACCCCAGAAGTTGGATGCAAAGAAAGAGCTGAGGGTAATGTGGCAGCCCAGTTCTTTTCTCCCATTAGCTTTTTGGATGAAGCTCCGCTAGAAGATTCTGCGTCATCTCCAGACCACTTCTTCGAAGGTATCGAGTCCTCGAACATCTGAGTATTCCAAAATGCATTACTTTGGAAATACTCAAACTGCAAAGAAAAGATTCACACAGATGTTTCAGAAGAGTACCTTCTGAAGAGCTTGTTCAATCCTCTCTTCTATCTCTATTTCTTCCTCATCTCTCTCAACAATCTTTTTGGAGTCTTGATTCACCATTTAAATGAGAGTAAAGAAGGAAAAGTGAAGTAAGAAGATAAGAAAAAGTTCTAAAAGATTTATCCAAAGAAAACTTGTGAGTCTTAGAACTGAAGAGCTTCGCTATTTATAAAGCCTGGAGGCGACGGTTCATATGCACAGAGGCCTCGAGCTCCTAAACGCACTTATGTTTTGCCTCGATTATGGGGTAAAAGACTTCATGATTACCTATCAAGATAAACCCAGAGATTTTCTTGGAAAACAAACCGCCACACGGTGTACAGTACAACAAAAGAAGGTGAAGCGTTGGGTACTGTATCCAATGATTTTTAAATTTGAAGTTATAATCCTTTTATCGCTTTAAATTTGGGGGCTAACTGACAAGGATTATTACCTGAGCTAGTTATTTATCTAATGTATTATATTCAAGATATTTCGGGTATGATACATAAATCTGTGCATTAGCAGCCACTATGATCACAGAAGCAACTTCCTGTGTACCAGAAGGTCGCAGTCACAGTACCAGTCTATGGTCACAGAACTTGCGCGACCATAAGGTCGCAGGATTTGCGCGAGCAAGGTAATCAAAGGATTACATTTAACCTGAGTAGTGTTGGAGCTTTACCAAACACGTTCTCAGGATAAAAATAACTTCTCCCACGTGTGAAGACAACCGTCAAAGAGTTGAGATCTGCGGTTATCTATAACTGCATGTGTTAACTGGTGAAAAGATTAGTGCAATTATGCAATTGCATATTAGCAACCTTCCAAACTGCTTCACGTTGACATCCTTTCATTTAGTATAAAAGGAGGGAAGGAAGCACAGGACGAGGGATCTCAAGATATATCAATAGAGATATATGAGATACTCCAAAGAATACTGATAGACAATAGATAGATGTACTGAGTGAGATTGTCAACCTTCATAACAATCTCTCCTTCCCTGTAAACATTCCTATACATAGTAAGAAGAACCACAGGATGTATGGTTATTATTCAATCCGTTGAAGGCCCGAACCTGTATAACTTTGTGTGTCACCAACTTGTACTTACCTTAACTTACCTAATAAGCGCCCTGAAAGGTCTCACTCCCTACTCACAAATTTGCGTAAGATTGACTACGGACCACGAGTCCCAATCATCGACACTTTTGCCAACAGCCCAACGTAGGCAGTGTACTTCCCAGCGTTCTTTCTGATCGGCCTCCCAAACTGGTTGAACTCACAAGAAAGGTCGGTGCATTTCACCAAACGGCCCAATGTCATCGCGCCTCGCACCATCCTCTTGCCCTGGGACGAGGCAGCATCAGTTACGTTGCCCCTTGTCAAACCACTGCTATCGGTCGAGGAAGACACCGACATGGCTTTCCCTAAAATTCCATCAACAAACCATAAAAAATTGAATGGAAAGAGAAAGCAAAAAAACATAGAAGGATTAGCAATTGTTGAAGATATACAGTTCTGGGACCAGTAATTTGTTCTTATAGTAAATAAATGAACTATCGATAGAAGATGTGCTTTTCTCTAAGGGCTAATACATAAACTACTGATAGAACAGTACATGGTGATCCATTACAAATGAACACACATGGTTCTGAACAAAATTTTCGCAAAATACAACAAGAAAAAATTTATCCCACTACTTCTGACAGCAAACACATGAGCTACCAATAGAAGATATTATTTCCTAACGGTAAATAGGTAAACTACCGATAGAACATAGGTCTGAACATATAAACTACAGTACATGGTAATTCAATACAAATGTTCGCACATACTTATATATAGATAATTTCAAATCTCGAAATAGGTTCATGACATCACTGAAACATATTATGTAACCCTAGTTTAAATCCCAGTCTCAACCGTGCCTGGCAGAGTTTATTAAATACTATACAATATGGAACCCTAGTTCAATCCAAAACAAGAGCAGGGAAAAATAGCAAACCCTAGTGTAAAACACCCGTGGTTCTAAACAAAAGTTGCGCAAAATTCAACAAGAACAAATTTATCCCACTTCTTCTGATGGCAAACACATGAACTACCGATAGAAGATATGATTTCTCCTAACGGTAAATAGGTAAACTACTAATAGAACATAGGTCTGAACATATAAACTACAGTACATCGCAATTCAATAAAAATGATCACACATACTTCTGACTAGATAATTTCAAATCACGAAATAGGTTCATGACATCATTGAAACATATTATATAAACCCTAATTTAAATCCTAGTCTCAATAGTGCCTGGCGGACTTTATTAAATCCTACACAATAGGGAACCCTAGTTTAAATCCAAAACAAGAGTAGGGAAAAATAGCAAACCCTAGTGTAAAACACATAAAGATCAAATTAGGAAGATGCTGGACAAAGTACTACGCACAAGGGATAGGGCGGGGGTACTTTACGGCGAAGAGTTGTGGCTAGCGGTGGTGTAGAACGGAGCGGTGGTCGGCGATGGAGCAAAAGAGTGCCCGGCAGTGGTGGCGAACCGTAATCTAGGCGGCGATGATGGTGGTCGCTGGCGAGTGTAGGGCCTTTCACGCTCGAGGAGACACAAAGACAGAGATGGAATGGTTCGACTGGAGGGAAACTCCCGGGCCAAATTTATTAAATTAGTGCAGACCTTTTCTAATGGTAAGAAAGAAGAAAACCGTCAGACCATGTGTGCCCTCTTCTAACGGTACGAAAAAAGAAAACCGTTAGACCATGTGTGTACTTTTTCTAACGATACGACCAAAAAAACCGTCAGACCATGTTCGTTGTTCTATCAGATGTAGTAAGTTTACCGTTAGAAAAGTTCTGGGCTGCATATCTGTAGGGGTTTTTCTAAGTTCTATTTCTGTGCTACATTTGTTCTGACAGTAAATACGTAAACTACCGTCAGACCATGTGTTTTGTTCTAACGGCAGAATGAAATTAACCGTTAGAAAAGTACAATTTCTTTGAGGCCTTCATTTCTGCAGTTGTGCAGGTCACTAGAAAATGATTTTCAGGCCTGTTGAAGAAGAAAACGACAGCAGAAGGGATTTTGACAAGAAAATTTCTTTAGAAGAAGTTCTTAATTAGGATTATAAGTGTACTGTAATGTTAGAACTTTTGCTGTGAACTAAAATTGAGATATTGCTGTGAACTTATCATTAAGTTGTAAACAAAAATGGATAGCCTGATGTATTAATGATAAGTTCGTCACCTTATCATTAATACCCTGGGATTTTTTCTTCAATTACAAAATAGTCAAGAATGATTATCAACACATAATCCTTCTTCGTGATCATCTCGCAGGTAAGTTATTTCGTTGATATCTTTGATAGGGACAGATTGAATGTCCTCTAAAAACGGAGGTATTTCGTCAAACTGGTTATGCTCTTCTTCTGCGACAATGTCTTCGACCCCAACAATACATCTCTTGTTGTGAAGGACAATGTGCAACTTTGGATTGGTTGGGTCAACGATGTAGAATACCTGTGTGGCTTTCTCAGCAAGTATGAATGGATCTTCTTGGTGTGTGACTCTATCGAGATCGACGAGAGTAAACCCATAATTTTCAACTTTAACGCCTGGAGGGACTTTGACCCATTGGCATCTAAACAAATGAATCTTAAATAATCCATAATCGAGCTCCCACATTTCGTCAATAACACCGTAAGATGAGTTCAGCACCCTTATTGCCCTAGCATCCTCCGAAATAGCAAAAAGTGTGACTCCACTACATTGCGTAGTGCTCTTCTTGCCCTGAATTCTTGTGTAAAATGAATACCCGTTGATGTCATATGTAAAATGAATACCCGTTGATGTCGTACCCCTGCCAAGTCCCTACAGTAAATCTTTAGCCTCTAGCCAACCATGCCACAGTTTCACTTATGGGAGCCCTTGGTAGCTCGCAGAACTCTTTTTTGGATCCACCCAGCAAATTTCCTGTTATGTTCTCTGGTGACCCAAATCTCTAGCTTCGAAGGATTCTGTGACCGTAACATTGCCTTGTGCTCGTGTATGTATGGCTCAACCTCCGTCATGTGTTGTAAGACCCAAAAATGTGCTTTTGCGTACATATCACTGGCGGGGATGACTGCTTTGAATCCAATCATTCCGATGCCCTGAAACCTGCCCTCGTGTCGGGACTTAGGAACGGCAATTGGGTCAACCCTGGCCATATAATTTGTGCAAAATTCAATCACCTCCTCGGCGGCATAACCTTCGATGATACTTCCCTCGAGTCGATGACGAGTCCTTATGTATCCCTTCAAGACACCCATAAATCTCTCAAATGGATACATATAGCGCAGGAACACGGGTCCACAAAATTTAATTTCTCTGCTAAGGTGAACAATTAGATGGACCTAAAATCAAAAAAAGATGGAGGGAAATACATCTCGAGCTTACAAAGAGTTGTAACCATGTCGCGTTGCAAAGTGTCCAGTCCATCCGGATCGATTACCTGTGAGGACACAATTGCGCCAAATATTCATATCAGAAAAATCTGCTAATTAAGTTCCACGAATGGAGCTAATTAACTTATAGTAGGAGTGTACATACCTTGCAAGATATTCCGTTGAAGAAATAACATAGCTCTGTGATTGTCTCTCTGACTTTAACTAGGAGAATACCTCTGATAGCAATGGGAGGCATTTGTGACATCAGCACATGATAGTCATGGGACTTCATACCAACCAGTTTCAAGTCCTTCATGGACACAAGTTTTTTCAAGTTCGCGAAGTACCCAGATGGAGTTTTAACACTGTGGAGGCACCAATAGAGTTCTATTTTTCGCTTTTGGACAAAGTATAGCAGGCCGGGGAGAGGTATGTACGCTTTCCCTTCTCCAATGGTGCAAGCTCAGTCCTTATTCCCATTTCCAGCATGTCACGGCGAACTTTTACACCATCCTTTGTCTTTCCCGGAATGTTCAACAACAAACCAATCATACTGTCACAGACATTTTTCTCTACATGCATGACATCAATGCAAGGCCAAACTTTTAAGTGCTCCCAGTATGGTTGATCCCAAAGAATCGATCTCTTCTTCCAAACATTTTTTCTCGAGGTTTACAACACTTATCGAACTCAGCTTTAATGTCCTTCACGCGCGAGTAAATCTTCTTACCGGTCAGAAACACTGGGGCTAATCCTTTCTCAGGCTTCCCGTTAAATGATTTCCTCTTCTTACGGTAGGCGTGATGCATCGGAAGAAACCTGTGGTGACCCATGTACACTATTTTTTGGTAGTTCCACAACCACATGCTCTCAGTTTCATCTAGGCAAATAGGGCAAGCCTTGGCTTTTTTCGTACTATTGCCCGACAAATTTTCATAGGCCGGGAAATCATTTATCGTCACGAGTACAGAAATACAGTCTACTAACCCCTATCTTCTAACGGTTATTAGCGATTTAGAAGAAAACCGTTAGAAAAGGTGCTTCACAGTTGCAAAAGGCATATGGGAGGTATTTTTACTATCGGTTTCTATGAAATTTACCGTTAGAAGAAGCTATGCGGTATTTTATAACGGCAAAGAATACATATATCGTTAGAAGAGGAACACAATTACTATCGGTAGTATTTTGAGTACCATTAGACAAAGCAGAATGATTTACTCTAGCGGTGATGAACAAATTTACCGTTAGAAGAGGAAAAGAAGTACTGACGGTAGTTTGTTGGGTACCATTAGAACCATTCGACATCTACAAGTAGTTTTATTCTATCGGTACTGATTATTTATACCATCAGAAGAGATTGAAAATTACTAACGGTAGGATGTTGTGTACCGTTAGAACCGTTCGACTTCTACAAATAGTTTTATTCTATCGGTACTACATCTTTATACTGTCAGAAGATATCAAAAATTACTAACGGTAGGGTGTCGTGTACCGTTAGAACTGTTCTACTACTACAAATACCCGGGTATGTCTCTTTTATTCGAACAGTTCCTCGGGCGCTCGTTGCCCTAACCCGTAAGTTCCATCAACGACCGGCACACCTCCACCGGTGACCGCCGCACCTCCATTGACGGCCACTTGTTTATTAGGTGAATCAAGTCCAAGATGGATCGTAGCCTCAACACTTTTGACTAGATTTCGGCGTGGCAAGGAAGGCAAGTAAAATTTCGGCAATATTGTTAGATTATTCCAATCCGATGATGGCAATTATCCTGTAATTTTTGTATCCTTCATTTTGATGTGTCTTCTTTTCAATATGATTATGTATGGTGTCTTGTTCCTGTTTTTTACTAAAACAACTAAATAATATCATTGTGGGACAGATAATGTTCAATTGTTTGAAATTCAATCAAATGAAGAAAATTATCATGATATTTGCAAGACAAACACTAGCTAACATAGTCAAATGCCAATAAGAGTATAAATATAATATCTTCATCTCTCAGTAAGTTGCTCAATGCCAACTTGGACTTAGTAACAATTGAAATTGAAAGATCATGAAAATGAAAATGAAAATGAAATTGAAAGATATTTGTAATTGAAATTGAAATTGAAAGATCATGAAATTGAAATTGAAATTGAAAGATCTTGAAATTTAAATTGAAATATATATGCAGTTTACAAGTATCATGAGATACACAAATATCTAATGAAATTGAAAGATCATTAATATCAAGATATTTACAAATATTATGAGAATACACAAATATCTTGATCTCTCTGTAGGTTGTTCAATGCCAATAACATAGTCAAATGCCAACTAGCTTACTCAATGATCAAGTGCATGTAAAAAGTTCATTAAATAATTAATGTATATTGGCAAGATAATTTCTTTTGATGAAATAGAGTAGAAATGTAATATCTTGATCTCCAGTTGTAAGTTGATGTTACTATGAAAAAGCACAACCTAACCTTCAGTTGGTAGTCCTTCTCAGATAGGTAGCCATTTAGGAAACAGTAAACAATCTTAATTTGCTCTAGAATGCCTATTATGATCTGTGCAGGTCCTTGGATGATGCTCATGAGGGGCAACGTATTTCGTGATTCTTCGTCACAGTATGCTGCCTACGTTGGCTTGTTGACGAAAGAAAGGGTGAAGATCACCGTCGAGAGATGGAAGGACGTGAAGGGCGAGATCTTAGTTGGCTCAGTCAAGAAGATTCTCAAGCCCGGCGTGTTTCTCAAATCAGGACCTATAGAAAGCATCTTACATTTGTATTGGTGATTTCCATTTTCTTGAAGGAATGGAGGCAAACCAAGATGAGATATTGGTTTGCCTCCATTCCTTCAAGAAAATGGGGGACGAAGCAACTTATATTACTGAGTTGAGTTGAGTTGAGTTGATCGAGTCTGAGTCCGAGGAAATCACCAATATAAATGTAACTCGATGCCAGTTCCAGCTCCTTGGGCGTCTTTGAACTGAACTCCTATGGTTAAGTCAAATGTGGTTCAGACATTTGCTGTTTCGGATGAATTGATTTGTGATGTATCAGGTCTAACTTGTAGTCGGTAGTTACATTGTCGCAACTTGCAAAGGTTCTCTTTTATGTAAAATGTATGGGCCACTGAGTCCTCGTGATGATATGTTGTTTCAGACGTGACTTTTCTAATATACATCAAATGTGTGAACTGTTGTATTTGTATATTGTTGTATATTTGTGTATTTGTAATGCTATTTGGGACATGAACTTGAATGTGATGGAATGTACCAAGTGACAGTTTGAAAAGCCTTTTAGTTTGTGCCTCTTAGTTAATCTACAAATTAGCATCTCTTGAAATATTTCTTTATCTTTTAGTTAAGATATGTTTGGTGTTACATTGTGTTTACATATGATTATTTGATTGTTAAGACAAATTAATATGTGCACTGGTGTGTATGTTTGTACTTAAATTGCTCTGCAATGCATGAAACAACTTGCTATTGTTTAAGCAATGTACCAGTATCATGGAAGGTTATGCCGCTGAGGAGATGATTGAATTTTGCACGGATTATATGGCCGGGGTTGACCCAATTGGCGTTCCTAAGTCTCGACATGAGGGCAGGCTTCAGGGCATCGGAATGATTGGATTCAAAGCTATCGTCCCCGCCCGTGATGTGTACGCGAAATCACATTTTTGGGTCTTACAACACATGACGGAGGTCTAGCCATACATACACGAGCACAAGGCAATGTTACGATCACATAATCCTTCGAAGCCAAAGATTTGGGTCACGAGAGAACATAACAGGAAATTTGCTAGGTGGATCCAAGAAAAAGTCACGCGAGCTGTCGAGGGCTCCATAAGTGAAACTGTGACATGGTTGGCTAGCAGCCCAAGATTCACTGTAGGAACCTGGTAGTGGTACGACATAAATAGGTTTTCATTTTACGCAAGAGCTCAAGAAACCAAGAGCAGTACGCAATGTAGCGGAGTGACACTGTTTGCTATTTCCGAGGATGCCAGGGCAGTAAGGGCGCTGAACTCATATTACGGTGCTATTGACGAAATATAGGAGCTCGATTACGGATTATTTAAGATTCCCTTGTTTTAATGCCAATGGGTCAAAATCCCTCGAGGTGTTAAAATTGACAGTTATGGGTTTACTCTCGTCGATCTCGATAGAGTCAGACACCAAGATGATCCATTCATACTTGCAAAGCAAGCCACACAAGTATTCTACATCGTTGACCCGGCCAATCCAAAGTTGCACGTTGTCCTCCACAGCCAGAGACATATTGTTGGGGTCGAAGATGTTGTCGACGAAGAGGAGTATAACCAGTTTGACGAAATACTTCCGCTTTTAGAGGACATTCAACCTATCCCTACTGAAGATATCGACGAAACAACGTATCTGCGAGATGATCTCGAAGAAGGATTATGGGTTGAGAACCATTGATGAATATTAATTTCTATTTGAAGGAAAAATGCCACGCAAACAGCCCACAAGTTGTGCATCAAGGTGAGGAACTTATCATTAATACATCAGGCAATACATTTTTCTGTAGAACTTAATGATAATCTAGTTCACAGCATTAATATATCTCAATTTTAGTCCACAGCATGAGTTCTAACATGTATAGTACCTTTATATTGTAAGAACTTAATTCTTCCCTTCAAATTTTCTAGCCAAAATCCCATTGCAGCCTCTTGCTTCTCCAAGAGACCTGAAACATCATTTTCCAATGCCCTGCCCACTTCAAATATTAAGCTCTAGAAAAAGTTTACTTGTTCTAACAGTATTTTGTGTTCGTACCATTAGAAAAAGTTTGCCACTGTCACGGAATTTTCTCAAACTACAGTGAGAAAAGTGCACCTACATGGTCTGACGGTATTATTTAGTTGTACCGTTAGAAGAAAACAATTAGTCTGACGATATTTCTTGTTTGTACCACTAGAAAAGGCCCTCACTACTTTATTAAACTTCGCCCAAGAGTTTCCCTCCAATCGAACCGTTCCAACTTCTAGCACTGTGTCTCTTCAAGCACGAAAACCCCAACCCTCGCCGGCAACCACTTCCTCACTGCTGCACGATGATTGCCACCTGGATCACGATTCGCCACTGCCGCCGATCCTTATTTTGGTCCTTCGCCGGCCGCCACTGTGTTCTAGACCACCTCTCCATCGTCACAACTGATCGTCGTAAAATACCCTAATTCGTCGTTCTTTTTTCAGCATTTTCCTTATTTGATCTTAGTGTTTTTTACACTATGGTTCGCTATTTTTCTCCGCTCATGTTTTGGAATTAAACTAGGGTTCCCTATTGTGTAGAATTGTCGACGATTCGGACTCGTGGTCCTTAGTCGATCTTATGCAGAATTTGTGAGTTACGAGACCTTTCAAGGTGTCCCTCCGGAAAGGGATGATGAGCAATGTCAGTTGGGGCACAGAGAGATTTATACAGGTTTGGGCCCCCGATGGTGGGAGTAACAGCCATACGTCATGTTGTGATTTCACTATGTATGAAAAAAGGTTTACAAAGTTGGAGAAAAGATCATCACAGGTGAAGATCTTTTCTGTATTGTTGTCTAAAAATAGCTAAACTAACTTATGGAAGCTTGTTCTTGATCTGTCGTCGTCTTCTTATATCTTCATCTTGTACATTTGCTTACCCTTTTATACCGATCAAAAGGGCACTAATGCACAACGGTTGTGAATGGTTGTAGAAGTGCAGTTTTGGTAACCGCACTTAACTCCCACGCAGGTTTAACACGTGTAATCAAGGGATAACTGCACATGTTAACCTCTTGGCAGTTGTCTTCATACGTGGAGGAATCATCACGATCCTAGGGATATGCCTGTTGCAGAGCTAAGCAATCCCGAGTTACTCTGGTCGAGGATATAGTCAACGATCTTCTAACCGCACATTGTCTGTGGCCTCCAGATCACGTAACGTCTGCGATCCCATGTCTGCGCAAAGCCTGCGACCATAAGTCATTCTTGTGTCTGCGCTTCTCAGGTCGTCTGAGACCATAACAATGGACCTTCAGACACTCATTTGGTTCGAATCTGTCTTGAACCAAATGTGCATTATTTTGAACTAGCTCAGATAACAATCCTCGTCAACTAGCCCCCAAATTTGAAGAAAATGAAGAGATATATTTACTTCAAATTTTAATCCTGCATCGAATAAGTGACCCGATGCTTCAACTTCTACACTTAGTGACGCAATACGTGCGGCAGTTTATTTCCCGAGACGGGTTCCGGGTTGTTTTTGACAGGTAATGATAGTGCTTCTGACTTATTTTTTAACCAGAGATAAAAACTGTAAATATGTTTTAAGAACTCGAGGCAATCGAAAAAATGAACCGTCACCCTTGGGTGCTATAAATACAAAAGCCACTTAGCCCTAAAACTTCACAAGTTTTTTCTCGACTAAGTCTTTTCCAAAGCTATCTTTCCTGCTCTTCTGTTTTCACCTCAATGGCAGATCAGGACTCCAAGAACATTATTGAGATTGAAAGTGATGAAGAGGAAGTGATACCTGAACTTGACCAGGACTTCCAGAAGGTAAGTCTTTTCTGGAACTTTTGGTTCAAGTTGTCATTTTATATTCTAATCATTTCCAAAATGCTTTTCGGGAATTCACAGGTGATCGAAGAGCTGGTTCCCCCAGGGAAGAAACCCAAGGTTGACGAGGGATCCTCCAACGGCACAAAGGTTGAGGATGCATCATTGCACTCTCCTTCCTTGTCCCATGTAGTTCTTCCTGTCCATGCAACTCGGCAGGTCGAACCCTCATCTCCACCTTTGGAGATCCAAAATACTACTTCAAGGATTTCTCCTTCTTCTGATCAGCTTTCTCCATTGCGATCAAGCGATCCCCATCTTTTGATGGGTTATCAATTTTCTGGTGGGAAGGTTACATTCCCATGACCAGATGATCCTCAACTTTTGTTGGGTGATCAATTTTCTCGTGGGAAAGTTGCACTCCCACGACCTGATGGTCCTCGACTTTTGTCGAGTGACCTACTTTCTGGGGAAAACACTTCATCCTCCCGTCCAATCTTACCGCGAGGATTGATAATTATTTTTATTTCCTCTGTTGGTCGTTTTATCTTGTAAAACTAACACATTTATGTGCAGGAGATGAAAATTTCTGGAGCCCCCAACGACCAGCTTGCTGAGGTTCAACCTCTTTCCTTCGAACAAACTCTCCAGAAGGAAAAAGAGGCTCTGGAGAAGAAGACCGAAGAAATGTCTTCGGCCATTCTGCACCTAGCAGAATGTTATGAAAACTCCCACGAAGAGGTGCGCCAACTCCGCTTGGAGAGAGACCATGCTCGGCAGCAGCAAGAACTCTTCGATACGATCAGGAGTAGTAGTGCTTCTTTGCTCCGGGATGATGTAGATAGGCTTAGAGTAGTTGCTAGTTCTCTTGGGGCAGTCAGTGTAGATCCTATTGACGCCAATATGTCCTTAGGAGAACTTTGTAAACTTCTCTCGGATCAGGTCGATGCTCTGGTCGCCTGTATCCCTTTTTCATGTAAAGATTGCCAGAAATAAGAATTTTCTTTACCTTACACACCTTGATTTCTCAAGAAGGATTATGCAAAACTTATAATCCCGAATTAAAAATCTTCACAATCTCTGTGCGAAAACATCGTCACAAAGAATGCCTTTGTGACCACACACACACAGGTAAAGCGCTATCCAAAGTATGCTTCGCAACAACTTTTTTGATCAGAAATGCATTGATGTGCTATACCGCGACCAGTACTGGTATTGCGATCAGAACTGACACCGCGATTAGAACATAATACCTTGATTGAGTGATATATGTTGCGATTACCCACTCGCAGTGATCGCAGAATTGCATCGTGATCAACATGCAAATCTCGAGACGATCACAGAACTGCATTGTGATCAACACATAAAAATTAGTTTACAAAAGACATGAGGGATCATTTCCTCCATAATCTTTGTAAAATTTTCATGTTTTTGTGTGCACCCTAGCCCCCGAATTCGAAACAAAAAATAAGAAAAATATATTTTGTTCTGGATTCACTGTAGGGAGTGCATAACGGGTTTCTAGAGAGAAGGCACCCATTATGGAAAATTAATAAAATATTCGACGAAGGGTTGTCTCGGGCATATAAAAGGAGAAGGTAGCTTCCTGAGGAAGCTTCACAACCAAAACCCTTCGTCTGTCTTAGAGTTTCTCGCAGCACAAAAACCCTCTTTTGCATTCCTCATCTTCGTTGCCTCCAAAGTCACCACCTTTCTTCCCAATTCTTCGCAAGAAATGGCATCCTGGAGCCGATCCGTTCACCATATAGAAGAGAACCTGGTGGCACTAGAGAAAGAAGAAATTCGCCCTCCACGGCTTCTGATCAACTGGCGGCCAGCGGAGAAAGATCAAGAAACCCCAATCGTCCAAGAGGGCGAATTGGTGATCTTAGAGGAATACCTGCGCTGCGGGTTCCGATTCCCAGAAAACGAGTTTCTGCGGGGAATCTTGGAACACTATGGGCTGGAGTTAGTGAATCTCCACCCAAATGCAGTTCTTATTTTGGTGATTTTCCAGCACCTCTGTGAAGCCTTCGTCGGAGTGCTTCCAAGCGCGGAGCTTTTCCGACGCTTCTACTTTTCGGTATGGTCGAAAAGTGCCAATGCCGCTGGGTGCATCAACTTCCGTATAAAGGAGAAGAAAGAGTACCCCTTCCCACCCCTACAGGACTCTGTACACGGGTGGTACCAGAAATGGTTCTACTGCACCCCTCCGTCAGAGAGTGAACTATGGTTCGTGAACACCCGACCGGAGAAAGCCAGTGAGTTAGACTCCCTTCTCGTTCTGAGCCATGAACAGAAGAAACAAGCCCAAGCAATTCTTCACCTAGTCTAGCAAGGGTTGACCGCGCGTGATATCATACGCGACTTCATGAAGAATCAGATAAGCCCCCTGCGTGAAAGGGCACATCCAGCTTGGGAAGTTAAGTCCATGGCGGACAATACCCTGGACTATAATAATGGTATGTCCTTTAATCAACAAAATATACATTTTTACTAACTAAAACATGTTGTGTTTGTTAACATGCTTGTTTGCGACACAGCTCTATCTTTGTCCAAGATCGAGAAACAGACAAACTACCTCCTTCGGGCGTACAACGCCACTGTGGTGGGAGCTAAAGGATCGCCTCACCCCCAGAGCTTAATTAACACTGGCGACGATCTTAAGCAAGAGCGCCGAAAG
Organism: Pharus latifolius; assembly: GCA_019359835.1. Lineage (NCBI taxonomy): Eukaryota > Viridiplantae > Streptophyta > Magnoliopsida > Poales > Poaceae > Pharus > Pharus latifolius. The sequence goes on along the minus strand of CM033319.1, from coordinate 84,235,361 downwards.
ATATGACGTTCTTCAAACAAGCTCTGTTGCAAATCATCCATTTGTCTTGTATTACCAAATGCATATTGAATAATACAGCTTCTGGGAAAATTTGCTGAGGCAATGCGTCCAGCTGAGGACGTTGGTCCTTCGGGAAGACCGACCGTGAAGGAGGTGAGGAGGACCCCTTCGAAGCACGTAGCGAAGGAGACCACTCCCAAAAAACCTAAGATTCTGGGAGAGGCTTCTTAGCAGAAGAAAACCCTTACCGTGAAAAAGACTGCGGTAAGATTCTCGGTTCCTCCTGTACCCCCAAGTATGAGTGGAAATTACTTCTTCGTTGTACAGGGAGAAGGGAGCGAGGATGAGGAAGACGACATTCCCCTTATCCGCCGCAAAAGGACTCCTGCCAGTCCTAGGGCGGTGAGTACTCCACTCCTGACGACAGGAGTGGGGATGACTTAACAAGATCCCATGACCACTACTGATCTCATGGTCGCAGACGAAGTTCCAGTGTCTGCGGTTCATGAAGCTCCAGGACCAATGGCTTCATCTTTCCCAACAAAAGAAGTTACTCCTATAAGGACCCTTACAATCTTATTTTTAATCGTTCCTCAGGTGTATTCTCATAGACTTACATACACACAGGGAGAAAAGAACAATGTCCTATTCAGGAAAAGGAAGACCAGGACGAATGAAGACTGTCCTCTTTTTCCCGGGGAATCATCCTCGAAATCCCAAAAATGGATAGGGTTTCCAGTAAGGTAAGAATCTCTCCTGTTTGGACAGGGTCATATCGAAGTGATCGACTGAAGACATTCTAACCAATGATTCTCTTGTTTGCTTATGCTAGGCGCAGAGATGCAGCGCCAAGCGCCCCAGTGACCTCTACAAGTGTTGATGCTCCTCCTGCCATGGAGGTCACGGGCGAGCAAAGTCCCATCCCCACGGCCGAGGAAGTTTTTCATGCCATTATAGAGGGGATGGCTACAGAAGTCCAATCGCAGAGATTGGAATCTGAAACCCCAGCCATGGAGGAGGCTCAGCAGGAAAATTCATCTGCCGCTCCAGCTGGGGATAAGGTGAGTATAGAGACTCAACCTTTGGCTGAATCGGAAAGCAGCACGTTTAGCGAGTATATTGAGGTATGCAGAACACCTCTTGTTATTTTTAAGTTCGTATTTGCATAGGAATACCCAGGCTCTGAAACTAATCTCTTTCCATGTCATAGGAACTAACTCGTGTGGTGACCAAGTCGATGGCTGTTGCAAAGTGTATCGAGGTGGCCCAAGAGGAAACGAGTCCCCTGCAGCGGTAAGGAAGATGTTTCCTCATCTGCCTGAATTTTAGTCCTATTTTAACAATTGTCTCTTTTGTCACAGAGAAAATGACTTTCTGATCAAGAGCCTCGCCGATCGGGAAAACCAGGAGATTAGGGCAGTTGCCAATATCTCTTGCTTGGAGAAAGAACTCCAACAGCTGCAGTTGCAGCTCTCCTGTAAGTGCACTTCCGACCAGAATGAATTAACTTGTTATGCGAACTGTTTGTGATGGTCTCTTATTACAGCACGAGAGGACCAAATAAGCCAACTCTCTCAAGAGAAGAAAGATCTTCAGGCGACCATCGAGTTGCAAAACTCGAAAGTTAATTCTGTCTGCAAGGAAAACGAGGGCTTGAACGCGATGCTCTCAACCTGCAGCAGTGTTCAACAAGACATCTTCGAAAAGCTGAAGATGGTGGCCAGTTTTCTAAAAGCCGATGTGGTCGAAACCCAGAAGGACGACCTTAGCCTTAGCGACTGGACCACACTGGTCGCAACCCAAGCTGAAACACTTCTCGAGTATCTTCTTGAAGATACAAGGCGTCAAACAGAGGCTATAAGGACAAAAGTGCAATCCGCAGCCTCCACCATTCTCTGCAGACTTCGTCTTCACCATGGCCCGGATCTTGATCTAAATCCAATGGTAGCAGAAGCAGAGATCGAGAGTGAAGATCAACTTGCGGTTATAATGGAGGAAGTCAGGCCTCTAGTCGAAAATCTCTTGAAGGAACTTGGCCTATTGTAAATTTTGTACCTGTACAGATGTAACTATACAATGCATATGTATGCCTTAATTTTTGAAAGAAAAGCACTTCTTTTTGTTTCATGTTGCGACCATATTCCCCTAGCCCCCTCCTGAGATTATGTATACTGAAACTTAGTATTATAAGCGCAAGAAAATATGGGTGTAATGACGACCAAGAATACCTAGGGAATACTATGACTTTAGGTATTATCATCTGACCAGATTGATAACCATGTTCAATACAACACCCGACCTTATTGCAAACCGACAGCCACTCTAATGACCAAGGACATGCCAGCAAGCCCCGTGTGCATTGAGAAACGGCTTATTGAGGGGTGTCTTGTCTGGAAGTGATCACGAGATCGGCCAGCGAATCCGATCGAGGTATTATAGTGATACAATTATCGGCGACCAGCCCCCGAGCCAGACTCGTAACATATGGGCAAAAGGAATAATTATCACATGAAACAACCAAAAGTACTGATTTTGTTAAATCATGCTAATTGAAAAGGGAAAGGGTTGGGAAACTTACACATAAAACTTGCGCAGTTGATCAATGTTCCATGTATTGGATAAGATTCTACCATCCTCCATTGCTAGCTGAGCCGATCCTGGTCGTAGCACCGAGACAACAGTGTAGAGGCCTTCCCATTGAGGGGAGAATTTATTGCGATTAGATTGGTTTTGTATTTTACATAGAACGAGATCACCCACGTGAAGGCTACATGGCCGCACCCTTTTGTTATGGTATTTGCGCAAAGCTTGCAAATACACCGTGGACTTGACCAGAGCTTGATCACATTTTTCCTCTAGGAGGATTAGATCTTGTAATCGTTGTCCGTCCTGATCAACTTGTTCGAATTAATCTGTTCGGACAGAACCAATACTAATGTCCATGGGTAACACGGCCTCAGCTCCGTATACCAAATGGAAAGGTGTCTCACCGGTGGCTCGACTAGAAGTAGTGCGTAGTGCCCACAGAACGATATAGAGCTCATCTACCCAAGCCCCCGAGCGTGTCTTAAGGCGATCAAAGACATGCTTTTTGATGCCCTGCAATATTTTCCCGTTGACACGTTCAACGGCACCATTGTTTTGCGGATGAGCTACAGAAGCAAAGCACACCTTGGTTCCAATATTGTCGCAATAGTCCAGAAAGAGACCGCTAGCAAATTGGGAACCATTATTAGTGATGAGACGATTTGGAACACCGAATCGAGTTACAATGTTCTTATGAAAGAACTTTTGTGCAGCAGCAGCAGTGACATTGCGTACTGGCTCGGCCTCAATCCACTTTGTAAATGTGTCAATGGCTACGAATAAGAACTTGTATCCATTGACCGCTTGTGGCATAGGTCCAACAATATCCATCCCCCAAACCGCGAAGAGCCATGATAGAGGGATAGTTTGTAGAGCGTAGGCAGGCTGGTGAACCTATCTCGCATGAAATTGACACTGAGGACATATCTTGACCATATTTTTGGCATCATCAAGTGCCGAAGGCCAGTAAAATCCTTGTCGAAAAACCTTCCCGACCAGTATACGGAATGACGCGTGTGCACCGCATACACCATCATGAATTTCTTTCAAGAGGAATTTACCTTCCTCTTGGGACACACAGCGCATAAATACTCCTTGAGTACCTTTTCTATACAGAACTCCCTCTATAAGTTTGTATAGGCGCGCTTTTCGAATTAAACGATCGCTCTTGGTTTCATCCTCCGGCAAGGTCCCGTGTTCGAGATAGACCCTCAATGGATGGGTCCAATCTCATTCATGTCCGAGGTTGGTAACGCAGACTGTTACCGGATCATCCTCGGTCGTAGTCATGATCGAAGGATGTTCCAAGTGTTTGACGAATACTCCTACCAGGGCGGATGTGTATGAGGATCCAATTTTGGATAATTGGTCTGTGAGAATGTTGTCCTTTCGCGGGATGTATTGGACTTCGAAATGAGTGAAGTGTTTTTCCAATCTCCTCACTTCCCCCAGGTAATGAGCCATTGTCTCATCGGAGGTGCTGTACTCCTTGTTTACCTGGTTTACGACCAGCTGTGAGTCTCCCCTCACCACCAATTGACGAACTCCGAGGAACTTTGCTGCCCGGAGCCCTGCAATAAGACCTTCATACTCTGCTGCGTTGTTGGCCGCAACAAAGTGTAGTTGAATGACATACTTGAGTTGGTCACCCTGAGGTGTGACTAGGACCACTCCAGCCCCCGAGTGTTGAAAACTGTGAGAGCCATCAAAATACATTGTCCAGTGATCGGGGCATGCCAAATCTTCAGGCTCCTGCACGGGTGGTTCAGGATTAGTCCATTCGACCACGAAGTCGGCCAGGACCTGAGACTTGACCGCAGTGCGGGGCGTGAAATGGATGTCGAACGCTCCGAGTTCCACAGCCCATTTCTCGATCCGACCGGATTTCTCCGGATTCCGGACAATGTCCCCCAAAGGAAAAGATGAGGGGATTGTGATCCTATGTGCTTGGAAGTAATGTCGTAGCTTACGGGAAGCCATTAGCAGTGTGTAAAGTATTTTCTGGACCTCAGGGTAACGCTCCTTAGGACCATGAAGTACTTCGCTTACGTAGTAGACGGGTTTGTGCACACCTTCTCTTTCTGCGATCAAGACAGCGCTGACCGCATAAGGTGTGGCCGCCAAGTAAAGGAGTAATGGTTCCTCTTTATTAGGAGAAACCAAGACCGGCGGACTGGATAAATATGCTTTGACCTCCTGAAATGCTTTTTCGGCCTCATCGGACCAAGTAAAATTATGGTGTTTGCGCAGAGCTTCGAAGAAAGGTAGTCCCTTTTCGCCCAGTCGCGAGATGAATTGGTTTAATGCAGCCATGCGACCTGCTAGGCGCTGAACATCTGTGATAGTCAAGGGAGACCTTATTTGTTCGATAGCCCTGATTTTTTCGGGATTAAACTCGATTCCTCTGGAACAAACGAGAAAACCTAGAAGTTTTTCAGATGAAACCCCGAAAGAACATTTCTCCGGGTTTAATTTTATTCCAAATCGATTCAAATTACAGAAGGTTTCAGCAAGATCGTCTAAATGAGATGAACTTTTTAAACTTTTTACAACCAAGTCATCTACATAAGCTTCAATATTACACCCCATCTGGGAAAAAAGGTTTTTTGCATCAAACGCTGGTATGTGGAACCAGCGTTCTTGAGACCAAACGACATTCTGACGTAGCAGTAGGTGCCGAATGGTGTGATGAAGGCAGTCTTCTCTTCATCTTCTTCCGCCATGCTAATTTGATGATATCCTGAGTAAGCGTCCAGGAAACTCATCAGTTCGCAACCTGCAGTAGAATCGACCAGCTGGTCGATGCGGGGAAGCGGAAAATCATCCTTCGGACAGGCACTATTTAGGCTGGTGTAGTCGACGCACATGCGCCACTTGCCATTTGACTGCGGACCATGACCGGGTTTACAAGCCATTCCGGATGATCGACTTCGCGAATAAATCCGGCCTTTTGGAGCTTATCTAACTCCACTCAGATGACTTCCTGCCGATCAACAGCAAAACGCCTGAGCTTCTGCTTTATTGGTCGCTGTTCAGGTCGAATTGCTAACCTGTGCTCAATTACCTCCATTGGGACACCGGGCATGTCGGATGGTTTCCACGCAAACACATCTGCATTAGCTCGGAGGAAAGTAATGAGCTCGAGTTCCTATTTGTCATCCAGGCCTGATCCAACCCGAATTTTCCTGGATGGATCATCTGGGTACAACGGAACCAATTTTAATGTTTCATCTGGTTGAGGAGCGGCTTTGATCGTATCAGTGGACATTGTGGCAATCTGAGTTTCTCGGAGGGCAAGCTGATCTACCATCTCCAGGGATAACCGATCACACATCAATGCCACGTTGCAACTGCCTCAGACCAAAATAACGCCCTTGGGGCCAGGCAACTTGCCGCACTGGTAAGTGTAATGCGTAGCCATCATGAATTTAGCAAGAGTTGGCTTGCCAAAGATTGCATTATAAGCCGAATCACAATCAATTACATCAAAAATAACCAATTCTGTTCAGAAGTTATCTGGTTCACCCAGCGTGACCGGGAGCACCACCTATCCCAATGGCATCATAGAGGGACCAGGAATTATCCCATAAAACGGATGAATTATGGGTTTGATTTTCAAACGAGGAATTTGCATCTCGTCCAACGCCTTGACCAATAAAATGTCCAAGGAACCCTTTCGACTCTCGCATTACTGATAATTGGGGTTATGACCAAAGGTAGCCTCAATGGTCGAGTAAGCCCCACAAGGCAATCAGAGTGATCAAACATCAAAGAAGTATCCGACCAATGGGGTTACTGAGGTTCACCAAGGGGAGTCTCCGCTTGGTTCACCTCTTGATAAAAAGCTTTAAATTGCCGTTTAGAAACAAAAGAGGAGGAACCTCCAAAAATAACATTGACATGATTACGAGGTACCTGGTAGGACATCTCTTCGTCCCCCGCTGGTGTCCCTTAGCCCGCAAGTCTGTTCTTTTGGTGGCAAGGTCGGCATTGGTTTGATCCCCTGGTAGAAGTCATCCAACTGCTTCAACCAACTCCGGCAATTCTTGAGGTCGTGGCCTATAGAATTGTGGAGTGGACACCACCTCTTGCCTTCCTGCAGGTTAGTCGACTTCTCTGCTTGGTCGGCATTATGACCACCAGACGCAGTTTTATTTTTAAACGAAGATTTGTTACCTTTGGTTGACGGAGGTTTCTCTGTGACCATGACCTCTCGGTATTGTCCAGTTCGACTCCTTTTTGATTTCTTTGACTTCCCGCCTGATGAAGATTCCGGCTTCTTGTTCGAATCCTCTCTCTTTACATCCTTGAGACCTGGTTGAGGCTGTAAGTTACCTTTTCCACCATCTGATTCCACTCAACGGCCTCGGCCGCGTCGGAATATCGATCAGCCATATCAAAAAAATCGGCTACTGATTGAGGGGGGTGGATGAGCAAATCCTCTGTAAACCTCTAATATCGAACGGCGTGTTTAAACGCCCTGATAACGGAATTATCAGATATGTTCAAAATGGTGTATTTCTCACCCTGACGAATCTTTTGACAAACTGACGAAGAGTTTCGGTCAATGTTTGTCACAGTCGGTGGAGGTCGTCCTCTTTTCCCGGCTTCTAATAATAATTCTGGAAATTGTTGAGGATGGCATCGCACAACATTTCCCAGTTATATATCGAACCCTCGGGCTGATTGAACAGCCAGGTTCTTGCCGGTCCCTCGAGGACTATAGGTAAATAGTTGGCCATGACCCGGTCATCGCCACCTACTGCCTGAATAGCAGTGATGTAAATTTGAAGGAACTCCGATGGATTCTGAGTTCCGTCAAATCATTCAATGGCCCCCGGTTTAAACTTATCTGGCCAAATGACCGCACAAAGGCCGGGCGAGAAAGCTTTACAACCGACATAAGGACCATGGATGGATTTGTGACTCTCGACCTGATCTCGGGCGACCTCACGTGAAACAGACATCATGCGTGGCCCCAGGCGAGAATGAACTGGAATTCGTTACCGATCACGAGAATTTCCCACCCGCCTGGCTTTGTCATGCCGAGACAGCACTAGTGGTGGCCGATTCTGTCTACCAGAACTAGAGTTAGAGTATTCTCTTTCATGGGAACGTATCACCGACTGGGAAGAGGCTGTAGGGGTCGCCTCGGATGTGACCTCGTCTAACCTCTCCGCCAAGATTCTGGCGAAAGCTGGTTTCTGCACATCTGTGACAGTAGGAGGGAAATTACGCAGGACCTCTGCGATGGATCGAAGCTGGCCATGCGTGCTCCTCCTAGGTGCACCAGGTGTCACCGTCTCTTCGTCCGCCTGTAAATGTCTCGGGGGTAAAGAAGGTGTCTAGTCACGTATGCGACCACGTGGACACTGGGAGGAACTAGGAGCAGCGTCCTAACGAGCTTGCGCATTTTGTAAAGCCTCTAGGGCTATTTTGCGGAGCACATTATCTTGCTACTCACGATCTTGATCCTCCTTTTGTCTGCGCTCTTGCTCTTCTTTTTGCTTGCGCTTCTGTTCTTCCCTAGCAAACCGCTGATCGGGAGTTTCTTCCGATAAGGCAGCGAATTGCCTAGGGAACGAGGTCGCCGATGGAGAGAACATCTCTATTTGTTCCAAGTCGGACTCGAAATCAAAGAGACGATGGAGGTTATCAGGATCGAACCTCCCCGGACTAAATTCCTGATCAACATCACCCTTGCCCTCGGCAGGGTCGTGCGATGGACCGGATTCAGCCCCTAACGTAGTAGGAACAACATTAGGTTCCAGTTCTGTGTCTGTTGTCTCCTGGTCGATAAACATGACCTGAGTGGTCGAATCGACCCCTGGGATGTCTTCGCCTCCGGTTTCCTCCATTGGAACAAGATCACTATGTGAAGGCATCTGTATGTGGGCATAATCCTCGAGATCAAAGTCGTTCTCGAAATCATATGCCCCAGACATGGCTCACCGAACCTCCGGATAGAAAAAAGAACGCCTTGAGAAATGCCCCACGGTGGGCGCCAGCTGTCGACGATTCGGACTCGGTGTCCTTAGTTGATCTTATGCAGAATTTGTGAGTTGTGAGACCTTTCAAGGTGTCCCTCCGGAAAGGGATGATGAGCAATATCAGTTGGGGCACAGAGAGATTTATACAGGTTCGGGCCCTCGATGGTGGGAGTAACAGCCCTACGTCCTGTTGTGATTTCACTATATATGGAAAAAGGTTTACAAAGTTGTAGAAAAGATCATCACAGGCGAAGATCTTTTCTGTATTGTTGTCTAAAAACGGCTAAACTAACTTATGGAAGCTTGTTCTTGATCTATTGTCGTCTTCTTATATCTTCATCTTGTGCATTTGCTTACCCTTTTATACCAATCAAAAGGGCGCCAATGCACAACGGTTATGAATGGTTGTAGAAGTGTAGTTTTGGTAACCGCACTTAACTCCCACGCAGGTTTAACATGTGCACTCAAGGGATAACTGCACATGTTAACCTCCTGGCAGTTGTCTTCATACGTGGAGGAATCATCACGATCCTAGGGATATGCCTGTTGCAGAGCTAAGCAATCCCGAGTTACTCTGGTCGAGGATAGTCAACGATCTTCTGACCGCACATTGTCTGTGGCCTCCTGATCACGTAACGTCTACGATCCCATGTCCGCGCAAAGCCTGCGACCATAAGTCATTCTTGTGTCCGTGCTTCTCAGGTCGTCTGATACCATAACAGAGGACCTTTAGACATTGATTTGGTTCGAATCCATCTTGAACCAAATGTGCATTATTTCAAACTAGCTCGGGGAACAATCCTCGTCAAGGATTTTGTAAATTTTGTAGGCATTTTGTAAATATGTTCCAGTGCTGTAATGAACCTATTTTGAGATTTGAAATTATCTATACTGTTGTATATATGTGTGATCAATTGTATCCAATTGCCATGTAATGTATTTTATATGTTGGAGGTGTTCTTAAACATCTTCTATCGGTATCTCATCTATTTGCCGATAGAAAAAATTGTTATATTCTATCGATAGATCATGTGTTTACCGATAGAAAAAATTTTTGAACACTTCAACAATTTTAGTACTATTTTTTTGGTTATGGTTCATATCTTCTTGTTCCATGCCATCTAATTGTGTTAATCTGGCCTGCTATATTACACAAGCCAAGAAACAATCAGTACCCTGTTTTCTATGTGTGTTCATTTTGTCATACAAGTTCAACAAGTCTTAAAACTTAGGATCTGGAAGGACATGAACGATGCAATGTCACCTAGAGAGAATACTTTCAGTTTTTTACACTCTCATTGAAACCAAGAAGAATTAGTCTCCAATTAATCCTCAACTGAGTAATGGAACTCCAAGAAGAATTAATTGTCATATGAACCTATTTTGAGATTTGAAATTACCTATACTGATGTATGTGTGATCAATTGTATCCAATTGCCATATAATGTACTTTATATGTTGGTACTGGTGTTCATAAACATCTTCTCACTACTACAGAATTACTTTACACTATCGGCTCAAAATGGTCTATACTAACGATTCTCTTACCGCTAGTGATCGGCACGATAGAAGAAACCTAGCACAACTCTAACGGTTATAAGCTGTTAGTACAATACCTATATTCCCACGGTCCATTACTCGCAAACGTTAGTACTAGTACATTTCTTCTATCGGTTCAATACTCGAAACCGTCAGTATTATAAACTTTCTTCTATCGGTTCAGTGCTCACAACAGTTAGTATTGTTAAATTTCTTCTATCGGTTCAGTACTCACAACTGTTAGTATTGTTAAATTTCTTCTATCGGTTCAGTACTCGAAACTGTTAGTATTATAAACTTTCTTCTATCAGTTCAGTACTCACAACCGTTAGTATTGTTAAATTTCTTCTATCGGTTTAGTACTCACAACCGTTAGTATTATAAACTTTCTTCTATCGGTTGAAGGTTATGAACCGTTAGTACTAGTATAAATTCTTCTAACGGTTTTGAGTTAGAAACCGTTAGAATATGTTATAAGCAGCTATACAAATGAAAAAGGTGCATTCACAGATACAGAAATACAGAGATACACACATTGGACAGATTGAATCTAATTATTCACAAATACACCACAGAGAACAAGGTCTTTTATTTTTGTAAATAATCCAGATTAAAAAATTAATTCCAAAGTTGATCCACTCTACCGATCATGTTTGCTGGAGCTATTGTAGCCATGGGCATGGTTGTGAAGCAGTTGTCGAGGAAATGTAGTCGATGGTTGTCGTGGAGGTGGTTGTAGGTCGAGGTAGAGGAGGTCGTCACGATTGGAGTGGTTGAAGATGTGATTGGTCGAGGTCGGAGGCCGAGGACGAATGCAGGCAACCCAAAACAACAAGGCTAACAGAACAACTTACAACAGAAGCATATTCAGCAAGAGTCTTGGCAAGAGTATGGATATAAACAAAATTTTGCCCATTGTTCTTGATACTCAGTTTTGTGAAAATTAACACATTTGGTCTATGGAGATGCCGACAAATGCAAACTCGATTACATATCTCAATGACCAACAATACATATTATCAGTAATGAACAGCAACTGAAACATTATTAACTTGTCCAAAAATCAATTTGGCAAAGGAAAAGAGATAATTAAAATGCGAGCGGCAAGAACAATTCTAATCGGGTTAGTCAAGAACACTTACAGTTCGTAGAGTGGCCTACGAAGCGCGATGCAGTGGCCGACGGCGGTGGAGAACCCAAATGCGAGCGGAAATGGTGGTGCAGGAGCGAAAAAGGGGACGTCGGGGAGGCTAGGGTTTTCTGCGCGCGAGTAGAGACTTATTTGGAAATGTGTTTGGTTGGACTGGAGGGAAAACTCCTGCGGGTTTAACCCAAGGTCTTGTACTATTTTACTATCGGTTCAAAAACACAACCGTTAGTGAACTTTTCTTTCTTCTAAAGGTCCCCACTGTCATAACCATTATTATATATGACGTCCTTTTACTATCGGTTGAATAAACAAACTGATAGTAAAATTTTATCTCTTCTATCGGTTCGTACACTAATAACCGATAGTAAAAATGACGTAATTTTACTATCAGTTAAATAAACAAACTGATAGTAAAATTTTATCTCTTCTATCGGTTTGTACACTAATAACCGATAGTAAAAGTTACGTGCTTTCCTCTCTTCTAAAGGTCCCCACTGTCATAACCATTAGTATATATGATGTACTTTTACTATCGGTTGAATAAACAAACCGATAATAAAATGTTATCTCTTCTATCGGTTTGTACACTAATAACTGATAGTAAAAATTACGTTCTTTCCTCTCTTCTAAAGATCCCCACTGTCATAACCATTAGTATATATGACGTCCTTTTACTATCGGTTGAATAAACAAACCGATAGTAAAATGTTATCTCTTCTCTCGGTTCGTACACTAATAACTGATAGTAAAAATGACGTCCTTTTACTATCAGTTGAATAAACAAACCAACAGTAAAATGTTATCTCTTCTATCGGTTCGTACACTAATAACCGATAGTAAAAGTTACGTAATTTTACTATCAGTTAAATAAACAAACCGATAGTAAAATTTTATCTCTTCTATCGGTTCGTACACTAATAACCGATAGTAAAAGTTACGTGCTATTTACTAACGATTTCCCAGACCATAATCGTTAGTATAAAACCTCTTCTCCACTACGGTCCTCGTACACTAACGATTTTCTCCCAGATTGCATAGAACCGTTAGAAGATAGGGGTTAGTGGACTGCATTTTTGTAGTAGTGTCTATCGGTAGTTGCTATGTTTATTGATAGAAAAATATTTAAAATTGGTCCTTTTGCTTTGTAAAATGATTTGGTTTCTGTTTCTATTAAATTTTTGATGGTTTGTGTAATACCCTGAGTTTAGGGGTAAAAACTTTCTTTTCATGAACACCATGCATGCATGATACCATGTGATGAGACCATGTTCGGCATAAATATGACCAAGGCTATTTCTACAATGATGCTTTCATCTACATCGCTTCATCGGCCTCCACCTTGGCCAGGACGATCACACAGTTGGCCAATGGAATTGACGTCCTCACCTCCAACAGTTAGGCCGCCACCTTGGCCGCCCCCATATGTGATGGTGTATTCAAGAAAGGTGTATCTCCACCTCTGCCATATCTACAACACATACAAGTCACGTCGGTCAAAGGGAGGCTCACAAGAAAACCAAACTACAAGCCAAACTCGAATTCTATTCCGGTTCGGCCATCAACATGCAGCATGCATTCAAACGGACACCCAGGTTGCATACGAACTCCGTTTTGGACGTTCTTGGTATCCACGGAGAAGCCCACGACGAGATCTTTCCAACGGATCCAGCCTCACCTCAAAATTCGTTCAGAATCAGCAGGAATCATCAAAAGAAGTTGCTGCATCAACAGTTGGGCCAAACCTGGGCCTTGTAAGCGTGTTGGGCCATGGCCTAGGTGGAGCACGCCCCGAGGGAACCCCATTAACCCAAGTCTTAACCCAAGTCTAAAAACAGTGACGGCTACCCTATTTATCATGGGAGAGACGGCCAAGAAGGACCCCTGGTCGTTCTAGGGTTCCCTCCGGGCGTGCTCCACCTAGGCCATGGCCCAACACGCTTACAAGGCCCAGGTTTGGCCCAACTGTTGATGCAGCAACTTCTTTTGATGATTCCCGCTGATTCTGAACGAATTTTGAGGTGAGGCTGGATCCGTTGGAAAGATCTCGTCGTGGGCTTCTCCGTGGATACCAAGAACGTCCAAAACGGAGTTCGTATGCAACCTGGGTGTCCGTTTGAATGCATGCTGCATGTTGATGGCCGAACCGGAATAGAATTCGAGTTTGGCTTGTAGTTTGGTTTTCTTGTGAGCCTCCCTTTGACCGGCGTGACTTGTATGTGTTGTAGATATGGCAGAGGTGGAGATACACCTTTCTTGAATACACCATCACATATGGGGGCGGCCAAGGTGGCGGCCTAACTGTTGGAGGTGAGGACGTCAATTCCATTGGCCAACTGTGTGATCGTCCTGGCCAAGGTGGAGGCCGATGAAGTGATGTAGATGAAAGCATCATTGTAGAAATAGCCTTGGTCATATTTATGCCGAACATGGTCTCATCATTTAGATTCAATTTATATTTGCAATATTTCAGATTGCTTCTTTCTCGTTCTTGCTTGTGTTCTCGATTCGCATGCAGGGATAAGCCTTCTTGGCGAGGTCAATCGTGTTTGTGCATGGTTGATAACCAACGGAGCCGTGGTGTAGCGATTGCTGGGTTCGGATCGGTTCTGATCGGAAGCCGGATCGTCAACGTCGAGTCTCCACCAATCGACTTACCTCTACCTGTCGGAAGATCGGGCCACCGTGCGCATCACCATGTATCTGTAGTAGAAGCCAGATCAGTACCTATCTCAAACCCTAAAATCTCAAAATCTTCCATGTGAATCCAAATCAAGATCAGATTACTCAGATATGATCTATCAGTTACTCTGAACATAAAAGTTTTCGGAAGCTAGATTCAATTTGTAACACCCTGAGTTAGGGGTGAAAATTTCCTTTTTCAACAATAGCATGCATGCATGTATCTGTAGTAATAGCCATATCAGTATCTATCCTAAGCCCTAAAATCTCCAAAATCTATCATGTGACCTCAAATCAAGATCAGATTGTTCAGATGTGATCTATCAGTTACTCTGAACTTAAAAGCCTTCAGAACCCAGATCCAATTCTATCTATAACTCCTAGAATTATCAACTCCATTCTGTTTTCGAAAACAGAAATACCTTATATTACCTAAATACCCTAAGTTTCAGAATACAGATTTAATCCGAATCTTGACCAAGTTCAGACCAGATTATTCCTGGAATATGATCATGGGTATGTCAATACCTTAATCCAAAAAGTTGACAGCCAGATTTCACCATCTAGACTCTTTTCACAAATCAGTCCAAGAGTTATCGCAAATTAGTCCTTATCTGATATCTGAAAACCCAAAAAGGCTAAAATCTCCAGATTAACTCCAAATTCAGAATTTCTTCGACAAATTTTCTCAAAATGCTATTTGCCACAAGTCTCTCTTCTGTGCAGATATCAAAATCGAACCCTAAATGCCAGAATTCGAAATCGACAAAATTTAAATCTTACTTTACCCTAAATTACCCTATTTTCAGTTTGTATCGAAAACTATTCAAATGTGTCAAATCTTATCAATTACCTTTGCCAAATATCCTGTTGAATATAATCTACCAGATTAGTGAAATCAATTTCAGTTTAAACCTTCCAGAATTCCAGGTTTGCATTTCAGTCCAAAACTCAAAGAATTGAAACTGCAGTTCAGTCCATTTTCGACCAGGCCATTTACTGTGCGCACGACCAGGGCTCGCCGTGGTTTCCTTGCGCCGTGGTTGCTCGCCGCCGGTGAAGCTTCGCCGCACTTGTGACCGTGCATGCCAGTGCGCACGTGTCCTCGCTCCAACCAGTGCCGTGGCAAGGTTGCTGCTACGTCGATGACCAGCGCTTGCTCCCGCGCGCGATCAGCGGCTTTTGTCAGCAATCCATCGCCACGTAGCCTCGCCGCGCCAGTACTTGTCGCCACCGCTTGCTACAAGCTTTGCCAGGTCCCGATGAGGCGACATTGTGATCAGTTGAAAGTTGTCGCCGTCGCATCACCGCTCTTGCTGTTTCTTCGCCGCTGATGTCCAGCACGCAAGCAATCTCATCACAGCAGCCAATCACTTCATTGTTCCCCTTCGCAATCTTCGCCTGGTCTATTTAAACCCTACTGTGTGCAGCAGCTTCTCCATACTTCACCAGAAACTAGCCAAATTCCAACTCTCGCTGTTTCAATCATCTTCTCCGGCGAGCCGTCGAGGAAGCTCACGGTGCCAGCTCACTTCACTGCATCTCCTGCCAAATTGAAGCTAGCAGTGAGTACCTCTCATCCTCCTGATTGTACTGCAGCATCGAATTGCTCTCCGGTGGACTCTAACGCCGGCGATCACCGGAAATTGCTAAAATTCGAAGATTGCCCTGTTCCGGCAATGTAGCTCGAATTACTCCAAATTAGCTTTCGTATCTGTAATCAAAATTTATCAGTAAGCCAAATCAAGCAAGCCTGTGAAGTTAGATTTCCCAATTAAGCAAGAATCGAACCTTTTCCCTAAACCGAGCTTCACCAGAAAACCGGCGATCGTCGCCAGGCTTCTCCAGTGATCCTCCGGCCCATCTAATTGTACCAGAAGCTTCCTTATACCTCCTAGATGCTCTCCAAGCAAGGAATTAAGTTCTTGTTGCATGTAGCAGAAACCCCCAACTAGCAGTGCTTCTTCTCCGGCGCCGATGACCGGAAAAGTGTTCCCGGCCGTTTCAGCCCAAATCACCTTGTCTTTTAGATGTGCCCTAGCCTCCTGAGCACTTTTGTCTTCTAGCCCGACACCTAGATCAGCCTAGATCAAAAGTTATAGCTTTGCCAAGTTTTTGTCCAGAACAGCTCCAGTGCAGCCAGTTCATCTCTGTTCATCATCAAATTTCTTGCTTTCCAGCCATTTCTTGCCCTAGATCTTGTGACTTAATTGTTCCTGTTACTCAAGCCTACCTCCCAAACAAAGTGGTGTATCATTTGGAGCTCCAGATCAAAAGTTATGCTAAGCCCTAGTTTTTGGCATTGTCAGCTCTATGCCAGAGCTTGTCAGCCAGTGGCATTGACCTTGTTTACCCACTTCTGGTTGTGTAATTTGGAAACCACTTTGTCCACTGAATTTGTAGAGTTGTGATCTACATTTTCTTCTACTACCACAACTTGAGATAAGCACCCTAGCTTTTCTTAAAAGCTATGTCCAAGCTTTGATCTGAATGTCGATCTGTTGACATTCGCTGTTTTGGTTAAACCAGCCACAAAATTGTTATCCCTATTGTAATCCTGAAACCCTAAGATTATCTAATCACCATCCTTAGCCCAAATTCCTTGAAACCCTAGAATCTCAGTTCAGTTGCAGTTCAAATTATCTCCAGTATAGTTCAATCATTCTTGTTGAGCATTTCTGCATATAAGTCATAAAACATTTTAAATATTATAAGTAATTATTGTGTGATTGTTTGTCGTCGAGCAGATTCAGAAGCTGACTTTGAAGATTTTGCTGTTGACCCGTCATCGACTGCTGTATTTTACGACGCGGAAGGCAAGTCATATCCTTGGTCATCTTGAACATATATTTTAAATGTTGCTATAATATAACCTTGAATATAGGTAATATTGCATGTGAAAGATTGAGAATGGTTGATTTATGAATTGGCAGTACTAGACTGGTTATTGGTGAAATGTGAAATAAACAAGTTTTGAGCCATGAACTATTATATGTATTTATATACTTATATTCATGAAATAAAACCCCTAGCCGTGATCAGAAAAATGGTATGGATGGCTGTAGCACTGGAGGTGCTAGACTGCAAAGGAATGCAGGCACTGAAGGTGCAGGGTTGTGGATGGTCTGATCACTGGCATATAAGGACTAGAACCTTGTGTTGTGCGTCTAGTGGCATGAACAACGTGCTAATCGCAAGCCTGGTATGGGACAGGCCTGAACAAGTAATTATGTGGATCGCACATGAAACCCCTGCATGGCATGTGTAGTGATGCACGATAAACACGGAGCGCGGCTCCCACACATATCACTGAAGGTGATCAAGCACGCTGACCCAGTAATGGGAATAAGCAAAGGGGTGGAGGTTTGGATACAACCTGCCACAACTGTGTCTCGCTGAGAGCCACAGGGTCGGGGGTGAATTGTGAGTAAAACATAACAAAAGTTCTTGTTATTTCCACCTTGCCGCTCACAGTATGAAGTGAGTCAGGGGTCCAATCATTTTGTTATGATAGGAAAGGTTTGAAAGTGGAATATCTTGCGGGTAAATTGGTACCTCTCTGCAGAGTTAAAAACGTATTCGAATACTCCGAGCTCCCGGGTTTATAGGAGTCTGCTGCGGTGGATTAAATCCACGGGGTGTGACACAAGTACTATTTTCTAAATAAAATATGTTTAATCAAGATTACCCAAATGACATGTGTTGTCATGATAAGGAGTGCTGCCATGGGCTGTCGTGTGTCGACGTGTCGCGGTAGTGCTATAATCTAGTAAACATGAATGATGATGTTATATTATGAAAAGTGCTGCCATAAGATGAGATGAGAAAGAAAAAGATTATTTTACAAATATCCATAATTCTTGACTAGTCTAGGTTCATATCATCACTACTATATGTATCTACTCTTACCTATGACTTGCTGAGTACGTAAGTGCTCACCCTTGCAACATTCAACTCAATAGATGGAGCCTACCTTGATCAAGATGATGGCACTGAGTACTTCGTGGATCCAGAAGGAGGAGAATCAGTTCAGCCAGAACCCTGAAGTGTGTTGTTCTGCCGTCAACTTCTTTTGTGGGAGGGTCACCTATCTTCTGCTGCGTAGTTAAATATTTGGCTAAACCCTGAATGCCTTGTAGGCATTGTAATCCTCTTTATGTAATATTAAGGCCAGCAGGCCACACTGCTTAATATTTTGTGAGTACTCTGTTGCAATGTAATATACTCCTGTGTTTGACTCATCCTGGGAAGTCAAAGGTTTGTGGTTTGGGACTAGCTGCAGCGAGCTAGGTCTCTACAGGAGTAGTCATTGTCCCAGTTTCGGGGCGCGACACAATTCCATCTCTAACTTTCAGATTTATCAATTTCTTTCTGTTTTCGAAAACAGAAATTCAAATTACTATTCTAATTACCTAAATATTTTGAACTCAGATTTAGCTAAGTCTTGACCTAATTCAGATTAGATTACTCTTGGACTATGATCATGGGTATGCCAATACCTTACTCCAGAAAGTTGGCAGCCAAATTATATCATCTAAGCCTTTTTCACATATCAGTCCAAATTATATTGCAAATTAGTCCTTTATCTGATATCTAGAAACCCAAAAAGGCTAAAATCTTCAGATCAAGTCCAAATTCAAGATTTCTTCAGTAAATCATTTCTAAATGCTATTTGATACAATTTACCCTTCTGTCCAGATTACAAAATCTCATCCTAGATGTCAGAATTCGAAATCGACAAAACTCAGATTCTATTGTACCCTAAAGTACCCTATTTTCGATTTATGTCGAAAATCATCAAATCGTACCAGATTTCATCAAATCTCTTGCTAGATGAGTATAAGGTATAAGTTTATACTCAGCTGTGAAATCAGATTGCAAATCAACTATCTCTAAGTCAGAAATTACAAATCAGTCCAGAATTCAAATGAAAAATCCTTGCAATTAGGTCCCTGGTTCGACCTCAGCAGCAGTTCACGACCTCGTATACTGTACACGACCAGGGAACAGCTCCTTCGACCTCACCCACTGTTTGCGACCAAACCAGCAGTGCACGGCGACTTCGACCACAGCCGGCACAGTGTTCGTGTTGCTTCGACCTTGACCACGACCAGGAGCACCTCGCCGCTGTGTTTTCGCCGCCGCTCTAGCCCAAGTTGTTTGCAACCGTGTTTGCATTTGCACACGTGTTTGTACCTCAGTCGCTGCCGTGGCCATCTTTACCCAGCTCACCAGCTGCTGCACGCCAGAGAGGAGCTTCGCTGTTCGCCGTTGCTTCAACTCAAAGACTCCACCGGCGCAAGTATTTAACTTCCAAGCAGTGATCAGCGAGCCTTGTTTTACTTTGCATTGTCCCTAAATAGCAGCTCCAGCTTAACTCAACCATAACTAACCTCATCAGTGTCTCCTTAGTCTTTGAAACCCGAAACTCCTCACCGTCGTCGTCTTCTCCGGCGAGTTCAGCACAGAGGCTCACGGTGATAGCCTCAACCACAGCCTCAACCCTCAAATTGATAGCATCTGTGAGTAACCCTCATCCATCTCATCATTCTGTAGCAATTAATTGAACTCTTATGCACTTCATCGCCGGAAATCGCTGAATTCAGTGAAATGCCCTGTTCCAGCTTTACAATTCAAATCAGTCCGAATTAGCCTTCGACTCAATAGACAAAAATGATCAGTGAGCTGTTTTAAGCAAGCTTGTAAAGTTGAATTGTGAAATTGACCAAGAACTGAAGTTTTTCGCTAGCCCGAGCTTCACCAGCCACTGGCGAACATCGCCAGCCTTCTCCAGTGATCCTCCAGCCAATTCAATCGTTCCAGAAGCTTTCTTATACCTTCTAGATGCTCTCCAAGTAAGGAATTGAGTTCAATCGACCTGTAGTGGAAAACCCCAATCTCAGTGCCTTTTTCTCCGGCGCCGGCCACCGGAAAACCATTCCCAGCCGATCCAACTTCAGCAACTATGTCCACCAGATGCACCTTGATCTCCTGAACAACTTTTCCTACTAGCTCGACTTCCAATTCAGTCTAAATCAGAAGATATAGCTATGCCCTAATTCTTGTCCAGTGTTATGATCAGAAACTCCAGCCACCGAGTTCATCGCCGGTTTTCATCACTTTCCGGCCATCTCCTACCCTAGGTCCAGTGGAATGAATTGTTCCTGTTACTGAGGCCTACCTCCCAGATAAAGTGGTGCATCAATTGGAGCCCTAGATCAAAAGTTATGCCTAGCCCTAGATTTTGACATTGTCAGCCCAATGCCAGAGCATGCCAGCCAGTGGCATTAGCTCATTTCATCTCTTTCTAGTTATGCAAATTGAAAATAACTTTGTCCATCAGACTTGTGGAGTTGTAATCTGCATTTCATTCTACTGCCACAAGTTGAGATAATCCCTCTATCATCCATCAACCTTATGTCGATGCCTTGAACTGAATGTCGACCTAAAGACATTCATCGATTTTGGGCAAACCAGCCGCGGACTTAATGTCAATTCCCATATCCTGGAACCCTAGAAGTCCCTAGCACTCATCTTCAGCCCTAACTCTATGGGTTAGCCCTAATCAACTTCTATGGTATCCAAATCCAATCATTTCAGAATCATCGAGACATTCATCTTTGCATTATTGCATGTAGTATAATAATGTATTGAAAAGGTTGTGATTCTTGGTTGCTTGTTTGATCTTTGCTCAGAGTCGGAGCCAGAGTTCGAGGACTACACTGCTGACCCGACATCAACTGCTGTCTCTCACGACGCGGAAGGCAAGTCATAGTCTTGATCATCTTGAACCCATATTTTATGAATTGCTAAGATATGACCTTGAATACAAGTATTACTGCATATGAAAGAATGGTTGAGATATATTTTGGCAGCACAAAGCTGGATGCTTGTGAAATGTGAAAAGATCAAATAGTGAGCCATAGACTACTATGTATGTATTTATATATATTCATGAAATAGAACCCTTAGCCGTGACCAGGGTTTTGGCATGGAATGGTGGTACTAGCACTGGTTGTGCATGGCTGCGCTGAATGTGCAGGCACTGTAGGTGCATGGTGTGTGGTATGATCTGGTCACTGGCATATAAGGACTAGAACCTTGTGTTGTGCGTCTAGTGGCATGATTAACGTGCTAACCGCAAGTCTGGTATGGGAAAGGCCTGAACAAGTACTTATGTGAATCGCACATGAAACCCCTGTATGAGATGGAAAACAATACACTAAACTCACGGGGTTCAGCTCCTCCACGTATCACTGAATGTGATTTGATCAAGCACGCTGACCCAGTAATGGGAAGAGGCTTAGGGTGTGGGGTAATCCCGCCACAACTGCGGTTTGTGTGAAGAAAACCGCAGGGTCAGGGGTGAATTGTAAGTGAAACATAACAAAAGTTCTTGTTATCTCCACCTTGCCACTCACAGTATGAAGTGAGTCAGGGGTCCAATCCTTGTGATAGGAAGGGCTTGAAAGTGGAATATCTTGCGGGTAAATTGGTACCTCTCTGCAGAGTTAAAAACGTAGTCGAATACTCCGAGCTCCCGGGTTTATAGGAGTCTGCTGCGGTGGATTAAATCCACGGGGTGTGACACAAGTAATATTTTCTAAATAAAATTTGATAAGTCAAGATCACCCAAATGACATGTGTTGTCATGATAAGGGGTGCTACCATGGGCTGTTGTGTGTCGACGTGTCACGGTAATGCTATAATCTAGTGAACAAAAATAGTGATGTTATGTTATGAAAAGTGCTGCCATGTCATGAGATGTGATTAGATATGAAAGAAAAGATTACTTTATAAACATCCATAATTCTTGACTAGTCTAGGTTCATAACAACATTACTATAAGTATCTACTCTTCCCTATGACTTGCTGAGTACGTAAGTACTCACCCTTGCAACTTACAACCCAGAAGATGGAGCGTACCAAGATCAAGAGGAAGACGTGGAGAACTTCTGGGATCCAGAAGAAGGAGATCCAGATCCGTCAAATCCCTGATGTGTCGTTCTGCCGTCAACTGCTTACTGTGGAAGGGACACCCATCATCCGCTGTGTAGAAGTTTTTATTTTGCTTAAACTAAAACTTGATGCCGCGAAGGTATTGTAATATTTTTTTTTATGTAATATTAAGGCCAACAGGCCACACTGCTTAATACTTTGTAAGTTTTTCTGCTGC
The DNA here is from genome assembly GCA_019359835.1 of Pharus latifolius. Classification (NCBI taxonomy): domain Eukaryota; kingdom Viridiplantae; phylum Streptophyta; class Magnoliopsida; order Poales; family Poaceae; genus Pharus; species Pharus latifolius. Next base: position 84,213,241 of record CM033319.1, on the reverse strand, counting down.
AATGTGAATATACTCCTGTGCTTGACTTATCCTGGGAAGTCAAAGGTATGCTTGTATGGGACTAGCTATAGCAAGCTAGGTCTCCACGGGAGTAGTCATAGTCCCAGTTTCGGAGCGCGACAGTTTGTTGATGGTTTTTTTGGGAAAGACATGTCGTCGTCTTCATAGGATGATAATAGTGGTTCGACTAGGGCCAACGTAACTGAAGATGCTGGTTCGTCCCAGGACAAGAGGGTAGGGCGAGGCGCGACGACGTTGGGCTGTTTGGCCAAATGCACCGACCTTTCTTGTGAGTTCAACCAATTTGGGAGGCCGATCGGAAAGAATGCTGGAAGTACGCGGCCTACGTTGGGCTGTTGGTAAAAGAAAGGGTGCAGATCACCGTCCAGAGCTGGAAGGATATGACGGCGGACGAGAGGGATAGGTTGTGGGCGGAAGTAAAGGTTAAATTAACCGAAATCGTTGAACTCTTTCGTAATCACGTTCTCTTGGCTTATCATAAAGTTTAACTAATTCGTGCTTGTATGCATTGTTTGAAAACAGGCTAAGTGAAACATCTCCGACGATAAATCTAGGACAGCCTGCTTGAAGGACATGAACGAAACATGGAAAACCTTTAAGAGTTGGCTCGTCAGTACCTTCCTCGCTGTGGGGAAATCTCCTTGCGAGAAGTACCCCTTCATATCAGAGGAGGTATGGGAGGAATTCACCAAGCAGAAGAGGACCGACGAGTTTAAGGCCCTTAGCGAGAAGAATAAGGTGATCCAGAAGAGGAACGACCACCCGCATCGGCTCGAATCCCGGGGCTATGCGGGGAAGGAGGAGCAGTGGAGGAAGGAAGATGAGTAAAATTCTATCGTCGACTCCCCTGAGTTGCCGCTCTCCGAGATCTGGGATGCGAGGTGGAAGCGGTGGTGGAGGGGGAGAGGGTCCGTGTTGTCCACGGGGTCTGTGGAGTTCCCAAACCCTAGGGACGCCGAGGTTGTGAAGCGAATGGTAAGTTGGCTAACCTCGTAAACTGTGTGTGCACAAGTGTATATATGTATCTGTCTCACAAGGTAGCTTTAAATGTAACAGATCTCTTTTGGGAAGGAGGCAATGGAGGGATTGTTTACCTCGCAGAGGGAGAACGACATCCTCACCCGGGCTCTAGGAAATAAGGAGCATCCCGGGCGGACACAGACCTTGGGAGTCATTGTGTCGTAGAAGGCCGGTTTCGCAGATCCGGCTCCACCGAGGAAGAAGGCCCCCTCCTGGAAGGAGAAGGAAGTGGAGCTCTCCGAGAAGATACGGGCTGAGGTACGTGCTGAGGTACGGGTGGAGATATGGGCTGAGATGCAGGCTGAGGTTGAGTCCTCGGTCGCACATATGAGGGAAGATTTTGCACAGCTGAAACAAGCATTGCTGCCCAAGAGTGCAGATGCAGATCCCCAGGACGACAGTACCCCGCTGGGTCGGATGAGCAGTTGCTCTTCAAAGGTCCTCGCGGATCCAGTGGATCTACTTGAGGTATTGCAAGGCTTCAACTGTGCACTTAAGTTCTGTTAGAGATGTTTCGCTAACATGTTTTAATTGTTACAAATTTGCAGAAGCCAGAGAGCTGCAGCCTACTGACTCACCTAGGCGACCGGCAGGCAGTGGTTGCCCACGGGTTCGTATATCCATCTGGGGAGGATGTCCGCATCCACTGCGTACCTTTGAGGTTGGGGTTCGCAAAGGTACAGGTGGCCATGGCCATGCCGGGCTACAACGAGTCTTCGTTGCTAGTCCCAACGGAGGAAATACAGACACTTGCTGAGGCAGTGGGCTCCTACGTACAGTGGCCCAAGAAGTGTATTGTAATACAGCAGGTAAATCCTACACATTTTAGATTACATCCTACTAAGTACACTCAACTTGCAAAATCTAACATACGTGTTCATTAATTGAAGTGGCCTGCCGGCGTACTACCAGGGGACTGCGCCCCCAGCGCAGGGTATGAGGGATCTCCTGCGTACCTGAACACAGCAAAGATAGCCTCAACCCCAACCAGCGGATCCACGGCCTCAGCTTGCAGAAGCCAGAGGTTGCGTGTGACAAGGTGGGTTTCCTCGACCCAGAGAAAATAAGCCTCACGATGCTTGAGCATGACGCCGCACACGCTGAGCACTACATATCCAAGGCGCTGATGGCATAGCTGGACAGGGAGTTCATTCTGGTGCTGTACCACCAAAGGTTAGTGCATTTCGTACTAATTTAACTCAATCTTGTATGTTACACCTGAGATATACTTTGAGCTAGCGGTCCTCTTTTACATACAATGTAGGGGCCACTGGATCCTCATCGTGATCTGTCTGTTGAGGAACGAGGTGTACTACCTCGATTCGATGCGCGACAAAATATCGAACGAATATGTGGTCAAGGGGAATATGGAGGTGTAAGTAACATGTTTCATTTAAATTTTGACCTCACTAGCTAATGATAATACATTAACCGGAAATGCTAACTGAAATGCAGGGCTTTTGAGAAATATGTGTCCGCTGGAGGGAGGCATGCCGCACCGCAGGGCTCCCGAATAGCTTGGAAAGAATATGAGGTACTCACGAGACTTTTTGTTTATGCTTAATTAGTTTATGGAAACAATAGCTAACATATCTTCGCATATGCAATTATCTCAGTGCCATCAGCAGCCGCAATCGTGGGAATGAGGGTTTTATGTGCTGCGCTACATGTACAACCTAGTGCAGACAAACTTTGCCCAATTCCCCCAGGTAAGCATCGATAGCTAACTCAAATTTGAAAATTGGGTGTCACGTTCAAAATTAGGAAGTTAGTTACTTAGTATTTACACATGCTTGCAGATCACCATGTCCAAAGACCAATACGACAATGCAAAGATTAGATAACTCCAACAAATCTGGGCTCAATATGTTATGGAGGAAGTTGCGCCCAACCAACCGCCATGACAAACTTTTCTCTCACTTGTTGTCAATTTTCTCTTTTTCGTGTACTCTGTGCATAGATTGTTTATATATAGTCTTATTGGTTAGTATTTGTCCATATTGGATTGCAATTTGTATTGGTTCGTATATATGTGAATAACTGTCTAATGTGTCAATCTGTTCAATGTATATGTGAATGTACCCTTCTTTGCATCTGTACTGTATTGTGTATCCAATCTGTACTGTATTGCATCCGTACTGTATATGTGAATGTACTGTATTGTGAATGTACTCTTCTAACGGCTAAATAGAAAACAGAGTTAGAAAAAAACAACATTTTCTAACTGTATTCTCCTCATTAGCTGTCAGAAGAATGTAAGTTTTTCTGACGGTAAACTACCATACAACCGTGAGAATATTAACGTTTTTTTTGATGGTACACACTTACTTTACCGTTAGAAGAGTATAACTTTTCCTGCTGGTAAACTCGTACACAACCGTGAGAGTACTATCCTTTTTTCTCATGGTACACTCTTAATTAACCGTTAGAAGCGCGTTAGTTGTTGTGATGGTAAACTCGTACACAACCATGAGAATACTATCTTTTGTTTTCACGGTACACTCTTAATTAACCGTTAGAAGAGTGTAGTATTTATGTTGGTAAACTCATTCATAACCGTCAGACTAGAACGGTTTTTCTACCGGATGTCGCTGAAAATGCCATTAGAATAGTGCACTTCTTCTAACGGTTATTTACTATTAGAAAATGACCTGTCTTGTTCTATCGTGTCTATCTCTAACGGTACAAAAATCGTTAGTAGAAGTATGTTTTTTACCGTTAGAAGAAAGCTTTTTTGTACTAGTGTGTGCAAAATATCATGGCCCACAAGATGAAATTCTCTTGTTTGTATGCATCCCACACCGTCACCCCTTCGCTCCACAATTTCTATAAGTCCTCGATTAAAGGCACTAGCAACACATCAATATCATTTCTAGGTTGTCTGGGTCCTCAGATTAGTAACGACATCTTGATGTACTTGCGCTTCATGCATAACCAAGGAAGAAGATTGTAGATGCATAAAAGAACCGGCCAAGTACTATGCCAATTGCTCATATTTCCGTGTGGGTCCATACCGTCTGTACTCAGCCCGAATATTATATTCCTAACTTTGCCGCGGAACTCATCAAATGTTCTGCTGATGTTTCTCCATTGAATAGAATCAGCTCGGTATCTCAGTTTTTCGTCTTGTTTCGGGCCTTCAGCATGCCAATGTAAGTACTTCGCGTATTTCGGATTTGTAAACAGCCGTTTCAATCTAGATATCACAACCAAGTACCACACAGTTTTGGCCAGAGGTCCTTTCTTTACCTCGTGACGTTCACTGTCAATCTAGTCCCTACGCGTATACCTCGATGCGCCGCATCTTGGACAAACATGCAAATCCGAGTTCTCATTACGGTACAACACACAATCATTTGGGCATGCGTGTATTCTTTCAATTTCCATTCCCAACAGACACAACAGTTTTTTGGCTTGGTAAACTGATCTTGCAACTCATTTACCTCTAGAAGCATGTCCGCTAAAAGATTTAATAGTGCCGTGAAACTCTTATGGCTCCAACTGTTGCCTACCTTCAAGTTTTATAATCTCAGCACAGAAGACAGCTTTGTAAATTTTGCACATCCAGAGAACAAAGGCTTCTCAGAGTCAGCAATCAGTCTCTCAAATTCACCAAAGTCGTTTCACTGTAATCTTCTTCTACATCACGTAACATCTCATCTAGATTGTTGTCATCTACATGCACATCGGAATGAACATTATCAAAATTCGGATGATCATTGATATTACTGCAATCCACATCCGGGTCCTGCTGATTGGTAGTGGTGCTTGTTTTCTCAAGATCTTCGCCATGCCACATCCAATGGGTATACCATGCATTAAAACCACGACGAATCAAATGGCTCTTAATCTTATCAGAGTTACTAAACCTCTTTAAGTTCATACAATGTACAAGGACAAAGCATATCTTTCTCTCCCATCCTCGCCTTTTGTTGCTCAGCAAATTTACACCATCCAAATAATCAAGAGTAGTACGTTTTATTCTATACATCCAATATTTTTGGTCCATCTACAATTAACAAAATTGACAAATTACAAAACATAATGAGTCAGGCATGCAAGAAACTTGCCGAATTAAGCTATATATATGTATAGCTAGCCTCTTACAACTGATATATGAAACCCTAGCTTGATGAAACACTAATTAACCTAACTATACAATACAAGCTAGTGAGCTCATAAATCATAATGCATTGTAAGAGCTAGCTAGCTCCTTAACTTGGAGCTACAGCTAACTTGCAAGTAGAGAGAGAGAGAGAGAGAGAGAGAGAGATAGGTGATGACAAGCTTACATTAAATAAAGGGTTTGCATTAACTTCCTTCCAGCTTGCTCTGATCACTCTAACAATGTAGCTTGGAGCATGGAACTCTCAACGGAAACAGAAAGAGATAGAGAGTGGAACAGAATGAAACAGCAACTCAGCAGGGGTCGAGTGGGTTTTTACTTATAGTGGAACATTTACTGACGGTTCACAACTCTAAAACTGTTAGAAGATAATGTCTATATATTCTAACGGTAATCTGCAATACAACCATTAGTATAAGTAGGTTTCTTCTAACGAGAAATACATTACAAACTGTTAGAAAAAATACAACTAACGGTTTTTAACAACTGAACCGTTAGAAGAAGGACATGTCTAGAACAGAAGCCAAGTTGGTACATGTCTAAAACAGCAATACAAATACACGAATATACACCAATACAAATACACCAATTCACATATTCAAGTACATGTCTCAAACAGTAATACAAAAACACAAATATACACCAAATACAAATACACAAATACACCAATTCACACATTCAAGTACATGTCTCAAATAATAGTATAAATACACCAATACACACATGCCTTCATAGCCAACTTAGAATAAATACCAAGATTAACATTTCCTAGGCACTACTACTAATAAAAGTAAAATAAGACTGCATTTAAAAGTAATATTATATGACCTCTCTATATAATGTAGGCAAAAGGATCATCCGCCATTGCCAAACAACACTCCTCCCAATCTTAGTAGAAATGTCTGAAACAACAATACAAATACACAAATACACCAATTCACACATTCAATGTATATTACAAAAGTCACATTTGAAACAGCAGATCATGACGAGAACCAGTGGCCCCTACACTGTACATAAAAGAAAACCGTTGCAAGGTACTACAATGTAACTACTGACTACAAGTTAGACCTAATACATCACAAATCCATTCATCTAAAACATCATATATATGAATCACGTTTGACTTAACCATAGAGTTCAGTTCAGAGACGCCTGAGGAGCTGGAACCGGCGTTGAGTTACATTTGTATTGGAGATTTCCTCGAGCTCAAACTCAACTCAACTCAGCTCAACTCAACTCAACTTAGCTCATTTCAGTTGAGTTGAGTTGAGTTTGAGCTCGACGAAACCACCAATACGTGTTTTTTATAGGTCCTGATTTGAGAAACACACCGGGCTTGAGGATCTTCTCAATCGAGCCAACTAAGATCTTACCCTTCACGTCCTTCCAGCTCTCGATAGTGATCTTCACCCTTTCTTTCGCCAACAAGCTAACGTAGGCAACATTTTGGGACAAAGAACCGTGAACTATGTTGCCCCTCATGAACATCATCCAAGGACGTGCACAGAATCAATAGGCATTTTAGAGCAAATTAAGATTGTTTACTGCTACCTAAATGGCTCCCTGCCTAAAAGGAACTACCAAGATGAAAATTCTACGGTATAGAATTCCTTTTACCCCTCAAAAGACAATAACAGAAAATAAGACCTAGCTATTGAAACCAAGTTTTGTCATTTTTTCTAAATAGAGAACTTATTTCTTTTGGATAGAGAATTTCACTTATTTGGTGCTGAAGAAAGAAATATCTGAACAAATAAATACAAAAACTTTATATGTGTTCTCCCGCGAACCAATCAAAACAAATTCTATCCATTTAATTATGGTATTTGATTGTCATTCAACCACTAATCCTCTTAACCTTGCATCTCAAGATAAGAATGGTATACAAGAAACAAACAAAACAAATAACTTTGTTTGTCGTTCAATCAGCAATTGTTGAAGATAAACAGTTCTAGGATCAGTAATTTGTTCTAATGGTAAATAAATGAACTACCGATAGAAGATGTGATTTCTTCTAATGGTAAATACGTAAACTACCGATAGAATAGTACATGGCCGTCCATTACAAATTAATCCCACTTCTTTTGGCGACAAATACATGAACTACCGATAGAAGATTTGATTTCTTCTAATGGTAAATACGTAAACTACCGATAGAACATTCTTAATTTGCAAAACACAAGTTCTATTAACCTTCATCTTAAGCTAAGAATGTTACACAAGAAATGACAAAAAAAATAACTTTGTTCATAAGTGTAATTAGAAATTTTCCTACTCTTCTTTGTTAGATTAAATACAGTAGTTAATGTAGAATCGAGGATGCCGACTAGAGGGGGGTGAATAGGAGGCTTTAAAACTTTTTGACTAAAAACAATTTTTGCAAGGAAAATACTAAGAGCAAATAAACTGAAAAAATTTAATAATATTTTGCACTAAGAAAGAGTAAGAAAATCAAACACGGTGATTTATCCCGAGTTCTCAGAGACTCACCCGGTCTCCCCTACTTCTCGTTGAAGCACTCAAATGAATGAGTCTTGCTTTAATATCTACGAAGGATATTTTTCACTAAGGTTGCTCCTTCTCTACTCTGGATAGGCGAGCATCGATGCCTTCCACAAATATGCCGAGCCTCTCTGACAACCTCCGTAATGGAGTAGTCAACGGCCACGCCTCCAAACCGTCTAGGTGAGGGCATTCACCAAGAATAACAAGTTGCGAGATCTTCTCTTGACCCCCAACAACCACCGAGAAACTCTAAGGATGCAAATGATGCACATGAATGCTCTCGGAGGCTCTCTTTCAATAACTATGAATGATACTTGATCAAAAGATCAAGATATTAGCACTAGAGAACTTGGGCTCAAGTGTATATCAAAATATAGCTCTTGTTCTTCTCAAAAACCTGCTCAAAGCTCATATTTATAACTCAAGCCTCTCAACTAGCCGTTATGGTCGAGCAGAGAAAAAATAGTGCATGCTGACAGTCAGCCTTGGGCACTGACAGCCAGCATCGACCGCAATCAGCTCGACAAGATATGAGGAGAAAACTCAGCTAGCCGTTGTGGTCATATATGGAAATAAATATACACATGCTGATAGTCAGCATCGACCTCAAACGGTTAAAAACAAATCACGAAGAAGACTTAGCTAGCCATTGTGGTCGCAAAAGGAAAAAAATCAACTCATGCTGACAATCAGTATTGACCACTGACAGTCAGCGTCGACCACAAAAACAACTAAATAAGACACTCAGAAAGCAGATGATTTTTGGTTAGGACTTGTGCTGATAGTTAGCGTGAGGAAAAAATAATTTGGCTCAAAAAACACCCCTCTCTGGACAAATGGCAGCATTGAAGTTGACATTCATGCTGATAGTCAGTGTCTCATGTGGACAGTCCGCATGGATCTGTGCAGTAGAAAATAAAATAAGCATAACGTTTGATCTAGATATCCTATTGAGATGATTTTTTGGCTTTTTGGAAAGATAACTCAATGGGCTACAATTTTGTCAACAAGAGCAAGACCTAGATAAGTCTAGATATTTCTAGAAAATTCAAAAAATATTCCTATTACCAAAATGTCCAACACAAATGTCCGCGTCCATGTGGACATGTATGTTGACTGTCAGCATCGATCACGACCAGTTGGTCGATAAAAAATAGAATTTTGAATAAAAAAATTGGCCAAAAACATTTGGTCGAAAGCTTCTGGTCGAATGGCAGCATGAGAGGCTAACTGTCAGCATCAACTGTCAATTTTAAAAATCAGATTTTAAGACAAGTTTCAATCCCTTTTTGAAATCTATATTTTTCTCAAACTTCACCAAGATTAAAAATGAATGCGAATGCAACATATGACCTAAGAGTTTCTCAGTTTTTACGGGAACTAAAAGAGATTTCGTAACCCCTCTTAATAATACGGTTAAACTAAAAAGAATTTCTATAAAACCCAATCAAACTCCAAATGCCGAGACCGGTAAAATAAATAAGCTCTTACCTTAGGTCTTTGCGGCTTCCGTCTTGCGACTCCTATTTGACGTTTCTTCTTTTCACCTGATCTTATTGATTATACTTAAATCAAATAGATTGGTCCAAGACACTTGTTGTCATTTATAATCAAAATCAAGATTAAGGGCCTAGATGCAACAGTTAGTTTGCAAAACAAATACAGTAGTTAGTGTACTCACTCCAAATTTAGTCGAGGGAGTTGAAGCTGCGAGGTTCTTGGACTTCATTCATCAGAAACCCTTGTGGGTGGCAGAGGTGGAGAAACGTGCGGCGGCCGGTGATGGTGCAATGAAGCGCAATGAAGTGCCCCGCAGTGGAGAAAGGTGTGGTGGCCGTAGATGGAGGTTTCGGGTAAGGCTTGTCGTGCTCGAGAAGAAAAAGAAGTGGAATGGTTCGACTAGAAGCAAAATTGCAAGGCACTTGTATTTGTAGAAGTGTAACGATTCTAACGGTTTGGCAAATTAATCCGTTAGTATAATTTCCTCTATTCTAACGGTAATTATATGAAGCACAGTTAGAATAAATCATGTGGTTTTTTCTAACGGTTCCTAAAATACTACCGTTAGTACTTGTGTATTTCCTCTAAGGGCTAACATATTCTAAATTGTTAGAAAAAAATCATCCCCTTTCTTCTAACGGTAACTTGCATCACAACCATCAGTAAAAATTCCTGCAACATGCCTCTCTCCTCTACGCACCATGTACACTAACAGTTTTCTTCTATATCGCGAATAACCGTTAGAAGATAGGGATTAATAAACTGCATTTCTATGCTAGTGAGTGGACCTCTGATTCGACCATCATAACAAAAAACAAAACTGGCCGTATCAGCACAAACTCTGTTCTGGTTGTGATCGTCTAGTTCAAAACCAGTCGTCTCAGCACAAAGCTCTAATCATAGTCTGCTAGTTCAAAACTGGTCGTACCAACACGAAACTTATTCTGGTCGTAGTCGTGCAGTTCAATAATCTCAACAATCATAACTAATTTGTAAATACAATATCTTATCATATACAAATCTATTTTCTCAATACCCATAGTAACACGCGAGTTCCACCTAACATATTGTGACATCTCACCTTCTTTAGGAGATCCACGAAGAGAGAAAATTAATGTTGCTCTCACAATAAAAAATGTACCATTATTTTTATATAACTCCATCACGACATGCTCCTCAAATCATGGAAATGTATAAATTAGTTGGTATTTGATGCAAAGTATCTTTATCATATAAAGTTATATAAAATATCATCAATAATTAAAACAATAATGAAGAAAACACTAAAGCTAAGTGTTTGAGTTGTTCTACAAGTTCGCTTATCATACTCCAAGTTATCTGATACATGGAGAAATAAAAAAAAACAAATCAAGAAGGACATGAAATAATAAAAACTTATGATTTTTCTGAATTTTTTTTTTCTTTTTCCCTCCTTATGTAAGATGATTTAGAAGATCTTTTGGTCAAGTTGTAGAATATATCCAACACTATCTCCGGTGTTGCTTTCATGATCTTTTAGAGTTTTTTTTATAGTATATGGCACAACTTTACAACATGGAGACACTTTGAACTAGATACCAATGTATCAAATAACAAATACCTTTAAAATAGATAAATGAGAATTAGCAATCTTAATAAATGAATCAAATATTGAATGCTCCAATCAGGCACTACAAGGCCAACGACGTCTCTCAATAATCTCTAAATCATTCCCCGTTCCCTCTGCAGCTTTGCCAGCTTCAAATTGTGTGGGGTATATCCGTATTAATTTTCACCCAACAACTGAGATCCTTCTGTCCTCTATTATTTATTCCTATTAGAAACACCACATTATTGCACATCATTTTTTTCTATAACCATTAAATTGTTCTTTCACATAAAGACTATTCAATCATTTCTCTTAGCACATACTTTTTTCTTAAATCTACTATTTAAAACTTCACTTTAAATAATCAGTTCATTGAAAGAAAAATTAGTTAAAAGACACTATAAAAATAAAATATTACTATAAGACACTAATCGTAAAAATTTAGTTGAAAGATACTTTGAACTCTACTTTCAACAATCAATTATTAAATTTCTCTTTATTTATCTCAACACCATAAAATTCTTTTTTTTCAAACTAAAATTGTTAACTATTTGTATAATTTCATTCAAGAAAATATTTTTCAATATTTTTGTCTCGCAATAACAGATTTTTGTCAACTATACACACAATAAGGTGTGGGGCTTGAGCTCTATTTGATATTATGGTAAAACTCTATTTAATACATCATGTTAAGATATTTTATTAGATTTAATAAATATTTTCTAAAACTTTGGCATCTCAGGGGACAAGACAAAGTTTTTCTAACCAATGCTTTATAATTTATTCTCCCCGCTACACCACTTGAACTCAAGCAGCCATGGCCATGGGAGAGGGAGAGGGAGAGGGCGAGACCAAAGAAGAATCTTCTTCAACTCTACACGTCGTGGTGTTCCCATGGCTGGCCTTCGGCCACCTCATCCCCTTCCTCGAGCTCTCCAAGCGCCTCGCATGCCGAGGCCACGCCGTCACCTTCGTCTCCACCCCAAGAAACCTCTCCAGGCTAAGTCCGGTGCCTCCAGAGCTGTCTCATCTCGTCCGGCTTGTCGCGTTGGACCTGCCGGAGGTGGATGGACTGCCGGAGGGTGCCGAGTCGACGGCTGACGTGCCACCGGAGAAGGTGGAGCTTCTCAAGAAGGCGTTCGACGGCCTCGCCGGGCCCTTCGGTGACTTCGTCGCGGCGGCCTGCGCCGTCGAGGAGAAGCCGGACTGGATTATCCTGGACTTCGCGCATCACTGGATCTGGCCCATCGCCGACGAGCACAAGGTGCGTTGTTCGACTGTGCCGTGTTGTTCAACTGCTCCCTCCGTTTGATAAGACCGGTTGACTTTTTAATGGTACATGAGATAAAATTTTGATTACTAAGTATATATCATGACATACATTTTACTACCACTAGAAAAATATAAAACACCTTACGAAATTATTTTATTTCACCATTCTGATATTTTTAATTAATCATGGGTATCATTTGACAATAAAATTCTGTTGGGATTTTATAATGTGAAACAGAAAAAATATATATGGAACAGTTTGATTCGTGCATACACTAACGAGAAAATGATTAGTTTAGAACCTATCTAAGACTTGACAGAAAATTGTTTTGTTGGTAACTTCATAATACCTGAGCAAACGATAACCGGAGCTTTATCATGCATATTGTGCACTCAAAATTGAGACTTGAAAGAGATAAACATGTCTATATGGTCCATTGTTAATAAAACAGACTAATCTTATGCATATTAAGTAAAAAAATATTCTTGAAGACTCTAGGCAAGTGGTATGTATGTCTGGAAGCTAGATATATTAACAAAGACACTGAACTAATTAAAAAAATTGTCAATAGAACTTCTCCAAATTAATATGGAGTTAGGAATGAATAACGTAAACAACTGAAAATGATTGTGGAAGGTGCTGAGCAATAGAAACCAAGAAAAAAAGCAACGAGTCGATATGGATGGTCTGAAAATATTATTCTCTTCGGTGAATTTAAATTTTTTTTTACAAAACTTTAATCTAAATTAATAAAAAAACTAAAATTTACTGTTGGGAGTGCAGTAGGTTTTTTTCGTTTTTTCTCTATCGCACACTGATTGTGCAGCACCATGGACATTTATCACATTTCTGTTACCACATGTTATGTCTAGATTCAATCGTACTTCTAAAAAGAATTATTTTTGTAATTTTTTGAAATACTGGATCAGATTTACAATTTTTTAAAAGATTATTTATACAATGTTGGGCGAAAATATCTGAAGTCACGGATAAAGGGCCACGCCCGAGCTTGGGCCCAGGGGGCTCAACATGCGTTCGTGGAAGGGCATGGGCGTCTTCGTCCCGGGTGATTCGAGACGCCCCCATGTTCGGGTCCGCGTGACTGCGCCCGTGCCTGGGGGCTCAAGATGCGCCCGTGGAAACATACAGGCGTCTCCGCCCTTGGTGACCCGGGACGCACCCGTGTCTGGGTCAGGGTGATCATGCCTGAGCCCAGAGGCTCAACATGCGCCCGTGGAAGGGCACGAACGTCTCCACCCTGGGCGGTCCGGTACGCCCCACATCTGGGTCCGAGTGACCGTGCCCGCGCCCAGGGGCTCAACAAGTGTCCGTGGAAGGGCGTGGGCACCTCTGCCCCGGGTGGTCCGGGTCCGGGTGACGGTGCCCGCGCCCAGGGGCTGAGAATGTGCCCGTGGAAAGGCACATGTGTCTTCGCCCCGGGTGGTCCGGGACCCGCCCGCATTCGGGTTCGGGTGATCGTGCCCGCGCCTGGGGGCTGAGCACGCACCCATGGAAGGGCACGGGGATCTCCACCCTGAGTAGCCCAAGAAGGCCCTGCGTCTGGGTCCACGTGACCGTGCTCATGACCGGGCACTCGAGTCATGCCCATAGATGGTTAAGGGTCTTCTCTCCCCGAGATACCTCAAGAATTGAAGACGACACGTGTCGAGCATCCAAGTCCTTCCCCATATGGAAAGGTGATGGTGGCCCTTGATCTAACGGCCGTGGCTAGAGTATTTTAGTCTTTTTGAGTTTTTGGGGCCTATATATACCTCTTGTATCTCTTTTGTATGGAACAACTCAATTCATTTTATACATATACCAAGCAATAGGCACTCCCCTGGAGACCTCTCCCCGCGAGAGAACCTCCCCCTGGACATACGTGTATATAGGGCATACCGACAGGACTAGGGTTCCCATCGGAACCCGAATTTGTATAAATCCTCCCTGTCAATCTCTGTGATTGTCCGACAGAAGGTGACCCATCGTACGGTCAGTTCGTATCGCTGTACACGTGTTATGCACGTTTTAAAACCTGTCTATGGGATTCACAATACTACGACATATAAAATATTCTTTCTTTTGTTTTTTCAATGAAAGAGAACGAGAGAGCGAGTTGTACAGGTTAGCTATTTTATGCTTTTAGTAACTGTTTGAAAGACTATTTATAAAGAAGACTGTGCCAAATATATTATAGAGTACTGTATCGGTATAAATCTATAAATATTTTTTATTCTAAAATTATTAGTGGGTATATGGATTTATTTTTAAAAACAATCCTCTATCCTTTTTATTTGCCGTTTTAGGTGGAATAATTTGTATATAAAAGAATATCAATTTATATTTTTGATATGAAATATCTTTGTAGCTATTATTATTTTACTTGGCCATTAAAGATAAATTTAATTTTACATCACTTCTTAAAAATCATATATGAGCTAAATTAACACATAAAAGAGAACAAAGAAAATATCATTTGCATGCAGAGCCCCATGCCAAATTATAGCAGTCCCATAATATATATCAATTTCCTTCCCAATTGCATCTCTGTTGCTTTTAAAAAAGAAAGATTACGGATCTCCACAAGGACACCGGATGACTAGCAACGAGACTACAATGGGTTGGTATGCCTATTTTTTACTTGAGCATGTTATTTCATTATTATCATTTACTGACAAACTATTGCTTTAACTAATTGAGGGTGCAAAGACTCAAACAAACAAATTTTGAAAAAAAAAATGCAATGATTCAATTGGAGAATTTGTATGTACAGTAGAGATGTAACTTGGGCCGTGTCGGGCCGGCACGGCACGGGCCCATCGGGCCGGTGGTTTTTTCTGTGTCGTGTCCGTGTCAGTCCATGGGCTGTCATGCTGGGCCGAGTCGGCCCGTTTGCTTGGTGGAGTGGCCCGGCACGGCACGGGCACAGCCTGTTTCATCCTCGACTCCTCGTCGTCGTCCTCTGCCCTTCCGCCAGCCCCGCCGGCCCGTCCTCCTCGTTGTCGTCATGACGTCGTCTAGCAACCGCAGCCGGAGAAGGAGGAGGGGAGTTTGGTGATGATCCGGTGGCCCAGATCCGGCGGATCTGGCGACGAGGAAGGCGTGGCAGCGTCGGCATGCGGTGGCCCAGATCTGCGGCCTGGCAGTGCGAGGAGGGCGCATTGGCGCGGAGGGCGTGGTGGTCGAGGATTCGAGGAGAGGACTGAGGAGTGAGGAGCTCCCTCAGAGGAGGCAGAGGAGCAGCAGTGTCAGGCCAACCCGCGTACTAACGGGCCGCTTCGTGCCATGCCGACACGGCCCATTATAATTCGTGCTGGGCTGTGCCGCGTACTAGGCCAAAATGCCATGCTTTGGGCCGGCCCGGCCCAAGTTATATCTCTAATGTACAGCCACTTAATTGATAAAAAATTTTATTTCGACATGTCTGAGTCACTCTATTTTGATTTTTGCCCTTTTGTTTTCAAATTCACTAACCTGTTCTTTGTATTATACCACTGATGAGTTTTCCAACCAAATTCGCTGGAAATTTGCAATAACATGATACTAACATGCTTTTGTGCTTATCTACTACAAAGGTGTCATGCGCCATGTTTTTCATCCTTCCGGCGTCCATGGTGGCCTTCATCGGCCCGCGACACGAGCACCTCGCCCGCCCGCGGAGGACTGCGGAGGACTTCATGGTGCCTCCCTGGTGGATCCCCTTCCCCTACTCCCTCGCCTACCGCCGCCACGAGGCCGAGTGGATCGCCGCCGCCTTCCGCCCCAATGCCTCCGGCATGTCCGACATGGACCGGTTCTGGAAGATGGAGCAGCACTGCTGTCTCCTCATTAACCGCAGCTGCCCGGAGGCCGAGCCCGGCTTGTTCCCGCTCCTCACCGAACTGTTCGCCAAGCCCGCCGTCCCCGTCGGCCTCCTCCTCCCCTCCGACCTCGCGGAGGACGACCCTAAAGACGGCTGTGAGGTCTTCACCGGTGTCATGCAATGGCTGGACAAACAGCCTGGCAAGTCTGTCCTTTATGTCGCGCTCGGGACTGAGGCCCCTGTGACAGCAGAGAACGTGCGGGAGCTCGCACTCGGCCTGGAGCTCGCCGGCGTACGGTTTCTTTGGGCGCTTAAGAGGCCGAGCGGCCACACTGGCGAGGTGTTGCCTGAGGGGTTCGAGGGGAGGGTCGCCGGGTGTGGGGTGGTGTGCACGGGGTGGGTGCCGCAGGTGCGCGTGCTCGCGCACCGCGCGGTGGGCGCGTTCCTGACACACTGCGGGTGGGGCTCCACCATCGAGAGCTTCCGGTTCGGGCACCCGCTCGTCATGCTGCCGTTCATCCTCGACCAGGGCCTCATCGCGCGAACAATGGCGGAGAGGGGGGTCGGCGTGGAGGTGGCGAGGAACGAACACGACGGGTCGTTTGATAGGGACAGGGTCGCGGCGGCGGTACGGCGGGTGATGGTGGAGGAGGAGGGGAAAGTGTTGGCGCGTAATGCCAGGGAGTTGCAAGTGGTTCTTGGCGACACGGCAAAGCAGGAGCAGTATGTTGATGAGTTCGTGGAGTACTTGCAACGCTATAAAAATGGCAATTGATGAGTGGTATATCATATAGGCTTTTGTATGTCTATAATGTGATTTGTCGGCTACAGTAAGATTGACTTGTATGGGTTTGTATGAATTCGAGGATCAATGTAATAAGGATGTATTTTTTTCTAACTTATATCAATTTTAATTTTTTAGATTAGTTTATGTACAACCAAATACATGTATTTCAAGAGGACTTCTCAAAAGGGTATTCTTCAGGTTATATGCAGTCATAACCCAAAAATGCTCTTATCTAGCTTATTTTTTCATATCTCCTTTTACCATTTGAATTTATTTAGTGCAATGAAGACAAATCAGCAACTATAATAGCATTTTTTTTCACCTCATATATATTTGTATCACACATACAACCAACCAGACTAAACGAGCCTATCTGATTGAGTCAGATTTAACTTATATGAGCAATTGATCACCCTCCAAATGACCAGACCTTCACCCAAAGACAAGTGCATAATAAATGACTTCCAGAGAGATGATGTCAAATACAAAATATGAAAAATTTTGGATAGTATAAAACAATTTGCCCCTTCCTGAAATAAGCTAGGTTTCCTAATCCATCAGTCATTAAAGACATTTGAAAAAAGAGATGTCTAAGGTGTATGCACATATTTTTTTTTTTTTGAAAAAACTTGTGCCATTTATATTCTTAATTTTTTCTTAGAAGACTAGATATAAGAAAGAAATTGATCTAATGATAAAAAAAAGTACATATAAGATAACAAAATAATAGTACATACATCCTACCTAACAAAACTCTTGAAACATTTCAAATCTTTGTATGTCCAAAAAACACCTCAACTTTGGACCCTAGTTCAAAATATAGAATTTTTTGTCTCAAATATATTGTCTAACATCTAAGATAAATAGATCATCTATTTTAGATGGCACTAATATGTTAATAATTTGTTCTTTCTTTTTTTTTTTTTATTTTAGTGAACAAGGCCTAGCCATTTATGGATGGCATTAATATTGATCTGGGTGGATCTCAGGTCGAGTTCAGAAAAGATTCGCGACTATGAAAGCAGTGCGACCTTAGAAAGGTTTGCGACCTTGAAAAGGATTTGATCCCTAGTCGAAGTTATAGTCCGATCCAAATATATATAACTGAGTCCTATCTGTTTAGGGTTAGTTAGTGTCCGAGTCTAATACATTTAGGTTATTGAGTCTGATACGTATTCATACGATTGGACTATAAATACTTTGTAATAGATCTAGTTTAGATCATCGAAAAGTCATAGACACTTATAGTTCATTGATCGACGTAGGCAAGTGCGTCCTAACGTTCGACGTGTAAAGATCCCTCTTTGAAATAAAGAGTGTGCTATCTTTTGAACTTGATCGCTCTGATTGTCCCATTGGGCTTATTCGACCATTGAGACTACCTCTGGTCATTACCCCAATTATCAGTAATGCGAGAGTCGAAAGGGTCCTGATCGACGGAGGTAGTTCCTTGGACATTTTATTGGTCAATGCATTGGACGAGATGTAAATCCCTCATTCGAAAATCAAACCCATAATTCATCCATTTTATTGGATAATTCCTGGTCCCTCGATGATGCCGATGGGACAGGTGGTGCTCCCAGTGACACTGGGTGAACCAAATAATTTCCAAACAAAATTGGTTACTTTTGACGTAATTGATTGTGATTCGACTTATAACGTGATTTTTGGCAGGGCAACTCTCGCTAAATTTATGATGGCGACGCACTATGCTTATCAGTGTGGTAAGTTACCTGGCCCCAAAGGCGTTATCTTGGTCCAAGGCAGCCGCAATGTGGCATTGACTTGCGATCGGTTATCCCTAGAGCTAGTAGATCGACTTCCCCTCCGGGATGTCAAGATCACCACCACAGTTGCGGATACGATCAAGGTCGCCCCTCGACCAGAGGAAAAGCTGAAACTAGTTCCATTATGCCTAGATGATCTATCTAGAACAATTCGGATTGGACCAGGCCTCGATGACAAATAGGAACTCGAACTCATTACTTTCCTCCGAGCTAATGTAGATGTGTTTGCGTGGAAACCATCCGACATGCCTGGTGTCCCAAGGGAGGTAATTGAGCACAAGTTAGCAATTCAATCTAGACAGCGACCAATAAAGCAGAAGCTCAGATGCTTTGTTGTTGATCGGCAAGAAGCTATCGGCGTGGAGTTAGATAAACTCCAAACAGCCGGATTTATTCACGAAGTCGATCATCCGGAATGGCTTGCAAACCCGATCATGGTCCGTAAGTCAAATGGTAAGTGGCGCATGTGCGTCGATTACACCAGCCTAAACAGTGCCTGCCCGAAGGATGACTTTCACATTCCCCGTATCGATCAGTTGGTCGATTCTACTGCGGGTTGCGAACTGATGAGCTTCCTAGATGCTTACTCAGGGTATCATCAAATTAGCATGGCAGAAGAAGATGAAGAGAAGACTGCCTTTATCACACCATTTGGCACCTACTGCTACGTCAAAATGCCATTTGGTCTCAAGAACGCCGGTTCCACGTATCAGCACTTGATGCAAAAGACCTTTCTTTCCCAAATGGGGCGTAATCTGGAAGCTTATGTGGGCGATTTGGTTGAAAAAGCTTAAAAAGCTTGACTCATTTAAATGATCTTGTTGAAACCTTCTATAATTTAAACCGATTTGGAATAAAATTAAACCCAGAAAAATATTCTTTCAGGGTTTCATCTGGTAAACTTCTAGGCTTTCTCATTTGTTCTAGAGGAAATGAGGTTAATCCTGAAAAAATCAGGGCCATCGAGCAAATGAGGTCTCCTTCGACCATGAAGGATGTCCAGTGCCTAGCAGGTCACATGGTGACTCTAAGTCGATTTATATCGCGACTAGGCGAAAGAGGATTACTTATTTTCAAAGCTCTTCGAAAACACTATGGTTTCACCTGGTCGGATGAAGTCGAGAAAGCATTCTAGGAGGTTAAAGCATACATATCCAGTCCGCCAGTGTTGGTTTCTCCGATCACAGGGGAACCACTACTTCTTTACTTGGCAGCCACACCTCACACAGTCAGAGCAGTTCTGATCGCAGAAAGAGAGGGTGTGTAACAACCCGTCTATTATGTAAGCGAGGTACTTCATGGTCCTAAGGAGCGCTACCCTAAGGTCCAGAAGATACTTTACGCACTACTAATGGCTTCCTGCAAGCTATGACATTACTTTCAGGCACATAAAATTACAATGCCCTCGTCCTTTCCTTTGGGAGATATTATTCAAAACCCGGAGAAATTTGGTCGAATCGCAAAGTGGACTGTAGAACTTGGAGCATTTGACATCTATTTCACCCCTCGCACGGCGGTCAAGTCTCAGATCCTTATAGACTTTGTGGTTGAATGGACTAACCCTGACCCACCTATGCAAGAATCTAAAGACTTATCATGCACTGACCACTGGACGATGTATTTTGACGGCTCTCGCAGTTTTCAACACTCGGGGGCTGGAGTGGTCTTAATCACGCCTCAAGGAGACCAACTCAAGTATGTCATTCAATTACATTTTGTTGCGACTAACAATGCAGCAGAATATGAGGGTCTTATTGCAGGGCTCCGGGCAGCAAAATTCCTCGGAGTCCGTTGATTAGTGGTGAGAGGAGACTCACAACTGGTCGTAAACCAGGTAAACAAGGACTACAGCATCTCCGATGAGACAATGGCTCATTACCTAGGGGAAGTGAGGAGATTGGAAAAAAACTTCAGTCATTTCGAAGTCCAATACATCCCGTGAAAGTACAATATTCTCACAGACCAATTATCTAAAATTGGATCCTCACATACATCTGCTCCAGTAGGAGTGTTCGTCAAACACTTAGAACATTCTTCGATCATGACTACAGTCGAAGATGACCCGATAACAGTCTACGTTACCAACCTTAGACATGAAGAAGATTGGACCCATCCATTGAGAGTCTATCTCGAATATGGGACCTTGCCCAAGGATGAAACCGAAAGTGATCGGTTGATTCGAAAAGCATGCCTATACAAACTTATAGAAGGGGTTTTTGTATAGGAAGAGCACTCAAGGAGTATTCATGCATTGTATTTCTCAAGAGGAAGGTAAGTCCCTTTTGAAAGAAATCCATGACGGTGTGTGTGGTGCGCACGCGTCATTTCACACACTGGTCAGAAAAGCTTTCCGACAGGGTTTTTACTGGCCTTCGGCACTCGATGATGCCAAATACTTGGTCAAGACATGCCCTCAGTGTCAATTTCATGCAAAACGGGTTCATCAGCCCGCATATGCCTTGCAAACTATCCCTTTAACGTGGCCCTTTGCGGTCTGGGGGATATATATTGTGGGACCTATGCCACAGACAGTTAATGGGTACAAGTTCTTGTTTGTAGCTATTGACACGTTTACAAAGTGGATCGAGGCTGAACCAGTCCGTAATGTCACTGCTGCTGCGGCACAGAAATTCTTTCATAAGAACCTCGTTACTCGATTTGGTGTTCCAAGTCGTCTCATTACTAATAATGGTTCCCAATTCGCTAGCGGTCTCTTTCTGGACTATTGCGGCAATATTGGAACTGTTGCATCTAGGCTATTATGCCTGACCTAATTTTCATGATTAATGAAAACAAAGTGTTTTAGATTAATTGTGCTGTTGAGATATTTGATACAGAGTTATGTTGGGAAGAAATGCAAGTTGATCAAGATAAACCCAACATAAAATGGATGAAGCACAAGTCGCAAAGTACAAAGATGAGAAGAAAAGCGAGATGCAAAGGACCTAAGAGCTCTGTTGAGAAGATTTGCGAAAGATGAACCCGATGTAAAATAAATAGAAGCACAAGTCACAAAAGAGCAAAGACGAGACGTAATTGCAAACATGAAGATGCAAAGGACCTAAGGTAATCTGAGTTTTCATTTTTACCGATCTCGACGTTTGGAAGTTGATCGGTTGAGGATCTTTTTTTTAGAATTTAACCGTACTATAAAGAGGGGTTGCAAGTCCTCTCTAGACTTCTGCATAAACCGAGAAACTACTAGGTCATTGCATTGCATCATTTTCGGTTGGATTTGATTTTGAAAGATTCGGATTTTCAGTTGCATTTTTGACAGTAGAAGAGTTTTTGTATTTTCTAGAAAGATATAGGCAGATCTGGCTTTTCCTTCTGTTGATAAAAATATAGCCATTTAAATTATCTTTCAAACGAGCTATCAAACACTTAAATTGAATCTCTGGATTAAAAGTTATAACTATTTTTATCCATGCTAACTGTCAGTTTGCTAAACTGACTGTCAGTTTGTATTGTTAGTTTTGTTAACTGACAGTTGTCCAGAGAGTTTGTTTTTTGAGCTGAAATTTTTTTAACTAAACTGACTATCAGTTTGCATTTCGACCTCGAGCTGTTTGATTTGTTTTTCTGTTTGAACTGGATGTTTTTGTGGTCGAACTGACTGTCAGTTTGGGGTATCAGTTTCCATATACGACCACAAACGGCTAGCAATTTTTTATTCGTAAATTTTGTCAATAGTTGTGTTTCAAAATGATTGTCAGTTTTCCAAACTGACTGTCAGTTTGTGCTGCTGATTTTCAGCTCGAGCTCCAATGGTTCTTTTGATATAAATAGAGGTTTTGAGTAGATGTTTTATACAACAAGCAGCCTCCTCTCATACACATACTTGAGTATTTGTTTTTGGAGTTAAAATCTTGATCTTTTGATCAAGTCGTGAGCTTTTCAGATCCACCGAGTGCTTTTTGTTCGCATCATTTGCATCCTATTAGTTTCTCGGTGATTGTTAGTGGTCTAGAGAAAATCTTGCTGCTTATTACTCTTAGTGAACGCCCTCACCTAGACGGTTTTTTGGCGTGGCCGTTGATCTCTCCTATTCGAAGATTGTTGGAGAGGCTCAGCAAGATTATACAAGGCATCGGTGCTCGCCTTTCCGGAGTGGAAAAGGAGCAACCATTAGTGAGAAATATCCTTCGTGGATATTGAAGCAAGACTCATTCACTTGAGTGCTTCAACGAGGATTAGAGAAGACTGGGTGAGTCTCCGAGACTTCGGTAAAAATCATTGTGTTCGTCTTCTCTTCCTCTTTCTCATATTATTGCTATTTTTTCTTGATTTCTTTATTTGCCAATATTTTTTTTAATTTGAAGTTTTTAAAAGCCTCCTATTCACCCCCCTCTAGTCGGCATCCTTGATCCTATAGGAACTAGGGTGTGCTTTGCTTATGTAGCTCATCCATAGAGCAATGGTGCCGTCGAACGTGCCAATGGGCAGATATTATAAGGCATCAAAAAACGTGTTTTTGATCGCCTCAAGACGCGCTCGGGGGCTTGGGTAGACAAACTCTATTCCGTTCTATGGGTACTACGTACTACTTGTAGTCGAGCCACCAGTGAGACACCTTTCCAATTGGTGTATGGCGTCGAGGCTATATTACCTACGGAAATTCATATTGGTTCTGTCCGAACAGATCAATTCGATCAGATTGATCAAGTTAGACAACGTACTTAAGATTTAACCCTCCTCGAAGAAAAACGTGATCGAGCATTGATAAAGTCAGTAGTATATTTGCAAGCTTTGCGAAAATATCACAGCAAGAGGGTGTGGCCGCGTAGGCTTCACGTGGGTGATCTAGTTTTACGAAAAATACAAAATCAGTCTAACCGCAATAAGTTCTCTCCTCAGTGGGAAGGCCCTTACACTGTTGTTTCAGTACCGCGACCAGGATCGGCTCGGTTAGCAATGGAGAATGGCAGAATCTTGTCCAATACTTAGAACATCGATCAACTACGCAAATTTTACGTGTAAGTTCTCCAATCTTTTTTCCTGTTCAATTAGCATAGTTTAACAAAAAGTCGTGAGTACTTTTATTCGGCTCATGTTACATTCGTTTCTTTATTTGCCATACCTATAACGAGCCTTGCTCGAGAACTGATCGCCGATAATCATCTTGCTACAATACCCTGACCGGATTCGCTGGCCGATCTCATAGTCGCATCCAGATAAGACATCCCTCAGTAAGCCGTTTCTCAACGCACACGGGACTTACTGGCATGTTCCTGATCATTCGAGTGGCTGCCAGTTCATAATAAGGTCGGGTGTCGTATTAAGGTCAGTGTCAGTATGATCAGATGATCGTATCTAAGTTGAAACATTTCTTAGAACGCCCATATTTCTTCCTGAGATTATAATACCAAGTCTTTAGTACTTATGATCTCAGGAGGGGGCTAAGGGAATATGGTCATAACATGAAATGAAGAAAAGTACTTTCTTTTTCAAAATTTAAGGCATGCATCTGCATCATATAATCACATGTTTGTAGGTATAAAAATTGTTACATCAACAATCAAGATAAGCCAAGTTCTTTCAAGAGATTTTCGATCAAGGGCCTGACTTCCTTCATTATGGCCTCAAGCTGATCTTCACTCTCGATTTCTGCATCTCCGACTACTGGTTTCAAATCAAGATCAGGGCCGTGGTGAAAACGGAGTCTGCAAAGGATGGTGGAGGCTACAAATTGCATGTTTGTCCTCATCGCCCCTTCCTGTCGCCTTGTATCTCAGGAAGATATTCAAGAAGTGATTCAGCCTGAGCCGCAACCAATGTGGCTAACTCGCCGAAGCTAGGATTGATCTTTTGATATTCGACCACATCAACTTTGAGCAGAGTTGCCACCGTCTTCAGCTTTTTGAAGACGGTCGATTGCGCATTGCTTCCGGATGCAATCGTTGCTTTCAAATTCTCGTTCTCCATGCAGACAATATCAATCTTTGAGCTTTGGAGCTCGATGGTCGTCTGAAGGTCATTCTTTTCTTTTGAAAGAAGGCTTATTTGATCCCCTTGTGCTGCATAAACACGACATTCAGTTTTTAGAGCAGTTCATGTAATGAAATAATGTTTTCTGGTCGGAAGTGGACTTACAAGAAAGCTTTGACTGCGCTTCATGAAGTTCATCTCTAGAGAAGAACATCTCGCAGCTGCAGCTTTTTCTTGATTCTCCCGATCAGCCATGCTCTTGTTCAGAAAGGCATTTTCTCTGTAACAAGAAAGACAATCAGCTACGCTTAAATACGGATTCAAGTTAGCACAAATAAGAAGCACCACACTTACTGTTGCAGTCGGTTGATCTCCCATTGTGCGACCTCAATGTATTTTTCCACAGCTGTTGATCTGGTGGCCAACCGGGTTAAATCCTGGAACAATAGTAAAACATTGCTCTTGAGACTTGAATATTTCTAAGGATTGCAAATTCAGGATTGAGAAAAGGATCTCTATTTACCTCTACGAAATCACTAAATGAACCACTCAAAGGTTCAGTTGAAGCATGAGCCTCAAGGCTCATCTTCTCCTTGACAACAGGGACGACAGATGGTTCTCCTTGCCAGTCCTCCCCTGCTGTCAAGACAGCAGCATCCTTCCCCTGAGATTGGATGTCTGCTATTATTTCCTCCACAATGGTCTGAGAGGATTCTTCAGCCATGGGAGTGGGGCCTGTCCCACCCGCGACCTCTAAGGTAGTTGATGCGCCAACAGTTGGCGAGGTCGTTGGTGCACTTAGGGCAGGATCCCTGCGTCTGAACATCATAGTTTAGAATACCTCTTGGTGATAGGATGAAATTCACCAGAAGTAGTATTCTTACTTGACACGAAACCCCATCCAGGATTTGGGTTTTTATGATGAGCTCTGGGGAGAACGAATCCCACTGGGTGCCCCTGTCGAGGTGTCATCAACATGTGTCCTTGTTTTCCTCTTCTTGAATAGGACAGTGTCTTCTTCTCCCTACATATTTGCAAATATGATTAGCGTATACGGGGAAGTAAAAAATTACAAGATTGTGAAGTTTTTACCGCAGTAGTCTCCTCAATTGTTGGGGGAGGGGTTATCAACCCGGGGGCTTTGCAGGCCTCAGGGATGGGAGTCTCCTCCGTGACCGCCAGGACTTTTGCGGCCACGGGACTTAATGTAGCCATCCCCGTCCCTGCAGTCAGGGACAAGACTTCGTCGATCCGGGGGGAGGGTGACCTCTCTGGGATGCTTGTCTCTAGAAGGTCAGTCGCCTTCCTCTTGCAACGAATTAGAGGAACGTCATCGTCCTCGTCCTTACTCCCCTCACCCTGTACGACTAAGAAGTAATTCTTATTCGCACTCGAGGGTACATGGGGGACAGAAAATCTTACCGCGGTCTTCTTCGCGGTTGTGGTTTTCTTCTTCGAAGAAGCCCCTCCTAAGACCTTCTTAGGATTCTCGGAAGCAGGCTCCTTCGTCACCCGACGTGAAGAGGTTTCCTTTACCCTCTTCACCGCTGATCCCCCAGAGGATCTAGCGTCATCACCAGGACGTTTCGTCCCGACAGAATGCCCCTTCAGCAGCTGAATCATTCCAAGAATTCAATTCGGTAAGAAAGCGATGATACACGAATCCAAATAGATGTTTCCAAGAGAAGTCATACCTTTTGGCGTTCCTGTTTCAGATCATCGCTTGCATTTATTAAGCTCTGAGGGCGAAGTGGCCTTTTAACTCCTTCTGTTGTGGCATTGTAAGGCCGTAGAAGGTAGTTCGTCTGTTTTTCAATTTCGGACAACGAGAGAACTGCGTTACAAAAACAAACAACTTACTTGATATGTCTTTATTCGTCAGTAGAGTTGTATACTTTGTAAACCAGGGGACATACCTATATTGTAATCTAGGGTACTGTCCGCCATGGACTCCACGTCCCAAGCCGGATGCTCCCTCTCACGCAGGGGGCTCATCCTGTTCTTCACAAAGTCGCGGATGATGTCGCCAGTGTTAGTCCCTATTGGACTAGGTGAAGAATAGCTTTGGCCTGCTTCTCTAAGTCTGCACTTAGGGAAGGAATGGAGTCCATTTCACTGTCTTTCTCTGGACAGGAGTTCGCAAACCAGAGTCCACTCTCCGACGAAGGACTGCAGTAGAATCATTTGTGGTGCCACCCGTGCACCGAGTCCCGCAGAGGAGGGAATGGGTACTCTTTCTTCTCCCTTATGCGGAAGTAGATGCACCCAGCGGCGTTGGCACTCTTCGACCACGCCGAGAAGTAAAAGCGTCAAAAAAGCTCCACACTAGCAGCACTCCAACGAATGCTTCACATAAATGCTGAAAGATCGCCAGGATCAAAACAGCATTTGGGTGGAGATTCACCAACTCCAACCCATAATGGTTGAGGATTCCCCGCAGGAACTCGCTTTCTGGGAATCGGAACTCTCAGCACAAATACTCCTCAAAGATCACCAATTGACCCTCATGAATGGCTAGGGTTTCTTCGTTCTTCCCTGCTGGCCGCCAATTGATCAGCAGCCGTGGGGGGAGAATCTCTTCCTTCTATAGTGCCACCAAGCTCTCCTCCGTGTGGTGGATAGATCGGCTCTAGGATGCCATTACTGCAGAAGCTTGTGGAAAAAGGTGATGGCTTGGGACACGACAGAATAGTGCAAACTGAGAAATTTGAAGCGTCGGGTTCACCATTCGATGCAAGATTAAAATTTGAAGTAAACATGTCTCTTCATTTTCCTCAAATTTGGGGGCTAGCTGACGAGGATTATCACCCGAGCTAGTTTGATTAACACACATTAGGTTCAGGTCATGTTCGAATCTGATATGTGTCTATGAGTCTTAAATGGCCGCTATGATCTCAGACGACCAGTCTTCTATATACTAGGAGAGTGCGGGCACAAAGAAAGTTTTGTGATCGCAACCCTTGCGCGATCACAAGGCCGCAGACAATGCACGGTCAGGAGGCTGCAGACGATGCGCAGTCAGGAGGTCGATGACTACATACGACCAAGACAAATTCGAGGGTGTTTAAGTCTTTCACAAACACATCTCCAGGATCAAGATAACTTCTTCCACGTATGAAGACAACTGCCAGGAGGTTAATATGTGCGGTTACCCACTAACTACACGTGTTAAACCTGCGTAGGAAAGAGGAGCGGTTACACAAACTGCACAGTAATAACCGTCCAGAGCCGCTTCGTGTTGGCGCCCTTTTGCTCAGTATAAAAAGGTGGTCAATGCACGATCTAAGGGACGGTTAAGCATACAAGTATTACCAAGAGTCCAAGTAACCTGAAGACTTAGACATAGTTAGATAGACATTAATATAGGAGAGATCTTCACATGTGATCATCTCTCCCTTCCTCTTGTAAACACTTTTTCTCTCATATAGTGAAATCATAACAGGACGTAGGACTATTACTCCCACCATCGAGGGCCCGAACCTGTATAAATTCTCTCGTGCCCATACAGACATTACTCATCCTACATTCCCGGAGGAGCGCCCTGAAAGGTCTCACAACTCACAAATTTGCATAAGATCGATTGAGGACCCCGAGTCCAAACCGTCGACACCTGCATAAATACAGTGTGTCTAGTTTCATGTTTACGGTGATGTTCTTTGGTGATTGAAAAATGTTGTCCCCCGTAAGTATTCAGAAGTCATTAGTGTGATATATATTTCTCCTTATAATTGCATCATGAAAAGTTGTAAGCCATGAGGGACTTGCCCCGACAAACCCTTGTAAGGCACCCGTCACAAATTCCCATAGGGAAGACTCAAGAATTTTGTATTCAATCAAACTAATATCTAAATATGACACATGGAAATCCCCTAGAAACAGAAAAAAAAATACCCTTCCAAATAGGCCTTTATAAGAAATTAGTTCAAACAAATAGCAATATGTAATCAAAAGTAAGGGCGCGCATTCATTTTTTATTCAATTATTGCGGTTTTTTAGTAAGTTTATTTGTACAAAATCAAAACCTAATCAACCAAATTATATTTCATTTTGATTCGATAAAAACCAAATTTCAATTCAGTTCATGATTATGGCTCCCGTACTCACCGGTAAACATGAGACATGATCATGAACTTGAAATATAATTTGGTGAGGACAAGCACACACTGGCGAGGACTAGCTCATCCTCACCAATGCGTGCTCGTTGAAGTTGCATCCTCGTAATGTCACGAAAGTCACATCCTCACAAGGTTAGGAGCACTCGATGGGTAAGAGCATCTCCAACACAGAGTGGAGATTAGCACGGAGAAATAAAAAATATTTTTTCACATGTGCACAAACTATGCTGTTTCGGTTGGTTGCGACATAATGGTAGGACTCATACTATTTCAATTGGTTACTCACGAAGCCCACATGTGAGAAAATGAGAAAGAGTGAGCCCCACCTCTAAGCCATCTCCGCACCCTCCATGTGCCGGAGATACCGTTTGTAGGTGACTAGTTGTATACTTGTGGTAGCCAACTTGCGAGTAAGGAGGAAAGGAAGGAAGCAAATAGCATGTGGCTGGGCTATGTTCATGGGAAGGAGTTGACATGCTGGACTCTACATGGCTATAGTCTACATGGGCCACTGGCCACATGTCCAAACACACTAAAACAGTTAGAATGTGTATCTACACAAATAGAGGTCATAGATTTTATTCTTGATTCTCTCTATTTTTATGTATAATTAGTTGAATTATTGTATTAACAAATGAGTGAGAGGTAAGAGTAGAGAGATGATGCAAGGATAGAAATAGAGGTGTACAAAAGGATGAGCACTTGCTCTTTGGATTTTTGAAATCAGATAAAGGTTCCTAGAATTCTATAGAAAGAACTTTTTCCAAGAATTATTAAGAAAGTGGTCTTGCTCAAATACAACATAACATTAAAAATATTATATCGGAATGGTTGTGAATACTGTACTTTTATTTTTTATGTAAGAGCTGAATATGTTATTCATGCTCAAATTTGTTTTGTACATAAGAGTTATGAGTACTAATTACACCTAGATTTTGTTTGTATGTAAGAATTGTGAGTGGATTAGGCACAAAGCTAAAATTTGTTGCAGCTATTGTGTTCCTGTTGTGTACAATTTTTAGATTTGACATTGAGATGAAGTGTGTTGTCAATATAGCATATATTATCATTTGTAAAGATAATTTTCTTAAAAAACAATTTTGGTTTTTCTATACCGAATCTGAACCCGAAATCCAAATTATTTGTGATTTCCGACCAAACTGGAAACTGAAAACCGGTTTAACCAAAATTTTTGGTTGAATCGGCAGTTTTTTATCAACACCCCTAGGATTCAAAAGTGAATCAACTACGGTAGGAAAGAAACTTTACATCAATGCAGTCTGGCGGATAAAAGATTGAACACTCCAAATCCCAACTGACCAAATTCACATGACGGCTGATTTGTTTTTCCCCGTTTTTTTACCGGATCCATTAATATCTGTCATCAAATGCTCGATCCGACATCCAGTTATTAAAATGGGCGATTAGATATATACCATCATCAAAGATATAAAATTAGCAAATACTATTATATTCAGTAATATTTCACTAAAATAGTGTTTTTTCAGTGATACAAAACTAAAAATTTTTATTTTAAAAAATTGGGCAGCTCGATATGAAGATTTGTTGACCAAATAGTTTTATTTTATTTTTCTTTTGGTTAAAACATACACATGGTTCTCTTAAGAGATTAGTTTGTCTAATCCCTGTTTTAAACAACTTTGGTGCAAATTAATCTCTCATCTCTATAATTGTGACATTCATAGCAGGACCGGACCGACGACATAAGAGGGAGAGACTGACAATCATGGAAGGGAGTGGAGAGAGTTTAGCTCGGTTTGATCCTCATGTGTTCTGCATGACACTCAACCAATTTTATGTTATGTCTCATTATCACCAATATGTTATTTTATATTCTAAAATATAACAATTAAATTCAAAACTAAGATACTGATTTCACTCATTTTTTATTCAATTACATGAAGATACATATAAGCTGATTTGTACAATTTTTATATATATCAACTCTCTTGGTGGACATACTGTGATATCTCGCCTTCTTCACGAGATCCACGAAAAGAAAAAATTAATGTTGCTCTCACAATAAAAAATGTACCATTATTTTTATATAACTCCTTCACGACGATGTTCCTCAAATCATGGAAATGTATAAATTAGTTGGTATTTGATGCAAAGTATCTTTTTCATATAAAGTTGTATAAAATATCATCAATAATTAAAACAATAATGAAGAAAACACTAAAGATAAGTGTTTAATTTGTTCTACAAGTTAGCTTATCATACTCCAAGTTATCTTATACATGGAGAAATAAAAAACAAATCAAGAAGAAAATGACATGAAATAATAAAAACTTATGATTTTTCTGAATTTGTCTTTTCTTTTTTCCTCCTTATGTAAGATGATTTAGAAGATCTTTTGGTGAAGTAGTAGAATATATCGAACACTATCTCCGGTGTTGCTTTCATGATCTTTTAGAGTTTTTTTATAGTATTTTGCACAACTTTACAACATGGAGACACTTTGAACTAGATACCAATGTCAAATAGCAAATACCTTTAAAATAGATAAATGAGAATTGGCAATCTTAATAAATGAATAAAATATAGAATGCCAACGACGTCTCTCAATAATTTCTAAATCATTCCAACTTCAAATTGTGTGGGGTATATCCGTATTAATTTTCACCCTACAACTGAGATCCTTCCTTTCTCTATTATTTATTCCTATTAGAAACACCACATTATTGCCTATCATTTTTTTCTATAACCATTGGATTATTCTTTCACATAATATAAACTATTCAATCATTTCTCTTAGCACATACTTCACTCTTAAATCCACTACTTAAAACTTCACTTTAAACAATCAATTCATTGAAGAAAAAATTAGTGAAAAAATACTACAAAAATAAGATATTACCATAAGACACTGATTATGAGATTGATATGTGGGTCTAAAATTCACATGTCATTGAAATAAAAGTGTTATATAGTTAAATCTAAAATTTTTATAGTGTTAAAAAGTAAATTAGTTGCTCTATTATTGAAATCTTTTTATTTATCCCACGACAATAAAATTCTTTTTTCAATTAAAATTGTTAAATATTTTTATAATTTCATCTAAGACAATATCTTTGAATATTTTGTCTCAAAACAATTGATTTTTGCCCGCAGCATCCACAGTAACGCAATGCTCCCTATATTTATTTATTAGGTAAAGTATGCGGTACAACGTGTAGTAACCGCTGCATATAACGAATATATGTATCTTTAAATTCCGAAAAGTTCTAAAAAAAAATACAAAGCATAGGAGGAGACATATTTTAACACCCCACAAAATTGCATGAGCCATCATGACCATCAGCTTTTTTTTCGTTCTCTATATATATAATCATGTTTGCACAAATTTTTTTTAAAATTTTTAAGAACTTATAAAGATAAGGACATTTTTGGTTCTTCTACTTTGCATAAAAAACTTATTTTGATCCATCTATTTTTTTGAACTGGTTCAAAATAGTCTTTTCAAATATAAATCATGACAAGGATAATAATGTGGCGTTGACTTGACAACACATAGTACCACGTGGCTGGAGGCAGCAGTGAGGTAGATCACATCAGAGCCGATGGGTCTTGCACCTTTGGCAAGGAGGAGATCAACGATGAGGCATGGCATGAAAGTGCTACTGCTCATCGCGAGGAGCGGTGCCGCGAGGCTTGATGACACCATCGGCACCGCCGCAAGGAGCTGTGTCCAGGTGTGACGTGTGGAGGCTGTGACGATGAGCTAATGTAGGAAGAGGTGACGACACTACTACAAAAATGCACTTTACTAACTCACATTTTGTAACAGTTTAAGCATGATAGTGGAATAACCGTTAGCGCTACTCCATACTACAAGGTTTGAAACCGTTCATATCAATTAACACTAATCCAACTGTTCGAACAATAGTTGCACCAACATTTATCTAACTGAAAACTTATACTAATGGTTTCTTTGTCATAATTGATAGGAATAGTTGAACTTTTAATATTGATTATTTCTCAAGCACTGATAGAAAAAATGTCCTACTGTCCCACTTATTATGGGGCATTTTTCTCATAGTTATAGCTTAACAAACCGATAGAAATGGTATAATTTTACTGCTGATTTGAAGTTGTAAACCGAACTTGTAACTAGACAAATTACTAACAGTTTTGAAGTTCTTAACTGATAGAAAATGTGGATATGTACTTACGGTTGTTATGATGACCGATAGAAATAGTCAACACCTATTATGTAGCAAAGTCGTAATGGTTAAAAATTAGCGACCGACAGTAAATAGTGACTATTAAACCCCACAGCTGTTCGATCTCTGTTTCCTATCTCTCTACTGCGGCTGCTCTGAGCTCGAATAAACTAAAGTGAGGGTGAAGGCCACGGCTAGCTTTAAGAGGTTAGTTTTTCCCTCTCTTAATTCTCTACAAATACATGTAGCTCACACTTGAATTTAGCAAAATTAAGTTCTTATAGTTAGCTAAGTTTTAAGACACCCCTAGTAAAGTATTGTGAGCTTAATTACCCCCTAGATATGTTTCTACTCCACATTGTTTGATGATGTTGATAATGAGTTCATTTGTAGTTAGGGTTTAACCTATTTATGTAAGTTAGGG
Source organism: Pharus latifolius (assembly GCA_019359835.1). Classification (NCBI taxonomy): domain Eukaryota; kingdom Viridiplantae; phylum Streptophyta; class Magnoliopsida; order Poales; family Poaceae; genus Pharus; species Pharus latifolius. The sequence continues at coordinate 84,180,175 of CM033319.1, read as the reverse complement.
TTTGAGTTGTAGCTATATAGCTAGGATTTCATAACAATATTGATTCTTTGCCTTATCTAATTAAATTGTAGATGGATCAGGAATATTGGATGTACCAAGTGAGATGTAATACATAGGAGTATCTCGAGGGTGTGAAGGGATTTATTAAATTTGCTAAGAAATACAAGGAGAAGATGGGCGAAAAAGATATGTACTGCCTATGCAGAGATTACATGAATTTGAAGAGATTTACCAACTATGATCAGATAATGAGTCATTTGATTCTTCATGGTTTTAGTGCACGATATACCCATTGGATACGACATGGCCGCAAAGATCTTGCGGAAACAACCACCATGTGTAATCAAGAAACGCAAAGGGATGACATTCATGAAGATGACAATTTAGACTATGGTTACATGGACATGCATGCTGATGATAACAATGTAGACGAAATGTTACGTGATGTTGAGGAAGATTACAGCGAAAAGGAATTCACCAAATTTCAGAAATTGATTGTAGATTCTGAGAAACTTTTATTTCCTCGTTGTACAAAATTTACTAAGTTGTCGTCTGTGATAAAATTATATAACTTGAAGGAAAGTAACGACTGGAGTGATAAAAGTTTCACGGCATTATTGGATCTGTTAGCGAACAAGCTTTTAGAGGGAAATGAGCTGCCAAAAATTGTTTACCAAGCAACAAAAATGATGTGCTCAATGGGAATGAAAATTTATAGAATATATGCATGCCCGAATGATTGTGTGATGTATCGTAACGAGTATGGGGAAATGGAGGCCTGTCCAAGATGCGGCGTGGTGACAATGAAGAGTTAAAGCATGGACCTCCAGCCAAGAGGGTGTGGTATCTTCCTGTGATTCCATGGTTGACGTGGTTATTAGAAAATCCAATCGATGCAAAGTATTTGTGTTGGCATGCCAAATGCCGGAAAGATGGAAAATTGAGACACCCAGCTGATTCTATTCAATGGCGAAACATTAACAGCGTCTTCCATGATGACTTTGGCATCGAAGTGAAGGATATAAGATTTGGACTGAGTACGGATGGTATGAATCTACACGATAATATGAGCAGTCGGCATAGCACTTGGTTGGTTCTTATATGCATCTACAACCTACCTCTTCGGTTGTGTATGAAGCGCAAGTATATAATGATGTCACTATTAATCTCAAGACCAAAACAACCCAAGAATGATATAGATGTGTTTCTAGCCCCCTTGATTGAGGACCTACACAAATTATGGAATGAAAGTGTTCAAGTATGGGACACATATAAGCAAGAGACGTTCGTCTTGTGAGCTATGATTTTTGCATGATAAATGATTTCCCGGCTATGGGAATTTGTTTGGCTATAATATGAAATAAGCCAAATCTTTCCCTGACTATCAAGATGAAATTGATAGCATATGGTTATCGAATTGCAAGAAAATAGTGTACATGGGTCACTGCAGGTTCCTTCCCATGCAAGAAGAGAAAATCATTTAATGGGAGGGCTGAGTCTGAACGAGCCCCACAAGTGACGTCCGGTAAGGAGGTTTACCTGAGCGTAAAGGACATCAACGTTCACTTCGGTAAATGTTTTAAGCCTCGGAAAAATGTTTGGAAGAAGAGATCAATTTTTTGGGATTTATTGTACTGGCAGCACCTATAAGTTCAACATTGCATCGATGTCATGCATGTAGAGAAGAACATCTGTAACAGTTTGATCGGTTTATTATTGGACATTCCCAGGAAAACAAAGGATGGTGTCAAAGTTTCATCGTGACATGGTTGAAATGGGGATCCGAACGGAGCTTGCCACCTTGGAGGAAGGAAGTCGTACATATCTCCAGTCGCCCTGTTATACTAATTTGTCCAAATGTGAAAAAACACAACTATGACGATGCTTGCATGGTGTGAAAGTTCCATCTGGGTATTCTTTGAACGTGAAAAAACTTTTATCCATGAAGGACTTGAAATTGATGGGCATGAAGTCCCATGATTGTCATGTGCTTATGACACAATTGCTTCCCGTTGCTATCCGAGGCATTCTACCAGTGAAAGTCAAGGAGACAATCATGGAACTCTATTATTTCTTCAATGCAATATATGCCAAGATTAGTGTGCTCGTACATTATTACTCCCATATATTAATATCATTAGTCACATAAATTATCCTTACCAGACTATTTCTCTCATTATACAATCTTTGAAAGGTAATTGACCAGGAAGGATTGGATGATCTGCAATGAGATGTGGTTCTTACTCTTTGTGAGCTCGAAATGTATTTCACTTCATCTTTTTTTGATGTTATGATCCATCTCATTGTGCACCTCGTCATAGAAATAAATATTTGTGGCCCTATGTTCCTACGCTTTATGTATCCAATCAAGAGATTCATGGGAGGGCTATGTACGGAACCGTCATCGACTCGAGGGAAGTATCATCACAGGTTATGCGTTGAGAAGGTGATTGAATTTTGCACCGACTACAAAGCGGGCATTGACCCAACTTGACTCCCTAAGTCTAGACATGAGGGTAGGTTTCAGCGTGTTGGCATAATTGGGTTCAGAGCATCTGTTCCCGACAGTGCCATGTATGCAAAAGCACATTTTCGGGTCCTACAGCACATGAGAGAAGTAGAGTCCTATGTCCAAGAGCACAAAGCACTTTCACAGAGACAAAATCCCTCTAAGCCAGAAATTTGGGTCACCAGAGAACATGACAAGAATTCCATTACATGGATCAAAAATAGAGTCTCTCAAGCCACCGATGACTTCATAAGTGAGATGGTTAGATGATTGGCTAGAGGGCCAAGACGTATTGTTGGCACTTGTCAGAGTTACGACATCAACGGTACACGTTCTACACCAAAAAATAGGACCAAAAATGTACTACGCATGTAGCGGCATGATAGTTTTCACTTGCTATGAGGATGCCAGGGCGATACGTGCATTGAATTCATACTATAGTGTAATTGAAGAAATATAGGAGCTTGACTATGTACTCTTTAAGATTCCTTTGTTCTAATGCTAATGGGTCTAGATCCCTCAAGATGTCAAAGTGGACAACAGCAGTTTCACTCTTGTCGATCTTAGCAATTCTGGTAATAAAGATGATGCATTCATAGTCACCGACCAAGGCACCCAGGTTTTCTACGTGGTCGACGAATCCAATGCATAGTTACACTCCTTCACTACAAACGACCTTTCATTGGGGTTGAAGATGTCATTGATGAAGACGAGTACAATCAATTCAATGAAATACCTTTTTTTTTTAGCTGGCATGCAATCAGTTCCTATTGAAGATATCGATGAGACGAATTATGTGTGAGCCGATCACAATGAAAGCTTATGGGTTGAGAATCATTCTTGATAGCATAAGTTACTTCGCGTAGTGCTCTCTATTTTTATGTTTTCTTGTGTATTTTCTTACGGTTATTACACCATAACCGATAGAAAGATTGCTTTTGCACTGGTTGAAAAATGGTGAAGTTATAGGCATGTTTGCAATATGCACTAATTTGTAATGGTTGTTAACCACCAATTGTTAGAAAATGTACATTTCTACTTGGACACTCCAACTCGGGCTAAGTGTAGATTCACAGTTATTACTCTTTTCTTTCGGTTATTACACGGACATCCATTACAGAAATCACTATTGTATCAGTTATTTGTAAATAAACAGTTACAAAAGGCATTGTCTATCGATCGTAAAGGGAATACTATTTTCTATTGGTTGTTAGACGAATACCGTTACAAAAGAACATATCCTATCGGTTATGTTTGAGAAACTGTTACAAAAAGTGTGCTTCACCCTTTACTATGGGTCATTGTCCCCACAGTCACGATTTCGTGTAAAGGGTTTCAGATGCTACTCAACCATAGCTAGTTGTGGTCAAATAAGTTTTTGACTAGGGCAAGCCTTTATCTTTAATAACTTAATTAATTCCATATGATTAATTTGTATCGGTTGTCGGCCAAAAACCGTTACAAACGAACAAAACCTATCGATTGTCTTTAAGAAACCGTTACAAAAGGCATTGTCTATCGATTGTAAAGCGAATACTAATTTCTATCAGTTGCCAGCCAGAAACTATTACAAAAAAAAACATATCCTATCGGTTATCTTTGAGAAACCATTACAAAAGTGTGCTTCACCCTTTACTCTGAGTCATTGTCCCCACGATCGTGATTCCGTGTAAAGTGTTTTGGATGCTACTTGACTAGAGCTAGTCGTGGTCGAATAGATTTTTGACCAGAGCATACCTTAGTTTTTAATAACTTAATTAATTCTAGATGATTAATTTGTATCGGTTGTCAGCCAGAAATCGTTACAAACGAACATAACCTATCAGTTACTATCGAAACATAGGAAATTACTATCAAAACTATAGGTAATTACCATCAAAACTATATGCAATTACTATGAAAACCATAGGCAGTTACTATCGAAATAATAGGTAATTACTATCCAAGCCACAGGCAATCACTATCAAAACCACAAGAAATCACCATCGAAACCACAGGCAATTACTATTTGAACCATAAGCAATTACCATCGAAACCACAAGCAATCACTATCAAAATCACGGACAATTACTATGAAAACCACATGCAATTACTATGAAAACCACAGGTTATTTTTGCAAAATACGGTAAGTGTGGGTTATTTCCAAAAAAAATTCAGAAGCTTGGCATCCTGGATACATGTCCCTTTGAGTATAGAAAGTGCTTGGCAGCATGTCTATCTCATTTTAGAATCCCTTCGAGCTAACAATTACAAAAATATACAATTTGTCATAGACGTGGATCTTGGTAGCATTGATGTATGTATCATGTATTTTACTGAGTCATTGCTAATATCTATTGGTTTTATTGTGTCAACCGTTACAAATATTGCGACCATAGACGGCACGACTAGTTTTTGTAAAGGGTCACGATTCTATGTAAAGGTATTCGGATGCTACTCGACCAGAGCTGGTCGTGGTCGAATAGGTTTTTGACCTGAGCAGACATTAGTCTTTAATAACTTAATTAATTCCATATAATTAATTTCTATCGGTTGTTTGCCAAAAACCATTACAAAATAACATAATCTATCAGTTATCTTTAAGAAACCATTACAAAATGTGCTCTCTGTCGATTGTAAAGGAAGTACCATTTTCTATCGTTTCTCAGCAAGAAACCATTACAAAATGACATATCCTACGACATATCCTACCAGCTATCTTTGAGCAACTATTTCAAAAAGTGTATGTCACCCTTTACTGAGTCATTTTAATCTCTATCTATTTTATTGTGTAAACTGTTACAAATATTTATTTCTATTGGTTGTTCAGTTGGGAACCGATAAAAAAAAGCTTGAAAATTTTGTTAAGAAAGTTTCGTGCTACTTCAACTAAGACCTCCATTCAGACATAACCCAACCCTAAAACAACCTAGCCCCCACCGTCATTGGTATCCCAGCACCTGATCTTCACCGCCGTAGGTCTACATCTCACTGCCGGTGCTCTGCCTTCGATCGATCTTTGCCACCGTCAGTCCGCATCTCACTGCCAGTGCTCTACCTTCGATCGATCTTCACCACCATCAGTCTACATCTCACTGTCGATGCTCTGCCTTCGATCTACGTTTGCCGCTGACTCTTCAATTTTTCCAAGTACTGCTAAATTTTCTTCCCTTGCTTCAATGTTCATGCCATTGCGAAATTTTTGCTTCCTCTGTGTCAAACATGTATAGTGTACACTACTTTTCTCTTTATGTAGTTCTCATGTTTATTTAGGGTATTGATTAGAAATTTGGTATGAAGCTGATGTTTCTATAGGGCTAGGCTCTTGTTTAATGTTCATGTTTCTGCAATGCTCACACAATGAATGTTCAATGTAATATTCATGTTTCCATACGAAAGGAAAATGCCACATTTGCTTGTTACTTCCTCGGGGAATTTTTTTATGGCAGAGTTTCTGTAGTACGTGAAAGGAAATTTTTTGTAACAGTTATTTTGATAGCAACCGATAGAAAAGGTCTAAATGCTAGTAATTAGATTTTGTATCGGTTAAGACATTTGAACCAAAAGAAAAGGGTATATTAGCAGGCAGTATGTTGGTTGTGGTTGAGGAACATTTTGTATTGGTTTTTGGTTAAAAACCATTATAAAATAGTTTTTTGTATCGGTTTTGACATTTGAACCGAAAGAAAAAGGTATAGTGGCAAACAGAGCATTTTCAGTTTAGCATTCTTACTAGGTTCCAATTTAGGTTTCAATTCTGGTCTGGTGTAGAAATAGTTTCCATACATGGTATACAAACCTATGCAAGTAGTGTTCAAAATTAGTACACTTTAAAATTCCATGTATTGGTAAAAAATTTCCGTTGTAATTAATATACATGTTTTTTCTTAGTAATTAATATACATGTTTTTTCTTAGGTTAAGATGTCGATAGGTTAAGATGTCGATAGATCAAGACCCAGAATACCACCTAGAGAGTAGCAGTGATGATTCTGGGTTACAGCCAGTGGCCAAGGTGGTGGAAAAATCCCTGTCAAAGTGGACCAGCAAGAAGCGAAGATGTACATCCTTGGGGCAGTTGGCCAAAAGGACCAACCACAAAGTACAATTTAACCAGTTCGGGAGACCAATTGGGGAGAATGCAAGCCCATTCAGTTTGTTCACCGACTTGCTGGTGAGGGAGAGAGTGAAGATCACCCTGACAAATTGGAAGTTGCTCGGGAAAGATGAGAGAGATAGGTTGTGGGCATAAGTGAAGGTATGATCAATACTAACACTACTTCTTTCCATTTTGTTTTTTTTTGTTTGCCACAAATGCATCATGGTTTCTGAACTAACCAATATCGATGCACCGGTCCCTAACAGGAAAAGTGGAACATCATCGACGATGGTCCTAGTGATGCTTGCCTTAAAGACATGAATAACTCATGGAAATCATTCAAGAGCTACCTAGTGACCAATTATGTCGTGCAAGGAAAATCTCCAGCCGGGGTCTACCCTTTCATCACGGAGGAGATGTGGGATGAGTTCAAGAAGCAAAAGGACACCTTTGAGTTCAAGGTATATGTTTTAAATTGCTTAATTTTTTTCTTAGTTATATATATGACCTAACAGAAGTTTACATTGATTCCTTTTGTATGAAGGTGGTTAGCAAGAGAAATAAAGAGATCCAAAAGAAAAAAGACCACCCACACGAGCTTGGATCTCAGGGGTACTCTGGGAAGGAGGCATCTTGGGAAAAGGTCCTCGGGGAATTGACCATCACTGCCTCCCCTAAGTTGCCGATCTCTGAAATATGGGATCAGTGATGCAAGTGGTGGTGGATGGCCAGAAAAACCGTCTCGTCGACTAGTTCGGTAGAATTCTTGAATAGCAAAGACATTGAGGTCATCCAAAAAATGGTAAGAACGATGCCAAAGATAATCATTTATATCTACATCTATGCAATTGTAGTATTCATCTAACAATACTTCTTATAACAAATCTTGATAGAGAAGGAGGTAACTGAGGGGGGATTCACTTCTAAAAGGGTGGATGACGTCCTCGGTCGTGCCCTTAGTAACAAAGAGCATCTTGGCCAAACGTAGACAATCGGTGCTATTGTGCCATGGAAGGATGCCTTTGAGGGAAGGGAGAAATCAAGGAAGAGGAGCCAGAGCTGGAAGGCAAGGAAGGAGGAGGTCGCTAAGATTAGGGTGGATGTAGCCTCACAATTCGAGGCCAAGTTCGCCTAGATGAACTAGAAATTCTTGAGGCTATCCTCCCTCATGCAGTTGAAGGGCGCTAACCCTACTGCTCCCGTCGGGTCCTTGTTGGGTGGGCCTACCAGCTGCTCTTCGAAGGTCACCACGTCTCCAATGGATGCACTCGAGGTATGGAATACTTAAACTGAATCATATTAAGGCCTTACGTATAATCAAAATGTTGTAATTGATAACGTTTGTTACTTGTTCCAAAATTCGAAGGGTCCAGAGCTGTGCAGCATTATTGTTAAAGTAGGCAAAGCCTCTATCGTGGTGGGGCACGACTTCATGTATCAGTGTGGGGAGGATGTCCGGGTCCACTACAATGTTCTAAAGAAGGGCTAAATGAAGGTGCAGGTCGACATGGTCGACCCAACCATGGCATGTTCCCGGTGCCTGTCCCAACATAAGGCATCGAGCTATTGCGGGATGCCGTAACTTATTTTGTGCAGTGGCCAAAGGATTGCATTGTGCTCCAAGAGGTAAATATGACGAACTGGACCTCACATTGTTAATTTGCAACAACTAAGTACTGTGTTCGTATGCTGCAGAAGGCTTCAAATATGGTCGTTGATGAACCCAACCACAGCACTGACAAGCACACAATAGCGATTAAGGGCCTACTAACCCCACCCATAACAAATAAGAGAGTCCCCGTGACCCCACCCTCATAGAACACATAACGTTGCTCGTTGATAAGTGTTTAAATGGTAGCAATTTTGCCTTAGGTTTGCATCAATTTTTCATGCTAAAAACTCATTCGACCTGACATTTTATGTGACTTTTTTTTTATCATTTTTACAATCTGCTTGCACGATTGTGTTCGTTATGTTTCAGGAATCATGCTTACAAAATTTGGAAGCATTTTGATCTTGTTTAAATCAAAATTGAAATGGAAAACAAAAACCGTTCAAAATGGAGCCCTAGAAGGGACCCAGGCACAAGGACCCAAGCCCAGCACAAGCCGTGCTCGGCTCTGGGCATGGCCCGTGCTTGGTCTCGTGCCCAGCTCTGTCCCCTAGGCCCTTTTGCTTGTTCTGACACTGATTCGTGCGCTATTTGAACTGGGATTCTGTTGTGTGTACGTCAAGAGTTGTAATTAGTTACATTATGATTTTGGACAATAAATAGAGAGGTTTTTGCTCAAATTAGCTTGCACTCTTAGTTTTAATTCAGATTTAGAAGTTGGGTTAGGTCAAACCCCTTCTCTATTCTGTTCTAGTTTTTGTGTTTATAAGCCGGCGTGGACAACAGACTTCATTATTGGATGAAATTCAGTAAGTTTTTATTTAATTATTGTTATTTTTGTGTTTTTATGTCTTTTTGTGTCAAATTCCCTTCTAGTGTTAGGAATGACCTAATCCGAATGGTGTAATTCTTCCTCGGTCCTATTTTCAAGTTTTGTGACTTAGTTTCTTGCATTTTTTCCTCTAAACCCTAAATTCTTGCCCTAACAACAGATGTAACAATTGAGGCTAAACAAGAATTTAGGGGAGTTCTGGAGTTCCTTTGCGCCTTGATGCGGGACCTTGAACAAGAGAGAGTCTCTCACCAAACTTAATCGTGGAAGCCATCCTTTGATTATTGTACCGGTGACCGTACCAACAACTTAATCTGTCTTGGGAAACACTTGAAACTAATTTGCAATTAACATGCCTAGGTTAGAATTACGCCTAATGGTTAAGGAATTCCCGAAACCTTAGGTTTTCTCCCATAAACTTTGAAACCCTAATTTGTTTCTTCTTGTTTCTAAAACCCTAGATTTTCAACACTTGCAATTTTTATGCTTTGAAAACCCTAGATTGGTAGATTTTAGTTGGTTTTAGTAGTAGCTCACAAAAACTAACTCTCATTCTGATTTAGTTGGCAAATTCTTAATCTCAAATATGAATACGCTTGTTCCTCGTGGATTCGACCCTCAAGTACTCAACGTTCTACCATTCACTTTCGGTTATTACTAAATGCGTCCCTCTCAGGCATGTCAAGTTTTGACGCCGTGTCGGGGAACAATGGTCATTCATCTCTTAGATTAATTTTTGCTAATTTGAATCAACCTCACTTCTCAATCTTTGCTTCTATGTTTCTTTTCCTTTTTCTTCCATTTTGTGCACAACTAACCTTTCAGGATAGAAGTGCATGCTTCAACCTCCATCCCGCAAATCAAGCAAACCCGCCCAACAAATCTGATATGATTAAGAATGAACCACATTAGATAATCACACACCGGAGGAAGCCAAATCTCCAAAGATAATTTTGAAATTAAGTTTGCACTATGAATCTAGTACAACAAAATCAATTCAGTGGTATTGCCACTGAAGATTCCTCCCTGCATCTCCATATTTTTCTTGAGAATTATGATCCTTTTAAAATTAATGGAGCTTCGCAGGATGCGCTACTACTATGTCTCTTTCCTTTCGCTCTTTGAGATAAGGAGAGAGCATGGTTGCACACTCTACTGCTCGCTTCAATAACGACGTGGGATGAACTCTCATGTGTTTTTCTCAATAAATTTTTTTCTCCATCTAAAACTACATATATTGGAAACCAGATTGGTTGTTTTACTCAGCAGGGAGGAGAATCACTCTATGAGGCATGGGAGCAGTACAAGGAGCTTTTGAGGTTGTGCCCACACCACAGTCTGGAGAAGTGGCTTGTAGTTCAAACGTTTTATAAGGTTTGAATTACTCAAAATGGATGACTGTTGATGCCACAGCTGGTGGTGCACTCATGAACAAAAGTGTTGACAAAGTCTAATTAAAGGTATGACACAGAATTACATGGAATGGGGGAACAAACACGCTGTATCTGGTAAGAACAACATATTTGAGGTGAGTGTGATGGCTCGATTAGCTAAGTAGGTTTCTTTTTATCTGATAAACTAAAAAATCTTGGACAGCCTACTACATATACATCTTCTGTTAATGCCATTGCACCTATTTGTAAACTGTCTGGTATGCAAGGCCATCATTGCCATGAATGCCAATTTAACCAACATATGCAACAAGCTCATTATTTTCAAGTAACGCAACCATGGCAAGGTAATTTATTTTCAAATACTTATAACCCTGGATGGCATAACCATCTGAACCTTTCATGAAAAGGACCGATCCAACTGCAACACCAGCTCCCTCAACAACAACACTCGTACCAAGCACCAAGGCTATCATTTTAGCAACAACAACAACAACCGTACTGGCGACCACATCGACGACAAAATCAACCTGAACAATCCAACATTGAAAGCATGCTAAAAGTTTTTCTAGCAAATCAAGAAAAGGAAAAGGCTACACTGACCAAAAGATCGACTCCATCTTTATGCACGTTGACATGCTTGAGACTCAAATTGTGCAACTAGCTAATTCCACACCTAAGATTTCTAATCCTCTTCCTTCTCAACGTATCAACTCTCATGATTCTGAACATATTAATGTTAAATCTTGTGTTCACACTGTTGATTTGAATGGAGTAGAAACTTTGCAAAGCGAGAATGTGCTATCGAAACCAACAAAGATGCCTACCAAGGATTCGATGCCGACAGCTGAACTTAAGCACAATGATGCACCTGCACTGGCAGACGACCTCGGTAAGGATGAACAATTGAAAGGAACAAAATCAGCCCTCTTGAGACTGTATTGCAGGGTGAAACAATTGGAGATGATGTTCTTGATGAAAACACAGAGACACGCAATAAAAAGGACGATCATGCTACTACAAACACATCATCATTGCCCAATTGACTCTTAACCCTTAGAAATCATGACAATTTTTGTGCAAACAAGGTATCAATTCTCACACCCTTTCATTCCTCGTTGAAATATATACTTCTTGATAGAGATTAAAAAAATCCTATGCTTGTAAATGCCAACACAACTGATAAACCATCAAGCACATTTATTGATACAATAACACTGCATCACAAGGCATTAGAATACTATATTGATGATCTTATCGGTATTAAGTCTCAGTGCCGATTGAACCTAGCTAAGATGAAAGCTGAAAAATCTGAATTGCTAGATAATAGACTCAGTTCTCCCACTGCACCAAACATTCAAAACTATTATTGGGAACCTCCATAAAAATCATGCTAGGCTCTATGTCGAGCGGGATGTTATTTTTCTTTTCTTCCTTTTATTTTTCTTTTCTTCTTTCTCTTTATTTTTATTTGTTTTCTTTTTCTTTCTCTTTTTCAGGACCAACCAACTTCAAACTATGACATCCAACTCCACGTCACATCCTCCTCGAAAAGTAATCTGTATTATTTTCCTTCCATTGAGGACAATGCAATATTTAGCTTTGGGGGAAATATGTTTTTGCCTTTATCTCATCATTCCATCATAAACTGAAAAAAAAAAAATCATGTATCTTTTGATGTCAATTCGGGATGCCTAGTTTTGGAGAAGATCATTAGTGGATGCGATGGTTTTTCTAATATACCATTGAGTATGTTTTATTGGATTTAGCCTTTTAAAATATCAAATGCATATACTAGCGTTATGTAATTTTTTGCCATTAATATTGTGCTTGTCATTCAAATTAATTTTGTCTTTATCTGCATTTAGAGTTTTTTTAGTAACCTTTTTGTCTAAGTTCGACTTTCCTTATCACCTTCTATACTTTTGAAGCCTTTTGCCCTTCTTTCAAAAATAAAAAGATTAAAAAAATTAAAAAATATTATGAGTAAAGTATATGCGACCTGCTGGGGGGAGACGGTGATGAATCATCAACCAACTATTGAAAGGAAGGTGTACCTAACTCATACATACAAAAACATGAGTTTTCAAAATTGAGTAAAAGGGTTGCTTAAGTCATGGCTTTTTCTAGCCTCGTGTGAAGTGTATGTGACTTGCTGGGGGAGGTGGTGATGAATCATCGACCAGCTGGTGATTGGAAGGTACAATAAGCATTGAGGTTGCTTACAAGGGCTCAGGAAACTAACAAAACTGCCTATCTGTAACTGCACTTAAGTAAGTATATTCAGGTGTGTCTCCTTTGGCCACAACGAAATGCTCCAGTTCAAACATCCTGGCTAAGAGCATGAAAAAGTTGGAGAATAAAAATAAAAAATAAAAAAGTGAAAAATATTATGTTTATCATTAGCATAAGTGGGGCAATTAAGCGGATTTAGTATATTCAGTGGATTCGCAATTGCTTGGCTTAGCAATTGTTTACTTTCCACTCTTCATGATGATTTAGCCAAAATTGTTTAATTGATTAAACTCTTTATTTTCTAAGGTTGGAAATTCATGCATTGCATGCTTGTATTTGAAAATTAAATTGCTTTGATCAATTATCACATACCCTATGATTTGTTAAGAATTGTCGTTAGTTCATTTTTGAAATTTTTCGAAGTTTTGGCATTCTCAATTGATGCTTGATTTTATTCCACTCACGTTCCTTGCTTGAGGACAAGCAAGATGCTAGTTTGGGGGGATTTCATAAATGTTTAAATTGTACCAATTTTGCCCTAGGTTTGCATCACTTTTTTATGCTGAAAACTCATTTGACGCGACATTTTATGCGACTTTTTGTATCATTTTTACAATCTTCTTACACGATTGTGTTCGTTATGTTTCAGGAATCATGCTTAAAAAATTTGGAAGCATTTCGAGCTCGTTTAAACCAAAATCAAAATGGAAAACAAAAAACGGTCAAAATGGAGCCCTAGTAGGGACCCAGGCACAAGGACCCAAGCCCAGCACAAGCACTGGCATGACCCGTGCTCGGCCCTGGGCACGGCCCGTGACAGCTTTGTCCCCAGGGCCCTTTTGCTCATTCTGACTTTGATTCGCACGCCTTTTGAGCTAGGATTCCATCGTGTGTACGTAGAGAGTTGTAATCAGTTACGTTATGATTTTGGACAATAAATAGAGAGGTTTTGGCTCAAATTAGCATGCACTCTTAGTTTTAATTCAAATTTAGAAGTTAGGTTAGGTCGAGGCCCCCTCTCTATTCTGTTCTAGCGCACACGTCTGTAAGCCGGTGTGGACAGTAGACTTCATTATAGGATGCAATTGAGTAAATTTTTATTTAATTATTGTTATTTATGTGTTTTTAAAGCTTTTTGTGAGTAATTCCCTTCTAGGGTTAGGGATGACCTAATCTGGTGGGCGTAATTCTTTCTCAATCCTGTTTTCAATTTTTTTGACTTAGTTTTTTGCTTTTTCTTCCTCTAAATCCTAAATTCTCACCCTTGCAACAAACGTAACATTTGAGCCTACACAAGAATTTAGGAAAGTTCTGGAGTTCCTTTGCACCTTGACGTAGGACCCTAAATAAGAGAGAGGCTCTCGCCAAACATAACCATAGAAGCAATCCTCTAACTGTTGTACTGGCGACCGTACCGGCAAGTTAATCTATCTTGGGAAACATTTGAAGCTAATTTGCAATTCACATGCGTTGGATAGAATTACACCCAATGGTTAAGGAATTCCCGAACCCTTAGGTTTTCTCCCTCAAATTATGAAACCCTAATTTATTGCTTCTTGTTTCTAAGACCTGAGATTTTCAACACTTGCAATTTTCTTGCTTTCAAAACCCTAGATTGGTAGATTTTAGTTGTAGTTTTAGTAGTAGCTCACAAAAGCCAAATATCGCTTTGATTTAGTTTGCAAATTTTTAATCTAAAAGATGAATACGCTTGTTCCTTGTGGATTCAACCCGCAAGTGCTCAACGTTCAACTGTTCACTTCCGGTTATTACTAAACGCACCCCTCTCGGGCGTGTCACTCACCAACAAAAAGGGGGGCCAAAGTGAAGGGGAAAGAAGTGTTGAACTTCAAAAATGGGTACCCACTCATGTCGCAAGGCAACCTTTGGAATACAGACAATGCGTGTCAATGCCTACACGAGTGGTACCTCCACCGATCTAAGCAAAACTCGGGGTTCACAGTGCCATACAGGGCCGCCCACTTCCATCACGAGGTCGGTGTAATTCATGTTGACCATGAGGATCTTTTCGACCTATTCCAGTTGAAGGTGTTGGATATCTCCATCATCTGCACATCGGTCCTATAAGTTTTCTTACTCTTTGCCTCTCATAGGTTATTGAACATTACTGTAGCTCATCATTTACATGCAGTTGCATGTACAAAATGACTTCATTCACTGGGTGTGACGTGGTGGGCTTCATGGATCCATAGAAAGTAGCCCACACGATGCTCAACAGCTAGTTGGACCACGCCGTAACCTACATGATGAAGGCATTGCTGGCGTAGTAGGACTGACAATACATACTAGCGCCGTACATCAGGAGTAAGTGCAGTCCTGTGTACTTAATTCCTTAATGTATTTCATGTCTAGTTTCAATGAATCTTAATGGTTGTCTTCACTAAATAATGTAGCTCCCATTGGCTGCTTATCATCATCCGTCGTGGGACAAATAAGGTCTTCTACCTCGATTCATTGGCAAAAACTGAAAGGAAGATTATTTTCTCGTGGGGTCTTGACATGTAAGTATAACTAATAGTTGTAACCTTATATTTATAATAGTATATCATAACTGAAAATGCTGCGTGTAACTCAAGGCTTTCAAAGATTGCGTGCAAAAAGGTGGGGGATATGATGCAAACAAGGGCGATAAGGCTACTTTCGCACCATACCCGGTAATTAGCACGTCAATATTTATTTTTTGTAATTTCTTACGAGGCTGAGGGTTTGGGCTAATGTCTTGAAAAATGCTGTTCTCTCAGTGCCATCAATAGCCAGGTTCTTGGGAGTGTGGCTTTTACATGATGGCTTTCATGTACGAGCTTATCAGCTCAAGCTTCGCCCAATTCCCCTAGGTATGCGTTGTTCCTAACTCGTACTTGAGCATTTCATCTTAACTTCAAAACTAATTGCTTACTAATTCTTAATATATTCATATATATGCATGTATAAAACCATGCCTTTTGAAAAATATGATGCACAAGCCATCAAGAAAATAAGGTCAATTTGGACAGACTATGTGATGGATGAGGTGGCCATCAACCAGAAATAAAATTTTGTAATTTTTAGATTGATTTGTATAGTACTACATTCAATATATAATTTGGACTTATGATGTAAATTTTGAATGAATTATGCTATAAATATTTGTATTGAGCAAATTAATGTAGTATGTTTTCATTTTATTATATATGTGCTTTTATTCTATACAGTACCAATTAGATGTTAACTATTTCTGTCGGTTATCGATGACGAACCGATAGAGTTCACCTTCTGTATTGGTCACTATTAAGGAACCAATAGAAAAGTTCATAATCTTATATAGGTTATCATTATCCGATAGAAAATGTACATTTTTTCTATCGGTTCGTAAGTACAAACCGACAGAAAATCGTAAGATCTTCTTTCGGATTAGTCGTACACGACCAATACAAATATTTAACAACTTCGATTTTGTGTAAGAAACTGATAGAAAATGTTACTATTTTGGTTCTATGTAAAAAACTGATAGAAATTAATGTTAAATTTGTTCTATTGGGTTCTACCTAGGAACCAAAAGAAATTTTGAATATCATCTATTGGTTCCTTTCCTAGAACCAATAGAAAAGTTCATAATCTTCTATGTGTTCTGTGCTATCAACCCATAGAAAAGGTTGTTGGATCAAGGATGCCGACTAGAGGGGGGGTGAATATGTCGCGCCCCGAGACTGGGACTACGACTACTCCTGTAGAGACCTAGCTCGCTGCAGCTAGTCCCATATATGCATAGCATACACATACCCTTGACGTCCCAGGATAAGTCAAGCACAGGAGTATATCACATTGCAACAGAGTAACTTACAAAATAGTTAAGCAGTGTGGCCTGCTGGCCTTGATATTACATAAGGAGATTACAATGCCTTCACGGCATACATGGTTTAGCAAAATAACATCTACACAGCAGAAGATAGGTGACCCACCCACAAAAGAGAAGTGGACAGCAGAACAACACACATCAGGGTAATGACGGGACTGACGCTCCTCCTTCTGGATCCAATAAGTACTCCACGCCTTCATCTTGATTGTTGATCGCTCCGTCTATTGATTTGTAGGTTGCAAGAGTGAGCACTTACGTACTCAGCAAGTCATAGGTAAGAGTAGATACATATAGTAGTGATGACATGAACCTGGACTAGTCAAGAATTATAGATGTTTATAAAATAATCTTTTTCTTTCATACCTCATCTCATGGCAGCACCTTTCATAATATAACATCATCATTCATGTTCACTAGATTATAGCACTACCACGACACGTCGACACACGACAGCCCACGGTAGCACTCCTTATCATGACAACACATGTCATTTGGGTAATCTTGATTTAAACATATTTTATTTAGAAAATAGTACTTGTGTCACACCCCGTGGATTTAATCCACCGCAGCAGACTCCTATAAAACCCGGGAGCTCGGAGTATTCGAATACATTTTTAACTCTGCAGAGAGATACCAATTTACCCGCAAGATATTCCACTTTCAAACCTTTCCTATCATAACATAATGATTGGACCCCTGACTCACTTCATATTGTGAGCGGCAAGGTGGAAATAACAAGAACTTTTGTTATGTTTTACTCACAATTCACCCCCGACCCTGTGGCTCTCTGCGAGACACAGTTGTGGTAGGTTGTATCCAAACCTCCACCCCTACATATGTTTCCATTACTGGATCAACGTGCGAGATCACCTTCAGTGATATGTGTGGGAGCCGTACTCCGTGTTTATCGTGCATCACTACACAATTCCAGCAGGGGTGTCATGTGCGATCCACATAATTACTTGTTCAGGCTTGTCCCATACCAGGCTTGCGGTTAGCACGTTGTTCATGCCACTAGACGCACAACACAAGGTTCTAGTCCTTATATGCCAGTGACCAGACCATCCACAACCCTGCACCTTCAGTGCCTGCATTCCTTCGCAGTTTAGCACCTCCAGTGCTACCACCGTTCCATACCATTTTCTGGTCACGGCTAGGGGTTTTATTTCATGAATATAAGTATATAAATACATATATAATAGTTCATGGCTCAAAACTTGTTTATTTCACATTTCACAGATAACCAGTCTAGTACTGCCAATTCATAAATCAATCATTCTCAATCTTTCTTATGCAATATTATCTATATTCAAGGTTATGTTTTAGCAACATTTAAAATATAGGTTCAAGATGACCAAGGATATGACTTGCCTTCCGCATCGTAAGAAACAGCGGTTGATGACGGGTCAACAGCGAAGTCCTCGATCTCAGCTTCTAGATCTGCTCGACGACAAGCCAAACAATACACACAAATATTACTTATATATTAAGATGTTTTAGGATCTATATGCAGATATGCTTAACAAGGATAACTGAACGATACTGGAGATAATTGAGATTACAAGCTGAACTGAGTTGAGATCTAGGGTTTCAAGGATTTGGCTAAGGATGGTGGTAGATGCTCTTAGGATCTCAAGGTTATCATAAGAACATCAGTTTTGTGGTTGGTTTAATCAAAACAGCGAATGTCAGCAGATTGACATTCGGATCAAGACTTTGACATAGCTTTAAGGAAAGCTAGAGAGCTTATCTCAAGTTATGACAGTAGAAGAAAGTGTAGATCATAACTCTACAAATTCAGTGGACAAAGTGGCTTTCAAAATGCACAAGCAGAAGTGGGTAATCAAGGCCAATGCCATTGGCTGGCATGCACTGAGACTGTGTCAAAAATTAGGGTTTAGCGGCAAATATAATTCAAGGGCTCAAATCAAGTTGTGATAGAAGAAGAAAATGTTGATCACAACCTCAGGAATCTAAGGGACAAAGTTATGCCCAAAATGCACATCTGGAAGGGAGTGAAAAGGGCTAATGCCACTGACTGACATAGTCTGGCATTGATCTTGACATGGCCAGAAACTAGGGCTTGGCATAACTTTTGATCTAGAGCTCCAAATGATGCACCACTTTGTCTGGGAGGTAGGCAATGATAACAGGAACAAATCATTCAACAAGGTCTAGGGCAGAAGATGGCTAGAAGGTGATGAAATTCAGTGATGAACTGAGGTGAACTAGTTGTACTGGAGCAGTTCTGGACAATATTTTGGCATGGTTATAACTTGAATTCTGGGCAGTTTCAGAGATCGAGCTAGAAGACAATTATGCTCAAGAAGTTGAGGCACACTTGAATGACAAAGTGGATGAAGCTGAAACGGCCGGGAAATGATTTCCGGTGAACTGCGCCGGAGAAGATGACATGAGATTTGGGGCTTTTGATACAGGCCGAAAGAACTCGATTCCAAGCTTGGAGAGCATCTAGGAGATATAGGGAAGCTTCTGGTACAATTAGATGGGCCGGAGGATGGCCGGAGAAGCCTGGCGACGATCGCCGGCGATTGGTGGAGCTCAGATTTGAGGAAACCCTCGATTTGAGCTCAATCTGGAGATCTGGATGCATAGGCTTGCTGGAAATGAGTCACTGATCATTTTGTTTCACAGATTCGAAGATTAATTCGGGGTAGATTGGCCAGCATTGCCGGAACAGGGCAATCGGAAAGTTCCGGTGATCACCGGCGACTGGATGCAAAATAGCTCAATTAAATGGTACAGCACGATGAGGGAGATGAGATATACCTTCTGGTGCTGTTAATTCGGTGAGAGGTGCAGCAGGGCGTGCTGGCACCGTGAGGCCTCAATCTGGACTCGCCGGAGAAGAAGACGACGGCGAGGAGATTTGGAAATTTGGCTAAGTCCTGGTGAAGGGGAGATGACACAGGGTATGGCTGCTTATATAGACCACAGGGCGATGCTTGCAAGGAGATAGCAGCAAGGGAATTTGTGTCGGTTGACATGAGTTGCCGGGCGCAGATGCAACAACGGCGAGCGGTGACGCGACGGCGCACAGGCGAGGTGACTGCTGATCAAACTATTGCTTCATCAGGACGCAATGCTGTTGGGCGGTGCAAGGCAGTGGCGACAAGGGCTGGCAAAGCACAGCAACGTGGCGAAGAGTTGCTGACAACGGTCGCGCACGGGAGCAAGCTGTTCAACGGCGTTGCCACAGCGATGGCTGGGGCGTGGACGCGTGTGCACATGCAAATTCAAGTGAGCATGGGCTCAGGCGAAGCGAGGCGTGGCCGGCGGCGGGCAAGCGCGGCGCAAACGCACGGCGAGGTTCCTGGTCGTGCATTGCAGTTGGCCTGGTCGAATTTGGGCTGATTTGCAATTATTGATTTTCTTGATTTGGACTGAATTGTAAATCTGAAGATTTGGAAGGTTTGATCTGGAATTGATTCTGCTGTTTTGGTATACTTAATTTCACAGATGATTTGGCACAGATTGAAGATAAAATTTGGCACATTTGGATGATTTTTGGTATGAACTGAAAATAGGGTATTTTAGGGTAATTGAAATCTAAATTTCAATTGATTTCGAATTCTGGGATTTAGGGTTTGATTTTGAGATATTCCTATAAGAAGAATTTGTGTTGAAAAGCATTTGGGAGATGTTCCCTGAATCAGATTTGAATTTGGAGATGATTTGCAACATTTTGCCTTTTTAGGCTTCTGGAAAATCTGGAAAAAGGACTGATCTGCGATACTCTTGGACTGATTTGCGAAAAAGGTTCAGATGGTGAAATCTGGCTACCAACTTTTTGGATTAAGGTATTGGCATACCCTTGATCATAATCCAGGAATAATCTGGTCTGAACTTGGCTAAGATTTTGATTAAATCTGAATTTCTGAAACTTAGGGTAAAAGGTAATAACAGATATTCTGTTTTCGAAAACAGAAAAGAGTTGATAATTCTGGAAGTTAGGGATAGAATTGAATCCAGGTTCTGAAGGCTTTTAGGTTTAGGATAACTGATGGATCAAATCTGGCAAGTCAGATCTTGACTTGGCGTCACAGGATAGATTTGGAGAAATTAGGGTTAGAACAGAATAAAGCTGAGGCTGATTTGGCTGATCTAGAAGAGACATATGCATGCATGACTTTTAAGAAAGAAACTTTTCACCCCAAAACTCAGGATGTTACAGAATAGGAGGCTTTTAAAAACTTCAAATAAAAACAAGTTCTTATACCAAGAAGAACCAAATGCAATTTAATATATTAAAGAGAAAGAATAGAGAACGAACACAGTTGTTTTTACCGAGGTATCGGAGACTCGCCCAGTCTCCACTAGTCCTCGTTAAAGCACTCAAGCCACTTGAGTTTTGCCTCAATACTCACGAAGAGTATTATCTACTAAGGTTGCTCCTTGTCCACTCCGGAAAGGCGAGCACCGATGCCTTGTACAAGCTTGCCGAGCCTCTCCAACAATCTCCGTTCTGGAGAGGTCAACGGCCACACCTCCGAACCGTCTAGGTGAGGGCGCTCACCAAGAGTAACAGGCAGCGAGGTCTTCTCTAGACCTCCAAACACGCACCGAGAAGCTAAGTGAATGCAAATGCAAATGCAAAAGAACTGAAACTCTCGGTGGATCGGAAAGCACTCGACTTGATCAAAAGATCAAGATTTTAAGTAGAAAACTAAAGCTCAAGAGTGTATAAGAAATGCTACTGCTTGTTGTATAAAACTTATGCCCAAAACCCCTTTTTATAGCCTCAAGAATCAAATGAACCGTTGGAGCTAGGGCTGAAAATCAGCAACCCAAACTGACAGTCAGTTTGCCTAACTGACAGTCAGTTCGCCTAACTGACAGTCAGTTCAGTGCACAACGGCCGACAAAATTTACGGATGAAACTTTGCTAGCCGTTCGTGGTCGATTAAGGAAAGCTGAAACCCACAACTGACAGTCAGTTATGCAAACTGACAGTCAGTTCGACCACAAACTCGACCAAAACCAAATAGAAACTCAGTTAAAAGCACTGTGGTCGAAACCCCAACTGACAGTCAGTATGGACAAACTGACAGTCAGTTTAGTACAAAAATTTTGAGCCCAAAATACACCCTCTCTAGACAATTGTCAGTTAACACGAACTGACATTCAAACTGACAGTTAGTTCAGCAAATTGACAGTCAGCCTGAACAAAAATACAGATAACTTTAAATCCAGAAATCCAAAAGAGGTGTTTAATAGGTCGTTTGAAACATAATTTCAAGGGCTACATTTTTTTCAACAGAAGCAAAAACCAGATCTGCCTAGATCTTTCTGAAAATTACAAATACTCTTCTGCTGTCAAAAACTGAACTGAAAAACCAGATTTTCAAATTAAGTTCAAAGCCAAATCCAACCAAAAAGATGCAATACAATGACCTAAGATTCTCGGTTTGTGTTGGAGATAAAGAGAGGACTTTCGCCACCCCTCTTTATAGTACGGTTAAAACTAAAAACAATTTTCCTAACCGATCTTCTCCAAACGCCGAGATCGGTAAAAATAAAAACTCATAATACCTTAGGTCTTTCACATCTTCATGATTTGCGTCTTGTTCCTGCTCTTTGCGACTTGTGCTTTTATTTTACGTCGGGTTCGTCTTGTATTCCGTGCATATCTTCCCAACGCAACTCTGTATCAAATAAACTCAATAGCACAGTTAGTCCTAAACACTCTGTTTTCATTAATAATCAAAATTAGGGTTAGGCATGAAGGCCTAGATGCAACAAAGGTTACTATCTTCTATTGGTTATGTGCAAGCAACCGATAAAAAATGTTACTATCTTCTATCGGTTCGGTGTTAGCAACTGATAGAAAAGGTTGATATCTTCTATCGGTTCTTTTTGAGCGACCGATAGAAAAGTGTTGCTCTTCTATTGGTTCTTTTGTAAAAACTAATAGAAAAGGTGTGTATCTTCTATTGGCTATGAATTATTACAAGTGTCATCCATCTTTACTATCATCTTCATCTCTAGCTATACGATTAACTGTCATTGAATTGCATTTTGAACTAATAGTACAGGTTATTTTTGTAGTTGTGCGATGAAAGACCAGGATGGCGAACCGAGAGGGGGGGAGGGTGAATCGGTTTTGTAAAATAAATTCCCAGGAAGCAAGCAAAATAAATAAGAGAAGATATACAGATGTTAGGGTGCTCGGATATCAAATATAGCTATCCCCAATCATAGCACCACCTCTCTTCATATCCAAAAATCTCCATAAAAAAAGGGAAAAGAAGAAATAAAAAGAAACAATCAACAATCAACTGCAAATATTTAAACAACCAATTGCAAGTATTTAAACAATCAATTGCTAGTATTTAAATAACCAAGTGCGAGGATTTAAACAATCAATTGCGAGTATTTAACAAGCATATACGGAAATTTAAACAATCAATAAACAGAGAAGATTTAACAACTTATAAGATATTCAAGAACCAAGTAAAAGATCAAGAATACAAAAGTTTCAAAGGCCAAACACAATGCCAAAAAACTCTCTCAAAGAGATGGGAAACTCTCCATAGCCTCCCCCTCTTATATAGACTCATCCCATGCCTAGGATAGTCTCCACAACCCATGTGGGACTAATCCTAACAGCTAGTGGAGGTTGAGGCTGAGGCCCGCTTCGGCCCAACTCTCAATCAATCCTTTTTACAATTTTCGGAATTACAGCATTTTCTGAATAACAAACACTAAAACAGTGATAACATCATCATCCAAACTCGGATTTAGATGTTCTTGGATCCGTTGGAACGAAAATTTTGAGCTCTACAACTTTTATGTTTACACTTTTCTTAGAACAGGTCTAAATCAGTGCAGAATTAGTTTGCAAAAAGAATCTTTTGCATAATCTTCCACACAGAGTACATAGACCATCTTGGTGATTCCTTGGGCATGATAAGCACCACTTGTACTCGCCATAATGCCATCACATGTCCACCTCGATGTTGAATAGCTCACCACATGTTGGAAAGTCTCTCCCATTCCGGACCCTGACTAGCAACCTCCACAGTCTGACCGGCATGAGCTACTTCAACAATCTTGGTGCAACGCCATATCCGGGTGTTGGATTAGTCATGTAGAGTGTTCCCGCAAGTCTCTAGTACCTCTGGCATCTCTCGGACCAGTCGAGTCTCCGGCTCCTCCCTGAGCACTACTTCGATGGCCCATTCTTACCGCAAGCATACTATAACTCCGGTATACCTGCAACATGCACCAAAACCAAACAAACCTATCACATAGCACTATTCACACATAATGACAACATAAACGAACACAATCAGATGTATCATAAAAAATTCAAAACATTATCAAAACATACATCACTTAAGATTAGACAATCACATGGGGTTTACAATCTCCCCCTTGATGAGTGATTTGACAATTTTTTAATTTAATTAATTTGAATTTTGATATAAAAAATGAAACTCAAAAACATGGTCCAAAATATAGAAGAATGATAAATACACATGACCATGAAGATGATGCACAAGGGTGAGGAAATAAATAGATACAAGCAAAACTCCCCCTCAACCCAAAATGCATTCTTTTTCTCCCCCTTTGTCAAATTAATCATCAAGGAAGCACGCTCTCCCCGTTAGATTATGCATGAAGTTTGAAAAGGGTACTAAGCATTGTTTTTGGATTTTTCAAAGTTGCTTTGGTGAAAACGAAAAACAGCAGTTTTGTAAAATATGCCCTTAAACCATGAAATGAAACGTCAATAAAGTTAAATCCATGGAAAGTGACCATAACTAGAGATAGCAACATAGTAGATGAGTGAAATGAACTAAAACATTCTTGCACAAATCACAAAATAGCTAGAATAAACAAAATTGGGTCAATCCAAGCAATCACATGGGAAATGCACACTTTAAAGTTCAAAATTGCTAATTTTCCACAAAGACACATACAAAGACCATGTTGAGAGAGAAATGCATTACTTATGCTAAGAATCAATGCAGACAGGTGTCCTATGCTTCAAGTCCAAAGTGGAACCAAAATCTTTGACTCAATTTGATTAAAATGCACATTTGAGCGATTATTTCAGCTCATTGCGGATTTGATGCCGCTTATTGAATTTGTATATGGTTGAGACCACTTATTTGCTAAGAAAAGACTATTTTTGAGCTTTCCAAACATGAGTAGCTTTCATCAACGCGAGCACCGCAAATTTGCGGTCCAGTGCCAGGTTTAATCAACTAACTCAAGGGCTCAAAATTGGACTAGAGAGCAGAAGACTACATGAGAGCATAGAAATCAAAACAAAAGTTGCATATTTCAATTACATGGTGCAAGACATGTGCAAACAGAAGTTTCAACTTAATTGAAACAAGAAAATGCATATTACCAAAAATTATCGTACAAATGCCCTTTATTGCTATAATTTAGCTAGAAGAGATAAATAATAAGTATGTGAAGCTCAAAACATTCCTAAACCATCAAGCAATCTTAGAAATGATAACTATGCATAAAAGTGGCATATCGAACACTCAAATCACAATCTAATAGGCATATAGAGCAAAACTACTCAAGAATTCAGAAAATTGTAGAATTGGGAAACATGCAAGTGCAGGAATTATACAAATGCAGAAATGTACACATGCAACAACCTCCCCCTCAACTCAACCCAAATAGATGAATGATGCCAAGTTCAGATCTAAGATGAGTGAATCTAGAAGCATCAAGAGGTTTAGTAAAGATATCAGCTAACTGGTGTTCAGAATCGACAAAGTGTAATGCAATGTCACCCTTCTCTACATGATCTCTAAGGAAATGATACCTCACATTTATGTGCATAGTGCGACTGTGTTGGACAGGATTTTTAGCAATATTTGTGGCACTAGTGTTATCACAAAGTAGAGGTACATTCTCAATTTTTAGACCATAATCATGCAGAGTAGAGATCATCCAAAGTGCATGTGCGTAACAACTACCAGTTGCTATATATTCAGCCTCTGCTGTGGACTGAGTTACACAATTTTGCTTCCTAGATAACCATGAGACAAGTGAAGTGCCTAGGAAGTGACAAGTGCCTGAAGTATTTTTCCTATCAACCTGGCACCCAGCAAAATCAGAATCAGAGAAACCCCTAACATCTAGTGCAGAGGAACAGGAATACCAAAGACCAAAGTTGAGAGTGTGATGCAGGTACCTGAAGATCCTCTTTACTGCTTGGCGGTGAAATGCACGAGGGGATGCCTGGAAATGTGGACACAAGCACACGGTAAACTGAATGTCCAGGCATGAAAACATAAAATAGAGAAGGGAGCCGATCATGCTCCGGTACTCTCGATCATCTACGGGCTCTCCATCTAAATCAGGATCAAGCACAGCCGTTGTACCCATTGGGGTTGCAATCGGCTTGCAATCCTCCATTTTGAAGCGCTTGAGGACGTCCCGAGTGTACTTCGCCTGGTGCACAAAAGTTCCTTGCTTCGTTTGCTTGATTTGAAGCCCAAGGAACTAGTTAAGCTCGCCCATCATGCTCATCTCAAACTCCCTACTCATAATCTCAGAAAAACTCGAAACAAGAGAGTGAGATGAACCCCCAAAAATGATATCATCCACATAAACTTGTACGAGAAGAAAATCATTACCATGCCTGAGGATGAAAAGGGTTTTATCAAATTTGCCCATTTGAAATCCTTTTTCCAACAAAAATGACTTCAAACGATCATACCAAGCACAGGGAGCTTGTTTGAGACCATATAAAGCCTTTGAAAGTTTGAAAACATGATTTGGAAAGTCTGGATTTTCAAAGCCATGTGGTTGCTTTACATAGACTTTTTCATTGATAAAACCATTTAAAAACGCACTTTTGACATCCATTTGAAAAAGTTTAAGATGTTTAGAAGCAACAAATGCCAATAAAATGCAAATCGACTCAAGTCTAGCAACCAGAGCAAATCAAAATCAAGACCCTCAACTTGAGAAAACCCTTGAGCGACTAAGTAAGCCTTGTTACGGACCACATGGCCGTGCTCATCCTGTTTGTTTTTGAACACCCACTTGGTCCCAATGACATTATGACCAATCGGGGGTTCAACAAGCATCCAAACTTTGTTGCGCTCAAAATTATGCAACTCCTCATGGATGGCATTAATCCAACTCATGTCTGTGAGTGCATGGGTGCCATCATGGGGTTCAAAAGAGTCAACAAATGCAGAAAATGCGACATGAGAGCTAGAAGCAGCAAACCGTGATCGTGTAGTCCTCTCATGTATGTCCCCAATTATTTGTTCCAGCGGATGCCTCTGAATGATGTGTAGTGGAACTGAAGGAACTGGATCAACGATAATAGGTGAAGTCACCTCAGGCTCAGGAGCGGAAGGAGCAAATCCAATGGGTAAAGGAGGTGATGCTGGCTCGTCTAGCTGAAGAAGTGGAGGAGGAAGCTCTGAATAGATTCATCGTCATCGTCATCCTCCACAAATATGCTGTCAGATGTACCTGTGGGACCCGAAATGTCTGATCTAGCACTAGGGTTAGTCTCATCAAAAGTAACATCACAGGTTTCTACAATTGTACTAGTAGCAACATTGAGCACTCGAAAGCCCTTAGAAGAAGCAGGATAGTCAAGGAAAATGCCATCAGAAGTGCGAGACTCAAATTTGTCCAAAAGACCCTTTTTCAAAATGAAACATTTGCATCCAAAAACATGAAAATATGAAACACTCGGCTTGCGATCAAAAAGGAGTTGATATGAAGAGCGCTTCAAAACAGGTCTCAAAAACACCCTATTTGAGATATAGCATGTCGTGTTCATTGCCTCAGCCCAATACTTACGAGGCGTGCTATACTCATCAAGCATTTTCCTGGCCATCTCAACTAAGGTGCGGTTCTTCCTCTCCACAACACCATTCTGTTGAGGGACATATGGGGAGGAGAACTGGTGCTCAATACTAAACTCAGCACAAAAATATGAGAAATGTGAATTTTTGAACTCAGTGCCATTGTCAGTGCGTATAGGTCAAATGGCATCTGATAGTCCATTAAGAAGCTTTTTTGCAAAATCTCAGAAAAGCCCAAACACCTCATCTTTGGAAGCCATAAAGAACACCCAAGAGTAGTGAGAGAAATCATCAACAATGACCAAACAATACCACTTTCCACCAGTAGACATGACACGAGCTAGACCAATAGTGTCCATATGAATCAGTTCGCTCGGTCCCTCAGTCCTCACCTCAAGGATGGGACAATGTGGAGTGGCAACTTGTTTTCCATGCCAACATGGGGCACACACGCTATCTGTGACTCATTTGAGTTTAGGCAGACCTCTCACAATGTCAAGGCTGCTAATTCAAGTCAAATGATCAGAACTAATATGTCCAAGGCAGCGATGCCAAAGCCAACTCTCCAAAGCGTCAGTGAAAGCAACCAAACATCGGGGGACAAAAGAATAAGAATTAGAAAAGTCAGCGGTGAAAATTTTGCCCCGTCCGATCAATACCAAAAATCAACTCCTCAGAAGAATCAAGAACCTTAGAACCCTATTTCTTAAACCAAACCTCAAAATCATCATCCAAAAGGGAGGAAACTGACAGAAGATTGTATTTCAAAGAAGAAACCAAAGCAACATCTTTGAGAAAAAAGTTGTCATTGACTCGAATTGTACCTTTTGAAAGTACTTTGCCCTTAGAATCATCTCCGAAGGTTATGAAACCACCATCAGAGAGCCTATTGAGGGAGGAGAACCATTTTGCATCTCCGGTCATATTGCGCGAACAGCCGGAGTCCACGATCCATTTGTTCTCCATCCCTTTCCCTCACACCTACACATGAGAAGATAAGTTGGGCATCCAAGTCTTGGAGCCCGGTAAGCTGGCAAGAACATACTTAGGGATCCAAAGCTTGGACACTCATGAAAAAGCAAAATATGAAGACTTAAGACTCAAAGAAGAATCGCGAATGTGTCGAGAACCATTGCTAGGCCTTATGACGAGGATTGACACCCAAGTCAGTTCAAATGAATCTACAACTGGTTCAAGATAGATTCGAACCAGACACGTGCCTGGCGGTGCGAACTCAAGTTATTCTGAGGAGCACAAGCCCGAGGTCGCAGGCTTTACGCGACCAGACCGTAGCTAGTGCGCGGTCAAGGGTTCGTATGCTATGCGCGAACAGAAGGCCGTAGATGTTGCGCGGTCAACCAACATCACGCGGTCAGAGCACTCTCGACCAGGGAACGCGGGATTGATCTGCCTTCATAAAGAGAATATCCCGACTACTCCGAAGATTCTTCCGCGTAGGAGAAACAACCGTCAGGAGGTTAATACGTGCGATTATCCACGAATATCACGTGTTGAAACCTGCGTGGGAGTTGAGAGCGGTTGACGAAACCGCATCCAAGCAACTGTTTGATGCCGTTATGATCCGTTTGAGACCTAGTCTTGGTTTTCGCACTAGGCTCGCCCAGATTCTAATATGCGGAATAACGGGATCTTACTCAGAAATACCGAAACCCAAAGGAATTGCACAACTCTCACTACCACAGAAACAGACATCCTGGATGGCACAGCACAGACGGGTATGAACTGTTCAATGGAAAACCGTCTGTGAAGGCCTGGCGGGAGAATATATTCAGATATCACAGACGGTTCTGACGTCAAAAACAACTGTGAGAGTAAACCAGACGGTTCTGAACACAAAACCGTCTGTGATAGTATACTTATCACAGACGGCTCTAACCTAAAACCCGACTGTGATATATACAGTCGGTTCTGAGTTCCGAACCGTCTGTGATAATTAGACTATCACAGACGGTTCGGAACGCAGAACCGACTGTGATTTATACAGTCGGTTGTAAACCACGAAGCGTCTGTGATAGTGTAGTTATCACAGACGGTTCTGATGTATGAACCGACTGGAAAAGTACCGGCGCTTCGAATTCTCAACTGTGATCATTTCTGTCTCCGATCTTCGCGCGCGGCGCCTAGGAGAACACGAAGCATCGCTTTGGAAGTTCTATAAATTGACAGTGGAAAAATTGTCATTTACTTTACAAGTTTTTATAGTTCTCAGACTGTTTGACTCCTTAGCTTCTCTGCGCCAATGGCATCCTCGATGGCATCGTCAGCCTCGCCCTCCCCGGTATGAACTCTCAATCTTTTGGACTTACCCCTGTATTGTTAATCCATGTTCAATACATTCTTGACCTGTTGATTTGCACAGGGAAGGGGAGCCGTGGAAGACACTGCCAAAGTCAAGGCCGAGCTGAGGGCCCTCCAGGAGGAGCACAAGCTCCTCACGGAGAAGCACACTCGGCTACGGCTTGACCTTGACGATCTCTTCCAGCGCATTCAGCGCATGAAGACGGATGGTGACAATGCTAGGGCGAGGACGAGGCGTCTTCGCGAGGAGAAGAAAGCCGCGGATATGACCATCGCTGGCTGCGGTTTGACAATGAAGGATACCATCGCGAAGCTGAGGGAGGTCGCAGGCCTTCTCGACGCTGAAGTAGTTGATCCTGAGAAGGACAACTTGTCGCTGGAGGAGTCCTGCGTCCTGGCTGCAAGTCAAACTGACTTTATTCTAGATGCAGCCAGGGCTAAGACCACTCCTTGACCTAGCATTCTGTATTTTTACTTTTTTTTTGTAAGTGATGAAACAAATTATTGAAAACTTTGTTCTTATGTCAACTTTCTAATTTTCCAGCACATTCTTGGACTGCATGCAATTAATCTTCCCTCTTTCTTTATCTTTCGTTGGCTTTTGTCGAACATTCGACCATACAAAGGTATGTACACTGTGTGCGATCAAGGAACGACTATCGCGATCTTTGGCTTGTGATCGGAGCCCTTGAAATAATATAGAAACAATATAGAGGTCGCAGGTCCCATGCAAATAATATAAAAAGAATATAGAAGTTATATATCAACGTGCTTTGAAATATCACAAACGGCTCTGAGGTAAAAAACATCTGTGATAGTCACATTAGAGACGGTTTTTACGTAAGGCCCGACTGTGATGGTCCCAACAGTGTCCTAGAGTCGACTCGAATTCTTAACCTCTATCAATATCACAGACGGTTCTTAACTCCAAACCGTCTGTGATAGTAAACGGACATATTAAAGACGGTTCGGACATCAGAACCGTCTGTAATATTAAAGCAGACGGTTTTGATCTCCCAACCGTCTGTGATAGTCCCAACAGTGCAATTCTCTACATGCAATTGTTGATAACCGCACATAATAACTGAGCAGATGAAGAGACTTAATTATTTACTTCAAATTTATTTTGCATCGAATTATGTAATCTGACTCTTCAACTTCCTCGCCTCGAATTCTCGACCTCTATCAATATCACAGACGGTTCTTAACTCCAAACCGTCTGTGATAGTAAACGGACATATTAAAGACGGTTCGGACATCAGAACCGTCTGTAATATTAAAGCAGACGGTTTTGATCTCCCAACCGTCTGTGATAGTCCCAACAGTGCAATTCTCTACATGCAATTGTTGATAACCGCACATAATAACTGAGCAGATGAAGAGACTTAATTATTTACTTCAAATTTAATTTGCATCGAATTATGTAATCTGACTCTTCAACTTCCTCGCCTCGAATTCTCGACCTCTATCAATATCACAGACGGTTTTTAACTCCAAACCGTCTGTGATAGTAAACAGACATATTAAAGACGGTTCGGACATCAGAACCGTCTGTAATATTAAAGCAGACGGTTTTGATCTCCCAACCATCTGTGATAGTCCCAACAGTGCAATTCTCTACATGCAATTGTTGATAACCGCACATAATAACTGAGCAGATGAAGAGACTTAATTATTTACTTCAAATTTATTTTGCATCGAATTATGTAATCTGACTCTTCAACTTCCTTTGCCGTGTTGCAGTTTATCTCCCGAGAAGTTGTATATCATGAATTTATTGGCCTTGAAAACCAGTACTAGTGCGCTTTTTAGAACTCGAGGCACCCGCGCATATGAACCGTCACCTTCTGTTTCTATAAATAGCGAAGCTCCTAAATCCCTGTCTTTATTCCCTCCTCAACTCCCACCTTGATGGCGAGCCGAGATTCCAGTGAGGTTATTGAAATTGAGAGTGATGAGGAAGAGATAAGGAATGAACTCGATCAGGATCTTCAGAAAGTAAGTCCTCTCTGAAACTCTAATGCAGATCTTTCTTTTATGACTTGATTACCTCGAAACAAATGCATTTCGAAATCCACAGGTGCTTGAGGAAATGATCCCTCCAAAGAAGAGACTTCGAAATGATGAAAGATCGTACAGTGGAGCTGCAGCGAAGACTCTAGAGGGTGCTGAGGCCTGTGTTGCCACATTGCCCCTTGCAACCCCTCCAGTTGCATCGACTCCACCTTTGGAGATCCACAATAATCCTTCCAATATCCCCTCTCCAACACCTTTGTATCATCAGCTTTTCTGGGGTAAGGCTCACACTTCCACGTCCAAATCCACTCCGAAGCTGGAGAAGCATATGTGCAGGAGGAGAAAGCTGCCTTGTGCAGAACTCTCCAAAAAAAAAAAGAGGCGCTGGAGAAGCATTCTGAGGGGATGTCTTTTGCCATTCTGCACTTGGCAGAGTGCATGCTTTGAGTTGCAGCTTCATCTCCACCTTGGTTGTATCAACTTTAATTTCTTGGATGATCCTACTGATGCCAAATCCACTCCTTTGGTGAGAGATGATGTTGATAGTCTTAGAGCCATTGGTAGTTCTCCTGGGGCGGCCAGTGTAGATCCTACTGATGCCAATACGTCCCTAGGAGAACTTTGTAAATTACTTTCGGAACAGGTCGACACTAATCAATTGGTCGCTTAATTAATAGTATCTCTTATGTATGGAAAGATTGTAAGAAATAAGAAATTTCTTTTCCTTATATATCTGGCTTTCGATTGATTATGTAACTGATAATCACCAAATGATGTTCTGTGTAAAAATGTTAACAAGAAAATACTGCTGCGATCAAGACGGTTTTTAACTCAAAACCGTCTCTGCTTGAAAGATTACAGACGGTTTTAATTTCAGACATATATATAAAACAAATATGAAAAACAAGATAAAACCAAACAGTCTGAACGTTCATTTTTGTAAATACTAACATTGAAATAAGATAGAACCAAATATGAAAAACATGTGGAACAACTGATGACCAGTAGTCGAATGCAAACAAAAAAACCGGGATATTAAAGACGGTTCGGACTTTAAAACCGTCTGTGTTATCACAGACGGTGCTGAGGTAAAAACCGACTGTGATAACAACATACACAGACGGTTCTGAGGTAAAAACCGACTGTGATAATAACGTAGACGGTCGGATGTGATAACACAGATGGTTCAGATGTGAGAACCGACTGTCATAATCAAATACACAGACGGTTCTGATGTAAAGCGGACGGTTTGGAGTTCATAACCGTCTGTGATATTTCTTTTCTTCAATAATGCACCGATATTACCGACGGTATTATATAGAACCGTCTGTACTGAACCTGGTATAAAAGGTCTTTTGGCGGATGTTTTGAGCTAGTCGTACTCTCTTGCTCGACCTACACTGTCCAGTTCGAAGAGATTTGGGGCAAGGAAGAGCGAAATCTCGAAAGGCAGGGGGAGCATTTGGGGGCAAAAATTTGAGGATCGAACCAAGGTTGGTTACTTGCTCCCAAGGCGTACACATTACTTGATTTCATCATCAATATCGATCTCCATTGATTTACTAATTAGCATGTGTATGAATTTGATTTATTGCAGATGGTCCGAGACTGGATGTATAATGACAACCGAGTGGGTGAGGAATACATGAAAGGTGTTTTTGATTTCGAAAAGGTTGCTGTGCAAGACATGGCGAAGAAGGGTTTACCATATATGTACTGTCCTTGTGTAGACTGCCAGAATATTAAGATGTTCACCAACTCATCTCAAATTGTCGCCCACTTGATCCGACGTGGTTTCAAAAAGGGGTACACGTGTTGGGTCCACCATGGAGAAGAGCCAACTGCAGAAACAACTGCCACTCAGGTTGAGGAACAGGACATGCCGGATCCAAACAACGACTTCGACGAGGATATGCCAGAGGATGACCATTTAGAT
This sequence comes from Pharus latifolius, assembly GCA_019359835.1. NCBI lineage: Eukaryota > Viridiplantae > Streptophyta > Magnoliopsida > Poales > Poaceae > Pharus > Pharus latifolius. The sequence continues at coordinate 84,146,565 of CM033319.1, read as the reverse complement.
GACATGTTGCGTGATGTCGAAGGAAATTACAGTGAAAGGGGGTTTGGCAAATTCAAGCGCTTGATTGAGGACTCAGAGAGGCCGTTGTTCCCTGGTTGCAAGTCGAAATACACAAAGTTGGCCTCTGTGCTTGAACTGTTAAAATTGAAGGCAAGCAACAGCTGGACCGACAAGAGTTTCACAGCACTGTTAGATCTTTTGGCGGACATGCTCCCGGAAGGAAACGAGTTGCCAAAAAACACCTACCAAGCGAAAAAGCTGTTGTGTCCTTTGGGAATGGAAGTAGAAAGGATACACGCATGCCCTAATGATTGCATCCTTTACCGTAACGACTACAAAAATATGCATGTTTGTCCGGTGTGCGGCGCATCCCGCTATAAGCGTACTAAGGACCGAACAGACGATGGCGACTGCACGGAGATAAAGGAAGGACCTCCTGCTAAGGTGTTGTGGTATTTGCCAGTCATTCCCCACTTGCAGCGTTTGTTTGCAAACCGTAAAGAGGCAAAATTACTGCGTTGGCACTCGGAAGACCGGAAGAAGGATGGAAAGTTGAGACACCCCGCTGATTCTTCGCAGTGGAGAAACATCGACAGGGAATTTGTTAACTTCGGAGCAGAATTGAGGAATATAAGGTTCGGGTTGAGTACCGATGGAATTAATCCTTTTGGTAACATGAGCAGTCGGCATAGCACTTGGCCGGTTCTTTTGTGTATCTACAACCTTCCTCCTTGGTTGTGTATGAAGCGCAAGTACATCATGATGTCTCTACTTATCTCAGGACCAAAACAACCCGGAAACGATATTGATGTGTACCTAGCACCATTGATAGAGGATCTCCTAACAATGTGGAACGAAGGGGTGCAGGTATGGGACGCATACAAACGAGAGAACTTCATCCTACGTGCTATGATATTCTGCACCATCAACGATTTCCCAGCCCTTGGAAATTTGTCGGGCCGTACTACGAAAGGAGCCAAAGCCTGCCCCCACTGCGAAGATGACACTGAGAGCGTGTGGCTGAAGAATTGCAGGAAAACAGTGTACATGCGTCACCGTAGGTTTCTTCCGAAGAATGACGCGTACCGTAAGAGGAAGAGGGAATTTGACGGCCACAACGAAGATGGTTCAGCCCCGAAGCCTACGCGCGGGAAAGATGTTTACTCACGGGTGAAGGACATAGACGTTGTGTTTGGAAAGGGTGGTAAATTGAAACCCCGCACGAAGAACACTTGGAAGAAGAGATCGATATTTTGGGACTTACCGTATTGGGAGCATTTAGAGGTTCGTCATTGCATTGATGTCATGCATGTAGAGAAGAATGTTTGTGACAGTTTAATCGGCCTATTGCTGAACATTCCAGGGAAGACAAAGGATGGCATCAATGTGCGGCGTGACATGATCGAAATGAGAATCAGGCCCGAGCTAGCACCGAGAGAGGACGATAAAGGCCGTATATACCTCCCCCCCGCATGCTACACTTTGTGCAAGGCTGAGAGGACAGAATTCTGTAAGTGTCTCCATGGTGTTAAAGTTCCATCGGGTTACTCCGCAAATATGAAAAAGCTTGTGTCCATGGGCGATTTGAAATTGCTGGGTATGAAGTCTCATGATTGTCACGTGTTGATGACACAAATGCTTCCTGTTGCCATCCGGAGTATTCTGCCGCATAAGGTCAGAGAGACGATCACGAGGCTATGTTTTTTCTTCAATGCAATTTCTTCCAAGGTCATTGATCCCGATGGACTGGATTCTTTGCAGAGCGAGGTGGTTCGAACTCTCTGTCAACTTGAGATGTATTTTCCTCCATCGTTTTTTGATATCATGGTCCATCTCACCGTCCACCTTGTCAGAGAAATCAAGATATGTGGACCCGTGTTCCTACGTTATATGTATCCATTCGAGAGGTACATGGGTGTACTTAAGGCCTACGTGAGGAATCGGTCCCGGCCCGAGGGTAGCATTGCCGAAGGTTATGCAGCGGAAGAGGTTGTTGAGTTCTGCGTCGATTACATGGCCGAGGTAGAAGCAATAGGAGTTCCTGTGTCTCGTCACGAGGGGAGGCTTGATGGTGTTGGCACTATCGGACAGAGAGCCATCACTCCTGATTTCGATATGTACTCGAAAGCTCATTTTTGGGTCTTGCAACACATGACGGAGGTGTCTCCGTACATCGACGAGCACAAGGAGATGCTACGACAAGACAATCCTCGCCGATCCGAGGTTTGGATCACGGGACAACATAACAGTCGATTCAACGCGTGGATGAAGGTGCGAATCACCGGAGAGTCCGCAAGTGAGAACCTTAAATGGTTGGCAAAAGGGCCCACGTTTACTGTACAGACTTGGCAGGGATACGACATCAATGGGTACACATTTTACACAAAAGCTCAAGATCGAAAGAGCACTGTGCAAAATAGTGGAGTGAGCGTAGAAGCTTTCCATGAGGGGTTCACCAAGACAGGCCCAACAAGGGTAGTACGTGGATTGAACTCGTACTACGGGTTCATTGAAGAAATTTGGGAGCTCGATTACGTACTGTTCAAGATTCCCCTGTTTCGATGCCGATGGGTCCAAATCCCACAGGGTGTGAAGGTTGACAGTTACGGTTTCACTTCTGTGGACCTGGATCGCGTTGCTTATAAAGATGAGCCATTCATACTTGCAAATCAAGCCATTCAGGTCATTTATGTCACTGACCCGGCCAATAAGAAGTGGCACATCGTCCTTCATGGCAAGAGAAGGATTGTTGGAGTTGAAAATGTCGTAGACGAGGAGGAATACAATCAATTTGATGAGATTCCTCCATTTGGAGATGGCGTACAGGTCGATACTGAAGACACCGACGAAACCAGTTACGTGCGTATGGATCACCAGGAAGGGTTATACTTTAAAGGTAATCAACTGTACGTCTTATCTCTCTGTTTCCATCGGTATAGCTTATATCTCCTGTAATTCTCGTATTTGCAGGGCCGCGGCAAGTGGAAAGTTGAGGATAACATGGCTGTGTACGTGCAAATTGTCGGTGAAAGTTCCCATTTGTAAATTTAACATATAATATTACGTGGAGCATGCTCAAGTTACAGAGCATTTGGACTACATTGTAACCAATTATCGGATATACGTACATAGTAACCAATTTACAGAGTATTTGGACTACATTTGAAATATCTGAGTGTTCATTTAAAACATGTTTTCGAGCATTCAGAGTTGAAAGCTACAGATCAGTTTCAATTTGTAAAACTAACGTTCAATAGAGAGATTATCAAGGACGGTTTTGACCTAGCACAGACGGTGCACAGTCGGTTCTAACCTCACAACCGTCTGTGATAATCTCTCACTATGTAGATTACCATAGACGGTCTTTATTTGAGAACCGACTGTGATAATATTATCACAGACGGTTATATATATAAAGCCGTCTGTGATATTTTCAACAGTGTCTGACTCTTCGAGTTCTTAACGTGCACCGTCGGTTCTCAATTCCAAACCGTCTGTGATAATCTCAGGCACAGTCGGCTCTCAACTCAAAACCGTCTGTGATAATCTCTCTAGTGACTACGATTATTATAGACGGTTTCGATGTGAGAACCGACTGTGATATATACTATTATAGACGGTTCATATGTGAGAACCGACTGTGATAATACCGACGCGGTACATAGTTCAAGGCGGGCTTTATCCCGCTCATTCTACTTCGCCCTAGCTCTGTTTGCCCTAGCTCTCTCCGCCCTCGCACCGTCCGTCGCGATCACCTCCATCGCCTCCCACCTTCTCCTCTCCGTCCGTCGCGATCACCTGCATCGCCTTTCCACCGTCAGGCGCGATCACCTCCATCGCCCTCCCACCTCCGACGCGATCACCTCCATCGCCTCCCCACCGTTTCTGTCATTCTTGTATGGGTTTTGTTATAGAATTATTAGTTGCATATTTACTTAAACTGTTCTCTCTTTCACTTATGTTAGGAACTATGTCTGGTGACGAAATGCACCACTCGGGGACTCAGGGTGACCTCGCTGGCGATGAGACGCCTGGGCCGGAGGTCGCCTCGTCCGCCGTGACCCCGCAGAAGAAGGGAAGGGGGCGAGGCCGGACGACATGCGCGCGTCTGAACAAGGGGGAAAAGCAGCACATCCAGTTCGACGACAATGGTGTGCCGGAAGCTCCGCCCAAACTTGTCGGTCAGTACCGCTCACTATGCGGCAAAGTGGCAAGGGAGCGGGTGCCCATCACCACCTCCGACTGGGGTCAAGTGCCCCCAAAGTGCAAGGATGCGCTGTGGGAAGAAGTGCAGGCGGCGTTTCACATTCCGGAGGATCGCCACTTCACCGTCCGCCGGAGGACACTTATGTCAATAAACAAGGCATGGAGGAACTTCAAGAGCGAACTTGTCAGGCACTATGTGAAGGAGTCGACGACCCCCTTCAATGACTACCCTTTCATGACTCCCGAGGCATGGCAGCAGTTCGTAGAGATGAAGGGCAAGCCTGAGTTCCAGGAGCTTAGTGCGAAGGCCCAGGCTAACCAGGCCAAGAACACCCACCCACACAGACTAGGCACCGGTGGGTATGTGGGGAAGAAGGCGCTGTGGAGGAAGCAGGACGAGGAAGCTTCACAGTCTTCGGCCGGCAGTCCTTATGCGGGCATAACGGACGTGCGCGCCCGCAATTGGTGCCGAGCTAGATCGACGATGGACTCCTCCGGAAGCGTCTCCGTGAATAACCCTGCGGACAGGGAAGTGATCGACCGACTGGTAAGATTGTCCGATCACGTACTATCCTCATAACACGCATGCAATGGGCTGTATTGCTAAGTTGTCCTGTTGCAGGTGACGCTGAGTGCGCAGGCGGCATCCGGAGAGTTCAACCCGAGGAGGGACAGGGATATCCTCATAGCGGCGCTAGGAAACAAGGAGCATCCAGGCCGCGTGCGCGGCCTCGGCGCCACTGTGCCTTGGAGGCATGGTTTCCCCGATGATGAGGAGGCGGCTAAGAGGAGAAAGAGATCCCACCAAGCCCGAGATGAACGGCTGAAGGAGGAGATGCGATCGGAGTTCGCTGTTCGGGACAAAGCACTCCTGCAGCAGTTGTCGGAGATGCGGTCCATGTACGAAGAGCTAAGAAAGGCGACCCAGGGCACCCCTGTTCTAGCAGCTGGCGCAGACCCAGCGGAAGTACCGACCCCCATTGGCCACCGTAGTAGCTGCGCGTCAGCGCCGGGGTCTTCGCAGACGGAGCCCTCTCCTCCAAAGTATCCGGTGGACTCTCTGCAGGTAATGACCGTTAATGCGCACTGTTTGTCTATGTTAATTCATTCGAAAGTGAGAAGCGGTGAAATTCAACATGTTAATGCGCACTGTTTGTAGGAACCCGCCTCCTGCAAGCTTATGGTGCTGGCCGGTGTCTTCCCGATCGAGGCTGCCCGTGGGATGGCGCAACCATGCACGGCGGGGGCCACAATCCATGGTGCCCCTCTATGTGAGGGTTTTGCACGTGTCCAAGTGGACAGTGTCTTTGACCATTGCAAGGGTTTTCCATTGGAGAAGCCGCCGAACGACGAGATTACCACTCTCGGGGATGCGGTGCACACGTTCGTGCAATGGCCCAAGAAAGACATCGTCCTGTATGAGGTAATTCCCCCACCAGTTTCATAATTTGTACTGTAATAATAGCCCTCAGAGTTAGTGTCCTAATACGTAGGTTCTTACATCGCAGACATCACAGACCGAGACGCGGCCTACTAGCCAGCATACCCCTTCGACGACGAAGCTGACTCCGAGTAAGAGGCAACCATTCAAGAAGCTAGCTATGAGGGGAAAAGCAAAGAAGAGCCCGTCGAAGGAGAGCGAGAAGAGTGCGCCAGCTCTCATGCCGTTCTCTCTGGGGATGCCCATGGCCTCCGATACCGCAATTTCGAGCATGGGGTTAGCATGCCAGAGCCTGCATGCATGGTACATGAGGAGGACAAACCAGACCAGGACGCAGCGTCCGACGCACATCATGGTCAAGTACACCGTGGCAGAGTTCCATCACGACGTTGGGACCTACTCGGTGACCTTCGAAGACCTGCACAATTTGCTAAACAAAGATGCGCTCGACTTGTCAATCCTACGGTCTTGGGTGCTGTAAGTATCCTACTATCCGTGCATATACGGATATATGTCATTTATTAATTGGTTACTTCCGTGCAGCTGCATGGCCAACTATGCCAAATCCAAGGGCATACCTGTTGGTTTTTTGGACCCCCAGATGGTAGCCGAGGTGATGTTTAGGACCGACATAGACTTCGTTGTCGACTACATCAAAAGAGGGTTGCTTGCTCAGGTCGACAAGGAGTATATACTTGTACCCTACAACCAGAGGTGAGTGCTTTCATCAGTACTTCACCCGTAGATTAGTGTCTCCATGTGCACACCCCCAAATTTAGATTAAATTTTTAATTCTCTACGTGTAATATGTAGCTACCACTGGATCCTGCTGCTACTTATTCCGAAAAGCAACAAGGTGTTCTACCTTGACTCATTGCAGAGGAAAGGGTACTCGTATTCCTGCGCACGAGATGTATTCGGAAGGTGATGTGGACCTGTCTTGCATGCATCTAGATTTACTGTCCTCAAATTGTCAATTTCGGCTATCCTCAAACTGTCAATTTTGACTATCTACAGGGCTTTCACGAAGTACTTTGCCGAGGTAGGGAGACAACACGAGCGGCGAACCGATAAGTTTCAGTGGTTACAATTTTCGGTACAAATTTCAACTGAATCTGTTTTATTTTATTACTTGTCCCCACCTAACTCTCGGTCTGTAAATTGGCAGTGCCATCAGCAGCCGGACGACAATACATGTGGGTTCTACGTGATGCGCCACATGTATGACCTGATCATCACCCCTCACCGGCCCGATTTCCCCGAGGTATTACAATTGCTCCCCTTAATTTGTCTCGATTTGACAGAATTTACAACTTAATTCAGCTAATTTTTTATGTACCAACTCTTGCTGCAGGGGGTCGACTTCCCTTCAGAAAGCCTTGACCCTCGGCAGATTAGTAATGTCCGAGGGATGCTCGCTGAGTTTTTCCTTTCGGAGGTCATATCACCCAAGGGGAAGTTTAGGGACCCGCAAGGTTCGTATTAGTGCGGCCTTACATTTATTTGTACATCTAACACACTTTAATTGTCGATTACATTTATTTGTTCAATTGTACATATTTCTGAGTTCTGTGCTGTATATATGAAATGCTATACAGAGAGGGGTGCAAATATATTTGAGTACTGCATGTGCATATGAAACTGTATATATTTGAGTACTGTACAAATATAATTCTGAGTTCAATTGTACAAATACATATGCATGAGACTGTATATATTTGAGTACTATGCATGTATGAAATTCATGAACTGTATATATGAAAATGCAATTTGTACAGAGGACATCTGTGAATGTTATAATCTCAGACGGTTTGTAAGATCAAAACCGTCTGTGCATGCACAGACGGTTTTGATCTTACAAACCGTCTGAGATTATAACAGTCACAGATAATAACACATCGCAGATGGTTTTGACCTCAGATCCGCCTGTGATATCAGACTATCACAGACGGTTCTGAGATAATAACACTATCACAGACGGTTTCAATATTAACACCGTCGCTGATATCGCAGATTGGTTTAACCTCCAAGCCGTCGGTAATAATATGAGTATCACAGACGGTTGTGAGATCAAAGCCGTCTATGAATTATGAATATCACAGTCTGTTATAACATCAAAGCCGTCTGTGATACTCATACTAACACAGACGGTTCTGATGTCAAAACCGTCTGTATATACTAAAGTATCACAGACGGTTCTGTTCTCACACCCGTCTGTGATAGTACAAGTATCACAGATGGTTCTGATGTCAAAACCGTCTGTGTATACTCAAATATCACAGACGGTCGAGAACAGAACCGTCTGTAATAGTCACACTATCACAGACGGTTCTGATGTTAAAACCGTCTGTGATAGTACGAGTATCACAGACGGTTCTGATGTCAAAGCCGTCTTTGATACTCATACTATCACAGACGGTTCTGATGTCAAAGCCGTCTGTGATACTCATACTATCACAGACGGTTCTGATGTTAAAACCGTCTGTATATACTAAAGTATCACAGATGGTTCTGATGTCAAAACCGTCTGTGTATACTCAAATATCACAGACGGCTCTGAGAACAGAACCGTCTGTGATAGTGTGACAATCACAGACGGTTCTGACCTTATAACTGTCTGTGAAATATGAGTATCACAGACGGTTCTGACCTTATCACAGACGGTTCTGACCTTATATCAGTCTGTGAATGGATATATCACAGACGGTTCTGACCTTATATCAGTCTGTGAATGGATATATCACAGACGGTTGAAAACATCAAAAACCGTCTGTGATAGTGCGTGATTATCACTGACTCGAATATCACTGATGGGTAAGAACCGTCTGTGATGTCTGTTTTGACCCGACTGTGATGATGAATTCTGTAGTAGTGTCTTTATTTCAAAGAGGGCTTTACACATCGAACGTTAGACACACTTGTCTACGTCGAAGGAATTATAAGTGTCTAAAACTCAAATAAGTTCTATGACTCTTCGATGATCTAAACTAGACCTATTACAAGGTATTTATAGTCCAATCGTATGAGTACGTATCAGACTTAGTAATCCTAAACGTATTAGACTCATATAACTAACTTAACTAATCCTAAACAGATAAGCTTAGTTATATATATAGGATTACAATTCCGAAAGGGAACGAATTCCTTTTCCTGGTCGCGAACCAATCCATGATCGCGAAACCTTTCCGAACACGGTTAAGATCGCAAAGCCGTATGCGGTCAGGACTTGGTCGTGAATCCGTATGCGATCAGGACTTGGAGATCCTCCCGGATCATGACTCCCTTGTTGAGAAGGAGCCAACCCCCGTTGCGACCTCTCGATCAAACTGGAGATGTGGAAATTGGGCTTGTCCATCTTCTTTTGTGTACCACTTTGCCGCACGTGCTCGTTGATCTTTCCGACCGATTCGAAAAGTCTCCTTTGTGCCACTGCGGGTGGTAGTCACCTTCCTCTCCAGAATCACATCGTCACGTAATGGTTCGCCTCGTTGATAGACCAAGTCTTCAACAGATGGTACTATGGTATCTGGCTCATCATCCAACATTGAAGGCTCGAAGAGTTTGAGGTGCTCAACATTGACAACCGAGTAAATATCCATGTATGGAGGTAACTCAAGCTGACAAGCATTATTACCCACTTTCCGCAAAATCCGAAAAGGACCATAACGAATGGGTTTGAGCTTCTTACCTTCACCTTTAAGTCTCTCCTTACTCAAATGTAACCATACCATATCACCTTCTTGAAATTGCGCATCAACTCGGTGCCGATCATGTCGCTCCTTGTACTTGAGTTGAGCTTTCAGCAAGTTCTGTTCAACCTCACGATGGAGTCGTTGAATACCTTCCAGGAACTTTTGTGCTCGATCCTGATCAGATGGTTCCTTGCTGTTCTATGCTGAGGTAGGGATCACAAACTCCATATCGAATGGACTCTGTGATAGAAATCCTAAACAGACCTCAAACGGCGACTTTCCAGTCGAACCATGCACTGCTCGATTAAAAGCAAACTGTAGGTACGGTATGCTTTCATCCCAGGTCTTCGGGTGCTTCGAGTTATATCCTCTCAAGAGATGAACGACTGTGCGATTAACCACCTTGGTTTGACCATTAGTTTGCGGATGAAAAGCAGTACTCCTCTTTAGCTTGGTGTCCATCATCGTCCAGAGCGATCGCCAAAAGTGACTAAGGAACCGGGTATCGCGATCAGACACAATAGAAGTCGGCAGTCCGAAGTGTGTCCAAACGTGTTGAAAGAATACCCGAGCTGCCTCTTCTCCCGTGATAATCTTCCGACAAGGTATAAGAACAATCATTTTGGAGAACCGATCAACGACCACGAATAGATAGTCGTTGCCACGTCGGGTCTTAGGCAATCCTCCCAAGAAATCCATGGATATGCTCTCCCATGGTCGTGATGGAACTGGCAAAGGAGTGTACAAACCTAATTTTTGGTTTGCTGGTTTCGAGATACTGCAGAGACCGCAGCCTCAAACAAACCTAGCCACATCTTGCTGCATACGCGGCCAGAACACATGTCGGTGAAGATTTTGCAACGTCTTTGTAACCCCAAAGTGACCAGCTACCTTCGATGTGTGCACTTCTCGCATCCATTGAGTTCGAGGTGCTCCACGAGGTATGCAAAGTAAATTGCCCTTGTACAAGAGTCCTTCTCGACGAACGAACTCTGTAGGGTTCCCTGTTTCGACCTCAGTCAGTGCTGTTTGAAAATCAGGGTCTTCACTGTACATAGTGACATAGTCATCATGACATGATGGCTCGATTTGCATGAACACTGATAAACAGAGGGTTGTAACTGGTGGTCGCGACAACATATCCGCCAATTTGTTGTGTACGCCCTTCTTGTACTTAATCACCAGATTAAACTGCTGCAGATACGACATCCACTTCATGTGCCGAGCTTGCTGTAGCTTGGACTGAGTTTGCAAATATTGCAATGGTTGATGGTCGGTGTGGACAACCGTCTCTTTCCCCAAGAGATAACACCGCCAATGTTTCACGGTCTGATGCAGTGCGCATAACTCCTTATCATAAGTCGGGTAGTTCTTCTGAGCTCCCTGGAATAACTCAGAGTGATATGCCACTGGTCGACCTTCTTGCATGAGCACTGTGCCCATTGCATAACCTGAGGCATCGGTTTCTAGCTCGAACGGTTTCTGGAGATTCGGCAAAGCTAACACAGACGCCTCGCTGATCTTCCTTTTCAGCTAGAGAAACGTGTCCTCATGTTTCCCTGTCCACTCGAACTTCTGATCGATCCTGGTTAATGCATGCAACGGAGAAGCCATAATCGAGAAGTGTCGGATGAACTTCCGAAGGTATTGGCATGCACCCACAAAACTACGCACATCCGTAACTGTTCGCGGTCGCGGCCATTTGCGAATCACTTTGACCTTATCCGGGTCGATTTGCAACGTACCGTTGCCGATTATGAATCCGAGGTATAGTAGAGTCTGCTGACCGAACTCGCACTTCTTACGGTTGAGGCGAAGTCGATGTTGCCAAAGCTGTTCGAACACCTTTTCGACATGAATGAGGTGCTCATCCCACGAACGACTATAAACCAATATGTCGTCGAGATACACGATCACAAAGTCGTCGATGAACGGTCTCAATACGTCATTCATAAGATGCATGAAAGTTGCCGGGGCGTTGCAGAGACCAAACGGCATGACCAGCCATTCGAACAGACCTTGCCGTGTTTTGAACGCGGTCTTCCATGTATCCTCCTCTCGGATGCTGACTTGATGATATCCTGACTTAAGATCCAATTTGGAGAAGACAACAGCATGCTTCAATTGGTCTAGCAGGTCATCAATACGAGGAAGGGGGTACCGGTTCTTGATGGCGATCTTGTTCAGTGCTCGATAGTCGATGCACATACGCCAAGTCCCATCTTTCTTTGGTACTAACACCACAGGAGATCCACAAGGTGAACTACTCGGTTGAATGACAGCATTGTTCAGCAACTCACCAAGTTGTCTCTTGATCTCTTCATTCTCCAATACTGAGTTGCGATACATACTCAGATTGGGCAGTGTCGCATCAGACACAATTAAGCTGAATTTCGTGCTCGACTGGACGTTTCGGTGGACGACCCTGGGTAGTCTCGAACAGATCACTGTATTTCTCCAGCAGTCCCGACAAACGACCAGAATCCTCTCGACACGCCAGCGACAATGCTGGTCGAGTACCCTCACCTTGATCAATGGGTCGAATCATGACAAGCACATACTTGTGACATGCATTAACAATTCGTTTGGCTTGATTTGCGGTAATCAAGTTCGAAGTGTTGACGTGGATGTCTCTACTGATCACGAACTTAACTCCGTCTTTGGTGAGGTCGTACTCTTGCGCTCGCCGATGGAAGTGAGCGTCTCGATCATAGAGATACGGACTCCCAAAGATCACCTGACAGATATCGATAGGGACAACATTGCATTGCACCTCATCGATATATCGTGCAGAGATTGCAAACTTCAACACACACTGACTCGTAATCTGTTGGTTCACGTCGGATGTAAACCAACCCAGCGGATATGGTCGCGGGTGTGTGGTTGTCTTCAAACCAAGTCGCCGAACCAGTCCAGGGGAGACTAGATTCTTCTGACTTCCTGGATCGAATATCGCTGCGACCACTTCGTGCTTCACCTGGATGTTGATGGTGAACAAGTCCTCTGTTGGGTGATGGTCGTTCAGTGGATCGGAACCCTTCTCCTTCGGCATTGCCATCAGAGACAAGGTCGTATCCGCCTCATTAACCGAATTCACTCGGACAACTTCTTCGTCGGGTGAAGTCGCAGTAGCCGTGGCTGTTCTTTTCCCTGGTCCGTTTTTCTTTGGTCGAAGTTCAGGATGAAGATTGTAACATTTGTCCTTGGTATGCCCCGCGACTTGACAATTTTCGCAAAAGGCACCCGTGCCCGATTTTGAAGCGTTCTTCTTCGGACTCGGCTTTTTCTTTGTCGAGGTCGCATTTTCCTTCGTGCTTTTGTCGCTGCGGGATTTATTCTTCTTTTCGATCTCCATAGCAGTTGTGCTCGCGGTCGCAATGTCTTGGACACCAAACAGACTTAGCTCAGTACTGATCGATTTCTGAAGTCCAGATGTGTACTTCCGAAATACCTGAGGGTCGGATAGTGAGATGCCAATGACCATTGCTTGTCGCCGAAACTCTGTCGTATAGTCTTGGACGGTCTGGTCGTGCCGTTGGTACAATCTGTGCCAACGCTCCCATCTCTCCTCAAGGTAACCCATCGGATAGAATTCTTGTCACAGAAGTCGTTTGAATTGACCCCACGCAAGGTCGTCAGCTTCACCACTGGCGACAAGGGCCTTCCACCATGTATTGGCATGGTCCTTCATCTTCAAAGGTGCAAATTTGACCTTTTGAGCGCTACTAAATCCTTTCAGGTCAAAGTAGGTCTCAAGTTGGTCGATCCAAGAATCCAGCTTCTCGGCATCGATCACCCCATCATATATGGGTATATCAATCTTAGCGTCGACTTTAAAAGATCCGACAGCTAAGGAGGTGTTGGTGAGGTCGTCGGTCTTGTGGTCGCCTTCGTCTTCATCTTCGTCTGCCCTGCGCAAGTCTTCACCAGTCTTCTCACCCATAACCTTCCCTACTTCAGGAGGTACAATCATGGCCTGCTGCTTAATCCAAGCAAGCACGGTTTCCATGTCGGTGGAGAGCTTAGCCACTTTTTCGGCTAGGTTAGCTTGAACGGGGGTATCGTCAGACATTGTCAGAGACGCGACTATAGGAACCGTCAATTGATCACCTGGAATTTCGCCGGAAGTTTTGTAACCCTGGCGAGTCTTCACCATCCACAGGATAGGAAAGTCGCTCTGATACCAACTTGATCCGTTTGAGACCTAGTCTTGGTTTTCGCACTAGGCTCGCCCAGATTCTAATATGCGGAATAACGGGATCTTACTCGGAAATACTGAAACCCAAAGTAATTGCACAACTCTTTATTTCAAAGAGGGCTTTACACGTCGAACGTTAGACACACTTGTCTACGTCGAAGGAATTATAAGTGTCTAAAACTCAAATAAGTTCTATGACTCTTTGATGATCTAAACTAGACCTATTACAAGGTATTTATAGTCCAATCGTATGAGTACGTACCAGACTTAGTAATCCTAAACGTATTAGACTCATATAACTAACTTAACTAATCCTAAACAGATAAGCTTAGTTATATATATAGGATTACAATTCCGAACAGGGAATGAATTCCTTTTCCTGGTCGCGAACCAATCCATGGTCGCGAAACCTTTCCGAACACGGTTAAGGTCGCAAAGCCGTATGCGATCAGGACTTGGTCGCGAATCCGTATGCGATCAGGACTTGGAGATCCTCCCGGATCACGTTACGACTTGGCGCCCTTTCGACCAGTATAAAGGGACAGCCTGACGCATCAAACAAAAAGGGAGATAACACATCTCACCCAGAGATCAGATCAAGGGATCGAAAGATCGAAACACTAAGCCATCCAGTGATCGATTGATCGAACCTAACCAGACAAAAACAACCCGAAGACAGTAGTCTAGATTAGATAGCTTCCATAAGCCTTCCAGGCTTCATCTTGTATAATCATATAGGGAAAATCTTCGCCTGTGAAGATCTTTCCGTCACTTTGTAAATTCTTTTACTATACATAGTGAAATCCCAACAGGACGTAGGGCTATTACTCCCACCATCGAGGGGCCGAACCTGTATAAATCTCTCTGTGCTCTAGTTCTCCATAGTTCAACATACCTTCCCGGAGGGACACCCTGAATGGTCTCACAACCTACAAATTTTGCATAAGTTCGACTAAGGACCCTGAGTCCGAATCGTCGACACCTTATGACTTGTCATGAGAGAGTACCTCGATCAAAATGAGGAAGGCCAACATAAGAATGGAGAGAGCCAAAATCACCATGTCGTGGACCATATGTGAAATCGAGACCTCTATGTCCATGATCATGACCAACACCACTCAAGAAAGAATCAAAGAAATTATCAATAAATCTCGGCCTCATGGGTATTTCTCGCACATATGTGTCACGGGGTTGACAACACATGTGGGAAGAATCATGGGCAAACTCTCAACGCGAGTCTCTTGTCTTCCTAAAACAAAAGCCCACAAGATGTCCATCTCTCCCACAATATGAACAATGATATACCGGTCTGGCAGAGACATCGGTATGGGAGGAAGATGCAACATGTGATTTAGGACCAGACTTGCCCTCGAAAGAACCAATTTTCGAAGAATTTTTTAGACCTGACTTGCCTTTGAAAGAAACCCAAGAAGAAGTATCAACTTTAGGCACTTGGGGTTTTTCGACCATACTAGGCATGTACCTGATCCCCCCCCCCTGTAAAGGAACACTTCGATGTGTCCAAAATGAGATCAAGGTTCTTCTCCCCATTAGAAAACTTCTTCAAAACAGATTTAAGATATTCAATTTCATTTATCAAAAGAAGACAGTCGGGGCAAGAAACGAGTGAATCTTCTAAAACTTTTTCTTTGAGTTTGAGGTTCTTACATGATGGGCATGTTTTGGTCCTCATGTTCTGGAGCTCCTTCTCAAGAGGATCGACAAATGACTCCATCAAGGATTCCAACTCCTTTTCAAGTTCAGCACACTTAGTGCATGGAGTGGCCCGTAAGACATCAAAGTCATGCCGCAAAGAAATACAAGAAGCACAATAGCTCGACTTGGAAGACTCAAGCTCCAAACATGCAAAATCAAGCTCAGAATGCAAAGACCCAAGTGAAAGCCTCAAAGAATTAATCTCAGAATGCAAAGAAAGACAAAGCTCACAAGAATCAGAATCAAAGCCGCTCGAGCTCTTGCTCAAAATATCATCGTGCTCCTTTTTCAAAGATCGAACCTTACTCCTCAAAACATCAATCTGAGAATCTTGTGCGCAAAGAGCTTCTAAGAGCTGGTCTTTACTCACCTTGCTCATGTCGAAGTCAAGATCATCCTCATTGGTGATCTGTTTGAGACCTAGTCTCGGTTTTTGCATTAGGCTCACCCAGATTCTAATATACGGAATAACGGGATCTTACTCGGAATTACCGAAACCCAAAGATGATCGAGAACACAATTCAAAAGATAGCACGCTCTTTATTTCAAAGAGAGATCTTTACACGTCGAACATTAAGACACACTCGCCTACGTCAATCAATGAACTATAAATGTCTAAGACTTAAATAAGTCCAACCTAGACTTGATCTTATCTATATCAAGGTAGATAACCAGGTAGATGCTAGATGATCTACTCTAACCTATTACAAGGTATTTATAGTCCAATCGTATGAATACGTATCAGACTCAACAACCTAAACGTATTAGAATCAGACAACTAACTAAACCTAACAGATAAGACTTAGTTATATGCATTCGGATCGGACTACTATTCCAACCAGAGAACGAATCCTTTCCAAGGTCACGAACCAATCCATGGTCGCGAAACCTTTCCAAACTCGATTAGGTCGCGAAGCCTTATGCGAACTCGACCTGAAGATCCTCTGAGATCAATTGGTGTCATCATCTCCAAGGGCCATGAAGCATAAGCTGATAAAGTCGTCATCACTATCATGAGAAGAGGTAGTAGCCTTGTTGTCTTTATCAAGACCATCATCACTCAGCTCATCAAGAGCGGACATGAAGGCTTTGTGGATGGCCTTCTTCACAGTTCCAAAATTCTTCTTCTTCATCTCAGAACTGAAGGTCTTCTTTTTCTCCGGCTCTTTAGTGGTGTTCTTGAGAGTAGGGCAAAGAGCACGGATGTGGCCAGGCTTGCCACACTCAAAGCATATGATCTCTCCTCTCTTTCCTCTCTTCTCTCTTCTTGCTTTCCAAACCCTCACAAATTTCTTAGTAATCAAAGCAAGCTCATCATCAGAAAGCACATCTAGAGCATCATCCTCAAGAGAAGTAAGAGCAGAAAGTGAAAAACCAAATGAGGACCCTGAAGACCCAAATGAGTTAGGATGTGTGGCATGTAATGCCAATGGCTTAGATTCAAGAGGAGACATCACTGCCCTAGTCATCTCATAGGTCTTGAGAGAAGCATATAAATACTTGGTCGTCCAAACATCTAGGTCCTGAGCCTCCATAATGGCTGTGGTTTTGACATGCCAAATCGTTGGAGTCAAGGAACGTAAGATCTTGCGACATCTCTTAGACTTAGAAAGATCTTTGCCTACAGAACTCAGCTTGTTGACAAGAGTATCAAAATGAGTGAAAAATCTATCAATAGACTCACCTGACTGCATCATGAACTGCTCATACTCATATGTCAAAAGCTCATGCTTCACGCTCTTAACTTGAGTGGTACCCTCATGGAAAGCTCCGAGGGCCACCCAAATATCATGAGCGGTGGAAAGCCGCGATATGCGGTTGTACTCAATTCGTCCTAGGGCTCCATAGAGATAGCTCATCGCCCTCTGGTTGAGTAAGGCCTGTGTTTTGTTAGACTCATTAATTTCAGCAAATTTCACATATGCATCTTCAATGATCTTCCATAGGTCGAAGCCTTGAGACTTGATGTATGTCTCCATGCGCTTCTTCCAATATGGAAAGTCATCTCCATCGAAGATGAGTGGCTTGCTTGTGTACTTTTTTGTTGCCATGGGTCAAGAGATGGTGAAGTCTACAAATGAGAGAAACACCGGGCTCTGATACCAATTGAAAGACCAGGATGGTGAACCGAGAGGGGGAGTGAATCGGTTTTGCAAAATAAATTCCCAGGAAGCAAGCAAAAGAAACAAGAGAGGTATAAAAATGCTAGGGTTGCTCGGATATCAAATATAGCTATCTCCAATCATAGCACCACCTCTCTTAATATCCAAAAATCTCCATAAAAAAAGGGAAAAGAAGAAATAAAAAGAAACAAGAAACAGTCAATTGCAAATATTTAAACAACTAATTGCAAGTATTTAAACAACCAATTGGTAGTATTTAAACAATCAATTGCGAGTATTTAAACAAGCATATGTGAAAGTTTAAACAATCAATAAAGAGAGAAGACTTAACAACTTATAAGATATTCAAGAACCAAGAAAAGGATCAAGAATACAAAAGTTTCAAAGGTTAAACACAATAGCCAAAAAACTCTCTCTCAAAGGGATGGGAAGCTCTCCATAGCCTCCCCCTCTTATATAGACTCACTCCATACCTAGAATAGTCTCCACAACCCATGTGGGACTAATCCTAATAGCTAGTGGAGGTTGAGCCCGAAGCCCAATCAGCCCAACTCTCAATTAAGCCTTGTTATAATTTTCAGATTTACAATTTTCGGAATTATAGTATTTTCTAAGTAGCAGACACTAAAACAGTCATAACATCATCGTCCAAACTCGGATTTATATGTTATTAGATCCGTTGGAATGACAACTTTGAGATCTACAACTTTTATGTTTACACTTTTCTAAGAACAGGTCTAGATCAGTGCAGAATTAGCACGCAAGAAGAATCTTTTGTATAATCTTCCACGCAGAGTCCATAAACCATCTTGGTGATTCCTCGGGCATCATGAGCACCACTTGTGCTCGCCATAATTCCATCACATGTCCACCTCGATGTTGAATAGCTCACCACATGTCGGGAAGTCTCCCATTCTGGACCCCGACCGGCAACCTCCACACTTCGACCGGCTCGAGTTACTTCAACAATCTTGGTGCAACGCCATATCCAGGTGTTGGATTAGTCATGCAGAGCGTTCCCGCAAGTCTCTAGTACCTCCGGCATCTCTCAGACCAGTCGAGTCTCCGGCTCCTCCTTGAGCATTACTTCAACGGCCCATCCTTGTCACAAGCGTACTATGGGGCTGTTTGGTTGCCTGCATGAGGGCTCAGCCTGGTTCTCAGATACAATTTGGAGTGTTTGGTTACCTGTATTGATCCCTTCAGCCTGGCCCGCGTGGTGCAAAACTCCCCCCACAGCCTGGCCCCTGGATACGCAAAATCCGGGCATTTCCCGCAGCAAGGCTCGCGGATACGCCTCCATTGCCACCTCCGCCGCGTCCGCCTCCGTTGCCACCTCCGCCGCGTCCGCCTTCGTCGCCACCGCCACCTCTGCTTCCGCATCCCTCGGCGTCTCCACCTCCGCATCCCTCGCAACCGCCGCCTCCGCCTCCGCATCCCTCTCCACCTCCGCCCAAGCCTGAGCCCGAGCCTCGTCGCCGCCGCCGCCTCTGCCTCCGCCTCCACCCGAGCCTGAGCCCGAGCCTCATCTCCACCCGAGCCCGAGTCTCATCGCCACCTCCGCCCGAGCCCGAGCCTGTTTCATCCAACCAAACAACATCGCTACTGCATCTCAAAGCCTGTTTCATCCAGTCTGTCCCACTGATACGGGCCAGCCTCTCCTCGTACAGGCAAACCAAACGCACCCTATAACTCCGGTATACCTACAACATGCACCAAAACCAAACAAACCCATCACATAGCACTGTTCACACATAATGACAATATAAACGAACATAATCAGATGTATCATAAACAATTCAAAACATTGTCAAAACATACATCACTTAAGATTAGACAATCACATGGAGTTTACATGCGAGGAGCCGCAGCCATGGCCACAGAGGTGCCCAGTGACATGTTGTAGCCACACGTGCAGTGCCCCAGTGATGTGTTGTTCACCGTTGTTGCCATCGCCATTCGTTGTCTCTACTGCTATCACCACCACCACCAATTAGCTAGGTAGCCATCTCTATTGCTATCTTAGCAACAGTCATCTCTGGCTTCATGCTCGGGGCCACCCCGCCACTACTAGCCTTGTTGCTATTACTGTTCACCGTCTCCCCCATCTTTGATTTCTTGTTTTGGTGTGGTGAGCACATCGAATTAGTAGAACTTTTCTCACGCAATCCCACCTTTGAACAATGTTGTTGCAAATTAGCAAGAAACTATTTTTTTCTCTAAATTAACTAAAGATGACCCGCAACTTTAGCCCAAATTTGCTCTTATTAACCCCATAGCCCACTATCTGGCCTATTCTTCCTTGCGTCCACATAAACTTTGGCCCATTAAATTGCAGCCCAGACCTAAACTTGTATGTAGCCTCAAGAGACATCCACTACTTTGGTTAGGATAAAATAAACAAATAAAAAAGAGTGAATTGCACGTTGGGTATTTACGCTTGCACGGCCGTGTCACTTAGATCTTTAAACTCAAAATTCATTTTAGCAAGTCTTTAACCTCGTCTGATTGTTTCATTTATAACTATCTGTCAATTAAACTAACAAAAATGATAGTTTCATGATATAGTACTTCTAAGTTGATAGAGAACACTAAAATAGAGAACAAAATGAGCATTATTTTGTTTAAATACTTAGAAATAAGCATAATATGATAAAGTTGAAGAATAAAAACATATGGCACTAGGATGCAAAATTAACATTTAATCCAATATTTAACTAACCGAATGACAAATTTGGCTAATGTAGACAAGTTTATGGACTAAATAGATTAAGAGAGACAAGTTTGGACTTGATAAACTAAATTTGAAGTATAAGGATCTAAGTAACACGACAGCACAAGTTGAAGGGCCTGCAATGCAATTTACTCAATAACAAAAATAGAATAGAACATAAGCATCTCTCTAAACCTAGATTGCTAACTTGAGCGCATATTCTTGTTGCCTGCCAAGCAACCACACGATGGCAATTCCTTCTTGTTGCAACTTCGGCAACATGGGTTTTGTGGCTCCAACCGACGACGGCTTTGAGTTGTGGCTATGTGCCTCCAACATGAATGCATTTTGAGATTTTACTGTGTATAGTTTGGCCCCACAGGATTTGAAATCTGGATTAACCACTGGATTTAGGTCGAATTAGTATTGGTAGAAATTTTCTCATGCAATCTCCCTTGTCTCCCTCATCATCACCTCTGTTCGCCATCTCCACTGCCACTTTTCGGCTTCATGCCTGGGGCTATGGTCGACAAAGTCTTAGTCTTAGTTGGTGTCATCATCGTCCCTGGCCACAAGTCGTCATTGTTGGCAATGTGATCGGAGGCCAGTGAGCAATAGATCTAGTGAATCGGACCAACATCCACCACAAGGAGGAAACAATTGTGGAGGAAGTAAAACTTAGTCTACCACGTAAATACAAAAACATGCCACATTATCATCTTAAACCCTACTAAAATTTGAAAGGGCTATTTTAGCCAGTTTAGAAAGTAGAGGGATTTGGTCCTTTTGAAAGTAGAAAAATTAAAATGAGATTTTGTGGAAAATAAAAGAAAAAATGACTTTATCCCAACTTAGAAATGAAATTTTTTTAAATAACCCAAAATAAAAAAAAATAATTGCGAAAATGACCCACACTTTAGCAAATTTGCAAAAATAACCTAATTGGGTGCGATAAATCAATTATCATGTCTATGAGATGCGACAAAAACCCAAACCCATGCGAGGAAAAAAACTTTCTTTGAGAAAAATATGTCTCTTCTTTTTCATTTTGAAAATACGGCAGAAAAGAGATTTCTCCTCTTTTCCATTTTGGAAACGCAACAAAAATATTTTTTATTTTGAAAACGCGACAGAAATCTTTTTTTAAAAAAATGAAAACCATTTTTTCCATTTTGGAAACGCAACAAAAATCTTTTCCATTTTGGAAACACAACAGAAATTTTTTTTGAAAAAATGAAAACCATCTTTTCCATTTTGGAAACACGACAGAAAATAGTAAGTGTTTGGCCTTCTGTCAGACACTGGAGGTGCAAAAACTTTCTGTCATACAATGGAGGCACGAAAGATACTACTAGGTCTTCTGTTGTGGTCTGGAAGTACGATTAAATGACTTGACGGTTTAGTTTCACAATTTCGATAAACTATAGGTCATTTTCACAATTATTTTTGATTTTAGGTTATTTAAAAAATATTTCCTTAGAAATACATGAACATGTTATATCGAGCTTTTTTATAAATAATCCATATTAAAAAATTAATTACAAAAATAGCCCATAGTTTTTGAATTTTTAAAAAATAGCCTGCCGCGTCAACCTATCACGTCCTAGGCACTTGCCCAACACTCGACAAGTACTCTGGCTCCTCGGTCGTGGTCATATCAATTCAAAACTGAACGTATCAGTACTAGAGCTGGTCATGCTCGTATCGGTCATATCTAGTGCATAAATTGATCGTATCTGTATTGAAACTAGTCGTTGTCGTATCATTTCAAAACTGGTCATATCAATTCAAAACTGGTCATATCAAAGCCGAGCCGTTAAATTAGCTAGAGGACTTATTGAGTGCCCAGAACGCGACAGGTTAACGTAATGGATTATTTTTGTAAAATTTAAAAACTATAAGTCATTTTTATAATTAATTATTTAATATATGTTATTTATAAATAAAAAAAAAAGCTCTGTTATATCCGGTACCCAACGCACGTCAAATCTTCGTCCTTTTTATTCTACATTGGAGATGAGGCGTTTGTGCAGATCTCGTGGTCTCTAAGAAGGAAGAAACCATGGCCATGGGAGAGGGAGAGACCAAGGAAGAAGAAGATTCTCCTCCTCTGCACGTTGTGGTGTTCCCATGGCTGGCCTTCGGCCACCTCATCCCCTTCCTCGAGCTCT
The DNA here is from genome assembly GCA_019359835.1 of Pharus latifolius. NCBI lineage: Eukaryota > Viridiplantae > Streptophyta > Magnoliopsida > Poales > Poaceae > Pharus > Pharus latifolius. The sequence goes on along the minus strand of CM033319.1, from coordinate 84,124,305 downwards.
CCAAGCGCCTCGCATGGCGTGGCCTCGCCGTTACCTTCCTCTCCACCCCAAGAAACCTCTCCAGGCTCCCTCCCATCCCTACAGAGCTGTCTCATCGAATCCGGCTCGTTGCGCTGTCGCTGCCAGAGGTGGACGGGCTGCCGGAGGACGCCGAGTCGACGGCCGATGTGTCGCCGGAGAACGTGGAGCTCCTCAAGAAGGCCTTCGACGGCCTCGCCGGGCCCTTCAGAGACGGCCTGCGCCGGCGAGGAGAAGCCGAACTGGATCATCCTTGACTTCGCGCAGCACTGGATCTATACCATCGCCGACGAGCACAAGGTGCGCGGTCTGTCTCTATCGGTGTAATTCACGCACGAGTGAGATAGAGTTGCTTGTGACTGTGTCTTTGTGGGGCCCATGCAATTATTGGATGCTCTGGCGCACCACTGGCGTGCGGAATCAGGAAAATTAAAGACGGTTCGCATAATACTCGACATAATATACGCACTGACAGAGTTTAGTTTAGTTTTTTCTCTTTTTGATAAAATATAGCAGGCCGGAGAGAGATATGTCCACTTTTCCTTCTTCAACGGTACAAACTCAGTCCTTATGCCCATGTCGAGCATGTCACGGCAAAATTGATGTCATCTTTCGTCTTTTCTGGAATGTTCAACAACAAACTAATCAAACTGTCACAAACATTTTTCTCTATATGCATGACATAAATGCAATGTCGAACTTGTAAGTACTACCAATATAGCAGATCTCAAAGAATCGATCTCTTCTTCCAAACATTTTTTCCTGGAAGTTTAGAACATTTACCGAACTCAACTTTAATGTCCTTCACGCGCAAGTAAAGTTCCTTACCAGTCACAAACATTGGGGTTGATCCTTTCTCAGGCTTCCTATTGAATGACTTCCTCTTCTTACGGTAGGCGTGATGCATCGGAAGGAATCTGCGGTGACCCATGTACATTGTTTTTTTGCAGTTCGACAACCACATGCTTTCAGTTTCATCCAGACAAATAGGACAAGCCTTGCCTTCTTTCATACTATACCCCGACAAATTTCCATAGGCCAGGAAATCATTTATGGTGCAAAATATCATGGCCCGCAACATGAAATTCTCTCGCTTATGTGCATCACACACCTGCACCCCTTCGCTCCACAATTTATGTAAGTCCTCGACTAACGGTGATAGAAACACGTCAATATCATTCCCGGATTGTCTGGGTCCTGAAATTAGTAATGACATTATGATGTACTTGCGCTTCATACATAACCAAGGAGGAAGATTGTAGATGTATAAAAAAACCGGCCAAGTGCTATGTCGACTGCTCATATTTCCGTGTGGATTCATCCCAAACCTTATATTCCTCACTTCGCCGCTAAACTCACCGAATGTTCTGTTAATCTCCATCTACAATTATTTCACAAAATTGACAAATTGAAATAAATAATTAATGACTCAGGGCATACATATATGCATGAAACATCATCAATTAGCTAGGTCATATGTGTGTACAGCTGCTTAATTACATTAAATGGATATGTATGAAACCCTAATTAACTTGATGCATTAATTGGAAGAGCCAGCTAGCTAGCTGCTTAACTTCAGGAAGCTATAGCTAGCTAGCCAACCTAGCCTTCTAGCTAGTTTGGAGCTATATGTATCTAGTTTAATGAATTGCAAGTAGAGAGAGAGAAACAGAGTGTGAAAAAGTGATCGAGAGAGAGAGAGGTGATGAGAAGATGACAATACCGAGGGGATCGAATTATCAATCTCTCAGCTAGCTTCTCCAGATCACTCTAACTTGGAGCGTGGATGCACATATGGTAGAAATGAATCGAGGATGCAGAGCGCAGAGCAGGGGTCGACTTAAGATGTACAATTTTACTATCGGTTCAAAAACACAAACCGATAGTAAACTAAGGTCCCCACTGTCATAACCATTAGTTTATATGACGTCATTTTACTATCGGTTTGTTTTAGATAACCAATAGTAAAAGTTACTCTATTATATCGGTTGTTACAGTAGTAACCGATAGTAAACTTTACTCTATTAGATCGGCTGGTACAGTACGAACCGATAGTAAAAAATCCGTAATTTCACTATCAGCTACGCAAGAAAAACCGATAGTACTATTTCATCTGTTATATCGGTTGGTACAGTACGAACCGATAGTACAAATTCCGTAATTTCACTATCAGTTACGAAAGAAAAATCGATAGTACTATTTCATCTATTATATCGGTTGGTACAGTACGAATCGATAGTATAAAGTCCGTAATTTCACTATCAGTTACGAAAGAAAAACCGATAGTACTATTTCATCTATTATATCGGTTGGTACAGTAATGACCGATAGTAAAAAATATTTACATTTCACTAACGGTGTACCAGTATATAACCGATAGTAAAAAGCCTCTTCTCCACCGCTGTCGTCCTATTCTATCGGATTTTTCCCAGATTTCTTATAGCCGTTAGAAGATATGGGTTAGTGGATTGCATTTCTGTAGTAGTGAGTGTGTGAGTTGAACATGTAGACTGGGCCACAAATATTATAAGAGCATATTGCATGCATATAAATTTGTCCAAAAAATTTTCTTACACCAGCTAACAAGTTGGATTAAAAAATTAGACACTCATTTGTCATTAGATATGATGAGATGCCTTTTGGAAACTTTATTTATTCTCGGAGCTTCTTCCAAAATTATGAATAATTTCTTATAATGTGTTTGATTACCTACGATAGGTTGAGCCTAATTTGTGAGATGCAATGCTACTTGTTTGATTGTTTACACACGATTTTTGATCTGGTCGAGTAAATGCAAAAGATGACTATGAGTCTGGCTCGTGCATCTGCTACCACCCACCGTTTCTCTGCAATCCGGCCTGTTTAATTGTGCTACTAAAAAATGATTAACATATATTAATGATTTTTAGTATGGATTAAGGTTAATTAAAGACTACTAAGCCACAATAAAGATTATTAAAGTGGAATATGACATAATAATGATTCTTAGCATTGTGTAATTAGAGAGTGATTGATGTATATTAATGATTCTTAGTATGGATTAATGTTGATTAAGAAGAAATTAAGACAAAATAAGGGTTATTAAAGTGAAATAAAACATTTATTAGTTCTGATAGTATTTTGTCATCTTATATATTTTTCTACTTACACCAATCATACCACCAACCAAATAACATTTTATCTTAACCTGCACTATCTCACACACCAACCAAACACTATCCAATTCCATCTCATAGTATGCCCCACTCAACCTATTCCACAGCTATAAGTCAGACTTAATGTTATGCGGGCAACCAATATTAATGTATATCAAACTCATTACCAATTGCATTTCTGTTGCTTTAGGGTTGTTTGATCAAGTTTTAACTTCAATTTATGGACTTATAAGCTAAAGATGTGGCTAAACATGCAGGTTGTTTTAGAAGTACAAGACACCTTTAAACTAGAATCTTAAATAAGCTAAAGTTGGTGGAAGATAGTTTATTGGGTTTATTCGCAAAAGCACCAATAAATCAACTTATGTAAAAAGCTTTGGTTCTGCCAAATACGCCCTTAAAGCCATTGGTTATAGATATTGGTGACACATATTCAGGCATGTTTGGAACACAGGAATATATAAAAATTTGTATGATTAGAAATATTTACTTATAGTAAACAAAAAATTTCTTCCAAAAATTCTGCTTTTTGAAATTCATGCTCCACAAGTTACAATTAATAGAAACTTACACCGATGAATCCAATCAACATGGAACTCTAGTTCAAAAAATTACTCAGAAATTTGATTTTTTTTAAATAACTCACTAAAAACAATCAAATTTCGTAAATAACCTTAAGGGAAAAAAGTTACAGATTTGGCCTTTAGTCGCTAGGCCATGTGCACGACTGAGCGTCAGTCGCTAGCCTGACCCACAACTGAAGAGCTAGCACATCAATTTTACCTTAATAGTCCAACCCACTACCACGTATATTATCAGTCGCACACTCGGAGAGTGACTGATAATCCCACCTCCTTTTAGTTGTGCAACCAGATGGCAATTGACATCTGTCTCGCAATAAAAAACAAAATTCGCAAATAACTTAAAGTTAAAAGAAATAACAAAAACTAGTGGCTAGCGACTGATTACGGCACATAAACAAATAATATTTTGTGTACATAACCTAAATGAAAAACAAATTTCAAAAATAACCTGAAATTTGACAAATTTTAAAAAATAACTTGTTTGAAGGTGCGGCAGGATATGGCATGATAACCTCCACACCCCGTCCTCCCCTGCCTACACCCACCGCACTCCCTCCTCCGCCCCTCCAACCCTAGTAGCCACAAAAACCCTAACCCTAGGAGTCACCTCCCTCTGCATCCCACCTTCCCCGCCTCCACCCACTACATCCACTAAAACTCTAACCCTAACTCAAGCAGTCGGCCGCCCAAATAAAAACCTACCAAAGAAAATAGATTTATGAGTCACAGCTTAATTCATATGCATGTAGTTAAAGTGAGATATATTATTACAGATGGAGAGAGTACATTTTTGAGTGAATAACACTTAAGCAAATGAACGCCTTTTAATAAAACAATCATAAAGGAAAACGACAGTTGGTGCTTGGACCCAATTGTAGTTTATTAATAATGGTAATTTCTCTAAGGCTAGTTAATTTGTCGTCATCCGTCTTTTTGTCTGGGTTCCAATGCCATTTGTTCTCACAGTAAGGATCAACCTCCTCTAGATTTGGCTTCTCTGGGAGACCAAACATCCTGTGAAGAGAATTTACTTTTTCCCAATACTTGCAGTATGACTTATCGTGCTCCGACATGTCATTATCGATCCACTGAACAAAGTCACACTTGGGCTCGACCTTCTAAAAAAAATATGATCAATCAATAAGTTAGATACTAAAAGGGATATGGTAAACATGGTAGGCACTTACATCTCTGTTCCTAGAAACTTAACCTCTACGCAACCGTAGTACCATTGCCAGGGCATTCCTTCTTCACTGGACCTATACTCGTCGCATGGCTTGCTACAGTGACATAATGGTGGTGGTTGATATGTTTCATTAGATTGTCCTTCAGACGACGAGCCGGATGCAGCCATAAGTTCAAATGAAGAGGAAGAAAATTAGAGTTTGTGATGTAGAAGTAGTTAGAATTAGTGCGTAATTGAATGGAGAGAACAATGCATATCTATAGACGAGAGTGACGGATGTAAGAAGCGGATTTGAGACGAGTTTCATTTTCGACCAGATATGACAAGTCGGATAGGCTTTTCTGACCGGAGGAGGCTTTATGGAAAAGCTGGAAATGCTGACAAAACTAAAAAGCTGAAAAATTGAAAAGCAAAAAACTGAAAAAGTTGAAAAGACTGAACAAAATGAAATGTTTCGCAAGTTTCGTGTTTTTAGGTTTTAGGAAATCTATTTACCCATATGAAGAGGTCCAAAACACTACTCAGATGATTTCAAAAAAATTAAAAAAGACTATCATAAAAGAACAACATTAGAGCATGAAGTCCATTGAACAAAATTTCCTCATATCACTAACCAATTTGGAGATTAAAAAAAGACAAATGAGCTTAAAACCATGGAAAGTCAAATTTTCAGAGTTCAGATTCGTTTTGTCAAAACGTCAAAACTTGGTCAAATCAACTCCGAATGCCATGAAAATTTGCAAGTAGGATTTTTAGGTCATTACAAACATTTTGCAAAAATAACCACTCACAAAGGACCTTCCAATTAAAATTTATGATGAAATGTACCCTATGTCAAGCAAGAAACTTGATTCTGGTGAACTTTTGTAAAACAGGTCAAAATTCGTTTCTCATCGGGCCTTTGGGCATGAAGTGCCCCGAATGAGTTACAAGTACTCTTCCTAGCCAACAGATAGGAAGAATTCAAACTCAAATAGCTCAAATGATGTTTTGCAAGTTTTGGGCCTGTTTCATCTGAAAGATGTCTCCCCGGGTGAAATTATCCGGGCGTGCCAGTGTACATAAGTATACGCATAAAAGAATAGAGAATGTACAATCTTAGAGGAAACAATGCACTTTATTAATTCTGAAAAGAATTACAAGTTACAAGTCCATTTGGGATTTACAAACTCTCATTGCACCTATGGAAATGAAAGTACATTTTGACTTCAAGGGAATGTGTGGCTCATAGTTCTTCAGGACTTTTGAAAAATTCCTGGTTAATTACATTTGCAGAACAAGTCCGTAGACCACCTCTGATTAAACTGTGCTAATGGTGGTCATATTCAAATCTCAACATAACTTTGCCTTTAATGAACGAATATAATGCGTATGCCCATGCATGCAAATATATAAATCCATAGCTGCATCAGCCTATGGTGTTATCACAAAAATGTGGCCTTCACCTCATCGGTGCCCGGCCAAGGGGTTGTTCGGCCTCATTAGTCGCGAAATAATGGATGCCTTCGCCTCATCAATACCCGGCATAAATAGTGTCCAGCTTCGTCAGTCACAGACAAAAGAACATGTCGCCTTTGTCTCATCAGTAACCAGTGACATGGAAAATAGGAGTGTTAGTGGCTTGTTATAACATCTTTAACTTCTTTAGCTTCAGGAAATACACATTGTCTGGTAGGCAAGAAGTACATCAGAACATTAATCAATGGCGAACTTTTGCTAAACGGGTCAAAATTCACTTTTCATCAAGCCTTTGGGCATGAAGTTCCCCAAATGTGTTGCAAGTACTCATTTGAGCCAAGATATGGCAAGAATTCGAACTCAAATAGCTCAAATGACATTTTTCGTAAAAAGTTGAACTTTTGGTTTACTACAAAAGATAAAATAACTCAAATAGCTCAAATAAACTAAATTACTCAAGTAGTCAAGACATACCAATATTTTCCTTTTACTGCAAAAGATTAAATCCACTATGTCCATACATAAGCCAAAAAATAGTAATACAAAAGAATGCTTAAACTACTGTTTCCCCCTCTTTGACTGGCCCTGATACTCAGATAGTGTGTATCGAGAGGGGGCCAACGATCCCTAATGCGATGCCTCTTGACCGTTGGTGTTTGCATAGCTGGGGGACCTACTGCTATGTAGGTTGAGTCGCTGGTAGAGTGTCAGCAACCTACAGATGGCACAACACCACAAAACTGGGGCACGTGGCCCAGGTCGGAGTCCATGATAACTCTAGTGAGCTGAACAAACTGTCATTCACAGATGTCTCCGTGGGTACTGAAGAAGAGCAGCAAGCCAAATAAATACAACAAATATTCCTGCAGATGACATCTGAATACATGCTCTGAGGCGCCAATTGAGAATTCACCATCTCAAATGGTGTGCAGGTATCACTACGGTACTCCTACCAGCTGTGCAAACCCAACAGATGGCCCAATCCCTTGAAACCACTACAAAAAATCCAAACGCTACATTGCTCTATCAATCGCTGCAGGAACAAAAATATCACCTCTGATGGGGAGGCCGAGCAGCATACTTACATCCTCGAGTGTGATGGTGAGCTCACCAAAGCTGAATTAAAGTGTATGTGTCTCTTTGTCTCCATCGATCAACTAGCATGGTCACTAGAGCTCTGTTGGAAGGAAATTGTTTTACCTGACCGACCGTATGGGTGAACAGAAGCAATTCAGCCATTAGCAAGTGAGGAGCGAACCGCTTATCTAAAGGCCACATCTCTCGCGGCATCCTCATATATAGACCTGGTAGAACGGTGCCCTGTAGAAGCCGACGTGCACAGTGGCACTGCTAGTAATGATCTCCAATCAACTCCAGAAGTTGCTGCTCGTCTGCCATATCTGCGGTTAGCATATATAGGTCAAAATAAGTAAATTGTAACAGTATTGAATTACAAACACATACACTCATAACAAAATAAAAAACACAAGATATCATTAAAATACAAAAAACAAAAAATAAAAGATAACAGTATTAAAAACAATACAAACTACCAAAAACACAAGATTACATTGAAATAAAATTTACATTACACCTAAACAAACACGAGGAAACTAGTAAAAATACAAGTAATGATACATTAAATGAATAGATGCTTCAGTTCCCTATAGCTGCTGATGTACTGGCCACTTGAGGGTATCAGTTTCTATTATGACCAGGTTGCTTGCACACGGTGCATCTGCAGAGTCCATTTTCACACACCTTTTAGAACGAAATTGTATATCTCAGCAAGATTTGTTGCATTAGTGCATACTGAGCCCCATCTATGTCATACAGCAACGACCACTTCTCCTTTGGTTTTAGCTGGATCCACTAACTAAATCTTAGACGCCTCCTGCTGTTACAGTCAATATATCGTCATCGTCTATCAGTCCACTAACCAAATAATTGGGTATTCAATATATTTTGTTTCAACATACTCTCGTCTAGAGACATCAACATACTTGCGAAATTCAATCCTTGGTTCTGTTTGGCAAGCTTTTTGAACACCTGCATCAAGCGCAGTATGAAAATTCGTCCCAAGATGACAAGAGCACCAACAATTTTGCAGATCCAAACAGGCTAGTGATGGGACCATACCAGAACGCATGTACTCAAACTCAGCATTCCTCTATTTTGATCATGAATTAACCATACTTTCTCATGATCCTTCACTACCTCATTCTTTAATTTGCATAGAAACCACATCCAGCTGCTGTAGTTCTCCCACTCAACGATTGCATATGCTATGGACAAAAGATGGTCATTGGCACAGTTGCCACGGTAGTCATTAGAGTACCCTCGTACTTTCTTGTAAAAAATGTCCCATTCATGCAAAACACGGGTCTCATGTACCTAAAATAAGTAATGCATTGCTGGAATGCCCAAAAGAATCACCTCAGCATCATGCATTCAGTTATCACATGCAATACCATCCAAGCCAACAGTCGGGGTATCCACATTTCAGTTATTGTGTCTAGATTGGTTTGAACTATACACTGAGATAGTATAGGTATAAAGTTGTATGTCTTCATAAATGTACCAAATAACTCTTCAGCACCTTTTGTTTCGCCCTCAAAACCTTTTCATAGTTTATTTTGTACCAGTACTTTTCTGACACATGTGCGATGATTTCTTTGGGTATCATGGCAGTATTTTCCTTCACAATGGACAATATTAGACTAGCAACAAAAGTAGAGCTAATATTTCTATGCAGTTACAACATGCCCTCTGTCATACATCTGTGGTCTGTCACTCTACCCACCTGAAAGAAAGACTCATCTTTCAAACGTGTAACACGGACGTACCACAAACAATTGTCAACTAAACACTTCACAGCCCACAAGTCTGTATTTCATTTAACCACCTAGAATGGCCTATTGAGTGAAACGGCCCATGTGGTGATGGTTTTTTTTTTTTTGCATTCTTTTTTGCTCCTAAACAATTGTTCAAACTATATGATGGTTTCGTTGAAAAACATTTTTGAATTTAGATCTTTAGGAACCACAGTTGACATTAATGCTAATGTATTGGTCCATTTACTTATAGGCCCTTGCTGTTGTATTGGTTCATTAGGAGGTTCATACATATCGGATGGGTCAATGTACTCCTTGTTGAAATTCTCCTCTAATTTGAGTAAATCGCTCAACTAAATTTGCTTTACTGTTGCCAAAAAGATTTTGGTGTATGATGCTTACATTTTGTATAGCTGCACCGGCACTGGCACCAACATTAGCATTGGCACTGACACCTACATTGCCACTAGCATCCGCCCCCGAACTACTACTTTCATAAACCATTCTTCTTACACCTGCTATAGAATGACTGCCTTCAAAACTATTTGTACCAAAAATTTTCACATAGAGTGTAAACACTCTTATTTTATAGGCTTGGTTTTTCAATATTCTCACAAATGAACTCTATGACTTGTCAACTTTCAACTTCTTAAATACCCAATTATTTTCTTCTGATAAGAGGCCTTCAACCCTAACATTATTTGTGGCAGGATTAAGTTGTAATAATTCAACCAAGAACATCTCTAAATTCTTGAAAGACATTAATAGTGGTTGTAATATTTGGCCATATATATGCTAACATACGCTCAAATCATCACCATATGGTCCATAACGAATTAACCATCTCCATAATACACGCAAACCAAATCTGGTTGCTCCATAACCTAGTCCAATTAAATTTATGAGTTAGCCTAAGAATTAAAAATAAATTATATCTCAAGATGTCAATATGGTGAAATTTACTTGAGCATAACTAAAATTAAGGAGGATATTTGCCTACTCTTACACATTAATCTTCCTGATTTTCACATTCATTCCTAATATTATATGTGTGAGTTCAGAGAGAGCTGAGAATGTGAGATGTGTTGAGGAAGAAAAGTGAAGAGAGTGAGTGTGTAGGTTGGTGTATTTGTGTGTGTATATGACGAGGATTGTTAGCTATTTTTAGGCCTCAATGGTCGCGCTAGCGCCCCATGGTCACACATGACTATGGTCGCGGTCCTTCCTATGGTCGTCAAGGGCCATAAGGGAGAGTGTCGGGTAATCCAAGGGTATTCTGGATATAACTCAACAATCATACTTATTTTGTGCAAAATCAAGACATGTGTTAACTTAAAACTATGTTTCATGCTGTATCTGAGGGTAGTATGGTCGCGGAGATAGTCCCCATGACCATCCTCTCTCGCAGATACAAGAACTGATGTCATTACCATGGTCGCAGTGCTACGCGACCACCCCTTAAACATTATCTCATCTTGATCTTTATGATTATTCCCAAAATAATCATAAGTCTCTGACAAAGTAACCGTTGAAGGAGGTTAGGACGGTAAGGCGATTCCATGACGACCGAGTCAAGACTGCCAAACCGTCACGTACCCATGATCTACGACAACTACCACACCCATGACCTCACAACTACTACTCCGGAGTTGTTAGGAGAGATCGTGGGGCGTGCCTTCAGGAGAACAACCGACAACCTCTTCAATAAATATAAGAAGATCTTCGAGGGAAGGATCAAGGGAGGAGAGGAATGGACGATAGAAAGAAGACTAGACTTAGTAAAGATAGGATTAGTTAGCTACACTTTGTAACTACCTCTCTGTAACTCTTTTTCTCACATAGTCAATTACACAGGACGTAGGGCTATTACCCAGCTTAAAGGGGTCCTGAACCTAGATAACTCTTTCTCCTCATGTGTTAGATTCATAGATACCTTGAACGTCTTGATAATAGATCTGTCTGATTAGTCTCATACCTTCTAACTCCCTTCCTTGCATAAGATCGATAGAGGGATTCAGAGTTCCAATTGTCGACAGTATATGTATATCAATGTGAATTAGGCTAAGAGAAGAATGTAGTGTTGGGTCTGTTATACACATGTGTGGGTATGTTTTGTATGGTTGTGTATAGGCCAGGACTCATATGTTAATGGAGGAAAGAAAAGGGACTAAAATGAAAAGGGGGAAATAGTAATTTGAACAAAATTGAAGTTGGGGGCAAAGAAGTAATTAAGGTTTCTCATGAATCAAAATGTAAATTGGGCCTCCAAACGGGCAACTTGGAAATTAGTTTTATTAGAAGGGAATTGGTATATATGTAAATATTTATAAAATATTTACTACTTCATTTTATTACATTCTTAAACCCTAAATTGATGCGAAATTACACGATGTGAAGCTACCTATCTTAAACTCTAGGGTAAAGCAAAAAAAGTAAATTTGTACCTATCTTAAATCTTTGGGTGATGCGAAAATTTTATTTTCTATCTGTCATAAACCTTAAGATGGTGCAAAAAATTAAATTTCTTTACCACCTATGGGTTAACGATTTTTACTAGAAAAAGCGAAGACTTGACGATGAAATCGGCAAGAATCTCCCTCCCCTTCCTACTCCCCCTTCCATTCTTACCTTCTCTCTCTTTCTCTTTCCATCTCTCAAATGCAAAGGTTTCAAATGTCGGCTTGCTATGAAAATTACGTTGGATTGATTTATATACAGCATTCAATCGCCATCTAGTTGAACGACTGAAAAGAGGTGGGATTATCAGTCACTCTCCAGGTGCACGACTGATAATCTACGTGGAAGTGGGTTGAGCCAGCAAAGTAAAATTGTTGTGTCAGCTCTTCAGTCGTGGGCTGAGCCACTAAAGCTCAGTTGTGCACATGGCTCCACGACTGAAGGCCAATTTTGTGATTTTTTTCCTTAAAGGTTATTTATGAAATTTGATTTTTTTTAATGAGTTATTTTAAAATATTCCATATAATTCACCATGTTTAGAAAGACTAACTATAGCCCATCAACTTTTTTTATCTATAATTGTTCGAGGTCACTACACTTTCAATTTGGATTTTAATTCTTTATGATCTCAACTTGAATACCTAGGTCATATATAACAGTAAATTATGTTTAGTCAAATTAGAACGAATTGAGATTCTTTAATCTTTCTATTTGATACAGTTTTTAGGGTAACATTGCACATATTTTACTTTATCATGTAGATTCATTGTTATCACCTACTAGCTAAACAAAAAGAATAATCGGTTCAATAAAAGTAAGGGCAAATTTTTTTTATGTTACTATAAAATTTGTAATATCTCATTAACACATATGAGTTTGGATTCATCTTTATCATCCTCATAAACTACAACTTTCAGTATATTCGTGTAACGTGTAAGAAATTTTCCCATAGAAATAATATGAACCCATATAAGAATAAATTGAGAACACAAGAAACAAACAATTTTCAGAAATATGATGATTAAGTCGGGGAATCGAAGAGCATGGAAACTTAACTAGTGGTCTAGTACAATTAATTTTTTACTTAAAAAAATCTAGTGATTATTTTTATTCAAGTTAAGAAATTGAAAATACAAGGGTTTAAATGAACAATATCAAAATGTATAGGATATTATAGTATTGTACTGTGATTTAATTTTTCCCTTTCTTTTCTTTGTTTGTTCTACTTATACTAGCCAATAATTTGTATGTCACCTATAACTTATGCAAGTTACTTCCTGCAAAATTGTAACAGAATGGCAAGAAATGTATTAGATGAGAACTCACATAAAAATAGAAGCATTTGAATCATAATATAAGTTATTTGATAAACATATAGATGATTATTGAATGTTTGATTGTGGGATATTAATTTTGCTAGTTTGTCTTGAGAAGCTAAAGTTGTTAGCATCCCGGGAAAGTTAATAAGGCTAGTGTATTATAATGTATATTGAACCAGTGTGATTGATTTTGAAGTTACTTGGACAATTGGGATTGCAAGTTTGCGAGTTTTTTTATAAATAATTCATATTAAAAAATTAATTTCAAAAATGATCTACAGTTGTCGTATTTTACAAAAAATAATTCGTCACGTCAGTCTGTTGAGTGTTGGAAACTCGACAAACCCTTTGACTTCTTTAACGACTCGATCCTAATACGAACAGTTTCAACACTGATACGATCAGTTTGTGTACTAGATACGAGCACAACCAGATCTAGTACTGATACGAGCACTAGCGTGGAGTCAGAGGGTTTGTCGAGTACTAAGCACTTGACTCGAATCTTTAGGACTCGATAGGCTGACGTAGCGGACTATTTTTACAAAATACGACAATTGTAGGTTATTTTTATAATTAATTTTTTTGTGTTGGTTATATATAAAAAAAAATCGCAAGTTTGCGTATTATTATTTTAAGGAGAGTTATTAGCAGGTCCGCTCCTCCCCCTAGAATGGCATACTAATTAATATTTTGTCTTCTTGTCTTCTACCAAGGTGCCATGCGCCATGTTCAGCATCTTCACGGCCGGAATTCTGGCCTTCAGTGGCCCGCAGCACGAGCACCTCGCCCGGCCGCGCACGACAACGGAGGACTTCATGGTACCTCCCCGGTGGATCCCCTTCCCCTCCACCCTCACCGCCCGCCGCCACGAGGCCGAGTTTTTCGTCGCCACCTTACGCCCCAATGCCTCCGGCGTATCTGACATGGACCGCATCTGGCAGACGGAGCGGCGTTGCCGCCTCATCATCTGTCGTAGTTGTCCCGAGGCCGAGCCCCGAATGTTCCCACTCCTCACAGAACTGTTGGCCAAGCCCACCGTCCCCGCCGGCCTTCTCCTCCCCTCCGACCTCGTGGAGGACGACCCTAGTGACCGTGGTGAGCTCTTCACCGATGTCATACAATGGCTGGAAGACCAGCCTGGAAAGTCTGTCATTTACGCCGCTCTCGGGAGCGAGGCACCAATAACGGTGGAGTGTGTGCACGAGCTCGCCATGGGGCTGGAGCTCTCCGGCGTGCGGTTTCTATGGGCACTTAAGAGGCCAAGCGGCCACAAAGGCAAGCTGTTGCCTGAGGGATTCGAGGAGAGGGTGGCCGGGCGCGGGGTGGTGTGCACGGGGTGGGTCCCGCAAGTGCGCGTGCTCGCCCACGGCGCAGTGGGCGCGTTCCTGACGCACTGCGGGTGGGGCTCCACCATCGAGAGCTTCCGGTTCGGGCACCCGCTTGTCATGCTGCCGTTCATCGCCGACCAGGGCTTCATCGCACGGACAATGACGGAGAGGAAGGTCGGCGTGGAGGTGCCAAGAAACGAGGACGAGGGGTCATTTGATAGGGAGGCAATCGCGGTGGCGGTGCGGCGGGTGATGGTGGAGGAGGAGGGGAAGGTGCTCGCGCGCAATGCCAAATACCTACAGGTGGTTCTTGGCAACACGACGAAGCAGGAGCAGTATGTTGATGAGCTTGTGGAGTACTTGCTACTCTACAAAGGTGAAGAATATATTGGGGAATGTACAGCTTGATTTGTCAAGGTTGAAGTGTATGTATGCCTCATTCGTTCTATTAGTAATGTGTGTTCGTTTTTAAGTGTATTGTGTACCCAGACGAGTGATATGCTTATGCACAGGATGATCTGTGTTAAAGTTTTCTTGATGTTTCATGTAAAATGCATGAGATGTATGGGAGAACAAAAATAAATGTAAGATGTATTAGAGAGCAAAAATAAATGTCACTAGTACAGAAAAGTTTTCTTCTATCGGTAAAAAATAATCTTTTACTATCGGTTTTTTTACCGATAGAGATAGACACGATAGAACAAACCAGAACATTTTCTATCGGTAAATAACCGATAGAAGAACTTCACTATTCTATCGTCATATTAGGACTGTACCGATAGAAAACCCGTGGTAGTCTGACGTTTAGCGGCAGGGAAAGTACCACTATTCTAACGGTTAATTACAAGTTTACCGACAGAAAAAGTTTAGTACTCTCTCGATTGGAAATGAGTTTACCGATAGAAAAAATTACTGTACTCTCTCGGGTGTAAATGAGTTCACCGGCAGTAAAAATCACACTCTTCTAACGGTTAATTTCGAGTGTACCGATAGAAAAAACTACAGTACTCTCTCGGCTGTAGGTAAGTTCACCGGCAGGAAAAGTCACACTATTCTGACGGTGAATTTCTAGTTTACCGATAGAACAAAAGCTTAGTACTCTCTCGGTGGAAATGAGTTTACCGATAGAAAAAGTGGTAGTGGTCTCTCGGTTGTTAATGAATTTACCGATAGAACATTCACATATACAGTACGTTATTTATATTCACAATACAATACATTCACATATACTGTACAGATGTAATATAGTATAGATTGGATACACAATACAGTACAGATGCAAAGAAGGGTAAATTCACAGAACAGATTGACACATTAGACAGTTATTCACATATATATGGACAAATACAAATTGCAATCCAATGTGGACATTTATTCACATATATATTTATTCACATGTATATAAACAGTCTATGCACAGAGTACACGAAAAAGAGAAAATTGTTATGGCCGATGGTTGGGCGCAACTTCCTCCATGACATATTGAGCCCAAATTTGTCGAAGATCTCTAATCTTTGCATTTTCGTATTGGTCTTTCGACATGGTGATCTGCAAGCATGTGTGAATACTGAGTAACTATCTTCCTAATTTAGAACGTGACACCCAATTTTCAAATTTGAGTTAGCTATCGATGCTTACCTGGGGGAATTGGGCAAAGTTTGTCTGCATTAGGTCGTACATGTACGCAGCACATAAACCCGCATTCCCACGATTGTAGCTGCTGATGGCACTGAGATAATTGCTTATGCGAAGACATGTTAGCTATTGTTTCTATAAACTAATTAAGCAAAAACAAAAAGTCTTGTGAGTACCTCATATTCTTTCCAAGCTAGTAGGGAGCCCTGCGGTGCGGCATGCCTCCCTCCAGCGGACACATATTTATCAAAAGCCCTGCATTTCAGTTAGTATTGCCAGTTAATGTATTATCATTAGCTAGTGAGGTCAAAATTTAAATCAAACATATAAGTTACTTACGCCTCCATATTCCCCTTGACCACATATCGATCGATAATCTGTCACGCATCAAATCGAGGTAGTACACCTCGTTCCTCGGTCGACAGATCACGATGAGGATCCAGTGGCCCCTGCATTGTACGTAAAAGAGGACCGCTAGCTCAAAGTATATCTCAGTGTAACATACAAGATTGAGTTAAATTAGTACGAAATTCACTAACCTTTGGTGGTACGGCACCAGAATGAACTCCCTGTCCTGCTGCGCCATTAGCGCCTTGGATATGTACTGCTCAGCGTGTGCGGCGTCGTGCTCTAGCATCGTGAGGCTTATTTTCTCTGGGTCCAGGAAACCCACCTTGTCACACGCAGCCTCCGATGCTAGCCTGTACATGCACCTGCATGCAAAGGACGACATTAGTATTGCACAGAAAGTTACTACATTTCAAATGAATTACAACAATGCAGAGTTAGTAAACAGAGTTAGAAAACAGCAATACATAGCATCAACAAACTCACAGGACTCCAGTCCGTATGATGGACATATCGAGCTCCCGCCAGTTGTAGAGGTCGAACAGATCCTCGTGTGCCACGGATATACTCCCGGGCTCACGGTGGAACTGCCCAGGCTTGTAGGGAAGTAAGAAGTTCAGATTGCGCCGAGCTCGGTGTAGGTACCACTCGTGGAGGTCTCTGGTTGATCGATCAAATTTGCACAAAGCTGCCTTCGACATGAGTGGGAACCCGTTCCTGAACCTCTTCGGCTGTCCCTGTCGCCCTTTTCCCTTGCCTTTGCCCTTGCCTTTTGCCGGGGACTGAGCACGTACCTTCGAAGGCAAGGGCGAGGTGATGGCGGCTTTCTTCTGAGGTGAAGGCATGGAAGCGCTGGGTGGGGTCGAGGCCGTCTTTGATGTGTCCAGGGTCGCACGAGATCGGGCCTCATGCCCCGAGCTGGGGGCGCAGTCCCCTAGTACCCTGGCGGCAGGCCACTTCAATTAATGAACACGTATGTTAGATTTTGCAAGTTGAGTGTAGTGAGTAGAATGTAATCTAAAATGTGTAGGATTTACCGGTTGTATTAGAAGATACTTCTTGGGCCACTGTACGTAGGAGCCCACTGCCTCAGCAAGTGTCTGCAGTTCCTCTGTTGGGACTGCCAACGGAGAATCGTTGTAGCCCGGCATGGCCATGTCCACCTGTACCTTTGCAAACCCCAAACGCAGAGGTACGCAGTGGACCCGGACATCCGGCCCAGACGGATATACGAAACTGTGTCCAACCACTTCCTGCTTGTCGCCTAGGTGATTCAGTAGGATGCAACCCTCCGACTTCTGCAAATTTGTAAATATTGAAACAGGTTAGCGAAACAACTCTAACAGAATGGGAGTGGCATCAACTTAAATGCACAGATGAAGGCTTGCAGTACCTCAAGTAGATCCACTGGATCCGCAAGGACCTTCGAAGCGCAACTGCTTATCCGACCCCGCGGGGTACCGTTGCCCTGGGGATCCGCATCTGCACTCTTGGCCAGTAATGCATCTCTCAACCGTGCAAACTCTTCCTTCATTTGTGTGACCTCAGACTGCACCTCAGACTGCACCTCAGCCCGTATCTCTGCCCGTACCTCAGCCCGTATCTTATCGGAGAGCTCCGCTTCCTTTTCCTTCCAGGAGCGGGCCTTCTTCCTCGGTGGAGTCGGATCTGCGAAACCGGCCTTCCACGACACAATGGCTCCCACGGCCCGTGTCTGCCCAGGATGCTCCTTATTTCCTAGAGCCCGGGTGAGGATGTCGTTCTCTCTCTGTGGGGTAAACAATCCCTCCACTATCTCCTTCTCAAAAGAGATTTACATTTAAAGGTACCTTGTGAGACAAATTGCCTTATATACACTTATGCGCACATAGTTTACGAGGTTAGCCAACTTACCATTCGCCTCACAACGTCGACGTCCCCAGGGGTTGCGAACTGCACAGACCCCGTGGATGACACGGACCCCCTCCCCCTCCACCATCGCTTGCACCTCTCATCCCGGATCTCAGAGAGCGGCGACTCAGGGGTGTCGATGACAGGATTTTGCTCGTCTTCCTTCTTCCACTGCTCCTCCTTCCCCGCATAGCCCCGGGATCCGAGCCGATGCGGGTGGTCGTTCCTCTTCTGGATCTCCCTATTCTTCTCGCTAAGGGCCTTGAACTCCTCAGTCCCCTTCTGCTTGGTGAATTCCTCCCATACCTCCTCCGATATAAAGGGGTACTTCTCGCAAGGAGATTTCCCCGCAGCGAGGAAGTTACTGACGAGCCAGCTCTTAAAGGTTTTCCATGTTCCGTTCATGTCCTTCAAGCAGGCAGTCCTAGGTGTATCGTCGGGGATGTTCCACTTAGCCTGTTTTCAAAAAATGCATACAATTAATCACGAGTTAGTTAAACTTTAGTATAAGCCAAGAGAATGTGATTACGAAAGAGTTCAGCGATTTCAGTTAATTTAACCTTCACTTCCGCCCACAACCTATCCCTCTCGTCCGCCGTCACGTCCTTCCAGCTCTGGACGGTGATCTTCACCCTTTCTTTCGCCAACAGCCTAACATAGGCCGCGTACTTCCCAGTATTCTGTCCAATCGGCCTCCCAAATTGGTTGAACTCACAAGAAAGATCCGTGCGTTTGGCCAAACGGCCCAACGTCGTCGCGCCTCGCCCCACCCTCTTGCGCTGGGATGTAACAGCTGCATCTTCAGTTACGTTGGGGTTGGCCCTAGTCGAACCACTAGTACCATCCGATGAAGACGACGACATGTCTTTCCCTACAAAACCATCAACAAACCATAAAAAATTTAATGGAAACACAAACCAAATCATTTTACAAAGAAAAAGGACCTATTTTAAATATTTTTCCATCAGTAAACACAAAAGCTACCATGCAATACAAGATAAGATTCTATTTCTCAGCGTTTTCGTCTCCACATTTTCATATAGGAAGCAGGCAACATATGGCAATTAATTCTTCTTGGAGTTCCAGAACTCAACCCAGGACTGGAGACTAATTAGGGTTGCAAAAGGGATGTCCGAAGAAAATAATACTAAAAGAAATACATGCATAAATTACTTCCTGAACTGTTCAGAAATATTTTCTATCGGTAAACACATGATCTGCCGATAGAACATAACAATTTTTTTATCGGCAAACACGTGAGATACCGATAGAACATAACACTGTCATCACATAACATTCTCCATGATTTTCTATACTAATATTCATGGGCCAGCATTATTATTTCACACGTAAATATTCACACAAGCATCTATGTGCCACTATGCATAATCTGACAAACCTAATGCTAATGAAATATAAAGATATTGAAGTAGCACAGAAAGTAGGTCACAACCAAAAAAGGAATAATATGGTCTATAGCACCCTCTCTTGGTTATCTTTAGCATTACCTGTATGCAAGTCATCAGGACTTCATCACATCTATTAGTTTGGGAAAAGTCATATATGTATATGTATTTGAAACATATACATCGAAGACCCATCCACATTGCCATATATTCATACCAAGTGAGTAAAAATTCCCAACCAAACTAGTACATTGCATGCCTCATGTCCAGATCCAAAGTTATAATACTTGTTCAGAAATATTTTCTATCGGTAAACACAAGAGCTGCTGATAGAGCAGATAAATTGTTTCTATCGGCAAATACAAGAGATACCGATAGAATATGTGTAAGAACAACTCCAACATATAATGTGCATTACATGGCAGTTGCATACAACTGATCACATATACAGCAGTATAGATAAGTTAAAATATCAAAATAGGTTCATTACAGCACTGGAACATATTATGTCAACCCTAATTTAAATCAACATTGCCTGCAGAATGTACATAATCCAACACAATAGGGAACCCTAGTGTAATTGCAAAACTCGAAGAATTAGTACGTACAAAACACTATGATCAAATAAGGAAGATGCTGGAAATAGAACGACGAATTAGGGTATTTACGGCGATCAGTTGTGGTGATGGAGAGGCGGTGTAGAACGCAGCGGCGGCCGGCGAAGGATGAAAGTAAGAACCGGTGGCAGTGGCGAACCAGTGTCCAGCCGGCGATGGTCGTGTGGGAGAGAGGAAGTGAGTGGTCACGGCGGAGGTTGTGGTTTTCTTCGCTCTCAAAGAGACGCAGTGCTCTAAGTTGGAACTATTCGACTGGAGGGAAACTCAAGGGCCGTGTAC
The DNA here is from genome assembly GCA_019359835.1 of Pharus latifolius. Taxonomy (NCBI): domain Eukaryota; kingdom Viridiplantae; phylum Streptophyta; class Magnoliopsida; order Poales; family Poaceae; genus Pharus; species Pharus latifolius. The sequence continues at coordinate 84,103,791 of CM033319.1, read as the reverse complement.
GAGTAATAACGTAGTGGATGACCTTTTCTATCGGTACAACAAAATAATACCGATAGAATTATGTCCGTTTCTATCGATAAAACAAAATACTACCGATAGAACAAGTAAATTTCTCGGAAAAATATTTGATGTAGTGGATTCCTTTCTTCTATTGGTATAAACAATAAAATCCCGTGAGACCAATTTTCCCCAGAAAAAATTTTTAATTAAGTTCCTGAGATTATAGTATTGGGTTCCATTTTTCTATCGGTCAAAACAACAAAATACCGTCATAAAATGAAAAGGTACACACAATTTAACATCAAACAGACCGTGCTTGAAAGCTGCAGAATGATAAAGAAAGAGGGAAGATAGCCGAAAAATTGGAAAATTGACATAAAAAGAAATTGTTCATTCATTGTTGTTTTATCACTTATAAAAAAAAAATAAAACCCAAAATGTTAGGTCAAGGGGTGGTCTTAGCCCTGGCTGCATGTAGAATAGAGTCAGTTTGACTTGCAGCCAGGACGCAGGACTCCTCTAGCGACAAGTTGTCCCTAGGATCAACTACTACCGCGTCGAGAAGGCCTGCGACCTCCCTCAGCTTCGCTATGGTATCCTTCCTAGTCAAACCGCAGCCAGCGATGGTCATATCCGTGGCTTTCTTCTCCTCGCGAAGACGCCTCGCCCTCGCCCTAGTATTGCCACCATCCGTCTTCATGCGCTGAATGCGCTGGAAGAGATCGTCAAGGTCAAGCCGTAGCTGAGTGTGCTTGTCAGTAAGGAGCTTGTGCTCCTCCTGGAGGGCCCTCAGGTCGGCCTTCACTTTGCCAGTGTCTTCTACGGTTCCCATTCCCTGTGCAAATCAACAGGTCAAGAATGTACTGAACATGGATTAACAATACAGGGGTAAACCCAGGAGATTTAGAGTTCTTACCGGGGAGGGCGTGGCTGACGATCCCATGGAGGTTGCCATTGTGAAAGAGAAGATGAGGAGTCGAAGCGTTCGAGAATTAGAAAAACAACAAAATACCGCGACGCATGGCGGGGTACTTATAGAATTTCCAAGGCGACGCATGGCGGCACGGTTGAGAATTCAAAGCACCAGTGTATTTTTCTATCGGTATAAACAACAAAAAACCATCAGACAACAAAATACCGTGAACTAACGAATTTATTCTAACGGTAAAATATAATAATACCGATAGAATAAGTAAACTTTTTGGAGCGAAACTTTTGAAGTGCCTGAGACACATTAAAATAGTGGATGTCCTTTTCTATCGGTAGAAATAATAAAATACCGTCAGAAAAATTGATTGTTGGAGAGCTTAATTTGAAGAAGCAAGAGGCTGCAATGAGATTTTTGCAAGTGCTATTTGAAGGGAAGAATTAAGTATTTACAGGATAAAGGTACTGTACATGTTAGAACTCATGCTGTGGAGTAAAATTGAGATATATTAATGCTGTGAACTAGCTTATCATTAAGTTCTAAAGAAAAATGTACTGCCTGATGTATTAATGATAAGTTCCTCACCTTGCTGCAGAACTTGTGGGCTGTTTGCTTGGCATTTATCTCTGAAATAGAAATTAATCATCAATGGTTCTCAACCCATAATCCTTCTTCGTGGTCATCTCGCAGATACGTTGTTTTGTCGATATCTTCAGTAGGGATAGATTGAATGTCCTCTAAAAATAGAGGTATTTCATCGAATTGGTTATACTCCTCTTCGTCGACAACATCTTCGACCCCAACAATACGTCTCTTACTGTGGAGGACAACATGCAAGTTTGGATTGGCCGGGTCAACGATGTAGAATACCTGTGTGGCTTGCTTTGCAAGTATGAATGGATCGTCTTGGTGTCCGACTCTACGAAGATCGACGAGAGTAAACCCGTAACTGTCAACTTGAACACCTCGAGGGATTTCGACCCATTGGCATCGAAACAGGGGAATCTTAAGTAATCCGTAATCGATCTCCCATATTTCGTCAATAGCACCGTAATATGAGTTCAGCGCCCTTACTGACTTGGCATCCTCGGAAATAGCAAACAGTGTCACTCCGCTACATTGCGTGCTACTCTTGGCGTCTTGAGCTCTTGTGTAAAATGAATACCCATTGATGTCGTACCCCTGTCAAGTCCCTACAGTGAATCTTGGGCTCTAGCCAACCATGTCACAGTTTCACTTACGGAGCCCTCGGCAGCTCGCGTGACTCTTTCTTGGATCCACTCAGCAAATTTCCTGTTATGTTCTCTGCTGACCCAAACGTCTGACTTCGAAGGATTCTGTGACCGTAACATTACCTTGTGCTCGTGTATGTATGGCTCGACCTCCGTCATGTGTTGTAAGACCCAAAAATGTGATTTTGCGTACACATCACGAGCGGGGACGATAGCTTTGAATCCAATCGTTCCGATGCCCTAAAGCCTACCCTCGTGTCGGGACCTAGGAACGCCAATTGGGTCAACCCCGGCCATATAATCTGTGCAAAATTCAATCACCTCCTCGGCGGCATAACCTTCCATGATACTCCCCTCGGATCGACGACGAGTCCTTACGTATCCCTTCAATACACCCATAAATCTCTCAAATGGATACATGTAGCGCAGGCACACGGGTCCACAAAACTTAATTTCTCTGATAAGGTGAACAATCAGATGGACCATAACATCAAAAAAGGATGAAGGGAAATACATCTCGAGCTGACAAAGAGTTGTAACCACGTCACGTTGCAAAGCGTCCAGTCCATCCGGATCAATTACCTACGAGGACACAGTTGTGCCAAATATTCATATCAGAAAAATCTTCTAATTAAGCTCCGCAAATGGAGGTAATGAACTTATAGTACGAGTGCACGTACTTACCTTGCAAGATATCGCGTTGAAGAAATAACATAGGTTTGTGATTGTCTCTCTGACTTTAACTGGGAGAATGGCTCTGATAGCAATGGGAAGCATTTGTGACATCAGGACATGACAGTCGTGGGACTTCGTGCTAACTAGTCTTAGGTCCTTCATGGACACAAGTTTTTTCAAGTTCGCGGAGTACCCACATGGAACTTTAACACCGTGCAAGCACCGACAGAGTTCTGTTTTTTCGCTCTTGGACAACGTATAGCAGGCCGGGGGGAGGTATGTACGCTTTCCATTCTCTAAAGGTGCAAGCTCAGTCCTTATCCCCATTTCCACCATGTCACGATGAGCTTTCACACCTTCCTTTGTCTTTCCCAGAATGTTCAACAACAAACCAATCAAACTGTCACAGACATTTTTCTCTACATGCATGACGTCAATGCAATGTTGAACTTGTAAGTGCTCCCAGTACGGTAGATCCCAGAGAATCGATCTCTTCTTCCAAACATTTTTTTCTCGAGGTTTAGAATGCTTACCGAACTCAGCTTTGATGTCCTTCATGCGCGAGTAAATCTCCTTACCGGTCAGAAACACTGGAGCTGATCCCTTCTCAGGCTTCCCGTTAAATGATTTCCTCTTCTTACGGTACATGTGATGCACCGGAAGAAACCTGCGGTGACCCATGTACATTGTTTTCCGGTAGTTTCGCATCCACATGCTCTCAGTTTCATCTAGGCAAATAGGGCAAGTCTTGGCTCCTTTCGTACTATACCCCGACAAATTGCCGTAGGCCGGAAAATCATTTATGATGCAAAATATCAGGGCCCGCAAGATGAAATTCTCTTTCTTGTATGCATCCCACACCTGCACCCCCTCGCTCCACAATTTCTATAAGTCCTCGATTAAAGGCGCTAGAAACACATCAATATCATTTCCGGGTTGTCTGAGTCCTGAGATTAGTAACGCCATCATAATGTACTTGCGCTTCATGCATAACCAAGGAGGAAGATTGTAGATGCATAAAAGAACCGGCCAAGTGCTGTGCCGACTGCTCATATTACCATGTGGGTTCATACCATCTGTACTCAGCCCGAACCTTATATTCCTAAGTTCGCCGCCGAACTCAGCAAATGTTCTCTTGATGTTTCTCCATTGAATAAAATCAGCTGGGTGTCTCAGTTTTCCGTCTTATTTCCGGGCTGCAGCATGCCAACGCAAGTGCTTCGCGACTTTCGGATTTGCAAACAGCCGCTTCAATCTAGGTATCACAGGCAAGTACCACACAGTCAATCCGGTCCCTACGCGTATACCTCGATGCGCCGCATCTTGGATAAACATGCAAACTGGTGTACTCGTTACGGTACAACACACAATCATTTGGGCATGCATGTATTCTTTCGATTTCCATTCCCAACGGACACAACAGTTTTTTGGCTTGGTAAGTAGATCTTGGCAACTCATTTCCCTCTGGAAGCATGTCCGCTAGAAGATCTAATAGTGCCGTGAAACTCTTATCACTCCAACCGTTGCCTGCCTTCAAGTTATATAATCTCAGCACAGAAGACAGTTTTGTAAATGTTGCACATCCAGGGAACAGAGACTTCTCAGAGTCAGCAATCAATTTCTCAAATTCACAGAAGTTGTTTTCGTTGTAATCTTCCTCTACATCACGTAACATCTCATCTAGATTGTCATCATCATCATCATCTACGTGCACATCGGAATGAACATTATCACAATTTGGTTGATCATCGATATTATTGCAATCCACATCCGAGTCCTGCTGATTGGTAGTAGTGGTGCTTGTTTCCTCAAGATCTTCGCCATGCCATATCCAACGGGTGTATCGCGCGTTAAAACCACGACGAATCAAATGACTCTTAATTTGATCAGAGTTGCTAAACCTCTTCAAGTTCATACAATATGTACAAGGACAGAGCATATTTTTCTCTCCCTTCCTCTCCTTTTGTTGCTCAGCAAATTTAATAAACTCATTCACACCATCCAAATATTCAAGAGTAGTACATTTTATTCCATACATCCAATATTTCCTGTCCATCTACAATTAACAAAATTTAACGAGTCAGCCATGCATGAAACCTGCCCGATTAAGTTATGTATATGTACATGTACAGCCTCTTACAACAGATGTGTTTAACCCTAGCCTGACAAAATTAACACTAATTAACCTAGGTCCCAAGCTAGTTAGCTCCTAAAACATGACGCATTTTCAGCTACCTAGGTCCCAAGCTTAGAGCTACAAACTTGGAACTACACAATACAGCTAGCTTGCAAGTAGAGAGGGAGGGAGATCTAGAGGGAGAGAGAGATAAGTGTCGACAATTAAGCATACCTTAAAGAGAGGGGCGCAATTAACTTCCCTCCAGCTTGCCCTAATCACCCTAGCAGTGTAGCTACGAGCGTGGAACTTTCATCACAAACAGAGGGACACAGAGTGCAACAGAAAAATTAAAGAGCAGCTCAGCAATGGTCGAGTGGGGTTTTCCTTATAATGGACCTTTTTCTAACGGTAAATACATGAAATAACCGTTAGACTAACTAAGGTAATTCGCCTCTCACATATTCTATCGGTAAAAACACACATATACCGTTAGAGAATGTACATTACTGAGCAAATATATGTGTTTTCTATCGGTAAATATGTGCATTGACCGTTAGATGATGCATGACACAGCACGTACATGAGGTTTTCTATCGGTAAATATATGTATTAACCGTTAGATGATGCATGACACACGAACATGAGTTTTTCTATCGGTAGATATGTGTATTTACCGTTAGATGATGCATGATTGAGCAAATATATGTGTTTTGTATCAGTAAATATGTGTATTTGCCGTTAGAGGAGGTACTTGTAGCAAACACACATAACACCAGTTCTCACATCCAAGGAATCATATCAATGTAACATCAAACAGATCTTAACTGTAAGATAAAGCAATATTTCAAGAAATGCTAATTTGTGGATTAACTAGGAGACACAAAAATACTTTTCTTAGGTACTTGGGACTTCATCTTGCCAAAAAAATTACACATGCCAGTTCACAAATTCAGGTACAAACATACACATGCCAGTTCACCAATACAAATTCAAGTACATGTCTGAAACAGCAGTACAAATACACACCTACCTACCAATACAATTAAATACACAAATGCTCCCTGCACATTCAAGTTCATGTCCCAATTAGCAATACATGATACACAAATATACAACAATATACAAATACAACAATTCACACATTCGATGTATATTACAAAAGCCACGTCTGAAATTAACAACAGATCACGACGAGGACCCAGTGGCCCATACATGCATTTTACATAAAAGGGAACCTTTGCAGGTTGCCACAATGCAACTACCAACTACAAGTTAGACCTGATACATCACAAATCCATTCATCCAAAACAGCAAATGTCTGAACCACATTGGACTTAACCATAGGAGTTCAGTTCGAAGACGCCCGAGGAGCTGGAACTGCCGTCGACTTACATTTGTACGTATTGGTGATTTCCTCGGACTCAAACTCGATCAACTCAACTCAACTCAACTCAACTCAACTCCATTAACAAAAAGAACCTACCTTCCAAGATGTTGTTCTGTGTAGTGATGGTGTAGAATGGCTGTGCAAATAACAACAATTCTTCTTCTCCAAGCAGGTAAGCATCTGGCCACAAGCTGGTGCATGCAAAAAAAATGTAAGATGCTTTCTATAGGTCCTGATTTGAGAAACACACCGGGCTTAAGGATCTTCTCGACCGAGCCAACCAAGATCTCGCCCTTCACGTCCTTCCAGCTCTCGACGGTGATCTTCACCGTTTCTTTCGCCAACAAGCCAACGTATGCAGCGTACTGCGACGAAGAACCATGAAATACGTTGCCCCTCATGAGCATCATCCAAGGACCTGAACAGATCATAATCATATTGAAAAGAAGACACATCAAAATGAAGGATACAAAAAAAGCAGAATAATTGCCATAATCGGATTAGAATAATCTAAGAATATTGCCAAAATTTTACGTACCTTGCTTGGAATGCCGAAGTCTAGAGGGCGTCGATGGAGGTGCGGAGGTGCAGCGGTCGCCTGTAGAGGTGCGCCAGCCGTCCATGGAGCTTACGGGTTAGGACTACGAGCTCCAGATGAACTGTGAGAATGAAAGAGACACCCGTGTATTTATAGTACTAGATAATTTCTATCGGTACAAAAACCGTATACTGTTAGTCATTTTACATATATTCTAACGGTATAGAAATACATTACCGATAGAATAAAAACATCTGTAGAAGGCGAATGGTTCTATCGGCACAATACATATTACCGATAGAAATTTTTGCACATACTCTGTCGGTATATACGTACACTGCCGATAGAATAAAAATATTTGAAGAAGGCGAACAGTTCTAATATATTTCCTATATTCTAACGGTATAAACATTCATTACCGATAGAATAAAACTATTTGAAGACGAACAGTTCTAAGCAATTTTTGATATATTCTAACGGTACAACAATACATTACCGATTGGATAAAAATATTTGTAGAAGGCGAACGGTTCTATCGGCACACTACATTTTACCGATAGGAATTTGTGCGATATTCTATCGGTAGACTCATACATTACCGATAGAATAAGTCTAGTTGTAGAAGTCGACCAGTCCTATCGGTGCACAACATTCTCCCGTCAGTACTTATGCAACTATTCTAACGGCAAATATGTTCATCACCGCTAGAGTAAATCATACTGCTTATTCTATCGGTAAGTTTCTTACAAACCGATAGGAATAATACACCCGTTGGCCTTTTATGACCACGAGGCACATTTTCTATCAGTTTTCTACTAATTCGCTAATAACCAATAGAATATAGGGGTTAGTAAACTGCATTTCTGTACTAGTGTGTGAAATAAAATAAGAGTAAATTGCATCCAGGTCTAAATCTGCAGTACTGCTTCATGCTTAGATCAATAAACTTTAAAATCCTCCTATTAGATCCCCAATCTTGCGGATCCTCAAATTTTTTTATTAAATAATAATTTTAAACAAAAAAAATTCAAAGATCACTAGTACAGAAATGCAGTCTACTAACCCCTATCTTCTATCGGTTATTAGCGAAACAGCACAAAACCGATAGAAAATGTGCCTCACGGTCATAAAAGCCCGACGGATGTATTTTCCCTATCGGTTTCTAAGAAACTTACCGATAGAATAAATAGTATGATTTACTCTAGCGGTGATGAACATATTTGCCGTTAGAAGAGATGCATAAGTACTGACGGAAGAATGTTGTGCGCCGATAGGACTGGTCGACTTCAACAACTAGACTTATTCTATCGCTACTGTATGAATATACCGACAGAGTATATTAAAAATTCCTATCGGCAATATGTAGTTCGCCGATAGAATAGTTGACCTTCTACAAATATTTTTATTCTATCGGTAATGGATTCTTTTACCGTTAGAATATATAGAAAATTGCTTAGAACTGTTCGTCTTCAAATAGTTTTATTCTATCGGTAATGAATGTTTATACCGGTAGAATATTGCAAAAATATCTTAGAACTGTTGGCCTTCTACAACTAGTAATATTCTATCGGCAATGTACGTACACACCGATAGAATATGTACAAAAATTCCTATCGGTAATATTTATTGTGCCGATAGAACCATTCGGCTTCTACAGATGTTTTTATTACTAACGGTATTCTGTTTTCGTACCGATAGAAAATATATATTGGTATAAATACACGGGTATGTCTCTTTCATTCTCACAGTTCATCTGGGGCTCGTAGTCCTAACCCGTAAGCTCCATGGACGGCCGGCGCACCTCTACAGGGGACCGCTGCACCTCCGCACCTCCATCGACGCCCTCTAGACGTCGGCATCCGAAGGAAGGTACGTAAAATTTCTGCAATATTGTTAGATTATTCTAATCCGATTATGGCAATAATTCTGCTTTTTTTGTATCCTTCATTTTGATGTGTCTTCTTTTCAATATGATTATGATCTGCTCAGATCCTTGGATGATGCTCGTGAGGGGCAACGTATTTCACGGTTCTTCATCGCAGTACGCTGCCTACGTTGGCTTGTTGGCGAAAGAAATGGTGAAGATCACCGTCGAGAGCTGGAAGGACGTGAAGGGCGAGATCTTGGTTGGCTCGGTCGAGAAGATGCTTAAGCCCGGCGTGTTTCTCAAATCAGGACCTATAGAAAGCATCTAACTCCTATGGTTAAGTCCAATGTGGTTCAGACATTTGCTGTTTTGGATGAATGGATTTGTGATGTATCAGGTCTAACTTGTAGTCGGTAGTTGCATTGTGGCAACCTGCAAAGGTTCCCTTTTATGTAAAATGCATGTATGGGCCACTGGGTCCTCGTCGTGATCTGTTGTTAATTTCAGACGTGGCTTTTGTAATATACATCGAATGTGTGAATTGTTGTATTTGTATATTGTTGTATATTTGTGTATCATGTATTGCTAATTGGGACATGAACTTGAATGTGCAGGGAGCATTTGTGTATTTAATTGTATTGGTAGGTAGGTGTGTATTTGTACTGCTGTTTCAGACATGCACTTCAATTTGTGAACTGGCATGTGTATGTTTGTACCTGAATTTGTATTGGTGAACTGGCATGTGTATGTTTGTCCCAGTTTGGTACCAGTACCTCCTCTAACATTAAGTACACATATTTACCGATAGGAAAACACATATATTTGTTCAGTCATGCATATTCTAACGGTAAATACACATATTTACCGATAGGAAGCAAATATATTTGTTCAGTCATGCATATTCTAACGGTAAATATGTGTATTTACCGATAGAAAAAGACATATATTTGCTCAGTCATGCAAAGTCTAACGGTAAATGCACATATTTACAGATAGAAAAAGACATATATTTGCTCAGTATATTCTCTAACGGTATGTGTGTGTTTTTACCGATAGAATATGTGAGCGGCAAATTACCTAAGTTAGTCTGACGGTTATTTCATGTATTTACCGTTAGAAAAATGTCCATTATAAGGAAAACCCCACTCGACCATTGCTGAGCTGCTCTTTAATTTGTTCTGTTGCACTCTGTGTCCCTCTGTTTGTGATGAAAGTTCCAGCTACACTGCTAGGGTGATCAGCGCAGGCTGGAGGGAAGTTGATTGCGCCCCTCTCTTTAAGGTACGCTTAATCGTCGACACTTATCTCTCTCTCCCTCTAGATCTCCCTTCCCTCTACTTGCAAGCTAGCTGTATTGTGTAGTTCCAAGTTTGTAGCTCTAAGCTTGGGAGCTTGGTAGCTGGAAATGCGTCATGTTTTTGGAGCTAACTAGCTTGTATTGTGTAGTTAGCTAGGTTAATTAGTGTTAATTTCGTCAGGCTAGGGTTCAACACATGTATCTGTTGTAAGAGGCTGTACATGTACATATACATAACTTAATCGGGCAGGTTTCATGCATGGCTTACTCGTTAAATTTTGTTAATTGTAGATGGAGAGGAAATATTGGATGTATGGAATAAAACGTACTACTCTTGAATATTTGGATGGTGTGAATGAGTTTATTAAATTTGCTGAGCAACAAAAGGAGAGGAAGGGAGAGAAAAATATGCTCTGTCCTTGTACAGATTGTATGAACTTGAAGAGGTTTAGCAACTCTGATCAAATTAAGAGTCATTTGATTCGTCGTGGTTTTAACGCGCGATACACCCGTTGGATATGGCATGGCGAAGATCTTGAGGAAACAAGCACCACTACTACCAATCAGCACGACTCGGATGTGGATTGCAATAATATCGATGATCATCCCAATTTTGGTAATGTTCATTCCGATGTGCACGTAGATGATGATGATGACAATCTAGATGAGATGTTACGTGATGTAGAGGAAGATTACAACGAAAATGACTTCTGTGAATTTGAGATACTGATTGCTGACTCTGAGAAGCCTCTGTTCCCTGGATGTGCAACATTTACAAAACTGTCTTCTGTGCTGAGATTATATAACTTGAAGGCAGGAAACGGTTGGAGTGATAAGAGTTTCACGGCACTATTAGATCTTCTAGCGGACATGCTTCCAGAGGGAAATGAGTTGCCAAGATCTACTTACCAAGCCAAAAAACTGTTGTGTCCGTTGGGAATGGAAATCGAAAGAATACACGCATGCCCAAATGATTGTGTGTTGTACCGTAACGAGTACTCCAGTTTGCATGTTTGTCCACGATGCGGCGCATCAAGGTATACACGTAGGGACCGGATTGACAGTGAACGTCACGAGGTAAGGAAAGGGCCCCCGGCAAAAACTGTGTGGTACTTGCCTGTGATACCTAGATTGAAGCGGCTGTTTGCAAATCCGAAAGTCGCGAAGCACTTGCGTTGGCATGCTGAAGCCCGGAAACAAGACGGAAAACTGAGACACCCAGTTGATTCTATTCAATGGAGAAACATCAACAGAACATTTGCTGAGTTCGGCGGCAAACTTAGGAATGTAAGGTTCGGGCTGAGTACAGATGGTATGAACCCACATGGTAATATGAGCAGCCGGCACAACACTTGGCCGGTTCTTTTATGTATCTACAATCTTCCTCCTTGGTTATGCATGAAGCGCAAGTACATCATGATGGCGTTACTAATCTCAGGACCCAGACAACCCGGAAATGATATTGACGTGTTTCTAGCGCCTTTAATCGAGGACTTACAGAAATTGTGGAGCGAGGGTGTGCAGGTGTGGGATGCATACAAGAAAGAGAATTTCATCTTGCAGGCCCTGATATTTTGCACCATAAATGATTTTCCTGCCTACGGCAATTTGTCGGGGTATAGTACGAAAGGAGCCAAGGCTTGCCCTATTTGCCTAGATGAAACTGAGAGTATGTGGCTGCGAAACTGCCGGAAAACAGTGTACATGGGTCACCGCAGGTTTCTTCCGGTGCATCACACGTACCGTAAGAAGAGGAAATCATTTAACGGGAAGCCTGAGAAGGGATCAGCTCCAGTGTTTCTGACCGGTAAGGAGATTTACTCACGCGTGAACGACATCAAAGTTGAGTTCGGTAAGCATTCTAAACCTCGAGAAAAAAATGTTTGGAAGAAGAGATCGATTCTCTGGGATCTACCGTACTGGGAGCACTTACAAGTTCGACATTGCATTGACGTCATGCATGTAGAGAAAAATGTCTGTGACAGTTTGATTGGTTTGTTGTTGAACATTCCGGGAAAGACAAAGGATGGTGTGAAAGCTCGTCGTGACATGGTGGAAATGGGGATAAGGACTAAGCTTGCACCTTTAGAGAATGGAAAGCGTACATACCTCCCCCCGGCCTGCTACACGTTGTCCAAGGGCGAAAAAACAGAACTCTGTCGGTGCCTGCACGGTGTTAAAGTTCCATGTGGGTACTCCGCGAACTTGAAAAAACTTGTGTCTATGAAGGACCTAAGACTGGTTGGCATGAAGTCCCACGACTGTCATGTCTTGATGTCACAGATGCTTCCCATTGCTATCAGAGGCATTCTCCCAGTTAAAGTCAGAGAGACAATCACAAACCTATGTTATTTCTTCAACGCAATATCTTGCAAGGTAAGTACGTGCACTCGTACTATAAGTTCACTACCTCCATTTGTGGAGCTTAATTAGAAGATTTTTCTGATATGAATATTTGGCGCAACTGTGTCCTCGTAGGTAATTGATCCCGATGGACTGGACGCTTTGCAACGCGACGTGGTTACAACTCTTTGTCAGCTCGAGATGTATTTCCCTCCATCCTTTTTTGATGTTATGGTCCATCTGATTGTTCACCTTATCAGAGAAATTAAGTTTTGTGGACCCGTGTGCCTGCGCTACATGTATCCATTTGAGAGATTTATGGGTGTATTGAAGGGATACGTAAGGACTCGTCGTCGACCCGAGGAGAGTATCATGGAAGGTTATGCCGCCGAGGAGGTGATTGAATTTTGCACAGATTATATGGCCGGGGTTGACCCAATTGGTGTTCCTAGGTCCCGACACGAGGGTAGGCTTGAGGGAATTGGAACGATTGGATTCAAAGCTATCGTCCCCGCTCGTGATGTGTACGCAAAATCACATTTTTGGGTCTTACAACACATGACGGAGGTCGAGCCATACATACACGAGCACAAGGTAATGTTACGGTCACAGAATCCTTCGAAGTCAGACGTTTGGGTAAGCAGAGAACATAACAGGAAATTTGCTGAGTGGATCCAAGAAAGAGTCACGCGAGCTGCCGAGGGCTCCGTAAGTGAAACTGTGACATGGTTGGCTAGAGGCCCAAGATTCACTGTAGGGACTTGGCAGGGGTACGACATCAATGGGTATTCATTTTACACAAGAGCTCAAGACGCCAAGAGTAGCACGCAATGTAGCGGAGTGACACTGTTTGCTATTTCTGAGGATGCCAGGTCAGTAAGGGCGCTGAACTCATATTACGGTGTTATTGAAGAAATATGAGAGCTCGATTACGGATTACTTAAGATTCCCCTGTTTCGATGCCAATGGGTCGAAATCCCTCGAGGTGTTCAAGTTGACAGTTACGGGTTTACTCTCGTCGATCTTGGTAGAGTCGGACACCAAGACGATCCATTCATACTTGCAAAGCAAGCCACACAGGTGTTCTACATCGTTGACCTGGCCAATCCAAACTTGCATGTTGTCCTCCACAGCAAGAGACGTATTGTTGGGGTCGAAGATGTTGTCGACGAAGAGGAGTATAACCAATTCGATGAAATACCTCCATTTTTAGAGGACATTAAATCTATCCGTACTGAAGATATCGACGAAACAACGTATCTGCGAGATGACCACGAAGAAGGATTATGGGTTGAGAACCATTGATGATTAATTTCTATTTCAGGGATAAATGCCAAGCAAACAGCCCACAAGTTCTGCAGCAAGGTGAGGAACTTATCATTAATACATCAGGCAGTACATTTTTCTTTAGAATTTAATGGTAAGCTAGTTCACAGCATTAATACATCTCAATTTTACTCCACAGCATGAGTTCTAACATGTACAGTACCTTTATCCTGTAAATACATAATTCTTCCCTTCAAATAGCACTTGCAAAAATCTCATCGCAGCCTCTTGCTTCTTCAAATTAAGTTCTGCAAAAATCCCTTTTTTCTGACGGTATTTTGTTATTTATACCGATAGAGAAGGACATCTTTTCTCAGGCACTTCAAAACGTTTTCTATCGGTATTGTTCTATTTTACCGTTAGAATAAATTCGTTAGTCTCACGGTATTTGTTGTCTGACGGTTTTTTCCTGTTTTTACCGATAGAAGAAGACTCTGCCGCTTTGAATTCTCAAACGTGTCGCCATGCGTCGCCTTGGAAACTCTATAAGTACCTCGCCATGCGTCGCGGTATTTTGTTGTTTTTCTAATTCTCGAACGGTTCGACTCCTCATCTTCTCTTTCACAATGGCAACCTCCATGGGATCGTCATCCACGCCCTCTCCGGTAAGAACTCTAAATCTTCTCGGTTTACCCCTGTATTGTTAATCCATGTTCAGTTCATTCTTGACCTGTTGATTTGCACAGGGAATGGTAGCCGTGGAAGACACTGCCAAAGTGAAGACTGACCTGAGGGCCCTCCAGGAGGAGCACAAGCTCCTTACAGACAAGCACACTCAGCTACGGCTTGACCTTGACGATCTCTTCCAGCGCATTAAGCGCATGAAGACAGATGGTGACAATGCTAGGGCGAAGACGAGGCGTCTTCGCGAGGAGAAGAAAGCCGCGGATATGACCATCGCTGGCTGCGGTTTGACTATGAAGGATACCATAGCGAAGCTGAGGGAGGACGCAGGCCTTCTCGACGCGGTAGTAGTTGATCCTAAGGACAACTTGTCGCTAGAGGAGTCCTACGTCCTGGCTGCAAGTCTAACTGACTCTATTCTACATGCAGCCAGGGCTAAGACCACCCCTTGACCTAGCATTTTGGGTTTTATTTTTTTTTGTAAGTGATAAAACAACAATGAATGAACAATTTCTTTTTATGTCAATTTTCCAATTTTCCGGCTATCTTCCCTCTTTCTTTAACATTCTGCAGCTTTCAACCACGGTCTGTTTGATGTTAAATTGTGTACCTTTTCATTACTCTGACGGTATTTTGTTGTTTTTACCGATAGAAAAATGGAACCCAATACTATAATCTCAGGAACTTAATTAAAAATTTTTTCTGGGGAAAATTGGTCTCACGGGATTTTTTTGTTTATACCGATAGAAAAGGGCCCCTTTTCATTACTCTCACGGTATTTTGTTGTTTTTACCGATAGAAAAATGGCACCCAATCTCAAGCACTTTAAAAAATTTTTCTGTGGAAAATTGGTCTCACGGGATTTTATTGTTTATACCGATAGAAAAATGCATCCACTAATTCAAATATTTTTCCGGGAAATTTACTTTTTCTATCGGTATTATTTTGTTGTTTCGATAGAAAATTACATAAGTCTATCGGTATCATTTTGTTATACCGATAGAAAAGTTCCTCCGCTACTTTAGTACTCGTACGCGGCCCTTTAGTTTCCCTCCACTCGAACAGTTCCACCTTAGAGCACTGCGTCTCTTCGAGAGCGAAGAAAACCCCAACCTCCGCCGTGACCACTCACTTCCTCTCTCCCACACGACGATCGCCGGCTGGACATTGGTTCGTCACTGCCACCGGTTCTTATTTTCGTCCTTCGCCGGCCGCTGCTGCGTTCTACACCGCCTCTCCATCACCAGAACTGATCGCCGCCGTAAATACCCTAATTCGTCGTTCTCTTTCCAGCATCTTCTTTATTTGATCCTAGTGTTTTGCACGTACTAATTCTTCGAGTTTTGCAATTACACTAGGGTTCCCTATTGTGTTGGCTTATGTACATTCCGCAGGCAATGTTGATTTTAATTAGGGTTTACATAATATGTTCCAGTGCTGTAATGAACCTGTTTTGAGATTTTAACTTCTCTATACTGCTGTATGTGTGATCAATTGTATCCAACTGCCATGTAATGCAGATTATATGTTGGAGGTGTTCTTACACATATTCTATCGGCAGCTCATGTGTTTACCGATAGAAAATTTTTCTGCACAAGTAGTAAAACTTAATTTGGATCTGGAAGGACATGAGCCATGCAATGTACTAGTTTGGTTGGGAATTTTTACTCACTTCGTATGAATATATGGCAATGTGGATGGGTCTTCGATGTATATGTTTCAAATGCCTATATACATGACTTTTCCCAACCTAATAGCTGTGAAGTCCTGATGACTCACATACAGGCTAGGCTAAAGATTATGCACAGTGGCACTTAGATGCTTGTGTGCATATTTACGTGTGAAATAATAATGCTGGCCCATGAATATTAGTGTAGCAAATCATCGAGAATATTATGTGATAACAGTGAATGGTGGCTTGTCAACAAAATTCCATATGTAGAGAACATTGTTATGTTCTATCGGTATCTCACGTGTTTGCCGATAGAAAAATTGTCTTGTGTGGAGGTAATTGTTATGGTCTATCGGCAACTCATGTGTTTACCGATAGAAAATATTTCTGAAGAGTTCAGTAAGTAATTTATGCATGTCTTTCTTTTTGTATTATTTTCCCTTTTGTCGCCCTAGTTAGTCTCCAGTCCTGGGCTGAGTTATGGAACTCCAAGGCGAATTAATTGCCATATATATGGTTTGTTGAAGGTTTTGTAGGGGAAGACATGTCGTCGTCTTCATCGGATGGTACTAGTGGTTCGACTAGGGCCAACCCCATCGTAACTACTGAAGATGGGGCTGTTACATCCCAGCGCAAGAGGGTGGGGCGAGGCGCGACGACGTTGGGGCGTTTGGCCAAACGCACGGATCTTTCTTGTGAGTTCAACCAATTTGGGAGGCCGATTGGAAAGAATGCTGGGAGGTACGCGGCCTACGTTGGGCTGTTGGCGAAAGAAAGGGTGAAGATCACCGTCCAGAACTGGAAGGACGTGACGGCGGACGAGAGGGATAGGTGTGGGCGGAAGTGAAGGTTAAATGAACTGAAATCGCTGAACTCTTTCGTAATCACGTTCTCTTGGCTTATACTAAAGTTTAACTAACTCGTGATTAATTGTATGCATTTTTCGGAAACAGGCTAAGTGGAACATCCCCGAAGATACACCTAGGACTGCCTGCTTGAAGGACATGAACGGAACATGGAAAACCTTTAAGAACTAGCTCGTCAGTAACTTCCTCTCTGCGGGGAAATCTCCTTGTGAGAAGTACCCCTTCATATCGGAGGAGGTATGGGAGGAATTCACCAAGCAGAAGGGGACTGAGGAGTTCAAGGCCCTTAGCGAGAAGAATAGGGCGATCCAGAAGAGGAACGACCACCCGCATCGGCTCGGATCCCGGGGCTATGCGGGGAAGGAGGAACAGTGGAAGAAGGAAGACGAACAAAATCCTGTCATCGACACCCCTGAGTTGCCGCTCTCCGAGATCCGGGATGAGAGGTGCAAGCGATGGTGGAGGGGGAGGGGGTCCGTGTCGTCCACGGGGTCTGTGCAGTTCGCAACCCCTGGGGACGCCGACGTTGTGAGGCGAATGGTAAGTTGGCTAACCTCGTAAACTGTGTGCGCACAAGTGTATATAAGGCAATTTGTCTCACAAGGTACCTTCAAATGTAACAGATCTCTTTTGAGAAGGAGGCAGCGGAGGGATTGTTTTCCCCGCAGAGGGAGAACGACATCCTCACCCGGGCTCTAGGAAATAAGGAGCATCCCGGGCGGACACGGGCCGTGGGAGCCATTGTGTCGTGGAAGGCTGGTTTCGTAGATCCGGCTCCACCGAGGAAGAAGGCCCGCACCTGGAAGGAAAAGGAAGCTGACCTCTCCGATAAGATACGGGCTGAGGTACGGGAGGAGATACGGGCGGAGATGCGGGCTGAGATACGGGCTGAGGTACAGTCTGAGGTGCAGACCGAGGTCGCACAAATGAGGGAAGAGTTTGCACGGTTGAGAGAAGCATTGCTGGCCAAGAGTGCAGATGCGGATCCCCAGGACGACGGTACCCCGCGGGGTCGGATAAGCAGTTGCGCTTCGAAGGTACTCGCGGATCCAGTGGATCTACTTGAGGTACTGCAAGCCTTCATCTGTGCACTTAAGTTGATGCAAGCCTTCATCTGTGCACTTAATTGTTACAAATTTGCAGGGGCCGGAGGGCTGCATCCTACAGAATCACGTAGGCGCCGGGCAGGAAGTGGTTGGACATGGCTTCGTATATCCGTCTGGGCCGGATGTCCGAGTCCACTGTGTACCTCTGCGGTTGGGTTTCGCAAAGGTACAGGTGGACATGGCCATGCCGGCCTACAACGATTCTCCATTGCCAGTCCCAACAGAGGAACTGCAGACACTTGCTGAGGTAGTGGGCTCCTACGTACAGTGGCCCAAGAAGTGTCTTGTAATACAACCGGTAAATCCTACACATTTTGGATTACATCCTACTCAGTACACTCAACTTGCATAATCTAACATACGTGCTCATTAATTGAAGTGGCCTGCCGCGGGGCTACCAGGGGACTGCGCCCCCAGCTCGGGGCATGAGGGCCGATCTCGTGCGAACTTGGACACATCAAAGACGGCCTCGACCCCACCCAGCGCATCCACGCCTCCACCTCGGAAGAAAGCCGCCATCACCTCGCCCTTGCCTTCGAAGGTACGCGCTCAGTCCCCGGCAAAAGGCAAGGGCGGCAAAGGCAAGGGCAAAGGGCGACAGGGACTGCCGCGGACGTTCACGAACGCGCTCCCACTCATGTCGGAGGCATCTTTGCGGAAATTGGATCGATCAACCAGAGACCTCCACGACTGGTACCTACATCGAGCTCGGCGCAGCCTGAACTTCTTAGTTCCCTACAGTCCTGGGCAGTTCCACCGTGAGCCCGGGACTATATCCGTGGCACACGAGGATCTGTTCGACCTCTACAACTGGCGGGAGCTCGATATGTCCATCATACGGACTGGAGTCCTGTGAGTTTGCTGATGCTATGTATTGCTGTTTTCTAACTCTGTTTGCTAACTATGCATTAATGTTGCAGTTCATTTGAATACTGAGTAACTTTCTGTGAAATTAATATTAATCTCGTCCTTCGCATGCAGGTGCATGTACAGGCTAGCATCGGAGGCTGCGTGTGACAAGGTGGGTTTCCTCGACCCAGAGAAAATAAGCCTCACGATGCTAGAGCAGGACGCCGCGCACGCTGAGCAGTACATATCCAGCGCGCTGATGGCGCAGCAGGACAGGGACTTCATTCTGGTGCCGTACCACCAAAGGTTAGTGCATTTCGTACTAATTTAACTCAATCTTGTATGTTACACCTGAGATGTACTTTGAGCTAGCGGTCCTCTTTTACGTACAATGCAGGGGCCACTGGATCCTCATCGTGATCTGTCCGCCGAGGAACGAGGTGTACTACCTCGATTCGATGCGTGACAGATTATCGATGGAATATGTGCTCAAGGGGAATATGGAGGCGTAAGTAACTTATATGTTTGATTTAAATTTTGACCTCACTAGCTAATGATAATACATTAACTGGCAATACTAACTGAAATGCAGGGCTTTTGATAAATATGTGTCCGCTGGAGGGAGGCATGCCACACCGCAGGGCTCCGTACTAGCTTGGAAAGAATATGAGGTACTCACGAGACTTTTTGTTTATGCTTAATTAGTTTATGGAAACAATATATAGCTAACATGTCTTCGCATATGCAATTATCTCAGTGCCATCAGCAGCCGCAATCGTGGGAATGCGGGTTTTATGTGCTGCGCTACATGTACGACCTAGTGCGGACAAACTTTTCCCGATTCCCCCAGGTAAGCATCGATAGCTAACTCAAATTTCAAAAATGGGTGTCACGTTCTAAATTAGGATCGAAGTTAGTTACTCAGTATGCACACATGCTTGCAGATCGCCATGTCGAAAGACCAATATGAAAATGCAAAGATTATATATCTTCGACAAATCTGGGCACAATATGTCATGGAGGAAGTAGCGCCCAACCATCCAGCATGACAATTTTCTCCTTTTCGTGTACTCTGCATAGACTGTTTATATACATGTGAATAAATATATATATGTGAATAAATGTCCACATTGGATTGCAATCTGTATTTGTCCATACATATGTGAATAAATGTGAATAACTGCCTAATGTGTCAATTTGTTCTGTGAATTTACCTTGCATCTGTACTGTATTGTGTATCTAATCTATACTGTATTGCATCTGTACTGTATATGTGAATGTACTGTATTGTGAATGCAAATAAAGTACTGTATATGTGAATGCTCTATCGGTAAATTCATCAACAACCGAGAGACTACTTTACTTTTTTCTATCGGTACAATCAAAATTAACCGTTAGAAGAATGTGACCTTTCCTGCCGGTGAACTCATACATATCCGATAGAGTACTAAGCTTTTTTCTGTCGGTAATATTGTAATTAACCGTTAGAATAGTGGTACTTTTCCAACCGCTGACGACGATTTTTCTATCAGTACACTCCTAATATGCCGATAGAATATTATGATTTTTTCTGTCGGTAATCTTGTAGTTAACCGTTAGAATAGTGGTACTTTTCAAACCGCTAGCGACGAGTTTTCTATCGGTAAACTTGTAATTAACCGTTAGAATAGTGGTACTTTCCTTGCCGCTGGACGTAAGACTACGACGGGTTTTCTATCGGTAGATTCATAATATGCCGATAGAATAGTGAACTTCTTCTGTCGGTTATTTACTGATAGAAAATGTCCAGTCTTGTTCTATCGTGTCTATCTCTATCGGTACAAAAACCGATAGTAGAAGGGTATTTTTTACCGATAGAAGACTGCATTTCTGTACTAGTGGATGAACCATATATAGAGGTGTAATCCGATCGGATTTGGTCGAATAGTGGTCATATCAAATCTAAATCCTATGAATTTTAATCGAATTGGAATACGAATTCAAATATACTCGGATTTGGATATGAATCGGATAGTTATCGAATTCGAATTCGAATTGAATTTTTACTCCATTTAGATCAAATTTGAATGTAATTCGGATTATACTGTTGTTTCATTGATGCTCTTGGCCTGCCTAGTCTGAAACTTGTCAGTATGCTTTTTGTTGTGTATTTGGGAGGCATGCGGGCTAGAAAAGAAATGATGTAACATAAAAATACACATTCGTACTACAGAGTTGTAAATGTCAAAACATGTTTTAAGGAATGAGAGTAATTTCCCAAACTATTTTAGTCCAATAAATTTTTGATGACCATGTAGCGAGCTTCGACAGTGGTGGTAGAGGAGGAGGAGGAGACGAGGGGCTTCGGCGAGAGGTTCGGTAATGACCTTTTTCCAACTTCAGCGGAGGCGAGCGGCGATGGCCTTCGTCGAGCTTCGATGGTGACGGCCTCGACGAAGACGATGGCTCCCATGTGGGGGACGAGGGAGGAGGGGAGGAGGCAATGGTGGAGAGGTGGGGGACGAGGCGACGGCAAGGATAGGGGATGGGGGCGGCGGGGAGGCCGTAGGGACGGGGCATGGAGGCGCGACAAGGAAAGATGAGGAGGCGGCGTTGACGGGGGATGGGAGAGGGAGAGGTGTGGCTGTAAGTGTTGTGTAAAGAACTAACGGGTTACCCTAAAATCAAAACCTAAAATCTAAACGGATGCGGATATTATTTGAATCCGAATCTGATCCAATATTCCATACCAGATCCGAATCCGAAAAAATAATCGGATATATATCCGAATCCGAATCCGATTATATAATCGGATATCTGAAAAGGCATCTAAATCTGATTTTTTCAGATTCGGTATCCGGATTATCCGATTACATCCGAATTTGATTACACCCGTAACCATATACCATTTTATTTCAATGAAATAGACCCAAACTGGGCAAACAATCTAACACCACAAGCCAAAGTGTAGACATTATACATTAACACCATGACCCATGATGTTATCAGATCCCATACCACCATATAGAAAAGATAGTCCAGTCATATCAGTAGTCTTGTAACGTCATAACTCATAGTATTATCTCTTACACTTAACCATTTTAGCCAAATTTTTTTATAAGTAATGGTAGTTGTTGGAAACATTATTTGTGGCATTAAATCTCAATAGATGGCACTACCAACCATAGTGTTACGTTTGAATGTCTAACACTAGCTACTGCCTATGATGTCAATAAGTCTTACTAAAATTACTAAGTATGAACATGTAACTTCAAAATTAATGGTGCTAGATTTTACCCATGTCTCACTATTGCTTGTGGTGTTTACCTTTAACTGATGTGGACAATCCATTTTTCCTACCTAATGGTATACTCGTGATAACAACATGGACTATGGTGTTACAATATCTAATCTGATGCATCGGATCGTGGCGTTAGACTGTATGCCCAACTTGCGTCTATTCCATGAAAATAAAATGATTTAGAGTCTATTTTAAAAGTTTTCTTTAAAATTGATTATTTAATTAAAAAAATTTTTGATCTGTTTGGCCCAAACAACATTAAAGTAACAGGAATTAGCCGCACATATGCCATTTTTTATTAGTAAGGAAAATAAAAGAGAGAATTACATATAACTTCCCCATCGATTTATTACACTTCACCCTCTAGTTTTTGTTATTTACATTTCAACCCCTTATTTAACATTAAATACTCAATTTGGCCCTCGAGCCTCTTTGTTAGTAAGGCAAGATGGTGTTGGAGTTAATATTGCGTCCATCTTGGTTATTTCTAAAATACCTCTATGTTTTATGTTCTTAACTTAAGAATCCTAAGTTAATCATAATTATATGTTGGGAAGTATTTCAATTCATTGCAATTTAATTATAGGTAACTTTATATGCTATCCATGCTTAAGTGACATATTACATAATACTAATAAGCATGAGCCTGTTTCTCGCACGTTTAAAAAAATAGTTATATTTTAGAAGTATTATTCTATTGCTTGTCAAATATCATATAAAATAGTAGAATTTTTTTAAGATAAACTTATTGATTTTAATATGAAATTTGGTGCATGCATTGGTGAAATAGATCTAAATTATGCTTGGAATGCGCTATACTTTTAACTTTAGAACTTCACAATTATACATAGTTGAAAGAACATAAATATAGGGACAATTTGGTCGTTAACACTGTAAAGTTTTGGAATTAAATGTATGAAACTGAAGCCTCACTAACATGTGGACCTAGCCCATATTTTAATTACACATATGGTGTTACGTAGCAAATCTCAATTTTATAGTCCTCTATTTAATTTTCCTAAAAAAAAATACACAGTCATCTCAAACATAGTGCAAACAAAAGAATAGTAAAAAATTGAAATCAAAGCAAAACATAGGCTACTCGGCACGCTGGCATTAGGGTAGTCAAAACAAAACATTGAGGCTCACAAGGCAGGCAATATCAACCGAGCTTGACTAAAACCCAAAACAATCAGTGATTCCTGTAATCGCTAATGTGAGAGGTTGAAGAAGATAGCCACTTCTTAGGAGACAACGACGCAGTTCACTCGTATATTGTTGTAGTTCACTCACACGTATATAAGTTATGCTTCTTAGCAAATCAGGTTATATAGATCTTAATTCCAAAAATAAATGGATGATTACATGGCTGTGCTGGAATTAATGTAGTTCATGCACTGCAATGGTTGTTTCATGGCTTTTGGGCGTTTTTCGGCCTCGTGTAATGTAGTTAGGAGAGGGTCAATAATTCATATATGGTTCCTTGTCACTGAGCGAGATGAATTTCGCAATGAAAAAATTTTGCAAAAGAATTAGTTTGAACTTTGGGCCGAAATCAAGGGACTCTTGCTGTGGTGCAAGAAAATAAAGCAATTGCGGGACAAAAATTCAATAAAAAAATTTCCTATCAAATATGTAATTGAGAAGGCTTTGGAAACCGTCCAATCAAAGACAATGAATTATCTAGATTTATCTAATTCACTCACATATGACATGTTTAATTTATTAAAACTGTTCAATTAAGATCTAATAGCTCACAAAATCTTCGTATGAAACTCAAGATAGGAAGTTCTCTATTAAATTTTTATTCACTTTTTGCATTGACAATTTTAGAACTCCAAAAATTACTGCCACTATTAGCGAATTGTTGTTGTTTGTTGAATTCTAGTAACCGAGGCAATCAAAATTTTAATATAAAAAATGCCTATATTAACTCTGAGCAATAAATCCTTAACTTTGAGGAGTGCATTTCTTGAACCTCAATTTAGGTTGTTAGTAAAGTGTTAGAGGAAATGCCTAATAGGGGGATTCATTGAGGTCTTGGTGTGCGAGACCTGAAATCATTTTTAATTCCGAGTGGCATGTAATCCATTACCTAATTTTCAATGGCATTTTTAGAAGGGAAAATTTTGTCCTAATAACTCAAAACGTGTATATTTTTGTTTCTACCACTAATAAATCACTCTTTTTTACCATTGTCACTTCAACTCCTTTTTTTTTTTTTACCATCATCGTGAATTTGAAGCCGTAAGGGGTAATGGAATGAGCAAATGACATATTTACCTCTCTTCTCTTTCATGTTTCTTTTATACACTCAGTCCAACTCTCTCTCTTCTCTGCCCTATTTTGGTCAACTCTTCCACCACTCTTCGATGCTGTTTTTGCCACCGTCGTTCGCCGAAGAAGCTTCCCCAAAGTGCTGCCAATTTGTTCCCGCCACTTCCTTGGCAAAGTCGTTGGAAACTCGTTCGTTTCACTAATCAATCTCTTCTCCAGCCAACGCTTTGCCTCGCCATCAAATTGGCCCCCACTAACCGATTCCTTGTCAAAGTCGTTGCCACCACTACTCTGCTGACCCAGTTTTGATTCCCACTAGTTGCCTCCAGCCAATTTGGCCGGAAATGGCCTGTTGTCATTGTCACGTGTTTTAGTGAATGCCCACAAGTGCATTGGTGTGCTGTAGTGATCCGAGAGGATCTTCAGGTCGAGTCGCATACGACTTCGCGACCTTAACCGTGTTCGGTTTGGTTCGCGATCTTGAAAAGGAATTCGTTGTCTGGTTGGAATTGTAATCCGATCCGAATAAATATAACTAAGTTTATCTTTTTAGGGTTAGTTAGTTATATGAGTCTAATACGTTTTAGGTTCTTGAGTCTGATACGTATTCATACGATTGGTCTATAAATACCTTGTAATAGGTCTAGTTTAGATCATCAAATATTATTACAGCCTTAGATCATATATCCAGCTTATAGTTCCTTCGACATAGACAAGTGTGTCTAACGTTCGACATATAAAACCCTCTTTGAAATAAAGAGTTGTGCAATTAACTTGAGCTGTGTTTTCGATCAATCTTTGGTTTTCAGTATTTCCGAATAAGATCCCGTTATTCTGCATATTAGTATTTGGGCGAGTCTAGTGCGAAAACCAAGGCTAGGTCTCAAACGGATCATGTAGTTTTCACTGGAGTATTCCACAAGTATCGTATTACTATGAGAAGCAAATGGTATTCAACTCAAGTAATTCCAATCAATCTCATAAAAGATAAAGATCCAGCAAGATAATTGAGAGATTTAAATGGCATGAAATACCAATCTAAGTAACACAGTCAACTAGTACTAGTATAGATAAATCAGGTAGTTTTGGGTTTTATGAGAATCTAGAATTCTTAAGGATCAACCAATTAGAAACCCTAATTTGAGACAAAACTAGCTATAAAGTTTAGATGAAATTATTTGAGATGATGCAGAAACACATCCCTCACTCCAGAGGGTTATGTCTGCTAGAATATGTTCGAAAGCCCTATCATAGCTCCAACATGGACAACCCACAGCCCTACACAATTCTAGCAAGATGTGCTCTCCACTTTGGTTCAATCTCTAATCGCGAATCTAGAGATTGGGAAGATAGCGGTACCAAATTATCAACACTTCAAGACCAATTTATAGCAGAAGTCAAAGTCCATCAATTCAATAATCAATTATAGCAAGAGAGATCTCATATTAAAACTTCAAAAAGCAATTCATGAGATAAAGAATTAAAGCATTCATTACACCAAAAGTTACATAACTATTAGAGCTCAAGAGAATTTACAAAACTTTGATATGATGATGCTCCGACTCCTGGTTCCGCAGAACCTATCCCTCATCTAACCTAACTTTCCCTAGAGGTGACGTGGAATGTCGATGGTAGAAGGAATGCGGCGGCTAGTAGCTCCTATAAATGTTTGATGCCTTTGGTGTAGCTCTTGGGTCTCTTTTTATAGCCCCTAACTCGAGGTAGAAATGTAGGGGTCCATAAGTCTGCTCGGGAGACCAAAACGAACTCAATCCTAAAAAACCAATTGTTGATCGAAGGATGCCGGTGAATAGGCGATTTTTCAAATTTTAATCTTGCTTGAATAACTTATATCCTAAATTGCAATATCAACTCACAAATAATCTAGATGATGACACAAATTAAGTTTTGCAATCCTAGGGTGACAAATCACAATATCACAATTTCTAGAAGTATAAAGCAAGTAATAGAAATAACCGAACGAGATCGAATTTTTCCTGAGGTGTCGGAAATTTGCCGATTTCCACTAATCCCCATTGAATCACTCTACAAAAGAGCTTTAGCTTCGATTCCACTAGGGGTAGCCCTTCTCCTCTCTAGATAGGTGAGATCCGAGCATTTACACCCAACCGCCGGGTCTCTCCAACACACACCGTCGATGGAGAGATCGCTGGACCTTCCAGGTTGTCTAGGTGACAGCAATCACCAAGAGTAACAAGTCTAGCACTTCACTTGATCAAACACAAAGCTTGAAAACACAAGGATATACTACCACAGAAACAGACATCCTGGATGGCACATCACAGACGGGTATGAACTGTTCAATGGAAAACCGTCTGCGAAGGCCTGTCGGGAGAATATGTTCAGATATCACAGACGGTTCTGATGTCAAAAACAACTGTGATAGTAAACCAGACGGTTGTGAACACAAAACCGTCTGTGATAGTCTACTTATCACAGATGGCTCTAATCTAAAACCCGACCGTGATATATACAATCGGTTCCCAGCTGAGAACTGTCTGTAATAGTCTACTTATCACAGATGGTTCTAACCTAAAACCCGACTGTGATATATACAATCGATTCCCAGCTGAGAACCGTCTGTGATAAGTAGAATATCACAGACGGTTCGGAACTCAGAACCGACTGTGATTTATATAGTCGGTTGAGAACTACGAAGCATCTGTGATAGTGTAGTTATCACAGACGGTTCTGATGTCTGAACCGATTGGAAAAGTGCCAGCGCTTCGAATTCTCAACTGTGATCATTTCTGTCTCCGATCTTCGCGCGCGGCGCCTAGGAGAACACGAAGCATGCATCGCTTTGGAAGTTCTATAAATTGACAGCGGAAAGATTGTCATTTACTTTACAAGTTTTTATAGTTCTCAGACTGTTTGACTCCTTAGCTTCTCTGCGCCAATGGCATCCTCGATGGCATCGTCAGCCTCGCCCTCCCCGGTAAGAACTCTCAATCTTTTGGACTTACCCCTGTATTGTTAATCCCTGTTCAATACATTCTTGACCTGTTGATTTGCACAGGGAAGGGGAGCCGTGAAAGACACTGGCAAAGTTAAGGCCGAGCTGAGGGCCCTCCAGGAGGAGCACAAGCTCCTCACGGAGAAGCACACTCGGCTACGGCTTGACCTTGACGATCTCTTCCAGCGCATTCAGCGCATGAAGACGGATGGTGACAATGCTAGGGCGAGGACGAGGCGTCTTCGCGAGGAGAAGAAAGCCGCGGATATGACCATCGCTGGCTGCGGTTTGAAAATGAAGGATACCATCGCGAAGCTGAGGGAGGTCGCAGGCCTTCTCGACGCTGTAGTAGTTGATCCTGAGAAGGACAACTTTTCGCTGGAGGAGTCCTGCGTCCTGGCTGCAAGTCAAACTGACTTTATTCTAGATGCAGCCAGGGCTAAGACCACTCCTTGACCTAGCATTCTGTATTTTTACTTTTTTTTGTAAGTGATGAAAAAAATTATTGAAAACTTTGTTCTTATGTCAACTTTCCAATTTTCCAACACATTCTTGGACTGCATGCAATCTTTCCTCTTTCTTTATCTTTCTTTAGCTTTTGTCGAACATTCGACCATACAAAGGTATGTATGCTGTGTGCGATCAAGGAACAACTATCGCGATCTTTGGCTTGTGAGGGCAGTCCATCGGACCCTTCAAATAATATAGAAACAATATAGAAGTCGCAGGTCCCATACAAATAATATAAAAAGAATATAGAAGTTATATATCAACGTGCTTTGAATATCACAAACGGGTCTGAGGTAAAAAACGTCTGTGATAGTCACATTAGAGACGGTTTTTATGTAAGGCCCGACTGTGATAGTCCCAACAGTGTCCTCGCCTCGAATTCTCAACTTCTATCAATATCACAGACGGTTTTTAACTCCAAACCGTCTGTGATAGTAATATTACAGACGGATTTTATGTAAGGACCGACTGTGATTGTCGAATAGTTATCGACGCTTCAAATTCTCAACTTCTTTCAAATTCTCAGCGGTTCAACTGGAAGCAAAACTCCAGGGAGGGAACAAGTATTTGTAGAAGTCGAACAGTTCAATATTCAACAGACATATTAAAGACAGTTCGGACATCAGAACCGTCTGTAATATTAAAGCAGACGGTTTTGATCTCCCAACCGTCTGTAATAGTCCCAACAGTGCAATTCTCTACATGCAATTGTTGATAACCGCACATAATAACTGCGCAGATGAAGAGACTTATTTATTTACTTCAAATTTAATTTGCATCGAATTATGTAAGCTGACGCTATTGATCTTGAAAAGAAAGTAGTGCGCTCCACTTCAAATTCTCAACAGTGTGTTGTGTCTTTTCCATTTCTGATGTTTGCGCGGCGCACTAACCTGGGGACACGAAGAGTTGACTTGGAAATTGTTTTTTATTAATGTTGAAAAAATGAACTAAAAATTTGTTCTTATGTAAATTTTGCAATTTTCCCTCATTTCTTGGAGAAAGAGAAGTGGAGCGGTTCGAATGGAAGCAAAACACTCCAGGGAGGGTCCAAGTATTTGAAGAAGTCGAACAGTTCAATATTCCAGGCATAGTAAAGACGGTTCGGACATCAGAACCGTATGTAATATTAAAGCAGACGGTTTGATATCCCAACCATCTGTGATGGTGTCAACAGTGCCCACGCTTCGAATTATGTACATGCAATTGTTGATAACCGCACATAATAACTGAGCAGATGAAGAGACTTAATTATTTACTTCAAATTTAATTTGCATCGAATTATCTAATCTGTCTCTTCAACTTCCTTTGCCGTGTTGCAGTTTATCTCCCGAGAAGTTATCATGAATTTATTGACCTTGAAAACCAGTAGTGCGCTTTTTAAAACTCGAGGCACCAGCGCATATGAACCGTCACCTTCTGTTTCT